>JARQOD010000001.1:703982840-704142087 GCA_033576555.1 Oophaga sylvatica
GGAGAGCCCCTGATGTGCCTAAACAGTGGAAACCCCCTACAAGTGACCCCATTTTGGAAAATAGACCCCACAAGGAACTTATCTAGATGTGTGGTGAGCACTTTGAACCCCGAAGTGCTTCCCAGAAGTTTATAACGTACATCCGTAAAAATAAAAAATATTTTTTTTTTTTTACAAAATTTTTTTTTTCGCCACCAATATTTTATTTTTACAAGGGTAACAGGATAAATTGGACCCCAAAAGTTGTTGCCCAATTTGTCCTGAGTACACGGATACCCAATATGTGGGAGAAAACTACTGTATGGGTACACGTTGGGGCTCGGAAGGGAAGTAGTGACGTTTTGGATTGTAGACTTTGATGGAATGGTCTGGGGGCGTCATGTCGCATTTGGAGAGCCCCTGATGCGCCTAAACAGTGGAAACCCCCCACAAGTGACCCCATTTTGGAAAATAGACCCCACAAGGAACTTATCTAGATGTGTGGTGAGCGCTATGAAGCCCAAGTGCTTCACAGAAGTTTATAACGTACAGCCGAAAAAACAAAAAAAATCTTTTTTTTTTTTTTTTTTAAAAAAAATGATATTTTTGCCCCCAGTTTTTTATTTTCCCAAGGGTAACAGAAGAAATAGGACAAATTGCACAATAACACTTGGGGTCCAGAGTACACTGATACCCCATATGTGAGGGTAAACTACTGTTTGGGCGCATAGCAGAGCTCAGAAGTGAAGGAGCACCGTTTGACTTTTTCAACGCAGAATTGGCTGGAATTGAAATCAGACGCCATGTCACATTTGGAGAGCCCCTGATGTGCCTAAACGCTGGAAACCCCCCAATTCTAATTCCAACCCTAAACCCCAACACACCCCTAACCCTAGTCCCAGCCCTAACCACAAACCTAACCCTAACACACCCCTAACCCTAATCCCAACCATAACCCTAATACTAACTTTAGCGCCAACCCTAACCCTAACTTTAGCCGCAACCCTAACCTTAACCCTAATGGGGAAAATGGAAATAAATACATTTTTTTAATTTTATTATTTTTCCCTAACTAAGGGGGTGATAAAGGGGGGTTTGATTTACTATTTACAGCGGGTTTTTATGATTGGCAGCTGTCACGCTAAAAGACGCTTTTTATTGCAAAAAATAGTTTTTTGCATCGCCACATTTTGAGAGCTATAATTTTTGCATATTTTGGCCCACAGAGTCATGTGAGGTCTTATTTTTTGCGGTACGAGTTGACGTTTATATTGGTAGCATTTTTGAGCACATGACATTTTTTGATCGCTTTTTATTTCGATTTTTGGGAGGTTAGAATGAACAAAAATCAGCAATTCATGAATTTCTTTTGGGGGAGGCGTTTATACCGTTCCGCGTGTGGTAAAATTGATAAAGCAGTTTTATTCTTCGGGTCAGTACGATTACGGCGATACCTCATTTATATCATTTTTTTATGTTTTGGCGCTTTTATAGAATAAAAACAATTTTATATAAAAAATTATTATTTTTGCATCGCTTTATTCTGCGAGCTATAACTTTTTTATTTTTTCGCTGATGATGCTGTATGGCGGCTCGTTTTTTGTGGGACAAGATGACGTTTTCAGCAGTACCATGTTTATTTATATCCGACTTTTTGATCGCGTGTTATTCCACTTTTTGTTCAGCGGTATGACGATAAAGCACGGATTTTTTTTTTGTTTTTTTTTTTGTTTTTTTTTAAGGGGTTCACAAAAGGGGTTAACTAGTGGGACAGTTTTATAGGGGGGGTCGTTACGGACGCGGCGATACCAAATATGTGTACTTTTATTGTTTTATTTTTTTTTATTTACAGGAAGAAATGAATTTATTGGGGAATATTTTTTTTTTTTTATTTATTTTGGAATTTTTTTTACACGTTTATTTTTATTTTTTTTACTTTGTCCCAGGATGGGACATCACTGTAAAATGTCAGATCGCTGGTCTCACAGTGTGCACAGCACTCTGTGAGACCAGCGATCTCACAGGCAGCGCTGCAGGCTTCTCAGTGCCTGCTCTCAGCAGGCACTGAGGAAGCCGCCTCCCTACAGGACCCCGGCGCCATCTTGGATCCGGGTCCTGGGAGGGAGGAAGCCCTCAGAACAGCACGATCACATCGCGCTGCTCTGAGGGTCTCAGGGGGGCGCGCAGGGAGCCCCCTCCCTGCGCGATGCTCCCCTGTGCCCCCGGTACACCGCGATCAAACATGCCAGGGGTTAATGTGCCGGGAGCGGTCCGTGACCGCTCCTGGCACACAGTCCCGGGTGTCAGCTGTGATAATCAGCTGACACCCGGCGGCGATTAGCTGCGCTCCCCCCGGGAGCGCAGCTAATCGCTATGACGTACTATCCCGTCCATGGTCAGATTGTCACGGGTTTCATGGACGGGATAGTACGTCGATGTCAGAGAGGGGTTAAAGGGAACCTGTCAGCAGGATTGTGCACAGTAACCTACACACAGTGTCAGGTCGGCGCCGTTATACTGATTAACAGGATACCTTAGTTGGTGAAATCTGTCTTGTGGTTGTGTGATTCTTGTGCTCTGGGGCGGCCTGTGGGTGATCTTCATGTGGTTCTTTGATTAGGTATTCATCTGTATGGGCTTCTGACAGGTCACTGATCCTTCACTGACCAGCCCCTATTTTACATACTGAATATTATATGTATTGAAAAAAAAAATCACCTTCAGCAGGCAGGCGCCGGCAGATACGCCTGCACTGCAGCATGATCGCATATATAATATGAATTAAATTATTTTATTTGCGGTTATAAATTTATTCAGAAAAAAAAAATTCTGTCTCAAAATGGTAGCATCAGTAGCAGTAGCATCAATCAGTGATCCGATAGATGCTACTGTGCAGGCGCTGCATCACCACCTTAGTGGAGACAATTTTTTTTCTCTAGCAAGATAGCAAGATGGCATCAGCGGCACCAGTGCAGTAGCATCTATCAGATTGCCGACAGATGGTACTGCGCAGGCGCAGATAGCGCCATTTTGAGACTATTTTTTTTTTCTTCTGAATAAATTTATACCAGGAAATAAATTAATTCCCATATATACATTTTTTGTGCTGAAAATGCCCCCTCGGCTTATACACAAGTCATTCTGCAGAAAGCCAGCGGGGGGAGGGGGAGCGTCAGGAGTCGGCGGCTGTGACATCATACTCACCCTCCCCGTGCCATTGCTGAACGTTCCAGCGTCTCCATTGTCCCGGCTTCCTGCAGGTCTCCTGTGCTGAGCGGTCACATGGTACCACTCATTCAGGTAATGAATATGCATATGCACTCGTCTCCACTCCCATAGGCGTGGAGCGCACATTCATTACCTTAATGAGCTGTACCACGTGACCGCTCAGCACAGGAGAGCTGCAGGAAGCCGGGACAACGGAGACACAGGGACGTGCAGCGACGGTGCGAGGAGGGTGAGTATGACAGTGGAGGATGGGGGAGCACAGGGGAACATGGAGGAGGATGGGGAGCACGGAGGAGGATGGGGAGCCGAGCCATGCATAGAATGGGACTGGCGGGAGCCGAGCAATGTATAGAAGGATGGGACGGGGGGAGCCGAGCTATACATAGAAGGATGGGACGGGGGAGCCACACAGAGCAGGACAGGGATGAAGGGACAATGCATACCCGGCTTATACTCAAGTCAATAAGCTTACCCAGTTTTCCGTGGCAAAATTAGGTGCCTTGGCTTCTACTCAGGTCGGCTTATACTCAAGTATATACGGTAAATGCACATTGCACATGCAATCATGCTGCAGAGCAGGCACTGCCGCCGGCGCCTGCCTGCTGAAGGTGATTTTTTTTTTTCAATACATGTAATATTCAGTATGTAAAATAGGGGGCAGGTCACTGAGGGATCAGTGACCGGTCACGAGCCATCAGAATGAATACCTAATCAGAGCACAAAATTAAGACCCCCTAAAAGGCTCGCGCCAGAGCACAAGCATATCAATTACTGAAAACTGAAAATAAAGGTTAAATAAAACCCACAAGATGGATTTCATCAACCAAGGTATCATTTTAATCAGTCTTATGGCGTCAACCTGACAGTGTCTGTAGGTTACTGTGCACAATCCTGCTGACAGATTCCCTTTAAGTTTGGGGGTAATCCCCTTAGCCATGTGTTAGAGGATAACTTTCTGGGGATCTGACCGCTGGGACCCCTACCAATCCCAAGAACTGAGGCTCTTCGCCCTGTGTAAATGTAACAGTGGTCGGTAATGTGCACATCCCCTCCAATCATTCATAATGAGAATAATAATATTATTTATATAGCGCCAACATATTCCGCAGCGCTTTACATTTTAACAGTTTCAAAACGCAAGTCATAAGTAACAACGTTAACAATAAAATAATTAAAGCAAAATAAGACGATCCTGCTCGTGAGAGCTTACAATCTACAGAAAATGCCAAAGACCAGCCAAGCGTAGTACTTGGCTACCTCCGGCGGATCCGGTGAGCATAATCTACCACCACTCCATTTACACAGTGCTTTTCAGAGCCCCAGTTCTCAGGAGGTTATATTCTATCCTATGGATAGGGGATAAGTTCCAGATTTGAGACAACCCCTTTACGACATATGACATATATTTACGTCATATGTTGTGTCCCTGCCTTTGATGCAGGCTCACACGCCGAGACTGCATCTTTTCCCGCACATGACGGCTGATTTAATCAGCCATCATGTGCCTTTAATAGGAGCGGGTGGAGTGGATATCCACCCGCAGCTGTTAACCTGTTAAATCCTGCTGTCAATCTAAAGTGAAACAACAAGCAAAAAGGCAGCAAAACTCACCTGCCCAGGTCTTGGAACAAATGCACTACCTTTATTGTGCAATTGCATACTGGGCAGTCACCCTCTCCCTGAATGGTATGTGGTGAGTGGCTGTTGCTCTAGTATTTTGCACCTGTGTAGCTAACATCTTGCTTTATGGGCTGGCTGCACCCTATATTGCATTTGTTCCAAAACCTGGGCAGGTGAGTTTTGCTGCCTTTTTGCTTGTTGTTTCAATTGGATTTTTGGAGGCCTTTGCTGAATAGTTCAATCTCTTAAGTGATAGCGAGGTGAGCCGATGGGTTGATTTGACAGTCGGGGCTCTGCTAATGACCCCTGTGCCTGTCATTACGATAAGAACAAGTCACCCGCCTTTTGCCCCATTGCAAATTAAACAAAAAATATACAGTACATATTTGATATTGCTGCGTTCAGAAATGTCCGATCTATCAAAATATAAAATAAATGAACAGCGCAATGTAAAAAAAAATTTGAAATGCCAGAATTACATTTTTTTGACTGCCACAAAATTGCAGTAAAATGCAATAAGAGCTGATCAAAACAATGTATCTACCATCAAATAGTATCAGTAAAAACGTCAGCTCAGAGCAAAAATAATAAGTTCTCACACAGTCCCATAACCCGAAAAATGAAAACACTACAAGTCTGAGAAAATGGTGACAAAAGCAAAAAAAATTTCATACAAATGTCCTTATTTTTCTCACCACTTAACCCCTTCACCTCCAAGCGATTTTCACCTTCCTGACCATGCAAAATTTTACATTTCTGACCACTGTCACTCTCGGTGATAACAGCTCTGGAACGCTTCAACGTATCCCAGTGATTCCGAGACTGTTTTTTACGACACATTGTACTGCATAATAGTGGTAAATTTAGGCCATATTTTTTCCAATATTATAATTTGGGAGAAAATGTAGAAAATTTCACAGTTTCAAACCTTAAATTTTTATGCCCTTAAACCAGTGTTATATAACACAAAATAGTTAATACCGCATATACTCATGTATAAGCCGACCCGTGTATAAGCCGACCCCCCTAATTTTGCCACAAAAAACTGGGAAAACGTATTGACTCGCGTATAAGCCTAGGGTGGAAAATGCAGCAGCTACTGGTACATTTTCAAAAATAAAAATAGATACCAATAAAAGTAAAATTAATTGAGACATCAGTAGGTTAAATGTTTTTGAATATCCGTATTGAATCAGGAGCCCCATATAATGCTCCATACAGTTCATGATGGCCCCATAAGATGCTCCATACAAAATACGTCCCATATAATGCTGCACAAAGGTTAATAATTGCCCAATAAGATGCTCCATAGAATAATATGCCCATATGCTGCTCAATAAAGGTTATGGCCCCATAAAATGCTCCATAGATTATGGCCCATATGATGCTCCATAGATTATGCCCCCATAAAATGCTCCATAGATTATGCCCCCATAAAATGCTCCATAGATTATGCCCCATAAAATGCTCCATAGATTATGCCCCATAATGCTCCATAGATTATGCCCCCATAAGATGCTCCATAGATTATGCCCCATAAAGCTCCATAGTAAGGCCCATATGCTGCGCGCAATGAAGAATATACTACGTTTGCGCTGGCCGTCCGTCTTGACAGCAGCACGCCGCTATGGGCAGTGCGTGTCACATGCTAGGGTCACCTGTCCACGTCACGCTGAGCGACTTGTCTTACGGCTCCTCGTCATGATGTGCTCAGCAGGTGGGGCGCGATTATACGTCCATCAGACTGAACTCACAGCCAGAGAGAGACACGCGTGGACGGAAGGTGAATACGATACTTACCCTCTGAGCGTTGCAGCCCCTCTGTCTACGAACTATTCCTTCCTACAGCGGTCACGTGGTACCGCTCATTCAAGTCATGAATATGTGCACATTCATGACTTTAATGAGTGGTACCACGTGACCGCTGAAGGAAGGAGCCTGAGATCGTGGGAGAAGCAGGGGGGCTGCAGAGACGCACCAGGGGGGGGTAAGTATGATCTGACACCCCCGCTTCCTTTCCCCCGCCGACCCCCTGGTGTATATGACTCGCGTATAAGTCGAAATGGGGACTTTCCACCTTAAAAATGGGCTGAAAATTTTGGCTTATACATGAGTATATACGGTAAGTAACATTTACCACATGTCTTCTTTACGTCACCATAATTTAAAAAATAGGTATTAGACCTATCGGTAATTACTGTATGTTTCCAGGAGTCCATCCTGACAGCACCATGGAGGTCATATCAAAAAACTGACCGGCACATCCAAAAATAGACCTAATGTGAACAGGTGCTAAACCTAGAGTCACCAACTCATGCACATTCAAGAAAAAAAGGTAGCACACTGTAGCGCTATAGCTTGCAGACACAAAATATGAAAAATGAATTGCATCACTGCCTTAGAAATATGAAAAATTGAGAAGTCTTAGCGCATAAAATGGCCAATTTATGTGTACCTGGAAGCCACGTTAAGGCTCTTCTCGTATTCCAGGTCCTAACTAATGCCAATCCTCGCTTAGAAAAGTCTATCTGTATGGGAACATGTGAATCCTCTCTCTAGACTAAAATCTACATCTCTGTGGAGGGGTAATGGACCTGGTATAATTAAAACGCCTGTGACCAACAGGTGGAGAGCTCAGGCAGAAGGTAAATGAATACATATCAAAAAACTGACCGGCACATCCAAAAATAGACCTAATGTGAACAGGTTTTTTGATATGTATATATACAACACACACATATGTCATTGAGACACACATATATATATATATTTATAGTTCATACAGTTCTACATAGCATAATAGCCGCTAAATCAATTGCCGACTTCTGTAAAATTAGTTACAGAACCCGACATGAAAATGACACATGGTTAATAGTAGGTGTTAATTTAACGTGTAAATTCGTTGTAAAAAAATGCGTGAGATCCCGTGGTACTTTCTCCACCAGACAGGGAAAGCCAGTGAGTTGGGACAGATATTACTAGCCTTGAGAGGGACCATTGTTTTTGGGCCCCCTGGCTAGAAACATCTGTTATCAATTATTAGATGCGCCTTTTCTGTATTCCCATTGCCTTTAGTGGTGGCTGATCAGGGTTACTGTCACCTTGCTATTGAAAGGTGACATTAATCCGGGTTAATAATGGAGGTGTCAATTAGACAACTATCCATTATTAATCCTATTGTAGTAAAGGTTAAAAGAACCACACACATTACCGTATTTTTCGGACCATAAGACCCACTTTTTTTCCTCCAAATTTGGGAGGAATGTGTGGGTGCGTCTTATGGTCGGAATGTAACGTGGGGAGAGGGGCAGCAGTGGAGTGAGATCGCAGGAGACAGGAAAATATCCCCTCCGCTGCAGGAATCCAGCCCTGGGGAAACCACTGGTCCCGATACTTAAGTGCAGTGAATATTCATTAGCCGCTTCCCCGCCCACCTATCAGCTGAGCAGTGAGCAGCAAATGACAGAGCCACATGGTTTCCCCAGTGCCTGATTCCTGCAGCAGCTGGGAGATGTGTGTTGGAAGGAGAAGGAGGCAGCAGGAGCAGAGTGCGGCAGGAGGCAACGCATACCTGATAGCACAGGGGCTGTGCTGATGCCATGCTGAATGCTCCTGTGGAGGACCTGTGATAAGGTCATGAAGTGGGTGGGCTGGAGCATCACATGACCACACAAAGCCCTGCCTCTTCATGATGTCATCACAGGTCCTGCAGACACACTGTACAAGAAAGAATTAAAGGTTAGTAATGACAGCACATAAAAAAGCACTCTGCCATCCTGTGGTGGACTATAACTTCCAGCATGCCATAGGATCTGCACGACATGCTGAGAGTTATAGTTCTCCCATGGGATCTTAAAGCAGCACTCCAGTTTTATTTTTCAGTGCTGGAGTGGTGCTTTAAATATAAGCCCTGTGCCCCCATTCATATACTCACCCTCCAGCGTCTTCACATAGTACTTTACAGACACCACACTGGTCCCGCAGCACCATCTCCTACCCGTAGCTTCCAGCATAATAACATACTATTATACAGAATATCACCACATATAATAGTATGTTATTTATGTTATTAAATATTTTACCACATTTTTTGCTTCAAATATATTTTTCCCTATTTTCCACCTCTAAAACCTGGGTGCATCTTATAGTCCGGTGCGTCTTATAGTCTGAAAAATACGGTAATTAAAAATTATTCTAATGAAATAATTACACAGTTTTTGGCAAATTTTATTACACTGCTAATCCATCTGAATCCCTTGTTCTCCTATAATAAAAATAAAATAGCAACAATATCCATACCTCTCCGTTGTTCAGTTAGGTCCTCCGCTGCAATCCATCACAAGGGGTTAAATAGTTTACAGCAGTGACCGGTGCTAATGCATGTCTGCGCAGGCTCCCCGGCTGACCAGAGATGACCTGATTAGCGTGAGAAAGTTTCTTAATTTTTTCCCACGCTGTCAGATCACCTCAGGTCAGTCGGGGACTCCGCGCAGCCTCACTGTGTTTTTTTTTAACCCTTTACCACAATAGGATTAATAATGGATAGTAGTCTAATTGACACCTCTCCATTATTAACCCGGATTAATGTCACCTTTCAATAGCAAGGTGACATTAACTCATGAGCTGTTAGTATCTATATAGTTTGACCATCCGCCATCTTGTTGTGGTTTCTGGCTGCTGGTCTTTTTCCCCTGGTGTTGGGCTTGTCGTTGGTCAGGTGATTGTATCACCCTTTATTACCCTGCACCTGCCTCCCAGTCCTTGCTGGACATCAGTGTTAATCCGCTTGAGTTCTGGCTAGGAGTCTTGATAGCTTTGTGCTATACTTTGTGCAGTTCTGGGAACTCTAGTTCTGCTTGCTTAGTCTTTTTGTTTTTTTTCCTTTTGTTTCTGCAGCTTCCTCTATTTCCCCGCTAGGTTACCAGTGTTTTGTTCCCAGTCCCTAGATCTTTCAGGGATCCCCTTTCCCCACCTTCAGGTCTTCGCTTGAGTCTAGACTAGGATCGTCGGTGGGTCTACTCACAATAGATCGCCCGCTCCATCGTAGGGATCGAGTCTAGTCCTAGTGCAGGGTCAGATCCCCCCCTGCTCTATTCCTGAGTTGCAGACCCATAACATGAGCCACCGCTAAAGGCAATGGGAATAGAGAGGCTAAGTGCCAGAAAGGCGCATCTAATAATCGGTGTGCCTTTCCTGGGGTGGCTGGGGCCAGATGTTTCTAGCGGGGGGGGGGGCCTAAAAACAATGGTCCCTCTCAAGGCTAGTAATATCTGTCCTCACTCACTGGCTTTCCTGTCTGGCAGAGAAAATACCGCGGGAGCCCACGCATGTTTTTACAACGAATTTACACGTTAAATTAAACACCTACATGTCCCAAATTTTGCACACATACACTCATCTAATTATTAGTCAAAACCATATATCAAACTGTGGAATTCATCTACGGGTGTAGGGAGCATTTTTAACCTTCAGGCAATTCACAGAATTATATAACATTGGGCTGAGTAAATGGAAAATTACCATTTTTTCCACTAAAAAATAGGAGAAAATGAACGGTACAATTTGTTACGCAATTTCTCCTGAGTCCACGAATAACCCATATGTGGTCAAAACTATTTCTGAGCCACAGTGCAAAGCTCAGAAGGGAAGAAGCGCCATATTGGAGTTCAGATTTTGCTGGAATGGTTTGAGCGTGCCCTGTCACATTGGCAGAGCTCCTGAGGTGCCAGAACAGCAAAAACACTCCATAAGTAACACAATTTTACAAACTATACTCCCCAATGAATTAATCTAGGGGTGCATAGAGCATGTTGACACCACATGTGACTCACAGAAATTTATACCATTGGGCGGTGATGAAAGAATAATTACATTTTTACCACTAAAATGTTGTTTTAGCCCAAGTTTTTAATTTTTTATAAGGGCCAACAGGAAAAAATGGACCTCACAGTTTGTTGTGCAGTTTCTCCTGAGTGCGCCAATACCCTACATGTAATCGGGAACTACTTTTGAGGCACAGTGGAAAGCTCAGAAGGGCAAGAAGTGCCATAATATAGTACAGATTTTACTTTATGGTTTGCGGGTGCTAGAACAGCAGAAGTGACTCCATTTTACAAACTACACCTCTTTATGAATTCATCTAGGGGTGCTGTGATCATATTGACGCTATGGGAGTAACATAGTATTTAAGGTTCAAGGGAGACATTAAGTCCATCTAGTTCAACCCATAGACTAAGATGTTGATCCAGAGGAAGGCAAAAAAAAAAACATGCAGCAAACACTAAGCTCCACATTGGGGAAACAAATTCCTTCCCGACTCCACATACGGCAATCAGACTAGCTCCCTGGATCAACGCAATATCTAGGAAACTAGTGTATATAACCTGTAATATTTTACTTTTCAAGAAAGGCATCCAGTCCCTTCTTAAATTTTAGTAGGGAATCACTCATTACAACATTAGACGGCAGAGAGTTCCATAGTCTCACTGCTCTTACAGTAAAGAATCTGCGTCTGTGATTATGACTAAACCTTCTTTCCTCCAGACGTAGAGGATGCCCCCTTGTTCCCGTCACAGGTCTAAGAGTAAAAAGATCATTAGAAAGGTCTTTGTACTGTCCCCTCATATATTTATACATTGTAATAAGATCACCCCTAAGCCTTCGTTTCTCCAAACTAAATAACCCCAAGTGTAATAACCTGTCCTGGTATTGCAGACCCCCTAGTTCTCTAATAACCTTGGTCGCTCTTCTCTGCACCCGCTCCAGTTCAGCTATGTCTTTTGTTATGTTTCGGTAGCTGAGGAGGACAGGAACAACAGCAGGGCAGCCGAACACCTGAGATGTTGGTAACTGATAGGTTGCAGATTCCTAAACTAACGACACAACTAGAGGTAGCCGTGGAGCGTTCCTACGTTGATCCTAGACGCCTCGTCACAGCCTGAGAGATAACTACACCTAAAGGCAGAAAGATGAAAGCTATCTGCCCCGGATGAGATCCCCAAAGAAAATAGGAAGCCCCCAAACATATAATGGCGGTTAGACAAGATGAAAATACAAACATAGGCAGAAAATAGACTGAGCAAACACTGGGGCCACAAGCTGACTAAATAGGATAGGACAGGAGAGATTACTTTCTGCAACCCAGAAAACCCTACAAAAATCCAACAATTCTGATTACAAAAATACTGAGATCACACGATCTCGCCACCCACTACATCAGATTTCAGTGTGAACAAAAACCAAGCCGCAGCCGCTGAAAAAACAGGAAAAAACAAATGAGCAAATAACAGTGGCTGCAGATAAACTGTGAGGAGCTCAGGCCCCAGGAGGGGACCTGGCTGACCTCCACAAAAGTGCAGAAAACAATGCAAAAAGCAAGCACAAAAAGAAAAGCAAAAAATATCTGAAAGCAGGAGATGCAGGCAAGACTCCAGCAAACTTCCAAATGAACCAGGAACCACAATTGAGACAAGAACAATTGATCACCGGCAACCATCATGGGAGGGAACCTCCCTTATATCAGACCAGTCAGTGAACCCAGATTGCCACTCCTCGCTGAAAGGTTCAGTACTGTCAGTAACCACCAGAGGGAGCCTCTGCTCAGAAACCATCTCTAGCACATCCACAACAGTACCCCCCCCCTTGAGGAGGGGTCACCAAACCCTCACTTGTGCAACCAGGCCGATCAGGATGAGCTAGGTGATAGGCACGGATCAGTCTCCTAGCATGGATGTCCGAAGCAAACACCCAAGTATTGTCCTCCTGACCATAACCTCTCCACTTAACCAAATACTGGAGTTTCCGTCTAGAAAAACAAGAATCCAATATTTTCTTAACCACATACTCCAGATTACCCTCAACCAAAACAGGGTCAGGAGGCGCAGCCATAGGAACCACCGGCTCGACAAACCTCTTCAATAAGGACTTGTGGAACACGTTATGGATCTTAAATGTCCCTGGAAGAAGCAAACGGAAGGAAACAGGATTAAGAATCTCCATGATCTTATAAGGTCCAATGAACCTGGGCTTAAACTTTGGAGATGCAACCCTCATAGGGATATTTCTTGAGGACAACCAAACCAAGTCCCCCACTTTAAACCGAGGACCATCAGTCCTATGCCGGTTGGCAAACCGTTGGGCCTTCTCCTGAGAGAGAGACAACCTCTCCACTACCTGGTCCCAAATCTGCTGCATTCGCTCCACAACAGAGTCAACACCCGGACAGACAGAAGCCTCCGTCTGTCCTGAAGAAAATCGAGGGTGAAACCCAAAATTGCAGAAAAATGGAGACATCAAGGTGGCAGAGCTAGCCCTATTATTAAGAGCAAACTCAGCCAAAGGCA
The DNA here is from genome assembly GCA_033576555.1 of Oophaga sylvatica. NCBI lineage: Eukaryota > Metazoa > Chordata > Amphibia > Anura > Dendrobatidae > Oophaga > Oophaga sylvatica. Next base: position 703,996,010 of record JARQOD010000001.1, read on the forward strand.
AAAAAGAGACCCAGTCATCTTGATCAGCAGACACAAAACATCTCAAATAAGTCTCCAAGGTCTGGTTTGTTCTCTCGGTTTGTCCATTGGTCTGAGGATGAAAAGCAGAGGAGAAAGATAATTGAACACCAAGTTTAGAACAAAATGTCCTCCAAAATCTGGAAACAAACTGGACTCCTCTGTCAGACACAATGTTCTCCGGAATGCCATGTAACCGAACCACGTGCTGAAGGAACAAAGGCACCAATTCGGAGGAGGAAGGCAACTTAGGTTATGGCACAAGATGTATCATCTTGGAAAACCTATCACAGATTATCCAGATAACGGTCATTCTCTGAGAAACAGGGAGGTCGGAAATAAAATCCATAGAGATATGGGTCCATGGCCTCTTGGGCACAGGTAATGGCATTAACAAACCACTAGAGCGAGAGCAAGGCTTGGAGAGAGAGCAAGTCCCACAGGACTGCACAAATTCCCTGACGTCACGAGACAAAGTAGGCCACCAAAAGGACCGACTCACCAAGTCTCTGGTACAAAAAATCCCGGGATGACCAGCCAACGCGGAACAATGAATCTCAGACATCACACTCTTCTTCCACTGGTCTGGGACAAACAATTTCCCAATAGGGCAGCGCTCAGGTTTATCCTCCTGACACCCTTCCAAGGCCAGTCTCAAATTGGGCGAGATGGCGGAAAGAACTACACCCTCTTTCAAAATAACAGTAGGATCAGATAACTCAGGAGAGTCCGCAAAAAACTCCTCGAGAGGGCATCCGCCTTAACATTCTTAGTGCCAGGAAGAAAAGAAACCACAAAATTAAAACGTGTGAAAAACAAGGCCCACCTGGCCTGTCTAGGATTAAGTCGCTTGGCTGATTCGAGATAAACCAGATTCTTATGGTCCGTGAGGACCACCACCTGATGTTTGGCTCCTTCCAGCCAATGTCTCCACTCTTCAAAGGCCCACTTCATGGCCAATAACTCCTGACTACCCACGTCATAATTACGTTCAGTTGGAGAAAATTTTCGAGAGAAAAAGGCACAAGGGTTACTCTTAGAGGTCTCTGGATCTCTTTGGGACAAAACGGCATCTGCTCCAATTTCAGAGGCATAAACCTCCACCTGAAACGGTAGAGAAACATCAGGCTGCCGTAGAACAGGAGCAGAAGTGAATCTCTGCTTAAGTTCCTGAAACGCAGAGACTGCCTCAGGAGGCCAATTCACCACATCAGAACCCTTTTTGGTCAAATCAGTCAATGGTTTAACAATACCGGAGAAATTACCAATAAATTTACGATAAAAATTGGCAAAACCCAAAAATCTCTGAAGAGCCTTTAATGAAGTAGGTTGGACCCAATCACAGATGGCTTGAACCTTGACCGGGTCCATTTCAATAACAGACGGAGACAAAATGAATCCCAGAAATGAGACCTTCTGTACGCCAAAAAGACACTTTGATCCCTTCACATACAGTGCATTCTCTTTCAAAATCTGGAACACAGTCCGAACATGTTTCACATGAGAGTCCCAGTCATTGGAAAAAATCAAGATATCATCCAAATAAACAATCAGAAATTTATCCACAAAATCCCTGAAAATATCATTCATGAAGGATTGGAAGACAGAAGGTGCATTAGTGAGCCCAAAGGGCATCACTAGGTACTCAAAATGCCCCTCTGGGGTATTAAACGCCGTCTTCCATTCATCCCGTGCTTAATGCAAATAAGGTTATACCCCCCCCCTGAGGTCAAGCTTGGTAAACCAACTAGCACTTTTCACCTTGGAAAACAGGTCAGAAATCAAGGGTAACGGATATTGATACTTCACAGTGATCTTATTTAAGAGACGATAATCAATACACGGCCTCAATGAACCATCCTTTTTGGCTACAAAGAAAAAACCGGCACCCAAGGGTGAAGAGGATGGTCTGATATGACCCTTCTCCAATGACTCCTTGATATAAGATCGCATAGCATCGTGTTCAGGTACAGACAAGTTAAAAAGGCGACCTTTAGGAAATTTACCACCAGGCACTAATTCAATAGCGCAATCGTAGCTCCTGTGAGGGGGCAAAGATGCAGATTTACTTTCACTAAATACATCTGAAAAATCAGTCAAAAAGTCAGGAACATCCTGAGACTTGGGAGAGGCAGAAAAAACAGGAGTGTCGGCATTAACACATTGGCAGCCCCAACTGGTCACAGACACAGATTTCCAATCCAAAACAGGATTATGAGACTGTAACCAAGGGAAACCTAGTACAATAATCTCATGCAGATTATACAGCACCAGAAATTTGCAACTCTCCTGATGATCTGGTTCAACCCTCATTATCACCTGAGTAGAAAACTGGGGTTTATTCTCCGCCAAAGGGGTGGAATCAATGTCCAGTAGGGGAATAGACTTCCGCAAGGGTATCATGGGAAACCCACAACGTTTGGCAAAGTCAAAATCCATCAGGTTAATAGCTGCTCCTGAATCAACAAAAGCCTGAGCAGAAAATGTGGACAGGGAGCAAATCAGGGTAACAGTCAACAGAAATTTAGTCTGAACACTACCCAAGACAACTGAGCGTGCAAAACGTCTTCCCTGCTTAGGGCAGACTGAAATAGCATGAGAGGCATCACCACAGTAGAAACATAACCCATTGCGCTTTCGAAACTCATGACGCTGAGCCCCAGAAGTCACTCTATCACACTGCATGGGCTCAGAAGCTGGCTCACAAGGCAACACTATCTCACGCATACCTCTGCGCTCACGCAAACGTCTGTCAATTTGAATAGCCAATGACATAGAATCATTTAGACCAGAGGGAGCAGGGAATCCCACCATAACATCCTTTACATTCTCTGACAGCCCCTTCCGAAAAAGGGCTGCCAAAGCATCATCATTCCATTTGGTCAGGACTGCCCACTTTCGGAATTTCTGACAGTACAACTCAGCGTCTTCAAGACCCTGATTTAATGCCAACAAGGTTTTTTCAGCTTAATCAGTGACATTAGGTTCATCGTACGATAACCCCAGAGCCAGAAAAAATGCATCAATATCATTCAAAACAGGATCCCCAGGTGTCAGGGAAAAAGCCCAATCCTGAGGATCGCTGCGCAGGAGAGAGATGACAATTTGAACCTGCTGTGCTGCGTTACCTGAGGACTTAGGCTTTAAGGCAAAAAACAACTTACAGTTATTTTTGAAATTCAGAAATTTAGCCCGATCCCCCAAAAACAAATCTAGCATGGGAATCCTAGGTTCCACAACCGGCAACCCAGCAAGATAGGTAGCAATACTCCGAACCTCAGTGGCAAGCTGATCCACACGGCCAGACAACTGTGCAAACTCCATTGAGAGAAAAAAAAAATCCTCCTCAGCACCCAGAGAAAAAGAGGGAAAAAATGCAACAGACAGAAAAAAAAAAATCTGACAACTTTTTTCTTTCCACACTATTTTTCCCTTCTGTGAGTACCATATAATTTTCAGTTATGGCCGGTGATACTGTTATGTTTCGGTAGCTGAGGAGGACAGGAACAACAGCAGGGCAGCCGAACACCTGAGATGTTGGTAACTGATGGGTTGCAGATTCCTAAACTAACGACACAACTATAGGTAGCCGTGGAGCGTTCCTACGTTGATCCTAGACGCCTCGTCACAGCCTGAGAGATAACTACACCTATAGGCAGAAAGATGAAAGCTATCTGCCCCGGAGCAGATCCCCAAAGAAAATAGGAAGCCCCCAAACATATAATGGCGGTTAGACAAGATGAAAATACAAACATAGGCAGAAAATAGACTGAGCAAAGGCTGGGGCCACAAGCTGACTAAATAGGATAGGACAGGAGAGATTACTTTCTGCAACCCAGAAAACCCTACAAAAATCCAACAATTCTGATTACAAAAATACTGAGATCACACGATCTCGCCACCCACTACATCAGATCTCAGTGTGAACAAAAACCAAGCCGCAGCCGCTGAAAAAACAGGAAAAAACAAATGAGCAAATAACAGTGGCTGCAGATAAACTGTGAGGAGCTCAGACCTGGCTGACCTCCACAAAAGTGCAGAAAACAATGCAAAAAGCAAGCACAAAAAGAAAGGCAAAAAATATCTGAAAGCAGGAGATGCAGGCAAGACTCCAGCAAACTTCTAAATGAACCAGGAACCACAATTGAAACAAGAACAATTGATCACCGGCAACCATCATGGGAGGGAACCTCCCTTATATCAGACCAGTCAGTGAACCTAGATTGCCACTCCTTGCTGAAAGGTTCAGTACAGTCAGTAACCACCAGAGGGAGCCTCTGCTCAGAAACCATCTCTAGCACATCCACAACAGTCTTTCTTATACACCGGAGACCAGAACTGTACACAGTATTCTAAGTGAGGTCGCACTAGTGACTTGTATAGAGGTAAAATTATGTTCTCCCCATTATTTTATTTGCCTTTGCAGCAGCTGCCTGACATTGGCCACTAAATGTGAGTTTGGCGTCCTCCCATACACCCAGGTCTTTTTCAGTGACAGTTTTGCCCAGTGTTTTACAATTAAGCACATAATTATACATCTTGTTTGTTCTACCCAAGTGCATGACCTTACATTTATCCCCATTAAAGCTCATTTGCCATTTATCAGCCCAAGCTTCTAGTTTACATAAATCCTCCTGTAATATAAAATTGTCCTCCTCTGTATTTATTACCCTGCAGAGTTTAGTGTCATCTGCAAATATTGAAATTCTAGTCTGCATGCCCCAGAATGTTATACCATTGGGCAATGAAGAAAAAAATAAAATTTTTACTGCAAAAATATAGTTTTAGCCTCCAATTTTACATTATCACATTGGAAATGGGTAAAAATGGCAAAAAAAATTTGTCCCACAATTTCTGCTGAATGTAGACATACCCCATATTTAGCTGTACAGTATGCTTAGCCATACGGCGAAACTCGGAGGGACGGAGCGCTATTTGACTCTTGGAGAACAAATTATTGTAGAATAGTTTGCAGATTAAGTGATATAAGTATAAGTGATAAGGCAGTTTTATTCTTGGGTCAGTGCCATTACAGTGATACCAGATTTATATAATTTTTTATGTTTGGCTGCTGTCACACACTAAAAGACGCTTTGTTTTGCAAAATAAAGTTTTTGAATCGCCATATTTTGAGAGCTATAATTTTGCTATATTTCTGAAGACAGAGTCATGTGATTGCTTCTTTTTTTGCGGGATTAATTGACGTTTTTATTAGTACCATTTTTGGGTACATAACTTTTTTGCATCGCTTTCTATTCCGATTTTTGAGAGGCAGAATGAAAAAAAAACAGAAATTCTGGAATACTGGAAGTTTTTTATTTTTTTCTTATGCTGTTCACCACATGGTAAGCTTGTTAAGGCAGCTTTATTGGTAGGGTCAGTAAGAATACAAGGATACATTTATATCATATTTTTAGTTTGCTGCTTTTACACAAGTCAAACAGTTTTATAAAAAAAAAAGAATAGTTTTTGCATTATATGCTATATTCTGAGAGCTATAATTTTTTTATTTCTCCGCTGATGGAGCTGTATGGCGGCTTGTTTTTTGCGGGACAAGATGATGTTTTCAGGGGTACCATTTTTATTTACTTTCGTCTTTTTGATTGCATGTTACTCCACTTTTTTTCAGTACAATGAAAAAGCATTTTTTCCATGTTTTCTATTAATTTTTACGGAGTTCACTGACGGGGTTAAATAGTGTGACAGGTCACTTTGAATGCGGCGATACCAAATATGTGTGTATGTATATATATGCACTGACAGAAGCCTCTTAGACCATGCTCTGAGCATGGTTTAACCGGCTTGACGTAGCTGGCTGACCCGGAGGTCATCATGACGACCTTGAGCTTTTATGGCAACTATCGGGCCCTCGTGATGAAGGGAGAGGGAGACCACTTCGTCTCCCAGCCTTCTAAATTCTGTGATCGCTACATTTAGGGGGTTAATTAGCCGGGGGTCCTTGACAGCTGGAGCTCGGCTATAGCTTACATTGAGCTCTCGGCGGCAATCATGCGGGCACAGCTCCTGTGCCCGCATTATCGCCATGGCGTAAATTGACATAATTTTGCGGGAACCCCTTTCTGACCATGACGTAAATTTACGTTAAATGGCGTGAAGAGGTTAAAAACAGGGATTTTTGTGTGTACTCACCGTAAAATCCTTTTCTCCGAGCCAATCACTGGGGGACACAGAACCATGGGTGTTATGCTGCTGCCACTAGGAGGACACTAAGCAATACACAAAAAAAGGTTAACTTCTCCTCCTGTAGTATACACCCTCTGCTGGCTCTATCCTGAATTAGTTCGGTGCCAAAGCAGTAGGAGCTCACAAGCAGAAATGCAATATGTCAAAACCAAACAACTACAAGCCAACGGGCTAACGGTGGGTGCTGTGTCCCCCACTGATTGGCTCAGAGAAAAGGATTTTACGGTGAGTACACACAAAATCCCTGTTTCTCCGTCGCCTCATTGGGGGACACAGGACCATGAGACGTCCCAAAGCAGTCCCTGGGTGGGAAAAAAAACAGCACAACAGCTGAAACCCCGTATACGAAATGCTTAAGTGATTAAACAATTAAGAGAAGCCTACAGATGCGAAACGGCCGATTGCAGAATCTGCCAAGAGCCACATCTGAAGAAGCTTGAGCATGAATATTGTAATGCTTAGCAAACGTGTGAAGACTGGACCAAGTTGCAGCCTTGCACACTTGCTGTGCCGATGCCTGGTGCCCCACTGATCGAGTGGAGTGTGCCTTAATCCGCGCCAGGATAGGCTGACCCTTGACACGGTAGGCTTTTGGATCACAGAACGGATCCATCTGGCTATCGTGGCCTTGGAAGCAGGAAAAGACCCTTTCTGCGTCCCTCCGGAAGCACGAAAAGGGCATCTGATTTGCAAAAAGATGCAGTCCTGGAAATGTACCTGCTGAGAGCCCTCAGCAAGTCCAAGGTGTGAAGGGCTTTCTAAGTATGGTGGACCGGAGCAGGACAGAACGAGGGCAGGACTATATCCTCATTCAGATGAAAAGCCGAGACGACCTTAGGCAAAAAAGATGGAATCGTCCTCAACACCACCTTGTCTTGGTGGAAAATCAGGAAGGGAGGTTTGCAAGACAAAGCCGCCAATTCCGAGACCCGTCTGATGGAGGTTATAGCGACAAGAAAGGCAACTTTCCATGACAGAAGAGCGAGAGAAACATCTTGCAACGGCTCGAAGGGGTTCTCTTGTAAGGCACTTAGGACCAGGGGCTTAGACGCTATCCTTCGCTGGAAAAGCACGGATAGAGCAGAAATTTGTCCCTTGAGGGAAGACAGCGCTAAGCCTGAATCCAACGCTGCTTAGAGAAACTCTAGAATGGAGGGGGTGAAAACACCAACGGGGAATGACCTTTATCCTTACACCAGGAGAAAAAGGTTTTCCAAACACAATGGTAAATGCGCATGGAAACAGGCTTCCTAGCGTTGATCATGGTGGTCACAACCTGATGCGAGAAACCGGCCTGGGCTAAAATCCAAGATTCAATGGCCATACCGTCAAATTCAGCGCTCTCGAGTTCTGATGGTAAATGGGCCCCTGAGAGGGAAGGTCCGGATGATCCGGTAACCTCCAGGGGACGTCAGCGACTAGATGAACTAGTTCCGCATACCAAACGGTACGGCCTCTATGGAAGCTACCATTTTCCCCAGGACCTGCATGGCAAACCGTAGAGAGTGAGAGCGGCCTAGCGATAGCAATTGGGCTCCCTGAGATAGAGAAGAAATCTTCTCTGGAGAGAGACTCCCCAACCCTCGGGAAGTGTCCAAGATCATTCCCAAAAAGGGAATTTTCTGAGACGTAAAAGGGGAGGATTTGTCCAGCTTCACTAGCCAACCTAGCCAGTGACATCGACACTCTCTGCTCAGGCCTGAAAGAATGGGCCCTTGATGAGAAGGTCGTCCAGGTAGGGCAGAATCACCACGCCCCGAGAGTGTAGGATGGACATGACAGCCGTCATGACCATTGTGAACACTCTGGGGGCGGTGGCGAGGCCGAAGGGCAGAGCAGTGAACTGAAAGTGTTCGTCTCCGATCGCAAAGCGCAGAAATCTCTGATGACCTTCGAAGATTGGGATGTGGAGATATGCGTCTTTGATGTCGACAGACGCAAGATATTCCCCTTTTTCCAGAGAAGCGATGACAGAACGGAGAGATTCCATTCTGAAATGGCGCACTCTGACGAATTTGTTTAACAATTTTAGGTCCAAGATGGGGCGCATGGTTCCGTCCTTTTTTGGAACCACGAATAGATTTGAGTAAAACCCTTTGAACCTTTCCGCGGGAGGAACCGGGACGATGACTGCGCTGTTGCGGAGAGCATCTAAGGCCTGATAAAAGGGAACTGAAAATGCCCTTGATCTTGGGAGACGAGACTGGAAAAAACGCATTGGCGGAGGGGACAAGAATTCGATCTTGTATCCGGAGGATACGAGATCTCGGACCCATTGGTCGTGAACGACCGACAGCCAGACCCTGCAAAACAGGAGCAGACAGCTGCCTACCCTGTTTGTGTCCTCCGGACATGGCAAGGAGTCATTGAGAGAACTTGCGAGAGCAGGAACCCTTGGGTCCGGACCGGGAGGATCTGTTTCTCCAGGACTGAGAGGGCTTGAATGAGGGTTGAGAGTCCCTGCCTCTGCGCAGAGGTCGGGTCGCGCCAGAGGAGTTGGTTGCGGGAGACCAGTTTGAGGTACCGTGAAAAGGCCGGAAGCGAACCTGGTGTTGGGTCCGAAAGGGCGACTGGGTCTATGATGAGGGAGGAATTTCTTTTTCCCCCAGTAGCATCGGAGATGATTTGATCAAGTTTATCTCCGAACAGACGCCCACTCTGATAAGGCAGGGAAGTTAACGACTTCTTTGAAGCTGAGTCTGCCCGCCACTCTCGGAGCCATAGGGCTCTCCTGATGGTGACGGCGTTTGCAGCTGCAAGCGCGGCACAGTTAGCTGCATCTAGAGAAGCTTGCAAGACATAGTCCCCAGCTCGGGCAATCTGGTAGGCGAGAGTAACCGCCTCGGAAGGAAGCAAATTGTCGTGACCAGTCTTAACAAGAGCCTCTGCCCTGGCCACCCAGGTGGCGGCAAAGGAAGGAAAGAGAGCTGCTCCGGCAGCTTCGAAAGACAATTGTCAATCTGTCGATCAGTGGGGTTTTTGATTGACGAGCCGTCTGAAAGGGACAGTAGAGTTTTGGAAGCGAGCCGGGATATGGGCGGATCCACTGCAGGGGACTCGGTCCACTCCTTTGACAAAGCTGCTGGGAAAGGGTACCGAGCTTCCAACGGCTTCTGTCCTGTGAAACGCTTGTCTGGGTGACTTCTATGTCTCTGGACAATGTCCGTAAACTCAGGGTGGTTAGCAAAAACCCTGTGAGGACGTTTGGTTCTTTTGAATGATACAGTGTGATCCGGATAAGTCCCGGGTTCTTCATCTACTCTCAGAGCTTTCGATGAGACAATCTAAGGACTCCTGGTACTCTACGAGTCCGGGTCTACTGCCACATCTGACTCGTATTCAGAGTCATGTTCGCTATCAACCCCTGGAGAGAGAGAGAGAGCGAGAATCCGAGCTTGCGGATGCGGAGCCACTAGAGGGCTTGGGAGACGAATTATGGGGACGTTTCCTAGAAGACCGCCTCGCTGCTGCCACGGACCGGCCCCTGTCTGAGGAAGACTCTCTGGAGGCTGAAGGGTCCTCTGCGGGTAACGGGATGCCCTGGCTAGAGGAGGAACCACGGAAAGATTCTAAGGCTTTAGCCAGGGAGTCCATAGACTGTGCCAAGGACGTGGCCCACTCGGGAGGAATAGGCCTGCTGGGGTCGGTATTAGCAGGGGGCTCCTGGGCGCATGAAGGGGCGCAGGCCGCACAGATTGCGGAACCATGCTTCCATGGTAGAGAAGCATTGCATGAGGCACACAAGGCATACACCACAGTGTGGGTTTTATCAGCCCTTTTGGAGCCCTTTGATTGTGACATTTTGCAAATGGAGCCTGGAACTGCAGGGAAGGAGTTAAGCGCTGTGTAAGCTTACCTAGGTCCTGTGTCTGAGCCCATCAGAGGAGGAAGACTGTATGATGGAATGCTGAAAAATGGTGGCGTCCTCAGAAGTGATGCTGCGGTGCTGCTGCGTTCGTGCCCACCAGAGGATGAAAAGATGGAGCCCGAGAATTCGTTTTGCGCTTCTCGTGGGGAACGAAAAGCGCCAGAAAATGTGGGAGACGTAAGGGAGTTCCGGAAAGCAGGGGACTAACGTAGTAGAGGCGGCCACGCTAGGGAACGGAGCCGGCGGCGGCAGCGTCGAGGTATTGTGGCGGCCCCCTTTACCCCTGGACGCAGCACTGGTGGCGATGAGATGAAAAGGAACGCAGTTGCGGCCACGGCGATGTGGGAGGCTGCGGTCTGCAGCGCGGTCGGCGAGCCCCCTAAAGAGACGACCGCGGTGGAGACTGCTGTGACGCCGCGGCTCCTGGAGACAGCTGCGGCAGCAGGGTGTATGAGGGCCGCGGCGGCTAGGGACGGCCGCGGCAGCTGGTGCAGAGGACCGGACGGCTATGGGTAGTACTCACAGAATTGCGGGGCCTCCTTGGCAGAGTCGGGAGCACGGCCCGCAGGAGCCGACAGACAATCCGCCATCCCTTTGATAGGGAGGTGGAGAGGGTTTGCTTGCCTCCTGGCACCAGCCGCTTCCAGACAGTGGTGGTGCAGTGGGGTACTCTGTGGAATCTGCGTCCGGCTGAAGGCCTGGCTCCGGAAGGGGGTTCTTGGGGGGCGACACTCCATGTTCCCGTCCGTTGATGTTGTGGGGAGAGCGGACCCATTGAAGGGATCCGTCTCCCCGAAAAAAAGCTCAGGCGTGATAACGTTGCAGGAGGGGGTGCGGGTAGGCGACACTCCGCGTTCCCGCCTGTTTTTGATTTCGGGAGATCGGGACTTTTTAAAAAACCCCGTTGCCCTTCCATTCCACGAGAAAAAAACATAAAGAATTATAAAAATAAAATTAGAAAAAAATGGGATTGGGGTCTGATAAGACCCTAGTGCCTCCTACAGACACTAAGCAAGAACTGGTTCAGGATAGAGCCAGCAGAGGGTGTATACTGCAGGAGGAGGAGTTAACTTTTTTTGTGTATTGCTTAGTGTCCTCCTAGTGGCAGCAGCATAACAACCATGGTCCTGTCTCTCCCCCAATGAGGCGACTGAGAAAATTCATAAATATTTTATATTATATATATATATATATAACACATACAGTACAGACCAAAAGTTTGGACACACCTTCTCATTTAAAGATGTTTCTGTATTTTCATGAAAATTGTACATTCACACTGAAGGCATCAAAACTATGAATTAACACATGTGGAATTACCATATATACTCGTTTATAAGCCGAGATTTTCAGCCCATTTTTTAGGGCTGAAAGTCACCCTCTCGGCTTATACGGCATTACGGGGTCGGCGGGGGAGGGGGAGCGGGGGTGTCGGATTATACTCACCTCTCCGCCGGCGCGGTCTCTGCAGCCCCCCTGCTTCTCCCATGATCTCCTGCTCCTTCCTGCAGCGGTCACATGGCACCGCTCATTAAAGTCATGAATATGCACATATTCATGACTTTAATGAGCGGTACCATGTGACCGCTGTAGGAAGGAAGCGCTGCAGAGAGCGCCGTGAGAAGAGGAGAGGCTGCAGAGACCGCACCGGTGGAGGGGTGAGTACAGCGATATTTACCTGTCCCTCGGTCCACTGCTGCGTCCTCGTCTGACTCCTCTGGCTGTAAATGATCAGGCAGAGGGCGCGATGACGTCGTTAGTGAGATCTCCCCCTAGATCATTCACAGCCAGAGGAGTCTGACGAGGACGCAGCGCAGCGGTGCAGAGAGGACAGGTAAATATCTCAGGTGCCGGGGTCCTGAGCGAGCGGTGACACCGGCACCTGTCCCCCATAGCGCGCCAGTGTCACCGCCTGCTCAGGACACCGCACCTGGCCCCCAGCGACGAGAGGTGAGTATGTCATTTTTTTTTGCAGCAGCATATGGGGCATAATCTGGGAGCATATGGGGGCATAAACTGTGGAACATATGGGGGCATAACTGTGGAGACATATGGGGGCATAATCTGGAGCATATGGGGGCATAATCTGGAGCATATGGGGGCATTAAATGGAGCATATGGGGGCATAAGATGTGGAACATATGGGGGCATAATATGGAGCATATGGGGGCATAAGCTGTGGAACATATGGGGGCATAATATGGAGCATATGGGGGCATAAACTGTGGAACATATGGGGCATAATCTGGAGCATATGGGGGCATAATCTGGAGCATATGGGGGCATAATCTGTGGAACATATGGGGGCATAATCTGGAGCATATGGGGGCATAATCTGTGGAACATATGGGGGCATAATCTGTGGATCATACGAGGGCATAATCTGTGGAATATATGGGGCATAATTTGGAGCATATGGGGCATAATCTCAAGCATATTGGGCATAATCTGGAGCATATGGGGGCATAATCTGTGGAGCATATTGGGCATAATCTGTGCAGCATATGGGGGCATAATCTGTGGAGCATCATATGGGGGCATAATCATTTTTCACCCTAGGCTTATACGCGAGTCAATAAGTTTTCCCAGTTTTTTGTGGCAAAATTAGGGGGGTCGGCTTATACATGAGTTATATAACAAAAAAGTGTGTAACAACTGAAATTATGTCTTATATTCTAGGTTCTTCAAAGTAGCCACCTTTTGCTTTGATTACTGCTTTGCACACTCTTGGCATTCTCTTGATGAGCTTCAAGAGGTAGTCACCGGAAATGGTTTTCACTTCACAGGTGTGCCCTGTTAGGTTTAATAAGTGGGATTTCTGGCCTTATAAATGGGGTTGGGACCATCAGTTGTGTTGTGCAGAAGTCTGGTGGATACACAGCTGATAGTCCTACTGAATAGACTGTTAGCTGCTTTTTTCTTGCCATAATACAAATTCTAAGTAAAGAAAAACGAGTGGCAATCATTACTTTAAGAAATGAAGGTCAGTCAGTCCGAAAAATTGGGAAAACTTTGAAAATGTCCCCAAGTGCAGTTGCAAAAACCATCAAGCGCTACAAAGAAGTTGTCTCACATGAAGACCGCCCCAGGAAAGGAAGACCAAGAGTCACCTCTGCTTCTGAGGATAAGTTTATCCGAGTCACCAGCCTCAGAAATCGCAGGTTTACAGCAGCTCTGATTAGAGACCAGGTCAATGCCACACAGAGTTCTAGCAGCAGACATCTCTACAACAACTGTTAAGAGGAGACTTTGTGCAGCAGGCCTTCATGGTAAAATAGCTGCTAGGAAACCACTGCTAAGGACAGGCAACAAGCAGAAGAGACTTGTTTGGGCTAAAGAACACAAGGAATGGACATTAGACCAGTGGACATCTGTGCTTTGGTCTGATGATTCCAAATTTGAGATCTTTGGTTCCAACCACCGTGTCTTTGTGCGACGCAGAAAAGGTGAATGGATGGGCTCTACATGCCTGGTTCCCACCGTGAAGCATGGAGGAGGAGGTGTGATGGTGTGGGGGTACTTTGCAGGTGACCCTGTTGGGGATTTATTCAAAATTGAAGGCATACTGAACCAGCATGGCTACCACAGCATCTTGCAGCGGCATGCTATTCCATCCGGTTTGCGTTTAGTTGGACCATCATTTATTTTTCAACAGGACAATGACCCCAAACACACCTCCAGGCTGTGTAAGGGCTATTTGACCAAGAAGGAGAGTGATGGGGTGCTACGCCAGATGATCTGGCCTCCACAGTCACCAGACCTGAACCCAATCGAGATGGTTTGGGGTGAGCTGGACCGCAGAGTGAAGTCAAAAGGGCCAACAAGTGCTAAGCATCTCTGGGAACTCCTTCAAGATTGTTGGAAGACCATTTCCAGTGACTACCTCTTGAAGCTTATCAAGAGAATGCCAAGAGTGTGCAAAGCGGTCATCAAAGCAAAAGGTGGCTACTTTGAAGAACCTAGAATATAAAGGCTGGGTCTCACATAGCGATACACCAGCGATCCCGACAACGATCAGGATCGCTGGTGTATCGCTATATTATCGCTGCTGAGCTGCCAAACAGGCAGCTCAGGCAGCGATCAGCACAAGGACACTGCGGGTAAACATCGCTAGTTACCCGCAGTGTACCTTGGATACCAGCGCCCTGATGCAGGGAGCTGGTAACCAAGGTACACATCGGGTTTCCAGGCGCTGCGCGGTGCCTGGAAACCCGCTGTGTACCTTGGTTACCAGCTCCCTGCATCAGGGAGCTGGTATCCAAGGTACACAGCGGGTTTCTAGGCACAGCCCCGCGCCTGGAAACCCGCTGTGTACCTTGGTTACCAGGGATCGCTGGTCTCCCGCCTGTCACACGCAGCGATGCGTGCCTGTCAGCGGGAGACCAGCGATCAAAAAAATGTCCAGACATTTCAGCGACGATCAGCGATACCCGGCAGGGGGGCTGATCGTCGCTGAATGTCACACACAGCGATATCGCTGGTGAGCTCGCTGCTGCGTCACAAAACTAGTGACTCAGCAGCACAGCCCGCGCCTGGAAACCTGTGAGACGGGGGCGTAAGACATAATTTCAGTTGTTACACACTTTTTTGTTAAGTGTATAAATTCCACATGTGTTAATTCATAGTTTTGATGCCTTCAGTGTGAATGTACAATTTTCATAGTCATGAAAATACAGAAACATCTTTAAATGATATATACACACACACACTATACATGTTTGAGGTCTGAATACCAGTACTGACCTCGGGAATCATATTGATATGTCAGTTTTATTATATTTTTTTACAAATTCACTGCACTTGGAATTTTTTTCCTGTTTTCCAGTACACCATGAGGTAAAATGAATGGTGTAATTCAAAAGAACAACTCGTCACGCAAGAAACAAGCCCTAGTACTGCTATACTGACGGAAAATAAAACGTTATGGCTCTTGTAAGAAGGGGAGGAAAAAAAGAAAAAAAAAAAGGAAAGTGGCTGGTTAAGGGTTAAGCATTATCAGATTTTTTTAATCTTCATATTACCTTTCAGCTCTTTGTCTGTATACCGATGGGCACTGGATACAAGCTCTTGTTTCAGCTTCTCCACCAAAAACTTTAATACGGAAATATTCCAGGAAGACTTGATGCTGCGATTACATGTCAGACCAGATAAACAGATGATGATAACTTAAGGGCTTCCAGTAGTATTAGATAAATGGCGCAGGCAGCTCACTTACCTCTCGGAGCCATTGAAGCGCTTGTTGTTAGAGATGTGATTGTGGATATTATGGACCAGTTTCTGAAAACACAAAAACATAAATTAGCAGAAGCGATAAGACCTGGCATTGTCGTCTTGTGTGAAGTTATAATACACTATTCAGCGGAGGGTACATGCACGAGCGTCTGGTAGACACCAGCATTGTTTTTGTTACAGTAGATGCTTTTACGAAAATGCCTGCAATGTTTTCCCAGAAGTTTCTTCTTTGTTGTCTCCTTAGTCGTTTTTGGCTTATTTTAATTTCATATATACAGGTGCTTCCCACAAAATTAGAATATCATCAAAAAGTTAATTTATTTCAGTTCTTCAATGCAAAAAGTGAAACTCATATTATAGAGTCATTACAAACAACGTGATCTATTTCAAGTGTTTATTTCTGTTAATGTTGATGATTATGGCTTACAGCCAATGAAAACCCAAAAGTGACCTAAATTAACTTTTTGATGATATTCTAATTTAGTGAGAAGCACGTGTATATATTTCATGTATTTTAAGCATATCCTGCATGACTGCATTTGACCTATGAGGTTGTAATCCAATATCTGTCAATTTGTTCCCTTGGATGTCATTCCCATAACATGGAGATACCATTGATGCTTTTGCACTTTTCAATCAATTTCTTTTAATCTTACAATGATTTTACATATTTTTTTTTATCAATAAGTCTTTAGAGTGTTTTCACACAAATAGTGTTTTCGCTACAAATACACCTTTTACCATACGATATCTAATAAGTGGTATTAAGATTTAATTTAAGGATCTCCTGAGATGCAGACATTCTGACTTAAAGAAGTGTATGAATATACTCACCTACCACTGATCTCTCTGGGATCCAGCAGCATTCTGCTCCTCTTCTCAGTGATGTCACCGCTATTCACACTATATGGCTGGCTCTATGAATGAGCCGTAAGCCTCTTTTACAATGTAAGCCTATGGAGCCTTGTTCTGATGTGCCATAGACTTACATTGTAAAAGTCACTTTCAGTTCACACAGAGCGCAACGTGGCCTGGAAAGGCTGCAGAGAGGTGACATCAATGGGAGATCAGCAGGGAGGCGAGTATATTAATTAGCTCACACTACGCTACACGCACATATAGATACAGAGACAAGAGGTTGTCCACTTATTATTGATGACCTATTCTTAGGGTAGTTTATCAATGTCTGATCGGTCGGGTCCAACATCTGGCATCATCGCCGATCAGTGTCTTCTGTGTCGAGGGCCACAACTACTCAATTGCAATGCTGCTTCATCTTCTATTCAAATCAATAGGAGGTGGATGTGCAGTACACTGTTGCAGCCACTATCAGGAGACAGAGCAGCTCCGCAATTGAGCAGTTACAGCTGGCAGCCGCTGACACCGAAAACAGATGATCAGCAGGGGTGCTGGGTGTCGAACCCAACCGCTCAGACGATGACCTATCTAAGGATAGGTCGTCAATTATAAAGTAATGGACAAGCTGTTTAATGAAACATATTCATGGGAGTCCTTTATGATCTATAAGCAGATCTTTACCAATTTATCAATGCATAACTGAACTTTCCTTAAACCTTAGCAACATTATACTGTGGCTGAAAAGATAGTAAGGGGCATGTAGGTGTATTTTTTATATTTTTGAGAGTATATAAACAAACATTGTATATGAATACATATCCACAATTCTACTATTCAAGTGAAAGGGACACACACATTAATACTGTAGGAGTGTTAATGATTCTGTATATTTGGTGTACACGTGTTAGAATATCTCTCTGTATATACGCATGCTTTGGAAATGGTGTCTGCCTTCATGTTGGATTTGCACTTAAAGGGAACCGGTCATGGAAATACAGTTGAATCTGCAGGCAGCATGTTACAGAGCAGGGGGTGTGAAGCAGATTGATACAGTTAGCTCTAGAAATATTTGGACAGTGACAAAAGTTTTGGCATTTTGGCTGTTTACCAAAACATATTCAAGATACAGTAATATAATCAATATGGGCTTAAAGTGCATACTCTAATTTTAACTATCCAGACATTCACTGGGACATAGAATCTTCTCGTTGTGCTAAAAGCTGCTAATTCTTATCCTCCGTTCAGGCAATTACCTCTCTCAGCTGGTAGATGAACCAACCAGGGGAGGTAGTCTGATGGATCTGGTTCTGTCAAATAGACCAGATACAATTTCAGATCTACAGGTCAGGGAGCATTTGGAATGCAGTGACCATAATATGGTAAGATTCAATGTAATTGTCAATCAAACATTCAGCTAAAATGGGCACCTCAGTAATTGATTGATCCCTGATTTTACTTGGGGCATTTGTATTTGGAAGTTGTTGCTGTAAACACCCAACATTCTGTCAAAGGAGCTCTCAATGAAAAAGAGAAACAGATCATCATTAGGCTGAAAAAAGAAGAAATCCATTAGAGAGATAGCAGAAATGTTAGGAGCAGCCAAATCAACAGATTTATGTATTCTGCAAAACAAGAGGGAACTGATGAGCATGGGAACTCAAAAAGGCCTGAACATCCACGGAAGACAACAGTGATAGATGATTACATGCCATAATGAGAAGACTTCTTGAGAGCAAATACAGAGGGTTCACCACAATGTGAAAACCATTAATAAGCTGAAAAAATTTAAAGGCCAGATTACTTTTTCCCAAAAATCATCTAAAGAAGCCAGCCCAGTTCTGGAAAAGCATTCTTTGGACAGAGAAAACTAAGATCAACCTGTACTAGAATGATGGGAAGAAAACGTATGAAGAAGCTATTGCTCATCATCCAAAGCACACCACATCCTCTGTAAAACATGGTGGAGGCCGTGTGACGGCATGGAGATGCATGGCTTCCAATGACACTGGGTCACTAGTGTTTATTGATGATGTGACTGAAGACAGAAATAGCGGGATGAATTCTGAAGTGTCCACAGACATACTTTCTGCTCTGATACAACTAAATACAGCAAGGTTGATTGGACGGCGCTTCACAGCACAGATGGACAATGACCCCAAACATACAGCAAAAGCAGCCCAGGAGTTTAAGGCAAAGAAGTGGAATATTCTGCAATGGCCAAGTCAGTCACCAAATCTCAACCCATCGAGTGTGCATTTTCATAAGCCTGAGACAAAACTTAAGGCAGAAAGACCCAGAAACAAGCAACAACTGAAATCAGATGCAGTAAAGGTGGCAAAGCATCACAAAGGAGCAAACCCAGCGTTCGGTGACGTCCATGGCTTTCAGACTTCAGGCAGTCATTGCCTGCTAAGGATTCTCTACAAAGTATTTAAAATGAATTTTTTTATGGCAAAGTTAATTGTCCAATTAGTTTTGAGCCCCTGAAATGAAGAGTCTTTGTAGAAAAAATGATTGCAATTCCTAAAATTTTCACAGGATATTTAACCCTTTAATTAAACCTGAAAGTCTACACTTCATTGGCATCTCAGTTGTTTCATTTTAAATAACAGACAGTGGCATGCGGAGCCCAAACCACGGAGATTCAGTCACTGTCCAAATATTTCTGGGCATAATGGTCTATAGCGTTGTGAGAAAAGGTTCAGTACAACCCATGCTTAATCATAACCCTTTGCTCTTTTGGGGGTTTTCTGTCCAGTGGGCGGTCCTATCAGTGACTCCCAGCTTCCTTTGTGGAAATGTGCATGCAGCAATAGTTGTCAGTCACTTATAGGACCGTCCAGTGGACCAAAAATCCCCAGAAAGGGCAGAGACTTAAATTATGAAATCACAGGTAATACTGAATCTTAATATACTGAATTATATATTAATCTACTCAGCTCTCCCTGCTTTATAACATGTAGCATTTTCATGGCTGACAGGTTCCCTTTAACATGGTTGCTTTTAAACAGTGGGAGATATATGGTAGCTTCTGCCAACATAGGTTTCCAGTCTAGACCAAAGGCTGTGAGAGAAGAAAGTCTGCACTTACACCAGCCGAAATGTTACTATTAGCAACTAAAAGTGGATAATGGCTCAAACAATTCCATTAGCATGCGCACTATCTTCTAGAAAAGTACAATGATGAAAAACGGCAATATTACAGTATAACTATAACTAAATGTATCCTGATGCACATTTGCAGACAGTGTTCTTCTGCAATTTGTATAGACACCAACATAACAACAACCTGGACCGCAGAGGTGCCAGGATTATCAGAAATACTGTAATAGTGGAAGAATATAAAAGTTATATTTAATATATACACCCACTTACCACTGCAAAATTGGGGGTCTTTCTGCAGTGGGTCATGGTTCACGGACACTCATTTCAGAGTGCGATTCCCACAACAGCACTAAGACAGGTCCTTGATACGGCTCCTATAACCTGAAATGGTCCACTACCCGCAGAGACATTGTAAGGACATGCTGACATGATGTTCTTTTTATGTCCTAAAACCAATTAGAAGTAATGTAGGCCATTCACTGCTTAGTATAAAGGACTATCAGGTAATTTTCCTGGTTCTCCAGCATTGAATGCTTAAGTCTGATGGCATATTGTCAGAACTGTATGATTATCAGGTGCTGGAATAATGGAGTTGTACGTGACTTGTATCTGTGCACAAATTACAGATATGTTTGTGTTTAGAAATACAATGTAATATTTTTTTTATGTTGGTGTGTTTTACATTTACCGCTTACCCTTAGCTGTTGTCTCAGTATAATAAAATGGGGTCTTCTCACCTCGCACAATAAATAAACTCACCGACAGCACTAGGTCTCGTTTTCGACGAGAACATTTCTGCCCATTGCTACGCTGCCGACTGCTTGAGCCACTATAAAAAGTCGCAAAACATGGTGGTGAACTTGGCCTCATGTCTCCTGAGTCGGGTGACGTTTCTGCTACAATCATCCCTCCTGGACTTAGGGAGCCATCTTTCTGCATTAACATTTGGGAATGACTTGATTTCACAATCGGAGGAATTGGTTCATTCAGGTTTTCTGCTGGGTCCCTATGAGGACGAGTGTCTGTCAACTGCTTCACGAAGTTCGAAGCTAAAATCCTCTGGGCTGGGGACTCTGATGTTAGGAAGTCATCGATGACCTATAAAATAAAAGTAGGCATACGTGACTGGTAAATGTGCAATGCACAAAACAGTGCAGTGCTGTAATACAAAGAGGTGGCTGGCAGGGAGGGACCCAAGCTTTCTGCATGTACACAACAGATGGTATAAAGATGACACACCTGCCAGGATTGCTGCAAACAGAAGCCGTCCCTATTAAAAGTGACAGACTGTGTGTCCCACTGGAGTGCGATAGAATGGAGACTGTGAGCATAAACAGACTGCGAGCGGATATCTTATGCACACATAATCAAGGCCAGCAGCGGAGGAATGCATGGGCAAAAGAATGCCTGTACAGGATAAACAGCTGGATCCTATGCCGGGAACTCGATTTCTGGCTAAAGAAGCGCATAGGTGGCCGCGTCTCTGTTCAGATGCATCCGGCCTCACACATATTAAATGACTATTTGCAATGTCTTTCTCTTACATTAGCCACACTGGCAGTTTCCTTATACACAAGAGTGATACCAGCTACAACAAGAACAGTCTGAAGCTAGCGAATGACAGTGATGGGAAAGCTTACTAGCGTCTAGGATTTGCCTAACAAGGATGGCGCTTATTGACGGGCTGCAGGGAATTTGCTTTCTACAAGAGATCCCAGGAGTAACATATTAGCGAGATGCCCATTTTCCTACTGGCTTACTTGGCTATAGTTTTATTTCACAATACCAGCTGCATTCAGTATTACACAGAAATCTTAGCTCTGATAAGCCTGGTGTACTGACTTTACAAATTCATGTCAAAATGGCTGTATAAACCTTTCTGAAACTTTCCTTTGTAGATAGAGTCCAGATCTACCTACAAAGAGCTCATCTTACTGCCATTCTGACATGGATTTACAAAGTAAGTACACCGGCCTACACAGGTATAAGAGCTGTACTTAAAGGGAACCCGTCACCAGGTTTTCCCAGTATGAACTAAAGCCATCATTTGTAAATTGTCTATTAAAGCAATCCATTAAAATAGACACAAGCCTCCAAGCCTGCACATAGAGGGAAATACCTTTACAAGTCTTCTGCATCATATGGTCTGGTCTGATGGGTGTCAGTGGTCTGCACCATTTCTACTGGCAGAATATACATCACCCTGCCTCGTGATGTGGACGACGTGTCCTATGTCATTCGCAGACCCTTACGAATCTTGTGCACTTTTCTCTGCCTTACTGAGGGCAGAGTAAAGTTCTTTAATGCACAAGTGCTGACTTCCAGTTAATAGAAGACTGTACATTACAGGACTTTGCTCTACCGTTAGTAGGACAGAGTAACTGTAACGGCACAAAATTCACAAGGATCTACTGGTGACGTGGGACTTGACATTCACATCAACCAAAGCGAGAGAAAAAGATTCCACTGATATAATAGTTGCATACCCCAGACAACAGATGCCCACCGGCGCAGACTGTGCTGATTAGCATATGGCATGGGAGACTTAGAAAAGCATAACAGGTTTACTTACTGGCATATGCACTGGACTTAGGAGGGATGGAGCTTCATTGGGTGGACATGCAGGTAAGCAATTTTCTCTCGTCCTGTCCAGAACTGGAGGGTGAAGCCCGGTAACTAATGAGGCCGAGGCTGCTCCCAGCTGTCTCAGCTCCTCAATGACAACCTGAACTCCTCCAATTTCTTCAGCCTCCTCCTCCTCCGATAACTTGCACCGTGCGCGGATTTCTGGTGGTGACTTTGGAGCCTCTGGCCTTTCAATGTCTCTCCTGAGACTACTGACCTCGCCTTGGAGCTCACGGAGGAGGCTACTGTTTGCATTGGCGACATTAAGGGCAGCTTCGGCTAGGCCCACTGCTTTCTCCACTCGTTGATAGATAAGATGAAGGAGTTGCTCACAACCCTGCACTGCCATACCTTGCCCATTAACTGTGATAGGGGTAGCGCCATCAACAGACACTGAACCACCCGTGGTACTTTCAACTTTGCAGGCACACTTTCCATCATTTTGTCCTGGTGGTGGCGTGAATAATATTGTGGCACTGAATGACATCTTGGCAAAACACTCAATCCAAATATTTGTCCTAAAAGTCTAACTGATCAGTGTAAATAGTGGTTACTATGAATAAATATTTTACAAATCCTCCGCCTTATTCTTATTAGCTTTCCTGTGATGGTCTATGAAATGGAATATTACACCTAAATAATTCAAGTCCAAGCAATACTCCAGTATGTTGTGTCATCTGTCTCGATGATGTATTATTTAATATATTCATGATGTTTTCCTGTGATTGTCACGGATTCCTGAGGGAACATTTTCTATTCCTACTGTCAGCTTGCAAACACATCCCACCAGATTTATTTCGGCCCCCAATCCGATTATTCCAGTTCCTCTATGTGTTTTTAAGCTTCTGTTTTCATACTTGTTGACTTCTTATGGAGCTTGTGGTCTGATAAATTACCGAAGCGTTCAGATTGCTAAAATTTCTGGGAAATATCGCACAACAGCTAAGGAACAGAGGCAGTAAAGCTATTCACAAAGCTGACAATAAAAGCCAGAAACATGACAATAACATTAAAGCAGATATAGAAAGGCGCATCCTCATTCCAGATGCCATGTGGTTTTGTTTTAACCAAAGTGAAGAAAGGGTAAAATGTATATTAATAACAATAACACAAATATCACTGCCGCCAATCAACAAAAACATAAAATGTACAGTGGCTTGCGAAAGTATTCACCCACATGGCATTTTACCTATTTTGTTACATTACCACTTGTGTTTAATCGGATTTGTGTGTGATGTATCATCACTAAATAGTCTAAAGGGTATGCCACACTAAACAACATCGCTAACGGGATCGCTAAAAAACGTCACTATTTAGCGATCCCGTTAGCGATGTTGTACTGTGCGGCAGCTGCCAGCGACGAGCTTCCTGCTGTGATCTCGCTCGTCGCTGGAATCGCTCCGGACCCTATTTCATCGTCGGCGCTCCCGCTGGGTAAGTATTATCGCTGAGTGTGGCACCTTTTCTTAGCGATTTAGCGGTACTTTTGTACCGCTAAAGTCGTTAAGGAGATCGCTAACCGCAATAGCGTCCTTAACGATATCGCTAAGTTAAGCCGCACTCAGCGATATACAAACAATCCCGCTAGCGATCTCATTAGTATGCGACGCTAACGAGATCGCTAGCGGATTGTGTAGTGTGGCAGTACCTTAAGTTGGTGAAGTGAAGTGAGAAAAATATAGGCATAAATTAAATTTATGGGATCAAATAACTAAAACTGCATGTGGATATGTATTCACCCCTTTTGCTATGAAGTCCCTATCTGTCCATATGACCACAATTAGCTGTATACTAAATACAGGTGGCCTTTATGGAAGAGTAGGCAGAAAAAGGCCTTTACTTACACACAAAAATTGAAAGGCTCATTTCGAGTTTGCCAAAAGACATGTGGGAGACATTCCAAATGTATGGAGGAAGGTGCTGTCATGACACAGCTGTCGGGTGACCCGGGGCTCCTTCCTTGTCCCTAACATTACGGGGTGCCCTGGCTCTCCCTACTCCCTGGGATATTCTGAAGGTGAAGATGCCGGGGCCGCCACCCTTGCCTTATCTCTTCAGTTAGTCCTGCATCTGTTCTCTTCCCAAACCCAGGGAAGAGGGGCGCTACTGTGCACCGTAGTACACCAACCCGACAAACAAGGCAACACAAACAAGGGTTAAAAGAAAACTCCAGGCATACAAAACATTCACTCACATAAAACAGAGGAATGCACCGGGGAGTGGAGGTACGGGAATAAACCAAAATAAAGGATAGGGAATTACCACACATACAAACCAAGCAACAGTCACAGATAACTTCCTCCCACACTCCTTCTCAAATGAACACCTCTCCCTCCTTAAGCCAAGCAGCAAAGGCTAGCTCTGACAAGGATTTGTATCAGAGCCCAGATTATAAAGGGAAAAGGAGTGGCTAACTGAGCTCAGCTGCAAGCACAGAGATTTCCAACTTGGCTGATTAACCCGTTCTGCCAGAAAGAATAAACACCATTAAAATGAAAAAGTGCTTCTTCTTAGCGCCGGAGTAGGAGCAATCAGACGCTGTGGTCTTCTGGCTCCGCACTGTCGCGGTAACCCTGTGACAGGTGATGTGATCAGATGAGACCAAAATTTAACTTTTTGGTCATCAAGGTCAACGCTATATTTTGCGTCAAATGCAGCTCATCACATCAAGAACACCATCCCCACAGTGAAATGTGGTGGTGTCATGATATGCTTAGTTTGTGGGATTAGGTAGTTAGAGGTTAATCTGGATGGCCTCACTCTGAGAGGCTTCTTATAGCCTCATTATAGAGGCATTCCCTGTCGCTTATACTTTGACCCTTGGCCGAGTGTGTGTGTCCCTGTGCTTTGTGCTACTTTATGCTTGCTTGGTTTTGACTTGGTTCTGTTCCCAAAACGAGTTCTGCCTGTCCCTCCTGTACTGCGTTGCTATCTCAGTGTATGACTCCTTGCCTACGTTCTGACTATTCTCTGCTCGCCCCTCCTGTACCGCGCTTTCCTCTCCGTGAATGACCCGTTTGTCCGACCTGAGTTTCACTCTCCACTACTCCAGGATCCCTGTAGCATCCTGCACTCATCTCCATCAGCAGGATGCTAAGCCCTGCCCCCTGTGGTCACATGCTTGTAGCTCCTTTTGCTTTCTGCTACCTTCAGTGTCTCCTCTCATCACTCTGCTCAGGTCCCATCTGCCTGAGCTTCCCCTGCAGCATCTCACCCCGGGCCCTTCTGCAGTGTGGGTGAGTCACCCTTCTCAGCCGTGGCAGTTCGCCGGCGCTGACAGGATCATGATGGTGGCACCATCATTCTGTGATGATGCTTTATGGCAGCAGGGACAGGGAGAAAAAAATCAGAGTCAGGGGAAGATGGATGGTGCGAAATACAAGGATATTCTTGAGCAAAACCTGTTTTAGTCTGTCAGTGATTTGAGACTGGGGCAGAAGTTCACCTTCCAGCAAGACAATGACCCAAAGCATACTGCAAAAGCAACACTTGAGTGGTTTAACCACTTAATGACTGAGACAATTTTGACCTTAATGACCAAACCAAATTTTACAATTCTGACCACGGTGACTTTATGAGATAATAACTCTGGAACACTTCAACAGATCCCACTGATTCAGAGACTGTTTTTCGTGACATATTGTACTTCATGATAATTGTAAAATTTCTTCTATATGACTTGCATTTATTTGTGAAAAAAATGGAAAATTGGCGAAAATTTTGAAAATTTTCACAATTATCAAACTTTTAATTCTTATGCCCTTAAATTGGATATGTCGCACAACATAGTTAATAAATAACATTTCCCACATGACTATATCAGTACAATTTTTGAAACATTTTTTTTTTGGTTAGGATTGGTTTTGGTTTGGATAAGGGTTAAAAGTTGACCAGTGATTTCTTATTTTTCCAACAAAATTTACAAAACCATTTTATTTTAGGGACCACCTCACATTTGAAGTGACGTTGACGGGCCTACATGATAGAAAATACCAAAAAGTGACACAATTCTAAAAACTGTACCCCTCAAGGAGCTCAAAAATCACATTCCAGATGTTTATTAACCATTCAGGTGCTTCACAGGAACTTAAGCAATGTGGAAGGAAAAATGAACATTTAAATTTCTTCACAAAAATATTTATTTAAGACCCTAACTTTTTTTATTTTCACAAGGGGTAACAGTACAAAATTCTCCTGTTTGGGCGCACAACAGGGCTCGGAAGGGAAGAAGCGCCATGTAACTTTTTGAATGTAAAATTTGCTGGAATAATTAGCGGATGTCATGTTGTGTTAGGAGACCCCTTGATGTGCCTAAACAGTGGAAACCCCACACAAGTGACACCATTTTGGAAACCACACCCCTCAAGGATTTTATCCAGGTATTTAGTGAGCATTTTGAACCCACTGGTGCGACACAGAATTTGATAACATTAGGTTGTCATATTGAATATGTCGTCATTAGTGTTGAGCGCAAGTGCTCGCTACTCGTTTGCATCAAGTACTCAGGTATGCACCAAATATGACGGGTGCTCCAGTGGCATGCTCGAGTCCCTGCCCCGCATGTTTTGCCGCTGTTAGACACCGATAAAAAAATGTGGGATCCACGATACTCCATGCATACCCTAGCACCCGATGCAAATTCGAGTAATGAGCACTTGCGCTCAACACTAGCCGCCATAGTCATTTTTTTTTTACTTTTGAAAAAAAAACAATTCTAACCTTAACCTCAACCCTAATACAACCCTAACCACAACACTATCCCAACCGTAACCCTAAGCCCAACTGCAAAGAATGGAAAAAATATATATATATTTTATAATTTTCAGCTAATGTATGTTGTCAGAAGAGAAAGAAATCACTGAAACAGTGGGCACACTTTTTGTGATCACTGAATAACGGCAGACACCGGAAAATCCAGACCTCATCATGTTCTCCGGGGTCTCAGCTACCCCCATTAGCCGAGACCACTGAGATTTTCCGACTCTGGGGGGTGCTACAACCTTATTCCCGATCGCAGTTTTAAAATGGTGATGAAGGAATAAGTACCGTTAGCGGATGCAGTTTTAATGAGTATAGGCGGTCGTTAAGGGGTTAAAGGGAAACGTGTATATGTTTTGGAGTGGCCTAGTCAAAGCCCAGACCTTAATCCAATTTAGAATCTGTGATCAGACTTGAAGATTAGTGTTTGACAGAAGAAAACATTTAACTTGAAGGAGCTGAAGCAGTTTTGCCTTGAGGAATGGGCAGACATCTCAGCGGCAACATGTGGAAAGCACATAGAGACTTATCCAAAGCGACTTGCAGCTGTAATTGCCGCAAAAGAAGGCTTAACCAAGTACTGACTTTAGGAGGGTGTGAATAGTTATGGACACTGAAATTTTCACTTGTTTTGTCCTATTTGTTGTTTGCTTCATAATAAAAAGAAACCAAATGTTCACAGTTGTAGGCATGTTCTTTACATGAGAGAAATTGATGTGATTGTCACAATAATAATTGCAAAATATTAATCATCCAAGAAAAATAAATAATAAATAACGTGAATATTAGTAGTGACAATACCACCAAAAGTGTGGATGGCAGACCACCCGGAAATATGTAAAATATCCAAGAATGGAGAGAGGACACCAAGTGACAGGACAGTGACACAAAAATCAATAGTGACACACTATGGATAATCAAATATAATTTTATTAAGTTAGATAAACATAAAATGAAAAATTATTATAACAAAATAGTGTATATAAACTTATACTCTAATAAATAATAAATAGTGTACAACAGACGATAGGCCGGATAATCTAATGTCTAATATGGAATGAGCACAACACCATGTAAGATTATGTGCTTAATAGTGTACACCTGAACTAATTAATATATCGATGTGTGCACATATAGAAAAATGTATGTGCTCAAAAAACACCCAGGTAATGGATAGATGTATAAATATAGAATAGGCAGCATGTGATATGTATATACAAAATAATGAACATAGTGAACCTCAAATAAATAAATATATACAAATCACATAAAACGTGTATAAATATCAACAATATCCATTGCATAAAAACCTATACATAAAAAATGCTGGTGAAAAAACCCATATGGGCACTACTGGTGAAAAACAATAAACATATATTGTGCATACAATTTATAAATGAAATCACCATGTGCCGCATAAATGAACATGTAATGACCTACACCGTGCACTGATGTGAAAAGACTGAAAGGTGAAAAATGCCGCCAAAATTCAAGGCAAATACCTGGGAGCAAGATCACGGGCTAAAGCTGGAAAAGAACGCGCCCCAAAAAGGGGCGCGTTCTTTTCCAGCTTTAGCCCGTGATCTTGCTCCCAGGTTCATTTGTTCATTTATGCGGCACATGGTGATTTCATTTATAAATTGTATGCACAATATATGTTTATTGTTTTTTCACCAGTAGTGCCCATATGGGTTTTTTCACCAGCATTTTTTATGTATAGGTTTTTATGCAATGGATATTGTTGATATTTATACACGTTTTATGTGATTTGTATATATTTATTTATTTGAGGTTCACTATGTTCATTATTTTGTATATACATATCACATGCTGCCTATTCTATATTTATACATCTATCCATTACCTGGGTGTTTTTTGAGCACATACATTTTTCTATATGTGCACACATCGATATATTAATTAGTTCAGGTGTACACTATTAAGCACATAATCTTACATGGTGTTGTGCTCATTCCATATTAGACATTAGATTATCCGGTCTATCGTCTGTTGTACACTATTTATTATTTATTAGAGTATAAGTTTATATACACTATTTTGTTATAAGAATTTTTCATTTTATGTTTATCTAACTTAATAAAATTCTATTTGATTATCCATAGTGTGTCACTATTGATTTTTGTGTCACTGTCCTGTCACTTGGTGTCTTCTCTCCATTCTTGGATATTTTACATGTTCTTTACATGAACTGATGCAAACCCTCAAACAAAATAGTGAAATTCCTAGTTGGATGGTAGCAAAATATGTAAAATGACAAGGGGGTGAATACTTTTGCAAGCCACTGTAATCATTCAGGAAGGTATCATTCTACAATTAAAGGGGTTAACAAAAAAACAGTGGCATACTCACCTTCCAGCACCCCCCGTGAATCCAGCGTTGCTTGCTTTTAATCCCTTCACGACATGCGTCGTACTAGTACTGCGCATGTCGTGTCCACCCCTTTGATATTTCCTGGGACATGTCAACTGTTTTGAACAGCTGACATGTGCACGGAACAGCTGCGGGTGGAAACGCGATCCACCCGCTGCTATTAACCCGCTAAATGCCGCTGTCAAACTGTGACAGCAGCATTTAACGGGCCGGAAATCTGCCCACTAGTGACCCCCGTCACGTGATCACGGGTCACCGGTGGGTTGGTATGACAACCAGAGGTGTCCTGGAGACCTTTATGGTTGTCACTGCTGGACTGCTGTGAGTGCCGCCCGGTGGCAAGTAACAGGTGTGGACAATATGAAAATAACTTGATAAAAAGGGAAGACATTGACTCAATGTTTGCATTGTGTGTCTGTGTGTGCCCCACTAAGCATGGAGAACCGAAAGAGAAGAAGAGAACTGTCCGAGGACTTGAGAACCAAAATTTTTGAAAAATATCAACAATCTCACGGTTACAAGTCCACCTCCAAAGATCTTGATGTTCCTTTGATGATGTATTAAGAATGGGGGACAGCAAATGATGATGTGCTGAGGGTGGTGGACGGGGGACAGCAAATGATGAATTGGGGGAGCGGGAGGTATATAGTAGGGACATTGAGGATGCAGGAGAGTGATTGGTATTGAATTGGGGAAGAGTACAGGTGCTAATTAAATTTATTGCGTGGGGAAACTAGCTATTTATAGTTAATGGGGACACATTGGAGGATTACAATTTATATTTGGAATGGTGGGTTGCATAATAAATAATGAATTATATATTAATGTTGGGTGCACGTCTGTATTCAGCTGCGTACTTTAGAAGTTGGGAAAAAGTCGTGAATGTGCTCAGGAAGCAGTGATCTAGATAACTTATTTTCTGCAGAGTCGAGTCTTGGCTTGAAGAACTTATGGCGGTCTGCGCTGGATGAAAAAGAAAAGCGATGAAGGACTTCAACTAGAGATGTCACTGGTGAGTCAGTGTATCATATGTACACGCTGTGACAGTGTCACTGGTTTTATATGTGAGGGGAGGTATGTGTCACACAGGATGCTCTCCTGTGTGAACTAAGACCTACTTTATTTATCTGCCAGCATGTTATATGTTAAAAGGGTGTGGCTGAGCAATGTATAAAAGCTCAGTCCTGTTTTTTTTCTCTGGTGTGTGGTCTGGAGAGGAAGGTCTCCAGACAGTATAGTGGAAGCTGCAAAGCTTTCCACAAGGACTTTAGCTGTGCAGTTTATGCTACCGAGAGCGGGCGGAACCCACTCATCTATGGACTGAGTTATTGTTTTTTTTTTTTATGTTTTTCCCGTTTAACCCAGAGGGGTCATGTTTACTTTTCCTGCGAAACCTGCATGAGTTTATGGCTGATAATAAACCAGCAGAAAGAAAACCCAGAGAACGTGTGTCCTGAGTCTGCCTTCAGGAAAGCCGAGCGAGTCGTCTTGCCACAGTTGGTGTGAGAGTGCGTGCAGGATTCCAGGAACACGTGTACCTGCCACAAAGACCGGTGGATGTCCTGGGTGAAGGCTGCCAGCCAGCTAGAGAAGTCCGGCAGCATGGAGGAGCTCGTTAAGCACCTGGTCCAGGCCCAGCAGAGCATACAGCAGCAACACCTACAGAGCCAGCAGAGCATACAGCAGGCCCAGCAGAGCATGCAGCAGCAGCACCAGGAGACGACCAAACTGTTGCTTCAACAGATCCAGTTGCAGCATAAGTCACAGCAGCAGCACCAGAAGGAGGCGCAACAACAGATACAGCTTTTGGCGGACGCCATTCAAAGCAGGGCGGTCACCCCAACCCCAGGGCCGACTGATGATTCTCACGTCAGGAAGGCGGTAAGGCGGGCCATGCAGAAGATGACCCCTGGGGATGATGTAGAAGCATTTCTGACTGTTTTTGAGAGGGTGGCTGATCGGGAGAGACTTCCACCAGCACAGTGGGCAGAGGTTCTGGCGCCATATTTATCGGGTGAACCCCAAAAAGCGTATTTTGACTTGGCGCTGCAAGATGCTAAGGAGTATCCCAAACTAAAGACAGAGATCTTAGCACGTCTGGGAGTAAATATTGCAGTAAGAGCCCAGGGAGTTCATCACTGGGCGTATGCTAGCAACAAACCCCCTCGTTCGCAGATGTTTGACTTATTGCATCTTGTTCAGAAGTGGCTACAACCGGAGTCCTCCACTCCGGCCCAGATGGTTGAACGGGTGGTGATTGATAGATTCATGCACTCCCTTCCCAAGTCAGTACAGACCTGGGTTGCCCAGGGTGATCCCCAGAACGCAGATGACTTTATCGGCCTGGTAGAGAGGTACCAGGTAGTTGAGAGATCTCTTGGGAAACCGGATGCAGTCATTTCTCCCTACTGGGATACCCAAAAGGGGGTGGGTTCACCACGGAAGGGGTCTAGAGCCACCACTGGGGGGCGTCCCACTCCTATTGAAGGGGCCTTTAGAACAGTTGGGAAAGATATAGTTTGCTGGCGGTGTCACAACCCTGGACATGTAGCCGCCAAGTGTCAAATATCCCGAGCCCATGGACTGCAGCCTAGGCAGACGGGTCTCCTATTATGCCTATCCAGCCTGTAGCGTGGACTGTTGACCCAGCAAGGGACCGCAGGCGTGTGCAGTATCCATTAATGGAATAAAAGTGCTTGGGCTGTTGGACTCCGGGAGTCTGGTGACCTTGATCAGAGCATCCTTCCCCACCAGTTGATCCCTTCCAAAACCCTGGGTGTTCGGTGCATCCATGGTGACGCCAAGGACTATCCCGTGGCCACAGTAACAGTGGGGACAGACTGTGGTGCCCAGTCCCATGAAGTCGGGGTGGTAAAGGACCTGATACATCCCGTCATATTGGGCCGTGATTTTTCCTTATTCTGGGACTTGTGGGGGAAGGGAACTGGACTAAGTAGCATGGGGAAAAGCGAGATCCTTGAAGAACCCCCGACAGAGTCTCAGAGTGAGGAGTTCCCACTGTGCGTCCTTGTCGGTGATGAGGGTGAGACGGTGACCGAGGAGACCGACCTACCTGCGTTAGATATGTCCAGAGAGAACTTTGGGACTGCTCAAGTTCGAGACCTGACCTTAAAAGGGGCGTTCGACCAGGTTACTGTATGTAATGGGGTTGCCCAAGAGCCGGGGGCCGACACCAGATTTCCCCACTTTGCAGTACAGGGGGAGTTGCTATATCGAGTGGCCAAACTGAGGGGCGGTGAGATAGTGGAACAGCTGTTAGTGCCGGGGCCATACAGACGGCGGGTGCTAGACATGGCCCATTCACATGTTCTGGGGGACACCTAGGGGTCGAGAAAACTCAGGAGAGGATACTGAGGAGGTTTTATTGGCCAGGGTGTTATCGAGAAATTCAAAACTTTTGTAGGTCCTGCCCCACCTGCCAAATAACCGCTCCCTTCTCTCACTTCCGTAGCCCCTTAGTTCCACTACCTGTGATAGAGGTTCCCTTTGAGAGGATTGCCATGGACCTCGTGGGCCCCATAGTCAAATCAGCTCGGGGCCACCAATATATCCTGGTCGTCATGGACTATGCGACTCGGTATCCAGAAGCGGTTCCCCTAAGGAACATGTCCAGTAAAAGTATAGCCCGAGAATTGGTCCATATTTTTGCTCGGACAGGTCTACCAAAAGAGATTCTAACAGACCAAGGAACCCCCTTCATGAGCAAGGTGATGAAGGAGCTTTGCAGAGTCCTTCAGATAACTCAGCTGCGGACCTCGGTTTATCATCCACAAACGGACGGCCTAGTGGAACGCTTCAACAAGACCTTAAAGGCGATGCTCAAGAAGGTCATTGAAAAGGATGGGAGAGCTGGGACTACCTGCTCCCATTTCTGCTTTTCTCGGTCAGAGAAGTTCATCAAGCCTCCACGGGCTTCTCTCCATTTGAGCTCCTATATGGGCGGCATCCAAGAGGTCTCCTAGACATCGCCAAGGAAACTTGGGAAGCTGATGTCACGCCACACCGGAGTATCATCGAACATGTCGCCCAGTTACAGGAGAGAATGTCAAAGGTGATGCCCATCGTAAAGGAACATCTCCTCAAGGCGCAGGAAGCCCAGGAGAGACTCTATAACCGGTCGGCGAGACTAAGACAGTTCCAGCCCGGAGACCGTGTTTTGGTGCTGATCCCTACCGTCGAGAGCAAGTTCCTCGCCAAATGGCAAGGTCCATACGAGGTGGTGGAGAAAGTCAGAGAGGTTAATTATAAAATCCACCAGCCTGGCCGAAGGAAGGCACATCAAATATATCATATAAACTTGCTCAAGCCGTCGCGGGACCGTGAACCTGTGGAAACTCCTTGCCTGGGAGCCGCACCAGAAGGCAAGGTGGAGGAGGTCACTATTATCACCGGCCCAGAAGCAACAGTGTCGAGAATTGCTACAGCGGAATCGGGACCTGTTCTCAGAGTTGCCGGGGCATACACAAGTGATAGAGCATGACGTGCTGACAGAACCGCATGTACAAGTGAATTTGAAGCCGTATCGGATTCCGGAAGCACGCCGGGAGGTGATCTCGGCTGAGGTGAAGAGGATGTTAGACCTCGGGGTAATAGAGGAGTCGAAGAGTGGGTGGTCGAGCCCAATCGTCCTCGTGCCGAAACCCAATGGAGAGTGGAGGTTTTGTAATGACTACCGTCGGCTAAATGAGGTATCCAAGTGTGACGCGTACCCGATGCCCCGCGTCGACGAACTCATCGAGAGGCTTGGACCAGCGAGATACATCACCACTCTTGACCTGACGAAGGGCTACTGGCAGATCCCCATGTCCCAGATTGCTAAAGAGAAGACGGCTTTCTCAACACCGGATGGCTGTTTTCAATACACGCGGATGCCGTTCGGACTACATTGGGCCCCAGCCACTTTCCAGAGGGCTATGGATCGGATCCTAGCCCCACATAAGAAGTATGCTGCAGCCTACCTCGACGACATTGTGGTCTTTAGCTCAGACTGGGCTAGTCACCTACCTAAACTACAGGCCGTTTTGGACGCGCTAAGGAAAGCAGGATTTACCATAAATCCAAAAAAGTGTGCCATCGGAAAAGAGGAGGCCAAGTATCTCGGCTATGTTGTTGGGAGAGGCGAAATAAAGCCGCAGATCAAGAAAGTGGAGGCAATTCAAACCTGGCCGCAACCGCTCTCAAAGAAGCAGGTGAAAGCATTCCTGGGAATGGTGGGATACTACCGGCGGTTTATCCCGAATTTCGCCACGATTGCCGCCCCACTAACAGATCTTCTAAAAGGCACCAAATCAACCATGGTAAAATGGACGGAAGAAACGGAGACCGCGTTTCAAAAGCTGAAGCTAACACTGTGCAAGCAGCCTGTCCTGGTCGCGCCAGATTTTAAGAAAGAGTTTGTGGTCCAGACTGACGCATCAGAGGTTGG
The DNA here is from genome assembly GCA_033576555.1 of Oophaga sylvatica. Lineage (NCBI taxonomy): Eukaryota > Metazoa > Chordata > Amphibia > Anura > Dendrobatidae > Oophaga > Oophaga sylvatica. Next base: position 704,030,515 of record JARQOD010000001.1, read on the forward strand.
TCTAGGGGCCGTACTCTCCCAAGAAATAAATGGGGAAGAACATCCCATTCTCTAGCTAAGCCGAAAGCTGTCCTCCTGCGAGAAGAACTACGCCATAGTAGAGAAAGAGTGTTTAGCCATAAAATGGGCCGTGGATACACTGAAATATTACCTACTAGGCCGGAAGTTTAAATTAGTATCAGACCATGCCCGTTGAGATGGTTGAGGGAAAAGAGGGGAAAAAATGCTAGGGTAACTAGATGGTTCCTAGAGCTTCAAGAGTTTAACTTTCACGTGGAGCATAGGCCAGGGAAGTTACATGGGAATGCAGATGCCCTCTCTAGGATTCCCTGTCTGGTGTCAGAAGGTGCCCAAACCCCCGGCTTTGGGCAGAGGGGGGGGAATATGTGACAGTGTCACTGGTTTTATATGTGAGGGGAGGTATGTGTCACACAGGATGCTCTCCTGTGTGAACTAAGACCTACTTTATTTATCTGCCAGCATGTTATATGTTAAAAGGGTGTGGCTGAGCAATGTATAAAAGCTCAGTCCTGTTTTTTTTTCTCTGGTGTGTGGTCTGGAGAGGAAGGTCTCCAGACAGTATAGTGGAAGCTGCAAAGCTTTCCACAAGGACTTTAGCTGTGCAGTTTATGCTACCGAGAGCGGGCGGAACCCACTCATCTATGGACTGAGTTATTGTTTTTTTTTTTTATGTTTTTCCCGTTTAACCCAGAGGGGTCATGTTTACTTTTCCTGTGAAACCTGCATGAGTTTATGGCTGATAATAAACCAGCAGAAAGAAAACCCAGAGAACGTGTGTCCTGAGTCTGCCTTCAGGAAAGCCGAGCGAGTCGTCTTGCCACAACGCACACTATATGGCATATAAAGAGCTCCTGTGTATAATGTCACTGTTCATCCCTGTATTACCTATACACTGACAATATATGCAGAGATCCTGTGTATGTCACTGGCGAGTCCCTGTATTACATGTACACAAACTATACACTCTATACTATCTACCTCTTCAACAAGTCTACAACCTGCAGTAACCACCGAGCAACCAAACCGCTGCATGACCAGCTCTACCCTCTTCTACTGTATCCTCACCCATCCCTTGTAGATTGTGAGCCCTCCCTGGCAGGGTCCTCTCCCTGTACTAGTCATGACTTGTATCGTTTAAGATTACTGTACTTGTTTTTGTTATGTATACCCCTCCTCACATGTAAAGCGCCATGAAATAAATGGCGTTATAATAATAACACTATGTACAGAGCTCCTGTGTATAATGGCATTTATGGTAATATTAGTATTTTTTTTATTAATGAGCAGTATTGTAATATTTGGTCACTATATTGTGGTAATATGTGGTCTGGTCATGGTGTGACGATATTTGTGCCTTGTATGTGGTATTATTCAGTCACTGTAGTGGTAATATGTGGTTTGGTCATGGTGTTCAGGTATTTGTTCCTTGTATGTGGTATTACTTGGTCCCTATGTGGTGGTAATATGTTGTATGGTCATGGGGTGGCGGTATTTGTTCCTTGTATGCGGTATTATTCACTCACTATGTGGTGCTAATATGTGGTCTGGTCATGGTGTGGTTGTATTTGTTCCTTGTATGTATTATTTAGTCACTAAGTAGTGGTAATATGTGATCTGGTCATAAATAGTGTGTTGGTATTTGTTCCTTGTATATTGTATTATTTGGTCACTGTGGTGGTAATATGTGGTCTGGTCATGGTGTGGCTTTGTTTCTTGTATGTGGTATTTTTCAGCCACTGTGATCCTAATACGTGGTCTGGTAACTGTGTGGCGCTAGTTGTTCCTTGTATGGGGTATTATTCGGTCACTATGTGGTGGTAATATGTGGTCTGGTCAGGGTGTGGCAGTATTTGTCCCCTGTATGTGGTATTATTCAATCACTATGTGGTGGTAATTAGTGGTCCGGCCATACTGTGGTGGTATTTGTCCCTTGTATGTGGTATTATTCGGTCACTATGTGGTGGTAATATGTGGTCTGGTCATGGTGTGACTGTATTTGTTCCTTGTATGTGGTCTTATTGGTAATTTTAACCCCTCTCTGACATCAGACGTACTATCCCGTCCATAAAACCCGTGACAATCTGACCACGGACGGGATAGTACGTCATAGCGATCAGCTGCGCTCCTGGGGGGAGCGCAGCTGATCGCCGCCGGATGTCAGCTGATTATCACAGCTGACACCCGGGACTGTGTGCCAGGAGCGGTCACGGACCGCTCCCCGCACATTAACCCCTTGCACACCGCGATCAAACACGATCGCGGTGTACTGGGGGCACAGGGGAGCATCGCGCAGGGAGAGGGCTCCCTGCGCGCCCCCCTGAGACCCTCAGAATAGCGCGATGTGATCGCGCTATTCTGAGGGCTTCCTCCCTCCCAGGACCCGGATCCAAGATGGCGCAGGGGTCCTGGAGGGAGGCGGCTTCCTCAGTGCCTGCCGAGAGCAGGCACTGAGAAGCCTGCAGCGCTGCCTGTGAGATCGCTGGTCTCACAGAGTGCTGTGCACACTGTGAGACCAGCGATCTGACATTTTACAGTGATGTCCCACCCTGGGACAATGTAAAAAAGTAAAAAAAATAAAAATAAACGTGTAAAAAAAAAATTCCAAAATAAATAAAAATAAATAAATAAATATTCCCCAATAAATTCATTTCTTCCTGTAAATAAAAAAAATAAAACAATAAAAGTACACATATTTGGTATCGCCGTGTCCGTAACGACCCCCCCTATAAAATTGTCCCACTAGTTAACCCCTTTTGTGAACCCCTTAAAAAAAAAAATAATAAAAACAAAGCAAAAAATCAGTGCTTTATCATCATACCGCTGAACAAAAAGTGGAATAACACACGATCAAAAAGACCGATATAAATAAACATGGTACCGCTGAAAACGTCATCTTGTCCCGCAAAAAACGAGCCATCACACAGCATCATGAGCGAAAAAGTAAAAAAGTTATAGCTCGCAGAATAAAGCGATGCAAAAATAATAATTTTTTATATAAAATTGTTTTTATTCTATAAAAGCGCCAAAACATAAAAAAAGATATAAATGAGGTATCGCCGTAATCGTACTGACCCGAAGAATAAAACTGCTTTATCAATTTTACCACACGCGGAACGGTATAAACGCCTCCCCCAAAAGAAATTCATGAATTGCTGATTTTTGTTCATTCTAACCTCCCAAAAATCTAAATAAAAAGCGATCAAAAAACGTCACATGCTCAAAAATAGTACCAATAAAAACGTCAACTCGTACCGCAAAAAATAAGACCTCACATGACTCTGTGGGCCAAAATATGCAAAAATTATAGTTCTCAAAATGTGGTGATGCAAAAACTATTTTTTGCAATAAAAAGCGTCTTATAGCGTGACAGCTGCCAATCATAAAAACCCGCTATAAATAGTAAATCAAACCCCCCTATATCACCCCCTTAGTTAGGGAAAAATAATAAAATTACAAAAATGTATTTATTTCCATTTTCCCATTAGGGTTATGGTTAAGGTTAGGGTTGCGGCTAAAGTTAGGGTTAGGGTTGGCGCTAAAGTTAGTATTAGGGTTATGGTTGGGATTAGGGATAGGGGTGTGTTAGGGTTAGGTTTGTGGTTAGGGTTGGGACTAGGGTTAGGGGTGTGTTGGGGTTAGGGTTGGAGTTAGAATTGGGGGGTTTCCGCTGTTTAGGCACATCAGGGGCTCTCCAAATGTGACATGACGTCTGATCTCAATTCCAGCCAATTCTGCGTTGAAAAAGTCAAACGGTGCTCCTTCCCTTCTGACCTCTGCCATGCGCCCAAACAGTAGTTTACTCCCACATGGGGTATCAGCGTACTCTGGACCCTAAGAGTTATTGTGCAATTTGTCCTATTTCTTCTGTTACCCTTGGGAAAATAAAAAACTGGGGGCAAAAATATCATTTTTTTTAAAAAAAATGATTTTTTTTTGTTTTACGGCTGTACGTTATAAACTTCTGTGAAGCACTTGGGGCTTCATAGCGCTCAACACACATCTAGATAAGTTCCTTGTGGGGTCTATTTTCCAAAATGGGGTCACTTGTGGGGGGTTTCCACTGTTTAGGCGCATCAGGGGCTCTCCAAATGCGACATGACGCCCCCAGACCATTCCATCAAAGTCTACAATCCAAAACGTCACTACTTCCCTTCCGAGCCCCAACGTGTACCCATACAGTAGTTTTCTCCCACATATTGGGTATCCGCGTACTCAGGACAAATTGGACAACAAATTTTTGTGTCCAATTTCTCCTGTTACCCTTGTAAAAATAAAATATTGGGGGCGAAAAAAATAATTTTTGTAAAAAAAAAAAATATTTTTTATTTTTACGGCTGTTCGTTATAAACTTCTGTGAAGCACTTAGGGGTTCAAAGTGCTCACCACACATCTAGATAAGTTCCTTGTGGGGTCTATTTTCCAAAATGGGGTCACTTGTGGGGGGTTTCCACTGTTTAGGTGCATCAGGGGCTCTCCAAATGCGACATGACGCCCCCAGAGCATTCCATCAAAGTCTGCAATCCAAAACGTCACTACTTCCCTTTCGAGCCCCAACGTGTACCCATACAGTAGTTTTCTTCCACATATTGGGTATCAGCGTACTCAGGACAAATTGGACAACAACTTTTGGGGTCCAATTTCTCCTGTTACCCTTGTGAAAATAAAATATTGGGGGTGAAAAAAATAATTTTTGTAAAGAAAAATATTTTTTGTTTTTTACGGCTGTACGTTATAAACTTCTGTGAAGCACTTGGGGCTTCATAGCTCTCACCACACATTTAGATAAGTTCCTTGTGGGGTCTATTTTCCAAAATGGGGTCACTTGTGGGGGGTTTCCACTGTTTAGGCGCATCAGGGGCTCTCCAAATGCGACATGACGCCCCCAGACCATTCCATCAAAGTCTACAATCCAAAACGTCACTACTTCCCTTCCGAGCCCCAACGTGTACCCACACAGTAGTTTTCTCCCACATATTGGGTATCAGCGTACTCAGGACAAATTGGACAACAACTTTTGGGGTCCAATTTCTCCTGTTACCCTTGTGAAAATAAAATATTGGGGCCGAAAAAATCATTTTTGTAAAAAAAAAAATATTTTTTATTTTTACGGCTGTTCGTTATAAACTTCTGTGAAGCACTTAGGGGTTCAAAGTGCTCACCACACATCTAGATAAGTTCCTTGTGGGGTCTAGTTTCCAAAATGGTGTCATTTGTGGGGGTTTCCACTGTTTAGGCAGATCAGGAGCTCTCCAAACACGACATGGCATCCAGCCAATTCTGCGTTGAAAAAGTCAAACGGCACTCCTTCCCTTCCAAACTCTGCCATGCACCCAAACAGTGGTTTACCCCCACATATGGGTATCAGCGTACTCAGGACAAATTGCACAATAACTTTTGGAGTCTTGTTACCCTTGGGAAAATAAAAATTGGAGTGAAAAGATCATTTTTGTGGAAAAAATATGATTTTTTAATTTTACGGCTCTACGTTATAAACTTGTGTGAAGCACTTGGGGGTTCAAATTGCTCACCAAAGATCTAGATAAGTTCCTTAGGGGTCTAGTTTCCCAAATGGGGTCACTTGTGGGGGGTTTCCACTGTTTAGGCACATCAGGGGCTCTCCAAATGCAACATGGCGTCCAATCTCAATTCCAGCCAATTTTGGTTGGAAAAAGTCAAATGGTGCTCCTTCCATTCCGAGCTCTGCCGTGCGCCCAAACAGTGGTTCCCCCCCACATATTGGGTATCAGCGTACTCAGGACAAATTGGACAACAACTTTTGTGGTCCAATTTCTCCTGTTACCCTTGGGAAAATAAAAAATTAGTGACTAAAAATAATTTTTGTGGGAAAAAAATAGGATTTTTTATTTTCATGCCCGGGCATTATAAACTTGTGTGAAGCACTTGGGGGTTCAAAGTGCTCACCAAAGCTCTAGATAAGTTCCTTAGGGGGTCTAGTTTCCAAAATGTGGTCACTTGTGGGGGGTTTCTACTGTTTAGGCTCATCTGGGGCACTGCAAACGGAACATGACCCCCATCAACGTCTGCATTCCAAAACGTTACTACTTCCTTTCCAAGCCCTGCCGTGCGCCCAAACAGTTTCCCCCCCCCCCACATATTGGGTATCAGCGTACTCAGGACAAATTGGCCAACAACTTTAGGGGTCCAATTTCCTTGGGAAAAATCAAAAATTTAGGACTAAAAAATCATTTTTGCGGAAAATTGTTTATTTTTTTTTTCACACCCAGGCATTATAAACTTTTGTGAAACACTTGGGGATTCAAAGTGCTCACAACAGATCTAGATAGGTTCCTTAGGGGGTCTAGTTTCCAAAATCGTGTCACTTGTGGGGGTTTCCACTGTTTAGGCGCATCAGGGGCTCTCCAAACGCGACATGGCGTCCGATCTCAATTTCAGCCAATTTTAGTTTGAAAAAGTCAAACGGCGCTCCTTCCCTTATGAGCTCTGCTGTGCACACAGACAGTGGTTTTCCCCACTTATGGGGTATTGGCGTACTCAGGAGAAACTGCACAACAACTTTATCTGTCCATTTTCTTCTTTTACCCTTGTGAAAATAAAAAAAAAGTTTGTAAAAGATCATTTTTGTGGCTAAAAAGTTAAATATTCATTTTTTCCTTCCACGTTGCTTCAGCTCCTGTGAAGCACCTGAAGGGGTAATAAACTTTTTGAATGTGGTTTTGAGTACCTTGAGGGGTGTAGTTTTTAGAATAGTGTCACTTTTGGGTATTTTCTGCTATATAGACCCCTCAAAGTGACTTCAAATATGAGGTGGTCCCTAAAAAAAATGGCTTTGTAAATTTTGTTGTAAAAATGAGAAATCGCTGGTCAACTTTTAACCCTTATAATTTCCTAAGAAAAAAAAACTTTGATTCCAAAATTGTGCTGATGTAAAGTAGACATGTGGGAAATGTTATTTCTTAACTATTTTGTGTGACATATTTCTCTGTTTTAAGGGAATAAAAATTCAAAGTTTGAAAATTGCAAAATTTTCAAAATTTTCGCCATATTTGCATTTTTTTCAAAAATAAACGCAAATTATATCGAAGAAATTTTACCAATAACGTGAAGTACAATATGTCACGAGAAAACAATCTCAGAATCGCGAAGATCCGTTGAAGCATTCCAGAGTTATAACCTCATAAAGAGACAGTGGTCAGAATTGTAAAAATTGGCCCGGTCATTAACGTGCAAACCACCCTTGGGGTGAAGGGGTTAAAAATGTATGTGACCCATTACCTGAAGTAAAATTAATTCAAAATATACTAAAAAGAGTATTGGATATTTTAAGAAATGTTTAATAGCTCAGAGTAGGACCCTGCTAAAGAGTCTAACTTGTCGTGGTGGCAACTTAAAAAAATATTTTGGCCAAAACAAAAACTGATGGCTATGTATGTGATATGGTGTTCGATGGTAACTGTTAGGCCGGGGTCACACACAACGATAAAAAATCGGACCGTATTATACGGCCGTAATACGCAGAAAGGTCCCCTGAAATTGTGATCCGTATGTCATCTGTTTGCAATGCGAGAATGCGATTTCCTCACATCAAAACATCCGTGTGTCATCCGTATGGCATCCGTACAGCGAGATTTTCTCGCCGGCTTGCAAAACCGACATATAATGTATCCAAATGAGTTTTTACATCACAAAAGAAAGAATAGATATATAAGATATATACACATAGAATACAGTCATGGCCAAAAGTTTTGAGAATGACACAAATATTATATTTTCACATGATGTGCTGCCCTCTGTTTTTTATGTGTATTTGACAGATGTTTTTATCACAGACAGAAATATAATAGTTGCAAACATATGAATAACAAAAGCTTATATTGACAGTTAGAATGAGTTAATGCAGCAAGTCAATATTTGCAGTGTTGACCCTTCTTCTTCAGGACCTCTGCAATTCTCCCTGGCATGCTCTCAATCAACTTCTGGACCAAATCCTGACTGATAGCAGTCCATTCTTGCACAATCAATGCTTTCATTTTGTCAGAATTTTTAGGTTTTTGTTTGTCCACCCGTCTCTTGATGATTGACCACAAGTTCTCAATGGGATTAAGATCTGGGGAGTTTCCAGGCCATGGACCCAAAATCTCTATGTTTTGTTCTCTGAGCCATTTAGTTATCACCTTTGCTTTATGGCAAGGTGCTCCATCATGCTGGAAAAGGCATTGTTGATCGCCAAACTCCTCTTGGAGGGTTGGGAGAAGTTGCTCTTGGAGGACATTCTGGTACCATTCTTTATTCATGGCTTTGTTTTTAGGCAAGTCTGTGAGAGAGCCGATTCCCTTGGCTGAGAAGCAACCCACACATGAATGGTTTCAGGATGCTTAACAGTTGGCATGAGACAAGACTGGTGGTAGCGCTCACCTTGTCTTCTCCGAATGAGGCGTTTTCCTGATGTCCCAAACAATCGAAAAGGGGATTCATCAGAGAAAATAACTTTACCCCAGTCCTCAGCAGTTCACTGCCTGTACCTTTTGCAGAATATCAGTCTGTCCATGATGTTTTTTCTGGAGAGAAGTGGCTTCTTTGCTGCCCTCCTTGAGACCAGGCCTTGCTCCAAGAGTCTCCGCCTCACAGTGCGTGCAGATGCACTCACACCTGCCTGCTGCCATTCCTGAGTAAGCTCGGCACTGCTGGTAGCCTGATTCCGCAGCTAAAACACTTTTAAGAGACGGTCCTGGCGCTTGCTGGTCTTTCTTGGGCGCCGTGGAGCCTTTTTGGCAACAATGGACCCTCTCTCCTTGAAGTTCTTGATGATGCGATAGATTGTTGACTGAGGTGCAAGCTTTCTAGCTGCGATACTCTTCCCTGTTAGGCCATTTTTGTGCATTGTAATGATGACTGCACGTGTTTCTTTAGAGATAACCATGGTTAACAGAAGAGAAACAATGATGCCAAGCACCAGCCTCCTTTTAAAGTGTCCAGTGGTGTCATTCTTACTTAATCATGACAGATTGATCTCCAGCCATGTCCTCATCAACACCCACACCTGTGTTAATGGAGCAATCACTAAAAAGAGGTTAGCTGGTCCTTTTAAGGCAGGACTGCAATGATGTTGAAATGTGTTTTGGGGATAAAGTTCATTTTCTAGCCAAATATTGACTTTGCAAGTAATTGCTGTTAAGCTGATCACTCTTTATAACATTCTGGAGTATATGCAAATTGCCATTAGAAAAAGTGAAGCAGTAGACTTTCTAAAAATTAATATTTGTGTCATTCTCAAAACTTTTGGCCATGACTGTACATATATATATATATATATATATATATATATATATATATATATATGTCATTGTGACATATATATATATATATATATATATTTATAGTTCATACACTTCTACATAGTATAATAGCCGCTAATTCAATTACCGGCTTTTGTGAAATTACAGAATCCGACATGAAATGACACATGGTTTACATACAGTAAACCATTTCATATAGTTTGATATATGGTTTTCACTAACAATTACATGAGTGTATGTGTGCAAAATTTCAGACATGTAGGTGTTAATTAAATGTGTAAATTAGTTGAAAAAAAAAATGTGTGCGCTCCCGCAGTATTTTCTCCACCAGACAGGGAAAGCCAGCGACTGAAGACAGATATTAGAAGCCCAGAGAGGGACCATTATTATTGTGCCCCCCCCTGGCTACTAACATCTTCCCCCAGCCACCCCAGAAAAGGCACATCTATGATTAGATGCGCCTTTTCTGGCACTTAGCCAGTCTATTCCCATTGCCCTGTAGCGGTGGCTAATGGGTTAATAATGCGTTAAGGCCATCTTGCTATTGGAAGGGGACTTTAAGCCAGGTTAATAATGGAGAGTTGTCAATTAGACAACTATACATTATTAATCCTATTGTATGAAATGGTTAAAACACACACACACACACACACACACATTTATTAAAAATAATTTTAATGAAATAAATACACAGTTTTTGACCATCTTTCATTGTACTGGTACTCCATACGATTCCCTTGTTCTCCTGTAATAAAACAAAAATAATAAACCAAGCTTATTCTTTCTTCTCCGGCGCTCAGTCAGGTCCAAATGCTGCAATCCTTCACAAAGGGTTAACATGTTTACAGCGGGGACCGGAGCTAATGCTGCAGCCTCGATGTAAACCCCCGAATGAGTTCATCTCCCCGGCTGACAAGAGAGGAAGTGATTAGCTGGGAAGCTTGATTACTTCCCACGCTAATCAGTTCACTTCAGGTCAGCCGGGGACTCCGCACAGCATCAGTGACGTCACAGGGAGTCCCCAGCTGACCTGAACTGATTACCGTGGGAAACAATCAATTAAGCTTCCCAGCTAATCACTTCCTCTCCTGTCAGCCGGGAGATGAACTCATTCGGAGGTTTACATCGAGGCTGCAGCATTAGCTCCGGTCCCCGCTATAAACATGTTAATCCTTTGTGAAGGATTGCAGCGTGGGACCTGACTGAGCGCCGGAGAGGTAAGAATAATGTTGTTTTATTTTATTTTTTATTACAGGAGAACAAGGGAATCGAAGGAATACCAGTAAAATAAAAGATGGTCAAAAACTGTGATTATTTCATTAAAATTATTTTTAATTAATGCGTGTGTGTTTTTTTTAACCATTTCATACAATAGGATTAATAATGTAGAGTTGTCTAATTGACAACTCTACATTATTAACCTGGCTTAAAGTCCCCTTCCAATAGCAAGGTGGCCTTAACCCATTAGCCACCGCTACAGGGCAATGGGAATAGACGGGCTAAGTGCCAGAAAAGGCGCATCTATTCATAGATGTGCCTTTTCCGGGGTGGCTGGGGGCAGATGTTAGTAGCCAGGGGGGGCCCAAAAATAATGGTCCCTCTCTGGGCTACTAATATCTGTCTTCAGTCGCTGGCTTTCCCTGTCTGGTGGAGAAAATACCGCGGGAGCCCACGCATTTTTTTTTCAACAAATTTACACATTTAATTAACACCTACATGTCTGAAATTTTGCACACATACACTCATGTAATTGTTAGTGAAAACCATATATCAAACTACATGATTAACTGTATGTGAACCATGTGTCATTTCATGTCGGGTTCTGTTAATTTCACAAAAAGTGTATGAACTATAAATATATATATATATATATATATGTCACAATGACATGTATATATATACACCGTATATACTCGAGTATAAGCCGACCCCCTAATTTTGCCACAAAAAACTGGGAAAACTTATCGAATCGAGTATAAGCCTAGGGTGGAAAATGAGATTATGCCCATATGCTGCCCCATGTAGTATGCCCCACAAGATGCTCCATAGATTATGCCCCATATGCTGCCCATGTATTGTGCCCCATATGCTACCCATGTATTGTGTCCCATAGATGCCCCATAGATTGTGCCCCCATAGATGCTCCATAGATTATGCCCCATAGATGCTCCACAGATTATGCCCCCATAGATGCTCCATAGATTGTGCCCCCATAGATGCTGCATTGAATAGGCCCCTTATGCTGCCGCAGCTGCAGCAACTAAAAAAAAAAAAAAAGACATACTCACCTCTCGTTGCTGGGGGACAGGTGCCGGTCAGGTGGTACCGCTCATTAAAGTCATGAATATGTGCATATTCAAGACTTTAATGAGCGGTACCACCTGACCGCTGAACACTGGCGCCGGAGACCGTGGGAGAAGAGCAGGGTCTGCAGAGACAGGGCCGGCGGAGGGGTGAGTATATAGCACAGCTGCGCTCCGCCTCCCCCCGTATATGACTCGAGTATAAGCCGAGAGGGGGACTTTCAGCCCTAAAAATGGGCTGAAAATCTCGGCTTATGCTCGAGTATATACGGTATGTATTCTATGTGTGTATATCTATTCTTTATTGAACCTGTCAGTGTGATTTTACAGTATAGCCGGGGATGAATTGCCGGCTTTTCTAAACGACAACGGAGCGTATTTCTCGCAAGTCACACGTCTGGTCCGTGTGTAATCCGTTGTTTTTTTCGCACCCATTGACTTGCATGCTGCGATTTCACTCGCACGTATAAAACGGCCGAGAAAAAAAAAAATCGGCTGCTGGGCGCTGCCACATAGATTAACATTGGTCCGAGTGCAATGTGATTTTTTGTCGCATTGCACTCGTCCGTATTTCTCGCTAGTGTGACCCCCGCCTTAATGTGTGATTGGTGAGGACGTGTGCAGAAGTGGAGTTCTTCCAGGAGTGGGTGATGGGGCTGTGGAAGGTTTGAGAGTTGGAGGCGGAGCTGGAGCCTTGACAGTCTCGAGGGGGCCCGAAAATGTTACCAGTATGGGGGCCCGAAATTCCTGGTGGCAGCGCTGGGTGGTGGGCACCTGTCCATGAACCAGGAGCGTCTGAGTCCAGCACATCGCAGAGAACTCGGCCCAGTGTTATACTATGGGGCAACTCAGATCTGCGATGACTGTCTCATGCCGATTCGGCACTCGGCTCACTCACACCCATACAAGTCTATGGGTACATGTGAAACATCGGACTGCACTCGGATGTCATCTCAGTGCAGTGCCGACAGCAGAGATGGAGACATTACTTTCCCGTCTCTTCCGCACATGAGCACTGACACTGGGCTCCGCTTGCTGCAGAGCCGGGGTCATTAGTACATCACATTCAATGCTATGCGCTAGTGTGCCTCCAGCCTCAGTCACACACTGGCGATAACGCGTCAGGTCTGGTTCCTGCCATTACTACAGAGCCGAGTGCCGAATCAGGTGAACGCCGTGCAGCTGCTGCACAGAGCGCACCCCGGGCACAGGAGCTCCGCCGCTGCTGCTCCTACAGGCGGGAGAAGCCGCACTCCTCTTCCCACACATGGAAGACTAAGCCGCCGTAGCTCTTCCCACCTCTTCTACCCCGCCCAGCTTTTTGCGTCAATTAGGTGGGTGTGGCCAGTACACGCCATTTCTCACGTGACCTCCAGGCTGTACGCGCGACATACAGCGTTCCGTGTACATAGCGCGCACGCCGAGACACACCCACCTCTGCCTCTGATTGGCTTTCCGCCCTTACATCTGACTCGTACCGGCCAGCTGCCAATCAGTACTGCAGGCTAGCCATTCGTCATGCTGAAGGAGAGGCGGGCTACCATCGACCAATAGAAGAGCCTGACTACAACCCTTCCTCTGTTAACCCTATGCCTGCCAGTAATGAAAGCTAAATAGACGGCGCTGGCGAATGGTGCGGCGCTCACTTCACAGTACGGGAAACTCCTGCTGAGAGGAGCCAAGCGCACAGCCCGGCCGTCTGCAGCCCAGACCCCCGATAACCCGAGGCGCCCACTCCCATCTCCACACGACGCTGCGAACCATTGTGCCCGTCCGCGAGCTCCCCTCCCGCCCGTACCGTCAGCCCCCTACTCACTCAACTATGGGCAGGAGGCCAAACCAGCGGGGGAGGGGAGGCGAGACACCAGTAACGCGGGCAGCAGTGAAGCGGTTAACAGAGTATACCCGGCGCACACGGCCCGGCAGTGAGAAAGGATACGTGAAGGTCAGCGTGTCCCCTTTGTATTCTTGGAGCCGTGTGTGCAAAGACGAGTGCACAGCCGGTACACGCCTCTGCTGCCTGCTGATTGGTCAGGAGTGAGGGTGGGCGGGGCAGGCGGCGTGTACTGGGGCCCTTCAGGGGAATTGTGAGCAGGAAGGCGTATAATGGGCTTCTGTGCAGAGAACCAATCACGTCACTGCTCTCATTTACTAATCCATGCTGAAATGGTGAAAGCTGCCATTTGATTGGACACCCTCAGTGCCATGCACAAAGCCTGTTCTGTCGGTGTGTATGCAGGGTGCTTCCAGTACTTGCTCTTCTGGCTGGTCAGACATTTCCCCACACCTATTCAGAGACTGGCAGAAGCCCCCTCTCCCAGCAGGCAAATGTCCCACTATAATCTTGCCTCTGCACCCTTAGGTTTCTCTTGGGGGTCCCTCAGGAACTGAAGTCCTGACTACATGCTCAGTGTCCTATATAGCAGTGGCCCCCAACCTTTTTTGCACCAGGGACCGGCTTCAAGAAAGACCATTCTTCCATGGCAGGGCGGGGATGGAGGTGTGACAGGGGTGGGGCTTTGGTCATAAGGGGGCGGGGCTATGGACGGGTTGTAGTTTAGTAGTAGTGCATACTCATCATTTAATTATAACATTTATAATGTGAATGTGACTCCCTTGTATACAAGGCTCCGCTCCCACCCTTGTATGCATGGCTCCGCTCCCACCCTTGTTTATATGGCTCCGCTCCCACCTCCCATCCTGTATACATGGCTCCGCTCCCACCCTTGTTTATATGGCTCCGCTCCCACCCTCCCATCCTGTATACATGGCTCCGCTCCCAACCTCCCATCCTGTATACACGGCTCTGTTCCCACCCTCCCATCCTGCATACATGGCTACGCTCCACCTCCCATCCTTTGTATACACGGCTTGCTCCCACCGTCCACCCTTGTATGCATGGCTCCGCTCCACCTCTCATCCTTGTATACACGGCTCCGCTCCCACCTCCCATCCTTGTATACACGGCTCCGCTCCACCCTCCCATCCTTGCATACATGGCTCCGCTCCCACCCTCCCATCCTTGTATACATGGCTCCGCTCCCACACTCCCATCGTGTATACATGGCTCCACTCCACCCTCCCATCTTGTATACATGGCTCCGCTCCCACCCTCCCATCCTGTATACATGGCTCCGCTCCCACCCTCCCATCCTTGTATGCATGGCTTCGCTCCCACCCTCCCATCCTGGTATACATGGCTCCGCTCCCACACTCCCATCGTGTATACATGGCTCCGCTCCCACCCTCCCATCCTTGTATACATGGCTCCGCTCCCACCCTCCCATCCTTGTATACATGCTCCGCTCCACCCTCCCATCCTGTATCATGGCTCCGCTCCCCCCTCCATCCTTGTATACATAGCTTCTCTCCACCCTCCCATCCTTGTATATATGGCTCCGCTCCCATCCTCATATCCTTGTATACTATGCTCCTCTCCACCCTCCCATCCTTGTATATATGGCTCCGCTCCCCCTCCCATCCTTGTATATATGGCTCCTCTCCACCCTCCCATCCTTGTATACATAGCTCCTCTCCACCCTCCCATCCTTGTATACATGGCTCCGCTCCCACCCTCCCATCCTTGTATACATGGCTCCGCTCCCACCCTCCCATCCTTGTATACATGGCTCCGCTCCACCCTCCCATCCTTGTATACATGGCTCCGCTCCACCCTCCCATCCTTGTATACATGGCTCCGCTCCCACCCTCCCATCCTTGTATACATGGCCGCTCCCACCCTCCACTTGTATACATGGTTCGCTCCCACCCTCCCATCCTTGTATACATGGCTCCGCTCCCACACTCCCATCGTGTATACATGGCTCCGCTCCCACCCTCCCATCCTTGTATACATGGCTCCGCTCCCACCCTCCCATCCTGTATACATGGCTCCGCTCCCACACTCCCATCGTGTATACATGGCTCCGCTCCCACACTCCCATCGTGTATACATGGCTCCGCCCCACCCTCCCATCCTGTATATGGCTCCGCTCCCCCCTCCCATCCTGTATACATAGCTCCTCTCCACCCTCCCATCCTTGTATATATGGCTCCGCTCCCACCCTCCTATCCTTGTATGCATGGCTCCCCTCCACCCTCCTATCCTTGTATGCAGGGATGAACCTAGCCTCTCTGCTGCCTGAGGCGAACTGCAAAACGACGCCCCCCCCCATTTTAAAATCAGTACAAATAAATCTGGTTTACTCTTACTAGCCTAACCTGACCACATGTGAAATACATAAACTTTTAGGGTATGTGCACACGTTGCAGAATCTGCTGTGGAATTTTCCGCGCAGATTTAGCTAAATCCGCAGGTAAAATGACCTGCGTTTTACCTGCGGATTTAGTGCGGACTTCCCCTGCGTTTTGAGACCTGCGGATTTCTATTTAGAGCAGGTCTCACACCGCTGCGGAACTGCACAAAAGAAGTGACATGCTGCTGATTTAAATCCGCACGGAAAAATCCGCAGCATGTGCACTGCGTTTTTTTTATTTCCATTGAATATAATGGTACTGTACATCACTTGCAGTTCTGCTGCGGATTCCGCAACGTATGCACAGACCCTTAAATAGGAATATGTTTGAAACATCGATTTTTATATTTGTTAAAGTTCTGTACAAGTAGTACACCTTGTAAACACATGGCTCCACTCCGTAAACCTCATACACATGCAGTTCCGCTCCGTACACACGCGGCTTCGCTCCATACACACGCGGCTCCACTCCGTACACCCCGTACACACATGGCTCTGCTCCGCTCCGTACATACACGGCTCAAGCACGGAGCCCTGTGTGTACGAAGCTGAGCGGCTCAGCTCCGTACACTTCGTACACAGTAACACAGGGCTACGTTTCGTACGCCCGTACACACACAGCACTGCTACATCCACCTCGTACACACACGGCTCCGCTCCGTACACTTCGTACACACGGCTCCGCTCCGTACACCTCGTACACACGGCTCCGCTCCGTACACCTCATACACACGGCTCCGCTCCGTACACCTCATACACACGGCTCCGCTCGTACACCTCGTACAACGCTCGCTCCTACACTCGTACACACACAGCTCCACTCCGTACACCTCGTACACACACAGCTCCACTCCGTACACCTCGTACACACACGGCTCCGCTCCGTATACCTCATACACACACAGCTCTGCTACATTCACACTGTAAACCCCTCCTGATCCCACACATAAACTTACCTTCATCCAGCACCTTCATCCAGCAGCTTTATCCCCACGGCTAGCAATCCGTCTGGACTCACTACTGCATGCACCCTGCCCTGCCCTGGGAGGGCTGCCGGACTCTGCTGCTTAAGGGTATGCCACACTAAACAACATCGCTAACGGGATCGCTAAAACACGTCACTATTTAGCGATCCCGTTAGCGATGTTGTTGTGTGCGGCATCTACCAGCGACGTGGCCCCTGCTGTGATCTCGCTGATCGTTCACTAGAGTTCTGGACCGTATTTTGATCGTTGGCGTCCCGCTGGTGACGCTATATCGCTGTGTCTGGCACCTTTTGTGAACGATGTGCGACCTCGTTAACGACGTATTAGTCAGCGGCGCAGGCGGGACTTTGTTTTCTTTTGTTAACGCCCTACAGCTCTGATTGGTGACCACAACATCGCCTCAGCTATAATAACTGCGCCCCCATCCATTGTTTCCAGAGCACTTTATGGGTCTCTTTTTGCGTTGTTGCGAGGATAGTATCGCGTGTCGGAGTTTTGCGATCCTGTTTGTGGCGCAGTGGTGGGTTTTTGCGATCCTGTCTGAGTCGCTAGAGCACCATCCATCCTCATTTGGATCTTCGGGATATTTTGATTCAAGGTACATATTATTTGTGATGTTGTTTGATAATGTTTTTTAACCTTTTTTTTTTCATCTGCTTTATATATTTAACACCCCTGACCTTATTTTTTTTTTTTTTTTCGTCTGCTTTATATATTTAACACCCCTGACCTGATTTTTTTTTTTTTCGTCTGCTTTATTTATTTTACACCCCCCACCATTGTAGACACTTGTAAACTGTATATTAAATGTTAACAGAAAAGTTTATTTTTTATATATTTTTTATTCTATTCTTTATTTTATTTTGTTTAAACACTTTATTAATAGTAATTAATTAGTAATTAACTTTTCTCTTCTTTACCGTACAGGTTGCACATAATGAACCTGTCCACCGCGGAGCGTGTGATTGTGGCAGTTGCACTGTCAATGGAGGCAGATCGTCAGGAAGAGGCACGGGTGGAAGAGAGGCGCTCCAAGCGAAAGCGTCGCATGTGGACCAGGAATGGCTGGAGCAGAGGTCCAAATTCACCCACATGCATCTAGTGAGGGAGTTGCAGGAGAAGAATCCGCAGGATTTCCGGAATTATCTACGGATGTCGGAGGATTCATTCAAGCTCCTACTGGAAGCTGTGAGGCCACTCATTGAACGGCAGGATACACGGATGCGTGCAGCTGTTTCAGCAGAGGAATGTTTGGCAGTAACGCTGCGATTTCTGGCAACTGGACGTTCAATGAAGGATTTGCAATATTCTGCTGCAATTTCTCGGTCGCTGCTTGGAGAACTAATTCCGGAGACATGCAACGCCATCGTCCGCAGTTTACGGAGCTACATGCCTTTTCCCAAATCAGTGGCGGAATGGCAAATTATTGCCTCTGATTTTGAAAGGATTTGGCAGTTCCCAAACTGTGGTGGTGCCTTGGATGGCAAACATGTGCGGATCACGCAACCAGCCAAAAGCGGATCCTTTTTTCATAATTACAAGGGCTACTTCAGCGTGATCCTCATGGCCCTTGTTAATGCCAATTATGAATTTATTGACGTTAATGTTGGCATTAATGGAAGGGTTTCTGACGGTGGCGTTTTGGAGCACACAAGTTTTGGTGAACAGGTTGTTTAATAATAAACTTAACTTGCCAACCAACATGGACACCACCGCCAACCTAAACTTTGTTTTTGTGGGCGATGAAGCCTTCCCCCTTCATGAGCATCTTGTGAAACCGTACCCACAAAAGACTTTGACAGGGGAAAGGCGATTTTTAACTACAGACTGTCTAGGGCACGGCGCGTTGTGGAGAATGCCTTCGGCAGAATGGCCAACCGCTTCAGGGTTTTCCACACTCCAATCAACATGAAGCTGGAATCTATAGACTCTGTGGTGTTGGCCTGTTGTGTGCTGCACAATTTTCTAAGAAAACGCGATGCAGGTACTTACAGTCCGCCAGGCTTCATGGACTCGGACAACAATGGTGACGTGGTGCTCGGAGAATGGCGTGACAATGATCCCGCTATTGCAGGCCTTCAACCTGTCAATCAAGGCAGGAGCAAGGACAATGCGAAGGCCGGCCGAGACAAGTACTGCCAATACTTTAATGGGCCTGGTGCAGTGAGTTGGCAGCATCAGGTCTAGTTTGATTTTTATAATGTTTTACTTCACCCTTTTTTTTAACAATGTTTTGATAATAAAATATTTTTATTTTAAAAATGCATTCGTGTTTTTTTCAATTATTTTACCAATATGGGAGAAGGGCTAATGATGGGTGAGATGTGGGGAGGGAGTAATGGGGATGGCAACGAGACATGTTACCAGCAGCTGTAGTTTTTAAAATTTTTCTAATGTTTTTTGTTGTCTATATTTTTTTTTTTACATTGTATCTACTTGTCACACACGTGCTCATGGGAGTACCATCAGTCATAGGAGTTAATTGTTAAAAAAATAAAGAAAAAAGTTTCAAATATTTTCAATTTTTAAGGCCTATGGTTTCACAGCGTTCAAACATTATAATTATATATAACAGATAATACACCACAGCTGCATAATAAAGTTAAATATATAATATATATATTAGTCATAATATGAAAGATTAAAAAATGTTATACATATATTTGAAAATTTTGGGAGTAAAGGTCAACATTCACCAGAAATCAGCTTTTACAGATATGCACGTCATTGTGATCGCAATGTGACATCACACAGCTACACAGATATTGCATACAGATATGCAAAAAGCATTGTGACTTGCAAAGGGGATTAGCGAGCCCCACCATCAGATATCGACGTTATTGTGATCACAATGTGACTACTCATCTATGCAAAAAGCCAGACTTGCAAAGGGGATTAGCGAGCCCCAGCCATCAAGATATGCGACGTTATTGTGATCGCAATGTGACTACTCACGCTATGCAAAAAGCCAGACTTGCAAAGGGGATTAGCGAGCCCCAGCCATCAAGATATGCGACGTTATTGTGATCGCAATGTGACTACTCACGCTATGCAAAAAGCCATTGTGACTTGCAAAGGGGATTAGCGAGCCCCAGCCATCAAGATATGCGACGTTATTGTGATCACAATGTGACTACTCATGCTATGCAAAAAGCCATTGACTTGCAAAGGGATTAGCGAGCCCCAGCCAAAAGATATGCGACGTCATTATGATCGCAATGTGACTACTCACACACTGCAGCTACATAGATATGCAAACAGATATGCAAAAAGCCATTTGTGATTTGCAAGGTGAAGATTGTCACGAGCCCCAGCCATAAAGACATGACACACCATTGTGATCGCCTACCTTGGAACAGTGGTATTGCGATTGCAACAGCATCTCCTATCTGTGCTTGGCTGCCGCATGGCTGCTGCGGTCACTTTTCAATCGCAAAATCGTTTTGCGTCGCGGTGCGGCCGCACGTAACGTGCGCACGCTGTGACGTCATGGCGCTGGCGTCGCCCAATACGCTGTTGTTTGTAATGGGCGGCGGCGAGACAGAGACAGCGCGGCCCAAAATGGACGGACGAGGAGGTCCGCTATTTAATAAAAAAGACAGACCGATGGGATTATCACTGCAGGCTACCTGTGGCGCATCCAATGCGCCACAAAAGGGTATGCCTGCAGAGGATCCAGCGGGGCCTGCAGAGGAGGTTCAGTGTGCTGCGCACAAAAGCGCAAATTAGGAAGAAGCTGGCGGACCTGCGATACCGCTCACGCGATAGGGTCGCCAGCATCCGGGCCCAGCTCCGCAGGCCTCTGAGTGAGTATTCATGAGGGTATCTGGAGAGCGCAGCGTCACGACAAACGCACATGAACGCGTGCAAGCGCGCCCGCCGTGGGAGTACCGCCAGTGATGTTGCATGTTGCAGGTAGCGATGGGAGTACCGCCAGTGATGTTGTATGTTGCAGGCAGCGATGGGAGTACCGCCAGTGATGTTGCAGGCAGCGATGGGAGTACCGCCAGTGATGTTGTATGTTGCAGCGATGGGAGTACCGCCAGTGATGTTGCATGTTACAGGCAGCGATGGGATGACCGCCAGTGATGTTGCATGTTGCAGGCAGCGAAGGGAGTACCGCCAGTGATGTTGTATGTTGCAGCGATGGGAGTACCGCCAGTGATGTTGCATGTTGCAGGCAGCGATGGGAGTACCGCCAGTGATGTTGCATGTTGCAGGCAGCGATGGGAGTACCGCCAGTGATAATGGGGATTCTGAATTGTATATTTCATTTACAGCACCACCTTCACCAGCACCAGCTGCTCCACCGTCCCCAGCTACCCCACCACCTCCATCTTCTCCTTCCCCGGCTACCCCTCCACCACCAGCATCACCTCATCTATCCACCCCTTCACCGCCAGCAACCCCCCCTAGTGACTCTGTGTGTTCCAGCCCTTCCCCGATGTTGCCTTCTCTCCAGCATCATCCCGTGACACGGATGCAGGCTCCTCATCAGGTAATTAACGCACATTATATAAGCTTCAGACATGTTTGAGAACTTTGTAAGGTCTTATGTGTAATGGCTGTTGTGATATTATTTTTTTTTCTGTGTTTCCCTAGCCGGCGGAGCATCAGGTTCTGGGTGGGCGGTCAGCGGTTCCTCTGAGGAAAGCCGTAAGTGTTAATAAACATAACATGTACATGTTGATGTTGCAACAGAATTCACTATTAACTGTTACCTTTACCTCCACAGAAATCCCGACTGCCCAGGACCTGTTGGTGTCCCACCGCCGGGTGATGGCGAAAATGTGCAGCGCTGTGGCATCGATGCAGACAGCGGTGGCAGAGCTGCAAAGTGCAATGGGAGCTCTGCATCAACACGGGATGATGCTGGAGAGGGCAGCGGCTGGACACCTGGGCCCTCATTAAGTTATTTTCTTTGTTATTTATTTTGTAGTTTGTTATTTTTTTTTTTATATTTTGTTATGTTACTGTTTTTTTTTTTATTTAAATTTTATATTTTTATTTAAAAAAAAAAAATATATATATGAGAATAATATATATTTTATATTTTACGTTAATCTACGCAGGTGTGGTGTATTATTTTTAGTATAAGGTTTTAGCGTAGTGTGACCAGGGGCCTTAAAAAACAATGTTAATTTTTGATATTTTTTTCATTAAATTTTTTCCCGATGATGGAACACCTATGATAGCTAGTACTCCCATGACCCCATGTGTGACAAGTAGATGTAATAAAAATACAACATTTTAATAGTTGACATCACATAAGAAAAGACCACAATTCATTAGATAAATAAGTTTTTTTATTAAAAAAGGTATCAATGTAAAAATATAAAAACAACCAAAAAAACTTTAGTAAAACATTTTAAAAACTACAACTGCTGGTAAGATGGATCATTGCCATTACCACGCTGCCTCTGCGGTGAATAAAAATAAGGGGGAGCACCAGCGTTTGGGTTTATCCCAACTGGGTTTGGCACAGGATTGTGCGGCCATGAGTAGTCCGGGTACTGCGGTCTTGGCATGACGACATATGTGTTGTCCAGGTTTCCAAAAGACGCTTGATTCAGTACCTCAAACATCAGTCTCTCAGCATGAAGCCGCTGAACTGGATCCAGAGTAGGCAGCCTCTCATTAGCAAAATATGCAAAGCCAGTTATTTTAGTTTCTTTTTCTGCCGTAAGAAGTTTTTTCGCAATTTCCACCAATTCAGGAGTAGCCGAGGTGGGAGCCGAGGTGGGAGCCTTCCTTTTCGTTCCTGAAAGTGAAAGCCGCCTCCGCACAGATGATGGTGGCTCGACTACTTCCGGCATGCTGTCTTGTTCAGTTGCAGGTGTGGAGACCGCCTCTTCTGTGTCCTGCATGAACAAAAAACAAATGGTAAATCACAAAGACAAAGAAAGTAATCTTCACACTATAACACCCATATACAGCAAAAATGTGAAAACGACACTTTTTAATGGAAAGGCCTCAACCGTTGAGCTACGTAAATTATCAGTACATGAAGGGATATATTCTGCCATTTTATCTACATTTCACAATAATATTTTTTAAATTTAAGTCCACTTTGGCATGTACATTAAAATGTGTTGTAATACAAAGGTACTTACATGTACGACAGGGGTGTCCGGCTGGATCACCGGGTCTAGATCCGAAATGGATGTCCCTTGTCTGGGTACGTCTTGGTCCCTTGTAAAAGCGAACAGATCAAAGTACCACAGTTGGGGGACATAAACTTCTTCGGCCCCCGCTCCAGATTTGGTTGAATTGATAACTTTATTGAGCTCTTTTTTGTACACCATGCGGAGGGCCTGAATCCGTTTTTTAACCGTTGACTCATCCGCCGGTTCATCAGGGTAACGGCTCCTGCAGAGCTCCACCAGTTTTTGGTAGGCGTCCTTCTTTTTCAATCGGTTGCAGTAATCTGCAGACTTAATTTTCCAGAGGCACGGCATTGTGCGGTACAGCTCGATAAAATCACGCAAAAACTCCTGCTTATCAGCCATCTGTAATAAAAAAATGATTATGTGAGAACAGCAGAATGGTTAAATAAAATGCTTACATAGTCTACAACATAGAACACAGCAGGGATCACAAAATGGTGGTTGTGGGCGACGCAGGAGTAAACATAGATAGAGCTTGGATCCTGTAGAGGACTTGCTGAGACCTGTGATACTTCAGATGACTGATTATTCCTGACTCAGTTTTGGACGTTTTTGCTGCCACCTGGTGGTGGTTTTGGCTGCTGCAGTGCAGGCCTACTCTGGTAGTGTGTAATCCCTTCTCCCCTCTGTAACCTACAGGTGGAGCACACACCAGCCTGCATTACAGCTGCATGACATCTAACATATCTGGCACAGTCTGGGATACATGTTCACAAATCTGGATCAGACTTCATCAAGTGGTCATGCCTGAGCCCAAGATGGAAGACTAGATGAAGATTGCCAGGGGATTTGAGGAGCAATGCCAATTTCCCAATTGTATTGGAGCCCTGGATGGGAAGCACATCCGTGTGCGTAAGCAGCCGAACTCAGGGTCCCAATTCTATAATTATAAACAATATTTTTCTGTAGTTCTGTTGGCTCTGGTTAACAGTAACTACAGGTTTATAATTGTAGACATTGGGCCTATGGAAGAACTGGAGACTCTAGAGTCTTCAATTCTTCCATTATGGGTTGGCGACTGCGCGATAACCAGTTGGACCTACCACCACGTCAGCTTCCTGGCTCCAATATTGAACCTGTGCCTTATGTTGTAGTTGGGGATGAGGCCTTTCAATTGTCTAGGAATTTAATGAGGCCATATCCGCGACGAGACTTTGACCACGGCGTAGGATCTTTAACTTGCGCCTATCACGGACACAGCGACTGATGGAGTGTGCCTTTGGCATTTGTGCAAAATGGCGGATCTTCCAGTCTGCCATTCAGCTGAGTGAAGCCAACGTCAATGAGGTCATCAAAGCTTGTGTTGTCCTACATAACTTCACAAGAATGCTTGATTGTGCACCATCTGATGTTGGTCAATGTGTGGTGAACAATGCGGATATGCCTAGGCCACATGTCATCCCTTTATGTCGTCCACTCTCAGCAAAAACGCTTACCCAACGCAACTCATTATATCCTATGGGATTTTGCGATGATGTGCACATGCTGCGGTTTTTTTCTGCGGTGCAATCGCATCGCGGAAAAAAAAGCAGCATGCTCATTCTTTTTGCGGAATCGCGGCGATTCTGCCGCCATAAGAATGCATTGAACTGCTTACTTTCCGCATGTGGCTGTGTCCACCATGCGCAAAGTAAGCGGTTCATGTGCGGATGGTACCCAGGGCCTGGAGGAGAGGAGACTCTCCTCCAGGCCCTGGGTACCATATCCCTGTGAAAAAAAATAATTAAAATAAAAAATAATGATATTCTCACCTTCCAGCGGCCCCCCCAGCCTTCCCGCCTCTCAGCGACGCTCCCGGCCAGTCCCGTTCCCAGTAATGCATTGCGAGAATCACCCCAGATGACATAGCGGTCTCGCCTGATGCTACGTCATCTGGGGTCATTGTCGCTATGCATCCTTGGGAACGGGATTGGCCAAGAGCGTCGCTGAGGCCCAGGAAGGCTGCGGGGGCGCCGGAAGGTGAGAATAGCACGATTTAATATTTTTTTTATTTTTTTTACATTAGATCTTTCTACTATTGATGTAAAAAGTTGGTCACACTTGTCAAACTCTATGTTTGACTCGTGTAACCAACCTGTCAATCAGTTTTCCAAGCGATGCTACAGATCGCTTGGAAAACGCTAGCATTCTGCAAGCTAAGATTACGCTTGCAAAACGCTAGTTTTTACCGGAAATACGCATACCAATAAAAATGCGTATTTCCCCCTGCAGAGAGGTGCGGGATTGCTGCGGAAATTACTGCGGCAATTCTGCAATGTGTGCACTTAGCCTTAATGTTCTTTACAGATGTGTAGGTGGTGTTCTATAAAGAATCAATGAAAGAAAACTTGCCATTTAAATACTTTTTATATTGGCAAACTGTCACTTTGGCTAGTGACTACCATATTTGTAGCATATGGTTTTTTTGTAAAATGAGATTAGTGCAAATATGCATTACACAACATGTAGTAAAATAAATTAGAAAAAAATAAACATTTTTATAAATAATAATATATAAGAAAAAAACAAACTCACTTTGGCTAGTGACTGCCGTATTTGTAGCATATGGTTGTTTTTTACATTAGATTAGTGCAAATATGCTTTACACAACATGTATCAAAATAAGTAATGCAAAAATAAACATTTGTATAAATAATAATATATAAGAAAAATAACAAACTGTCACTTTGGCTAGTGACTAACATATTTGTAGCATATGGTTTTTGGAGTCGTTCAGATTAGTGCAACTATGCTTTACACAACATGGAGTAAAATAAATTATAAAAAAATAACAAACATTTTTATAAATAATAATATATAAGAAAAATAAAAAAATTACAGTTGGTGGTATGTTGGTGGAGGTGAGGGCCGGAGCCCAGCATCTCTTTGTTGCTGGTTTGGGTGACCACCTTGACCATCACCCTGTTGGGGTGGATTTTCTTGGCCCAGAGGTAGCATGTCGCCACGGTCAGGTTGTTGTGTGTCCAAATTGCCATAAGGATAAAGGAGATTATCCTCCTGGGGATGCTGATACCCACGAGAATCATACCCCCCAATATGGCCATGTCGTCCAAATCCAGGTTGGGGCCAGCCTCCAACACTGGATCTGTACAAGTGGCCATATTGGGCAGGTGGGATATAGCCTGCCATTTGACCCTGTTGTTGCCAAGGTTGGTTTTGTGGGGGAATGGGTTGAGGTGTAAGCGCACGTGCAGGAGGTCCCTCAGATCCTAATTGACCATGCACATCTGGGTGGGGGGTAAGGCGAAGAAGGTTATGGGGTGACCTCTCAAGATATTCAAATACTTCATATGGGGTATTGGGGGGTGTGCATGCATCAATTAGGATCTGAATGGATCCTCGCACACGTAGCCTGACCTCACGGGGTAGGGAACGTAGGTAACGGGCAAGGCTGCATGAATAAGCCTCTTCACCCTCATCCACGGCTGCCCTGGACAGGTAATTGAGGACCCCTGTGTCCACATGCCTCTGGGTATCAGAGGCAGGGTTCTCTCGCCTTCGTCTCCCACGGCGGGATATGGCAGCAGGCTGGGAGGAGCCCCCCAGACGTACAGTAGGGCTGCTGCTGTTGCCTGGTTCCTCAAGGCTGCCGGGTGCTGCTGCAGCTGGTGGGTCAGGTATTGGTACTGGGGCAGCTGGTGGGTCAGGTGCTGGTGGAGCTTGGGGGATGCAGCTGGGAGACTCAGAAGATGAGCCAGCCACCTCTTCACCTCCCCTGACCGGGTCTATAATGGTCTCAGAATCCGACCCTGTCTCCCTCTCAGTGAGGTTGGACTGAGTTCTGTTAGGAAATTAAATTTAACCCCTTAATGACCAAGCCATTTTGTAGGTTAAAGACCAGGCCAATTCTGACCACTGTCTCTTTATGAGGTTATAACTCTGGAACGCTTCTACGGATCTTGGCGATTCTGAGACTGTTTTCTCGTGACATATTGTACTTCATGATAGTGGTAAAATTTCTTCAATATAACTTGCGTTTATTTATGAAAAAAACGGAAATATGGCAAAAATTTTGAAAAGTTTGCAATTTTCAAACTTTTAATTTTTATGTCATTAAATCAGAGCGATATGTCACAAAAATTAGTTAATAAATAACATTTCCCACATGTCTACTTTACATCAGCACAATTTTGGAACAACATTTTTTTTTGTTAGGAAGTTATAAGTGTTAAAAGTTGACCAACGATTTCCAACAAAATTTACAAAACCATTTTTTTTAGGGACCACCTCACATTTGAAGTGAATTTGAGGGGTCAATATGACAGAAAATACCCAAAAGTGACACCATTCTAAAAACTGCACCCCTCAACGTGTTCAAAGCCACATTCAAGAAGTTTATTAACCCTTTAGGTACTTCACAAGAATTGAAGCAATGTGGAAGAAAAAAATGAACATTTAACTTTTTTTCCCAAAATTTTTCTTTTGACACAATTTTTTAAAATTTTGTCAAGGGTATCAGGAGAAAATGAACCACAATATTTGTTGTACAATTTCTCCTCAGTACACCGATACCCCGTGTGTGGGGGTAAACCACTATTTGGGCGCATGGCAGAGCTCAGAAGGGAAGCAGCGCCATTTGACTTTTTTGGCTGGAATTGAGATTGGACGCCATGTCGCATTTGGAGAGTCCCTGTGTGCCTAAACAGTGGAAACCCCCCACAAGTGACCCCATTTTGGAAACTGGACCCCCCAAGGAACTTATCTAAATGTGTTGTGAGAGCTTTTAACCCCCAAGGGCTTCACAGAAGGTTATAACGTAGAGCCGTAAAATTAAAAAATCATATTTTTTCCACAAAAATGATCTTTTCATCCCAATTTTTATTTTCCAAAGGATAAAAGGACCTCAAAAGTTATTGTGCAATTAGTCCTGAGTACGCTGATACCCCATATGTGGGGGTAAACCACTATTTGGGCGCATGGCAGAGCTCGGAAGGGAAGCAGCGCCATTTGACTTTTTTGGCTGGAATTGAGATTGGACGCCATGTCGTATTTGGAGAGTCCCTGTGTGCCTAAACAGTGGAAACCCCCCACAATTGACCCCATTTTGGAAACTAGACCCCCCAAGGAACTTATCTAGATGTGTGGTGAGAGCTTTGAACCCCCAAGGGCTTCACAGAAGGTTATAACGTAGAGCAGTAAAATTAAAAAATCATATCTTTTCCACAAAAATGATCTTTCCACCCCCAATTGTTATTTTCCAAAGGCTAACAGGACCCAAAAGTTATTGTGCAATTTGTCCTGAGTATGCTGATACCCCATATGTGGGGGTAAACCACTATTTTGACGCATGGCAGAGCTCGAAAGGGAAGGAGCGCCTTTTTCAAATGCAGACTTTGATGGAATGGTCTGCGGGTGTCATGTCACGTTTGGAGAGCCCCTGATGTGCCTAAACAGTAGAAACCCCCCACAAGTGACTCCATTTTGGAAACTAGACCCCCAAGGAACTTATCTAGATGTGTGGTAAGCACTTTGAACCCCCAAGTGCTTCACAGAAGTTTATAAGTAGAGCCGTGAAAATAAAAAAATCATATTTTTTTCCACAAAAATAATCTTTTTGCTCCCAAATTTTTATTTTTATAAGGGTAACAGGAGAAATAGGACCCCAAAAGCTACTGTGCAATTTGTCCTGAGTACGCTGATATCCCATATGTGGGGGGGAACCACTATTTTGACGCATGGCAGAGATCGGAAGGGAAGGAGCACCGTTTTTAAATGCAGACTTTGATGGAATGGTCTGCGGGTGTCATGTCGCGCTTGGAGAGCCCTGATGTGCCTAAACAGTAGAAACCCCCCACAAATGACCCCATTTTGCAAACTAGACTCCCCAAGGAACTTATCTCGATGTGTGGTCAGCACTTTGAACCCCCAAGGGCTTCACAGAAGTTTATAACGTAGAGCCGTGAAAATAAAAAAATCATATTTTTTTCCACAAAAATAACCTTTTTGCCCCAAATTTTTATTTTTCATAAGGGTAACAGGAGAAATAGGACCCCAAAAGCTATGTGCAATTTGTCCTGAGTACGCTGATATCCCATATGTGGGGGGGAACACTATTTGCATCAAGATCGAAGAAGAATTTTATGAGACTTTATGATGTCTGCAGTAGATCGCGTTGGAGAGCCTGATTGGCCTAACCAGTAGAACCCAATGACCATTTCAAACTAGACCCCCAGACTTACTCATTTGTAGCACTTGAACCCCCAAGGGCTTCACAGAAGTTTATAACGTAGACCGTGAAAATAAAAAAATCATATTTTTTTCCACAAAAATGACCTTTTTGCCCCCAAATTTTTATTTTTCTAAGGGTAACAGGAGAAATAGGACCCCAAAAGCTATTGTGCAATTTGTCCTGAGTACGCTGATACCCCATATGTGGGGGGAACCACTGTGATCGCCTTACTGCGATCTTTGGGAGGCACAATGAACAAATCTACAAAAGGTGAAGAATTGGTTTTCTTTTTTACGCTGTTCCTCGTGCGGTATTAGTGATTAGGCGACTTTATTCCTCGGGTCGGTGCGATTACAGCGATACCAGATTTACACCCTTTTTTCATGTTTAGCTTCTGTCACACTCTAAAAGATGCTTTTTTTTGGAATAATTTTTTGTAAGAAATTTTTGCATCGCCGTATTTTGAGAGCTATAATTTTTCCATATTTCGGCCGACAGAGTTATCTGTGGGCTTATTTTTTGCGGGACGAGCTGACGTATTTATTGGTACCATATTCGGGCACATAACGTTTTTTGATCGCTTCCTATTCCGATTTTTGTGGAAGCAGAATGAACAAAAACCAGCAATTCAGGAATTGTTTTTTTTTTTTTTTCCTCCGTTCCGCGTGTGGTAAAATTGATAAAGCAACTTCATTCTTCGGGTCACTACGATTACAGCGATACCTCATATATATATATTTTTTTATGTTTTGGTGTTTTTTACACAATAAAAATTTTTATAGAAAAAATAATTATTTTTGCATCAGTTTATTCCGCGAGCTATAACTTTTTTATTTTTTCGCTGATGATGCTGTATAGTGGCTTGTTTTTTGCGGACAAGATGACGTTTTCAGCGGTACCATGATTATTTATATCTGACTTTTTGATCGCGTGTTATTGCACTTTTTCCAAGCGGTATGATGATACCGCTTGGAAAAAGTATAATTTACTACTTTTTTGTGTTTTTTTTTTTACGGCTTTCACTGAAGGGGTTAACTAGGGTTACGCTTTTATAGATGGGATTTTTACGGACGTGGCGATACCTAACATGTGTATTTTTTTTGTTTTTTATTTTTTTTATTACATAAAAATGTATTTTTTAGGGGATTTTTTTTAAATTATTTTTTAATATTTTTTTTACAATTTTTTAAAAAAATGATTTTTTTTAACTTGTCCCTTTATGGGACTTTCACTTTTTTTACTTTTTATTGCAGTTACAATGCATTGCAATGCTCCAGCATTGCAATGCATTGTACCTATGATGAAAGCTGCTGTGACATGATCACAGCAGCTTCCTGTAGGTAGATGACCCGGAGGTTGTCATGACAACCCCCGGGTCATCAAGGCAAAGATCGGGCCCTGCAAATACATTGCAGGGCACCGATCTGAGGCAGAGGGAGCTCCCGACCCTCTGCCTCCCCCCCTGAGCTCTGCGATCGCGCTGGATCGCAGCAGTCAGGGGATTAACAGCCAGGGGCGGTGGGGGCTCCGCTCCTGGCTGTCAGTGCAGGAAGCCTGGCCACTGCAGCGCCGGCTCCTGCACTGATCGCGCTGGGGAAGCTGAAATTTCAGCTTCTCCTGCGCGATCGCTGCTGTGTTTGGTCAGTCAGATTGACTGACCA
The DNA here is from genome assembly GCA_033576555.1 of Oophaga sylvatica. Taxonomy (NCBI): domain Eukaryota; kingdom Metazoa; phylum Chordata; class Amphibia; order Anura; family Dendrobatidae; genus Oophaga; species Oophaga sylvatica. Next base: position 704,061,353 of record JARQOD010000001.1, read on the forward strand.
ATCACAGTGCTGTGGGTGCGGGGACCGACGGCAAAGGTCCCCGCACCGCTTGCCGTGCCTGTCAGCTGTCTGTGACAGCTCTCGGCACTGATCTACCACTGCGTGTTTACACGCAGTGGTAGATCAAAGGCATGACGTGCACAGTCCGTCCTGGTGCCAGAACTGACACCTTGCCATGACGGACTGTGCACGTCAGTGGACATTAAGGGGTTAAATAAAAATGTTGGAGATCTGACCCTACACAGCATATGTATAATGTGGTGTGATGTATGTACTTACGGTCTGAGATCCAGAATAGGAGCCAAAAACCAAGACGTTCAAAATAGATATATTTGTGCTTGGTCGTGCTGCAGCCCCACTCCAGGCCCGCTGCTGACGTTCCTGCCGGTACTGGTCACGGATGCTGCGCCAGCGTCTCATGACATCTTCCACTGCAATGTGACATATAATTTCATTATTACATTGCTGCAAATTGACAATTTTTGACAAACATTTCATATAGTCATGGGGCCCAGCAGGGTGTCCGTATAATAATACTTTAGCGCTTAAAATTAATCATAATAAAATACCTATAATCTAATTTTAGTGGATACTGTGGACAATTCTTAAGTTCTGGTCTTTACGATGATTGGACAAAAATGAGGTAACTTTTACTCGTTTGGTGCTGCTCCTCACGTGGACTTTCACTAAACTGTGGAAACATCTGCCCACAGATGCGCCTCCATGCCGCCTCTTTTCTGGCCCGGTCTGAATAGTGTGCATCCCGTTGGTCCCAAATTTCGGGCCTTTCCTGGACCAAAACGATGAGCATCTCTACATTTATGTGTGTAGACATGCTGCTGGACTTCGTGGAAACGTTCTTACGGGATATCTGGTGCTCTTTTTGAGCTAATTTGCATGTGTAAGCTTCCTGATTCTTGGCTTGCCCCATTTCCTGTGACCTGCAGAAGTCTTGCGTATTTCTCTAAGTCACACGTGTGGTCCTTGTGTAATCTGTATTTTTCTCGCCCCCATAGACTTGCATTGGCGTACTACGGGCTAATACGCTGACAATCGCGGCATGCTGCAATTTTCTCGCCACGTAAAATACGGGAAAGAAATATACGGATGATGGAAGCTGCCCATAGAGAAACATTGGTCCGAGTGTAATGCGTTGCTTTAATACCTCTCACTTGTCCGTATTCCTCTCTAGTGTGACTCTGGCCTAAGGCTTATTCACACGTCAGTATTTTGCATCAGTATTTGTATGCCAACACCAGGAGTGGATCTTACAGAGAATAACTGTTATCGAAAGACTGACACATATTCTGTGCTTTGGAGACACTCCTAGTTTTGGCATACAAATTATGATGAAATACTGATCAAAAATACTGATGTGTGAATAAAGGCTAATAGAGTTAAAAACTGTGAAGCAGCAAACTTTGTTAAACCAAAATTTGTGTCCGTCTGAAAATGTTTGTCCTCTACTATACAGGGACTTGCACATTACGTTTCATCATTGTGTTTGAAAGGACAGTGCATTCATAATATGGTGGCATGAGCATGTTTCCAAGTGAAATGTTAAACCTAAAAGAGCCGATTCTAGTGCTTCACAGAAAAATCATGTGCAAACAACCACATAAATGATGGATAACGTTGCTGTAAGCAGCAGTAATTGGAGGCAGCTGTTTGTGTCTTCCTCTAAACAATCATAATCTTGTACAATCATTCCTACAAACTGATGATGTGTCAGTCAGTGCCTTTAGTGACTGGAAGTTCTTGTTTAATGTCCTAAATATTGTATAGTTTTATCTTAACTATTTGAAGTGCATGAATTTGATCAAATTTACTGTTTTATTTTGAAAAATGACCTAATATACAGTCATGGCCAAAAGTTTTGAGAATGACACAAATATTAATTTTTACAAAGTCTACTGCTTCACTTTTTCTAATGGCAATTTGCATATACTCCAGAATGTTATAAAGAGTGATCATCTTAACAGCAATTACTTGCAAAGTCAATATTTGGCTAGAAAATGAACTTTATCCCCCAAAACACATTTCAACATCATTGCAGCCCTGCCTTAAAAGGACCAGCTAACCTCTTTTCAGTGATTGCTCCATTAACACAGGTGTGGGTGTTGATGAGGACATGGCTGGAGATCAATCTGTCATGATTAAGTAAGAATGACACCACTGGACACTTTAAAAGGAGGCTGGTGCTTGGCATCATTGTTTCTCTTCTGTTAACCATGGTTATCTCTAAAGAAACACGTGCAGTCATTATTGCAATGCACAAAAATGGCCTAACAGGGAAGAGTATCGCAGCTAGAAAGATTGCACCTCAGTCAACAATCTATCGCATCATCAAGAACTTCAAGAAGAGAGGTTCCATTGTTGCCAAAAAGGCTTCAGGGTGTCCAAGAAAGACCAGCAAGCGCCAGGACAGTCTCTTAAAAGTGTTTCAGCTGCGGGATCAGGCTACCAGCAGTGCAGAGCTTTGCTCAGGAATAGCAGCAGGCAGGTGTGAGTGCATCTGCACACACTGTGAGGCGGAGACTCTTGGAGCAAGGCCTGGTCTCAAGGAGGGCAGCAAAGAAGCCACTTCTCTCCAGAAAAAACATCATGGACAGACTGTTATTCTGAAAAAGGTACAGGCAGTGGACTGCTGAGGACTGGGGTAAAGTTATTTTCGCTGATGAATCCCCTTTTCGATTGTTTGGGACATCAGGAAAGCGCCTCATTCAGAGAAGACAAGGTAAGCGCTACCACCAGTCTTGTCTCATGCCAACTGTTAAGCATCCTGAAACCATTCATGTGTGGGATTGCTTCTCAGCCAAGGGAATCGGCTCTCTCACAGTCTTGCCTAAAAACACAGCCATGAATAAAGAATGGTACCAGAATGTCCTCCAAGAGCAACTTCTCCCAACCCTCCAAGAGCAGTTTGGCGATCAACAATGCCTTTTCCAGCATGATGGAGCACCTTGCCATAAAGCAAAGGTGATAACTAAATGGCTCAGGGAACAAAACATAGAGATTTTGGGTCCATGGCCTGGAAACTCCCCAGATCTTAATCCCATTGAGAACTTGTGGTCAATCATCAAGAGACTGGTGGACAAACAAAAACCTAAAAAGTCTGACAAAATGAAAGCATTGATTGTGCAAGAATGGACTGCTATCAGTCAGGATTTGGTCCAGAAGTTGATTGAGAGCTTGCCAGGGAGAATTGCAGAGGTCCTGAAGAAGAAGGGTCAACACTGCAAATATTGACTTGCTGCATTAACTCATTCTAACTGTCAATATAAGCTTTTGTTACTCATATGTTTGCAATTATTATATTTCTGTCTGTGATAAAAACATCTGTCAAACACACATAAAAACCAGAGGGCAGCAGATCATGTGAAAATATAATATTTGTGTCATTCTCAAAACTTTTGGCCATGACTGTATAGTATACCCACAGATGTTTTTATCTGTTATATTATTCTTATAAATCAAATCAAGCCAGACATGTCACTGGAAGAACAGATCACCAAGTCACAACTTACCTACTTTGGACACATCATACGAATAGCGCAATCACTGGAGAAGGACATTATAGTTGGAAGAATAGAAGGAACAAGGCGAAGAGGAAGACCGACAACCCAATGGCTTAATACTATCAAGATAACAGCAGGGAGGACCCTGCTGGACCTACCTAGACTTAGACACCTACGGCCACAAATCCTTATAGCTTATATGCATCATATCAACAATAATCCAAATTTAGAAAAAATGCAAGCCAAAATAAATTATAAATAGGGATGGGTGGACCCTTGGATGTTTGGATCCATCGGGTTCAGTTGAACTTGATAAAAAGTGTGATTCGGATACCAGATCGAATGAACAGAGGGCTAGAGCATCCAGAGGTTACCACTCATCGGTAATCTTTTCACCCCTGGTCACAGCTGTTGATTCACACGCTGTCATGTGTGTGACAGCGTGGAAAACAGCAGCTCTGACCAGCGGTAACCTTACTAATGTTACCATCAGTCAGCAGCTGTGACCGGCGATGAAAAGGTTAGTGCCGGTCAGATGTCGGCTGATGACTAATACTCTCATCAGCGTATGCCTGGTCTCACTGATAGCAGAGACCAGGCGACGCTGATGAGAGTTTTCACCAGCCGGTGCCTGTGCATAGTATTAAAGTTGTCAGTGTGATATAATTAGTGTAGTGCGTATGCAGTTTTCTGTACTTGTATTTCTTGAATAAATAATTTAAAAAAATGGCGTCTGGTCCCCATTATTTTTACAATCCAACTGAGGGAAAGCAGACAGCTGGGAGCTGCTATTATTCTGGGAGGGAGGCAATATTCATGATGTTTCCCAAGCTATTATCAGCTCACAGATGTCTTCTTAGCCTTTACTTGTTACTACATTGGGAGTGGTGACAAATGTTACCGCTCAGCCCAGCAACCAGCTCACACTGAGCTGAGCATGAGAACACGTCTGCGTGTGACCGGTTGTGACGTCATTAAGGTTACCACCGGTCACACGCATCCGCACTCTCATGCTCAACTCAGTATCATCTTGTCTTGCTGAGCACTAACATTACTGATGTCACCACTCATCAAGTCAAACAGCTGACATAAACCTCAAAATTATTACCCCACTTGCCAACGGACCAGGGAAATGGGAAGAGCTGGGCAAAGAGCCAGAATTGGCGCATCTAATCGATGCGCCTTTTCCTGGGGCTGCTGTGGGCTGCTATTTTAGGCTGAGAAGGGTCAATATCTATGGCCTCTTTCCAGTCTGAAAATACCAACCCCCAGTTGTCTCCTTTAGCTTGGCTGGTTATCAAGAATAGAGGGGACCACATTTTTTTTTGCTAATATTACTAATTTTTTAAGTTTTGTCGGCCAATCACAGCCATGCCAATAGTTGACATGGCTATGATGGGACCGGAAGTGCTCACACAAGAAAAGCTTGTTGATTGGCTGTTCTGCAGCCTTTCAACAAGCTTTGTTCGGGCTGCCGAACAGTAACATGGCCTTCTGGGAGAAGTCCGTGTTTGGGGTCCATGCACAGACACTAAGTGTCTGGTACTGACCACGAACTTTACTGTTCGGGTTCACCCATCTCTAGTTATAAACATCACATTTATTTACAATATATAAAAATAAAACAAAAATAACATACAACACAGGTCGGAAAAAGGGAGACACCTGGTATAAATGTATAAAAATAGATAGACCAAAGTTGGTACACAGACTGATTAATAAATAAAGCCTTGGTATATAATTTAATAAAACAGTATATAGTTGTACATACACAATTCACATACAGTCATGGCCGAAAGTGTTGGCACCCTTGAAATTGTTCCAGAAAATCTGGCAAATCTGGGTATGTTTTCAGAAACCGTTGAATTACCAGGTTGAGCATGTGTGCCAAGCATGGTACATGTGTGAGCTTGCCAAGCTTCACAGCCCATTATCACACAAAACCATGTCTGGTAGGAGGTTTAGCGGCATAAGTCACAGATCTGTCTGGTCTGTTATTCATTTAGTAACTCTGCCACTGGCCATCTGCGCCAGTGTCATGGACAGGGGAAGCACCTAGCACAGGGGAAGAGTGAGTGGTGTCACCCGCTGTCACCAATCGTGGACCCAGGCGTTCGGCCCACGGAGTCGAGTGCTTAGATGACATGTTTCTGATCATGCTGGTGGTGGTTAGGCTCTTATTGGTCAGGCACATGCTGATCTTGGTATGGCACAGGTTGCAGATTACCTTTTTTTGGTCTCAGAAGGCTCTTTAAAAAACTCCCAGACTGGGGAACACCAACTCTTTGATGGAGAAATTCATACGTGTCAGTGCTCTTCGCAACAGCTGCCTGCCTCTCTTCCTGCCTGTTTTGTTGCTGTCGATCCCTCCCCATCAGCGCTGCTGGTCTCACTCTGCATACCAGATTCTCAGGTTGGGTGGCTGACTTTGTCATCCATCACCTTGTTTTCCACCGCCACACTCTGGTCCTCCTGACTTGGTGACTTACCAACAACCTGACTTAGCAGCAATCGAATCTCATCATTATCTTCCTCCCTTGACAAAAATTGCCGTTTCCCACAGTCATCTCCCTGTTACCGTGGCTGCTCTAAGTTTTGTGCATCACTACACAGCATCTCCTTCTGTCCCTCTTGGAACATGCAAGGTGAGAGGCAATCAAGAAGTGATGTTGTAAAAAACTCCTCAGTGTCCTAGTGTGGGATCACTAATCTCCTGGGACTCAACATGGTGGGAGGAAGGAGGATCAGGATGAGGATTAAGTGATCCAACTATCTCCTATCCAACCGACCAACTGTTCGCACTGCTCTGGCTTCAGAAGTGGTGTACTGTGCCTCCTTTCAAAGTGGGATAGAAAACTATGTGTTGTGGATCAGCGTGTTTTTTGTGCTCCAGCAACTGGCGTATTCTCACCTGCCCCACGTACTCGGCATCTGCATGCACCATCATCACCACTTCCACTTCACTGTCCCTTACCGCATGCCTTACGCATTTTGCAATTGATGGGTCTCTTGAAACCAAGTTTACTTTTAATTTAAAAAAATGTGATCACCTGCAGCAGTCTTAGCGGTTTTGGGGAGTTTAATACCACTGTTATGTACCACAGAGCATGTAATACTCTATGGGTGAGTAACTGAATCCAGAAAAAATGTCTGCTTTTTGGAGTGTTATAAATATATACCACAGGAATGTACCACACATCACATAATACTTTATGGGTGTGTAATTGAATCCAGAATTTTTTTCCATGCTTTTTTTGGAGTGTTACAAATATATACCACAGAAATATACCACATTTAATACTCTATTGGTGAGTAATTGAATGCAGAAAAATGTTTCTATGCTTTTTTGGAGTGTTATAAATATATACCACAGAAATGCGCCACAAGTCATGCAATACTCTATTACAGTGACTGGCAGGTATTCCCTGCATGTTTATTGGCTGTCTAGGTGTGAGGGAGGGCCAAGGCCGTAGTCGTGGCTGAGAGTATATGCTTTAGCGTGCCTTGGTCTCCGTCACATGAAAATACTGTCCTCTCTGCAGCATACCTTCTGCTTCACCTTCTGTACTGTCAGGGTCCCATCGGGTCACTGAAGTTCTGCTGTGGTTGTTGCGTACAAAGAGACAGAGTCCAGTTCAAACACAAAACGTAAAACTTTACTTTCTTCATTTCGCAGCACATCCTTGTCAGTAACAACATCAGCACAAGGTTCCATACAGTCCACATTCTCTACTTTCCCTGCACACCTTTCTACATCCTTCAGAACATTATGGGGGCGTACTGTCTCTTGCGGTAACGCAGCGTCCTCCCTGTCCAGACTCACTACGGTTGGGGGTTCCCTCGTCTGTTTCGCCCCGGATCTGTGGGCATCAGTCCATGCAATGATCTGCCATATGATGAGTTACCTGCATCCCTGTACTGCTTATGACCACTTCTCAAGCTTCTGCTCCACACTGTGGTCACGCTACTGCTTCAGCTGCACTTCTGTCCATCCGGACTCTGGATGGCTGGGCTTCTCACTTCAAACGTTACGTGGCCACAGTGCAGCCCGGGCTATAGAGCCCAGCCGAGCTTCCAGGGCGTCCTGGCCCTGACTGAAACTAACCAGGAAACTGTTCCTGACTTATCCACAGTGATCCCTTCTATTGTTAACTATTCACTATGTACACTAATGTACCTCCATCTAGTGTCCATCTTGAGGTAATGCACTTACACTATCTATTACATATATACATAGCAAAAAGACATGAACATGTATATATATACACATTACTCTAAGAACGTATAGCATAACGGTAGTAAATACTATATACATATAGCAGCAAAATCTTATACTCTACTTTAAGGGGGTAGGGGCGTGTATCAGTCTCGGTACCCCTTACATAGGAAGCACCAAACGTGGTGCGGGTATTCGAGCATTACATCCAAGCACCCAGATACACGTTCGTCAAGTGCCGAGCACATCCAAGCACCCAGATACTTGAATGAAATCTGAGTACCACCGAGCACGCTCGCTCATCCCTAATACTAGTGTAATTCTAGCCCCAAAGACTGAGTTGAGGATTTATCAGTAAGATTAGTCCTTTCTTATAAAAATGTTAAATGTTTCCCATCCAGAGTGATTTTAAAGTTGTATTTGAATTACTGCAAGTTATCACCTACCCACCAGATTGGGGTGGCCTGACTGCTGAGACACTAACTGATCGCCAGAACAGTGCATGTGTCCTCTCTTTCAGTGGGGTGACAGACACACATGCGTGCTGCTGCCGCATTTAATTTCTATGGGAATGTAGGAGATTTGCCAAGTGCCGTGCATTATTCCCCATCTAGAGCTACTCAGTCTGCTTGAGTCTGTTCAGTGCTGCAACGTAACTGTTATCAGCCATGCTGAACACATGTCAATCAAGCTCATGGGGGAGTGGTAGTCAGGGATCGTGCAGGGGGATCTATGCACTAGCCAGGAATTGGCTTGCCCACAATGCACTTGCAACCTTATTTACATAATTATTCAAACCTGCTTTTTTCATGGAAGAAATTACTATTTGCAGCCTAAAAGGCTTGAATATGTCTTTTATTATCCTATCAAGCAATGTAATTAAAGAAAGATTCCCTTCAAAGTTTTTATGCTCTTAATATATTACAATCATCATATTCTATAGCACTGTGTACTTACAATTACTCATTTTGCCTTTATACCCAGCTAATTCTTCTTTTTTCTCTGCTCTATGTAGAGACCGGATGTGTCACGGTGTGACATGACCCAACGGGTGTTCGGTCAGCTAACGGCACAACATACAACGGGGAAAGAATAAGGGGGAGGAAGGCCCTACCAATAGGGAATGAGGGATGGTCACCACCTGAGATCAAACCTGAGCCTGTCCCTGCACTCCCCTAAAGCCCTATGCAGGTCTTTCTCCCTGCTGCCATCAAGATGCCTTGTCTGTTGTGAACGTGTTGGAGACGACTTCGGAGCCGAGGCTCCCTCTGGTGGTTGCTGAGGGTATTGAACCTATGTTGAACAGCAAAAGTCCACCACCTGCAATGGATGAATGGTTATCAGGGGGACAGACTGGCCTGATATAAGTGAGCTGACCTCCCATGATCCTTGCCGGTGATCAATTGTTACTTCCTGGTCTAGGTTGGAAATCAACTTGCTTTTCTGCTGTCTCCTGCTATCACTCAGATAAGTTACTAATTGTTTTTTTTTTTCTGTGGTTTGATTTTCCTTGTATTTGCTGCCTTGCTTTTTGAGTTCAGCCGGGTCCCCTTTGGGGGCTTGTGCTGTTCTCTTTTTGTATTTGTTCATTTGCTCTGTTCTTGTGATTTTTTACTGCTGGGTAGCTGCGTGTTCACACCAGAGATCTGATATAGGTGGTCGAGACCGTGTGGTCTCAGCATTTTTGGATTCAGAAGTGTTGGAGTCTTTCATAGGGTTTTTCTGGGTTGCAGACAGTATTCTCTCCTGTGCTGTCCTATCTATACAGTTTTGGGCCCCAGCGTTTGCTCATTCTATTTTCTGTCTGTGTTCGTGTTTTCATCTTGTCTAACCGCCATTATATGTTTGGGGGCTTCCTATTCTTTTGGGGCTCTACTCCGGGGCAGTTAGCTTTCCTCTTTCCATCTTCAGGGGTAGCTAATCTCTCCGGCTGTGACGAGGCATCTAGGGCACCGTAGGAATGTCCCACGGCTGCTTCTAGTTGTGCGGTTAGTTTAGGGGTCTGCAACCTATTAGTTTCCAACCTCTCTGTTGTTTGGCTGCCTTTGCGGTTTTTTGCTCCTGCCCTCCTCAGCTACCAAAACATAACACTTGTCCCTAGTTGTTACCTAAAAATGCCCTGACTAGTGCACTGGCCAGCAAGGAGCACTAGCCTCACCTCTGCAGGTAATGAACACAGGGGGAAATGACAGACACCAAAGGGACAAGGCAACAAAAACACCACACTTACTGTAGCTTTCTCTGCTGCAAAGCATTGCACAGCAGATTAAAGGCACCAGATAAGCGAACTCAGCAGAAGCACCACTACACCCAGAGAGCTCCTTACTCCAGCTTGGTCACTGCAGATTGCTCTAAAACCGACAGTCAGCTGATGCATCAGGTGACCTTTTAAATGATAGTGGGAGTGGTCACCCCCACATCAGCTGACTCAGCAGCAATGCAATTACACCAGCTTGCCAGCGGGGAAAGACTTATATTTAAAGGGAATCTGTCACCCCATTTTTGCCCTTTGAGATAGGGCCACCGCCATCAGGGGCTTATCTACAGCATTCTGTAATGCTGTAGATAAGCCCCCGATGTCACCTGAAAGTGGCTCCTGCACAGGCGCACTGCTCTGCCCTGGTGAGGGCAGAGCAGAGTACTGTAGTGCGCAGGCGCCGAACCTCTCTGACCTTTTCCCGGCGCCTGCGCACTGCAGTACTCTGCTCTGCCCCGCGACGGGACGGAAAGAAGAGGCCGGCTTTGCTACAAGATGGGAGGCGCCGAACCGGACCGCGACCCCCTCCGGACCGGACCTGACGGCGGAATGCCCCTGGGTGAGTATTTTATAACTCGTTTTTCTTCACTTTCAGGTAACATCAGGGGCTTATCTACAGCATTACAGAATGCTGTAGATAAGCCCCTGATGGCGGTGGCCCTATCTCATAGGGCAAAAATGGGGTGACAGATTCCATTTAATCCCCGCTGGCCTGAAAGGAAAAAAGGTTTAACTCAATGGAACTGTCATGACCCAGGACGGGGTTTTGTCTTTGCCCCGTCCTGGTCAGACTGGGGTTAATGGTTTCAGCCTCTCTCTGGCAGAGGGCGGCTATTTAGTTGCCAATTGACCTAGGTCTGGTGTCAGTTATACTCCTGCCCTCGGCTGAGTTAGTTGACCTCCTGTGTGCCTGTGCCTTGTGCCTGATCTTGTTGCTTGTTTGGTTTTGACCCGGTCCGTCTCTTCATTGTGAGTTTGTCTACTGTCTTGGTACTGTGTATTTGCCCGTTCTGGTTTTCTGATCCCTTGGCTACGTTCTGGTTATTTTCTGCCTGCTCCACTTGTACTGCGTTGCTCCCTCTGTGTATGACCTGGCTATCCTGACTATCCGTTTTGTCTATGCCCCTTGGTAACTCTGTCCCGTAGTTACCCTTCTAGGAGTTTTCCTTCTGCTCATAGCTCTCTGGAGCTTAGGCCACGCCCACCAGCAGTCACGTGCTTAAGGTCCTCTGGCCTGAAACAATCTCTGTCTGTTACTGCCTTCTCTGAGAGACCTGTGGCCGGCGCCGCCCCTTGGCAGTCACGTGCTTAGGGTCCTGTTAGTCTGAAGCACGCATCTTCACCGCTGCTGCCCCGCTCCACAGGTATCTTTGAGTGCAGTCTGTCTTATTCAGGACACGCGCACTGGCTCAGTGAGCAAGTGCAGTGCGGTGTTCGTGATAGGAACCAGATCTGCCACAAATCCAAAAATGGATCGTGACAGGAAGTCTCTTGGCCATGCATTTATCATTCCCTTCTTCAACTCCTGACCCAGCTGCTCCCTCCTCCCCCTACCAGAGACACTTGCAGTGATTTATGACTCATACAGGAAAAATTGACCTCCTGTTTCTACATAGAGCTTAGAAGGAATCAGCTAGTCAGTTTTTAATCACATTATGTCATAGACCTAACAGAAAAGAGAACAATTCGCTGGATAGAAAGACAAAATGAGCAATTGTATGTACACAGTGCTATGTGATATGATGTTTGCAATATGTTAAAAGGTTAAAAATATTGATGGAAGGAGTGCTTTAATCAATTTGTAGACCCTAAAAATGGGTTTCCGTTACAGACTGGAATGACACTTACCACCTATCCACAGTATGAGGCTCTGTGCACACGTCCTTTGTACATTCACTTGTTCTTGTTTGGGAACAACATGAATAAGTGATCCGTTGCATCAGTTATTCAGGGACCCATTGATTATTATGGAGTCCATATGGGTTCCTCTTTTTTAAGAACAAAAGAAAAAGTTCTGCCTCCAGGATTTGATTTTTTGTACTGACCTAAAACACCAACACCACACAGACCACATAATAATTATCGAGACCCCTCGTTGCATAACTGATGCAATGGATCACTTATTCCGGTTCATCTATTCCTAAATCAGAACAGACAAATGAAATCTCCGAACAGAGATGTGCACAGAGCCTAAGTGATAAATGTCTGTTTCAGGCTGTCTCTGTCAGGCACATAGATACTGAAATGATTGGCAGCAGTAATGTACTACCATGCCGCTCTATTCAGTCCTGACCAACGTGACCAGGAATAGGGGACTAGAAGGTCAGGCAAGTAATGATAGCGGAATTCTTGGGGGAAAAATCTTTTACAAGAAGGAGCGACCATAGAATACACAGTTGAATATCCACCAGAGTACAGGACATTGATTGCAGCTGATCCATAGAAGAGGGTACTGAGCTGGAGATCTTCACTATGACGTTCACATATTTTATAAAGATTATGTCTACAATGAAGAGGTCCATTTGGGACCATTTTTTGAGAACATGTATTAGATGGACACTAAGCCCTTAGTCGATTCTATCGTGTGGATGGTAAGAAAACCTCCCACGTATCTACAGAGCTGAGAATATTCACACGTAATCATGGGTGATATTAGCCATGTATGTGCCCAGTTTTTAACAATTATCAATAGCACTACAGGTTATTTACTTAAAAATCCCAAGATTTGCTCTGGAGGAGCGGCTGAGGTACATGCCTAGCACACAGTGCTGTTATAGAAGGCAATCCGTGCCTGTATGTAGATGGCATGGCCATGGTGCTGGCAGGACTTGGCACCGCTTCTGCAGTACTGTATCTATAGTAATTGCAGTATGATTGCTGTGGAATTGCAGAGCCCATCACGTAAGCTCTGCTCCCCGTAGCTGTCTACTTCACTCCGCAGGATTCAGGCGGCCAGTAAAATGATGACAGATGATTCCGGTGATGGGGAAATAATTCTTCATTTTTCCCCCTCACAGGTTTCAGTGCATCAGAGCGTGTTCTACAGGCAAGTCCCACCCTTCTACTGCTCAAGAAAAAGCCCTTCCTCTCATACACATTGATATAACGTGCCCAGCACATAAACACTGCCTTACACACAGATCTGCAATGCAGACTATTAACCCTTCCAAGGAAGCAAGTCATAAACTGCTCCATTTCAGAGAGAACAGAGATCCAGGAGCTGTTCTGAACCATGGTTTTATGCTGGTGGCCTCATAAAAGAACTTTAGCTTTCATTGTCAGGATCAACATACGTTTAGATGAGACGTTAGAGGAACACTGGATTTAACGTGCATCTCTTAACAGAACTGATACAGTGGAGGAAATAATAATTTGATCCCTTGCTGATTTTGTAAGTTTGTCCACTGACAAAGACATGAACAGTCTATAATTTTAAGGGTAGGTTAATTTTAATATTGAGAGATAGAATATCAAAAATAAAATCCAGAAAATCACATTGTATAAATTATTATAAATGTATTTGCATTTTGCAGTGAGAAATAATTATTTGATCCCCTACCAACCGTTAAGAGTTCTGGCTGCTACAGACCAGTTAGGTGCTCCTAATCATCTTGTTACCTGCATTAAAGACAGCTGTCTTACATTGTCACCTTTATAAAAGATTCCTGTCCACAGACTCAATTAATCAGTCAGACTCTAACCTCTACAACATGGGCAAGACCAAAGAGCTTTATAACGATGTCAGGGACAAGATCATAAAGCACAAAGCAGGAATGGGCTACAAAACCATAAGTAAGACGCTGGGTGAGAAGGAGACAACTGTTGGTGCAATAGTAAGAAAATGGAAGAAATACAAAATGACTGTCAATCAACATCGATCTGGGGAACATGCAAAATCTCACCTCGTGGGGTATCCTTGCTCATGAGGAAGGTGTGAGACCAGCCTAAAACTACACGGGGGGATATATTTTTTTTCTCATTTTTGTGTTTTTGAAGAATATACCGTATTCCCCATACCACGGTATACTGCCAGGATATTGTGACCTAAAAAGGCAAAAAATTGTACAGAATCAAATATTGGCACTCATAACAGTTCTAAGTTCACACGAGTGCATATAAAAATTAGGCAGTCTAGAAAAATTGTAAATTTTCATATCAATTGTCATCAGTGTAGATCCGTTTTTTATACAGTAATTCAAATTTACAAGACCTAATACAGTTTCCTACATTAAAGAACTGCAATGTATCTGTAAAAATCCGATGTAATATAGTTGATCAGTATGGGTTACATTGTTTGTGCACTTGTAGACTTGAACAAGTGAGTCTCATCTGACATACAGTACAGACCAAAAGTTTGGACACACCTTCTCATTCAAAGATTTTTCTGTATTTTCATCACTATGAAAATTGTAGAATCACACTGAAGGCATCAAAACTATGAATTAACACATGTGGAATTATACATTACACTTTACAAAAAAGTGTGAAACAACTGAAATTATGTCTTATATTCTAGGTTCTTCAAAGTAGCCACCTTTTGCTTTGATTACTGCTTTTCACGCAGAAAAGGTGAACGGATGGACTCTACATGCCTAGTTCCCACCGTGAAGCATGGAGGAGGTGGTGTAATGTAATATCCCATAATGTAAATGTCGTCTGTTTTGGTGCAAATGAGAGTGACAACAGGTGCACTGACGAGGCGACAGCAAAACAACCCCAAAAAGAATGGTCTTACTGGTGGCGGCCACAGACTATTACTATCTTCTTATAATTTCTCATTGATTCTTTTACAGTTTTGCATATTGCTAGTGCGCTTGTCACTGCTGGTAACATGAGATGAGACCAGGGTCGGACTGAGCCACCGGGACACCGGAGAAACCTCCGGTGGGCCCTGCCCCCAGCTCCTGCGTGGTGGGCCCTGATTTGAAAGGATAGGTCGCGGGGCAGAGGGGGCGGTGGCCCCGGGCCCCGCGCTCTGAGAGGACCCACCCGGAGCTACACTACAGTAACATTCTGTTACATTCTGCGGCAGAGCAGGGAGAATCTGTTATGATCTGCTACAAGCACTAAGGAAAGATGGGAATTCTGTCCCTACAATAGAACTAAGCTGGATCCCTACAATGTAACGGGGGACCTGATCCTGCGACCAGACCCACTAAAGTCCTCAGCTAGTCTGAACGAAGACCTATAGTTGCGAGGGAGGAATCCCTACAAGATCTAGGGACTGGGAGAAAAGGTGGACACCTCCTAACAGAAATTGTAGCAGGGAAAAATAAATCAGAAAACAAATTACTTAGAGATCCTAAGATCAAGCAAAACTGACTGAGTAAGGCACCTAAGCACCCGGCTAGCTTAAGAGTAGGTAATACAATGAAGTCCAGCAAAGCCAGAAGGGCGGAGCCAGACTAAATAGGGAAAAAAGGTCATGTGACCAGCAAACTGAAACAAAACCTAACAAGAGGGTTCTAACAGTACCCTCCCTTCTAAGAGGATCCTCCGGATCCCCTAGGACTTAGGCTTATCCGGAAACCTCTTGTGAAACGCTCTGACAAGTCTAGACGCAGAAACATCATCCGCCCTCACCCATGAGTTATCCTCGGGTCCATAACCCTTCCAAGCGACGAGGTACTGTAAACTCCCTCTATACCGTCTAGAATTTAGGATGCGGGAAATCTCATATTGCCCGTCCTCCACCACCAGGGGAACAGTGGCCGAGACGTCTCCATCTGAGACCTCAGCTTTTTTCAAGAGAGAAACATGAAACACCGGATTAATCTTCCAGGAGGTGGGAAGCTCCAACTTAACAGCAATTGGTTAATAACCTGAAGCACCTTAAAGGGCCCTACAAACTTGGGACCCAATTTCTTAGACGGAATCCTCAAGCGCAGATTCTTAGAGGACAACCAAACCATGTCACCAATAGCAAACAAAACCTCTTGTCGTTTTCTGTCAAAATACACTTTGGATCTTTTGTTAGCCTCCTGAAGATTACCACGCACATCCGTCCAAACTCTCTCCAAAACACCAGAAAAATTCTCCTCTTCAGGTACAGCCGATCCCAACTTGGAAAATGACCCAAAAGACGGATGTCTCCCAGTACAACAAAAAAAAGGCGAACAACCAGCAGAAGCGGATGTATGGTTGTTAAGAGCAAACTCAGCAAGTGGCAGAAACTCAGACCACCCCTCTTGATTATCAGTCACAAAACAACGCAAGAACTGCTCAACATCCTGGTTTTTCCTTTCTGTCTGGCCATTAGACTCAGGATGATATCCGGATGAAAACGACAAATGAACTCCCAACCTGTCACAAAAGGCGCGCCAAAAACGAGCCACAAACTGAGGTCCCCTATCAGAAACAATGTCAGTAGGAACACCATGTAGTCTGACTATTTCCTTGACAAAGGCCTTAGCGAGAGTCTTAGCGCAGGGCAGTTTGATGAAAGGAACCAAGTGACACATCTTGCTAAAACGGTCCACGACCACCCAGATGACAGTGAAACCCTCAGAGGGGGGAAGGTCAGTAATAAAGTCCATAGCCAAATGTGTCCAAGGTGCACTAGGGACCTCCAGAGGGCAAAGCAACCCCGCAGCAGGAGTATGAGAAGACTTAGATCTAGCACACACAGTGCATTGGCGCACCCACTTAATGACTTCCTTCTGCCATCCTGGCCACCAAAAACTGCGACCCACAAGTCTCTTGGTTTCAGAGATTCCAGGATGACCTGCCAACCGAGAGTCATGACATTCATCAAACAAATCTCTCCTCAGGGTACCAGGCACAAACAACCTCCCATGCAGCGTGTTAGATGGGGCATTCTCCTGTGCTTTAAGAATCTCATTTTCCAACACGGAGTCCAAAACAGCAATAACAACCCCCTCTTGCAAGATGTTTTCCTCCTCCTCCTCAGTACCTGTAAAATATTAATATTAGTACCCACCATAGGAGAAAAGCTGCGAGACAAAGCATCAGCTTTAACATTTTTAGTACCTGGGATGTAAGATTAAACCGTGAGAAAAACAGTGCCCACCTAGCCTGACGGGCATTCAAGCGTTTGGCAGCATCAAGGTAGATCAGATTTTTATGATCGGTGAAGACTTGAGCGGGAAATTCCACTCCCTCCAAAAAATGACGCCAGTGTTCAAATGCGAGTTTAATTGCCAACAATTCCCGATTACCGATATCATAATTTAGTTCAGACTCAGAAAATTTCTTTGAAAAAAAAGCACAGGGATGTACTCCATCCGTCTTTGCCTGAGACAACACCGCGCCGACCCCCACAGAAGAAGCATCAACCTCAACCAAAAATGGTTTAGTCACATCAGGCTGCGTAAGGATGGGAGCAGAGCTGAACCTCTCCTTTAGCAACACAAAAGCCTCAATGGCCTCAGTAGTCCACTGAACCGCATCAGCACCTTTCCTGGTGAGATCGGTCAGAGGTTTGGCAATCACAGAAATTTTTTTAATGAATTTTCTATAATAATTGGCGAACCCCAAAAACCTCTGTATTGATTTCACACCAATAGGCCTAGGCCATTCCTGCATAGCTTGCACTTTCACCGGGTCCATCTCAAAACCTTCACTGGAGACAATGTAGCCCAAAAAACTAAGTCTCTGTACAGTGAACTCACATTTTTCTAGTTTGGCAAAAAGTGAATTATCCATTAACAACTGTAATACCTCACGTACGCTCCGCCAATGAGACTCCAAATCCAGTGAATAAATCAAAATGTCATCCAAATACACAACCACACTTCTGCCGATCAAAGGTCTAAGGATGTCATTAATAAGATTCTGAAAAAATGCCGGAGCACTGGAAAGCCCAAAAGGCATGACCAGATTCTCAAAATGACCCAGTGGAGTGTTAAACGCAGTCTTAAAATTCATCCCCCTCCTTCATGCGCAACAAATTGTATGCCCCTCGAAGATCAATTTTCGAGAACCACTTGGCCCCCACTAACTGATTAAACAAATCAGGAATCAATGGCAGTGGGTAAGGATTGGTACAGTAATCTTATTAATCTCACGAAAGTCTAGACAAGGCCGTAAACCGCCGTCCTTTTTTTTAACAAAAAAAAATCCAACCGCCACAGGAGATTTGGAAGGCCTAATGTGACCGGCGGCCAAGCTTGTCTGTATGTATTCCTCCAAAGCCTTTCTCTCAGGAATAGTCAAATTAAATAAACGACTTTTAGGAAGAGTCGCTCCAGGGACAAATTCAATTGCACAATCATAATCTCTATGAGGAGGCAATACCTGCGATTCCTTATCAGAAAAAACTTTCCAAAAATCCTGAATAGGTACAGGTAACTCCCCCTTAACTACAGCAGCAATACGCCCGTTACAACACTTGTCATAACAATTAGAACTCCAGGACTTAATTTCATTGGTAGACCAATCCAGTACCGGATTGTGCAATTTTAACCAGGGTAACCCCAAAATCACCGGTGAGGGCAAATTATTCAAAACTACCAAATCCAAATTCTCTTGATGAACACCATTAATAGTAAGAGGAAATTCACAGATATGGTGAGTAACATTTTTCAAGTGAGAACCATCCACAGACACCACATTAATAGGGGAAGATAGAAGTGTGGGTTTTAATTTTAGTTTTTCCAAAAATTTCCCATCAATCACAATGAGAGTTGAACCACAATCCACAAATACCCGAAACTCCATTAATTCCTCCTCACCAGCAGTGGTAGCAGAAAGAAAGACACCTTTATTGTTTAAACAAGCTATGCGGGCGAAACTGACCTCATTTTTTTTTCTCTCTTTATTCATTAGAAGCGCACAGTTCTTAATAAAATGCTCAGATTTGCCACAATAGAAACACAAGCCCTCCGCAAATCTACGGTCTTTTTCCCGAGAGTGAGGTGTCATTGCTCCAATTTCCATCGGCTCTGCAATGTCAGTACAGTCCCTTTCCAAACTTGGAGATGACAAGGCAGATTTACTCTCATTAATCTTTGCACGCAGTCTCCTATCCACCCGTATGGCTAATTGCATAGTGTCAAGTATAGTGTACAGTTCCTATAGCGTCTTGTGCTTGGGTGCGAGGAAAACACAGGAGACATAGGTTGAAATGAAATGACTTGTATTACTTCATACAAGCATGCTGAAAAGTTCACACAGTTTGCAGGAACAGAGACAGGAGACACAGCAGGCCAGAGAAACTTCAAGCACTACAATAAATCTCCAAAGCAGGTTCAGGATCTTTCTCTGTACCGTAATTCCTCTGCAAACATGGATTCACCAAACAACAGGTTTCCAGAGTCCAAAAGTGTTCCAAGGTTCCTCAGTAGGGAATAGCTGGAGTACAAGTCCAAGGTTTCCAGGAGTCAGGTCACAGACTGACTGAGGCTTGATTCAGGAGCACTGATTGTTCAGCTGAGGCTGCTTAAGAAGCAAGAGGGAAGAATCAGGGCGGGAACATGAAAACTGGAAACTCCATATTAACTGAGGGCAAGAGCTGCAGAAAGACAGAAAGCAAAATGGCCGACGGAAAACTGAGTTTCAAGGAACATGTCAACAGAGACAAAGAACCTTACATTACTCCCCCCTTAGGGACAACCTCCGGATGACCTCAGACCAGGCTTGTCAGGGTACCTCTGATGAAACTGGCGGAGCAGGCGAGGAGCATTTACATTATTGACTGGTTCCCATGAGTTGTCCTCCACTGGGTAACCCTGCCATTTAATCAAATATTGCAACTGATTTCTGTACAACCTGGAATCTAGAATCCTTTCCACCATAAATTCTTCCTGACCATCGACCAGCACTGGGTCAGGGCAAGGAGAAGAACGTCCAGGAAACGTATTGGGTGTTGCAGCCTTTAGTAGGGATACATGAAAGACAGGGTGGATTCTCATAGTTCTGGGCAGTTGAAGACGACAAGCAACAGCACTTATAATCTTACTGATCTTATAAGGTCCAATGTACTTATGTCCCAATTTAGACGATGGAATCTTTAATTTAAGATTTCTGGTTGACAGCCAGACCAAATCTCCTACTGTCATGGGTGCATCGCCACGAAGATCGTCGCGATTGCACATTCTGACTTCTCGCAGCTGAGTTGCTGTTTCTTTGTGTTTGGTAATGAGGGAGTTAATTTTACCTAGCTCTTTGCTAAGACTAGGTCCAGCCTCGCCCGGCTGCTTTTGATTATGTTCTAATTAGCTTCCTTTATATACCTGCCAGTCTGCTGGTTAGATGCCGGTGAAAGCATTCATACAGACTGCAGATAGGATCGGTTCTGAGAAGACTTAAGCTAAGAGCTCCTTTGTTGTTTCTCCTCTCCTTGCTTATAGTTTATCTCATAGACCTTTGGTGTTCCCTCTGTGTTTATATGTTGTATGAAAGACAGTATTTACTTTATCCCCTGTCTGTCTCGTTTGTCTATACTGTTTGTTAACCTTTACCTGTCCATTCCCTATGGTGGTAATCAGGGTCCTTCTAAGGACTAGATTACAGTGGTCAGGGATTTATAGGAGACAGGGTTTACGCTGGTGGCCTGGACCTCTGTACCATTAACAGTACCTCCAGGTAGAGGGACTAGTCAGGACCCCAGTTTAGGGTCAGCATAGACCCCGGTCCACCTCTAGCCAGAGACAGCGTGAAAAGGATTCGGTATTGACCCACAGGATATTATGTCAGGTAATACTATGCTATCTATACATGTTAATGTTACCTATTTATATGTTATATAGAATGTTGTCCCACTTGATAGATTACTGACATTATTTATTTATATATCTGCTAGACAGCGTGACATTTTCACCGGCAAAAACTATAGATTCTCCCCAGCTACCATGGATCCAGTAGCCCAGCTTGCCCTGCAGTTGCAGAAGTTGTCCATGTAGTTTACAGACATTAAGTCCAAGGTTTTGTCCCCCCGGAGCAAACCAGATCTGAACCTAAGGTTGCTCTCCCGGACAGGTTCACTGGTGGGCGGGACAAATTTTTTACCTTCCGGGAGGCATGTAAATTGTACTTTCGGCTACGGCCTCGGTCATCGGGGAGTGAGGAGCAGAGGGTGGGAATTGTCATCTCGCTCTTACAAGGGGACCCTCAATCCTGGGCGTTCTCTCTTCCTCCGGGCTCCCCGGCCCTCCAGTCAGTAGATCGATTTTTTGCTGCCCTGGGGCTGGTGTATGATGACCCGGATCGGGTCTCCCTTGCTGAAACGAAGTTACATAGGATACAGCAGGGAGATCGTCCGGCGGAGGAATTTTCTTCTGAGTTCCGTAGATGGGCCACAGATACTCAGTGGAATGACCCAGCTCTTAGGAGCCAGTTTTGTCAAGGGTTATCTGACAAATTAAAAGATGTTTTGGCTCAGTATGATTCTCCTCCGTCACTGGAGGCTGCTATGACCCTTGCTATTCGTATTGATAGACGGCTTCGGGGGAGGTGCGAGGTAACTCCGCCCCCTGTTATGACTCCACCCACTACTAAAGTCCCTTATATGGAGGTTCCCCTGGTCTGTTCTGAGGAACCTATGCAGTTGGGTGGGACATCATTTTGTAGGAGGGAATCGGCGGTGCGCCGCAAGACAAGAAGGTGTTTCTTCTGCGGGAGAGAGGGACATTTTGTTGGGGGGTGTCCCTCCCGTGCCTCATTGAGCAAAAAAGTCACCGAAAAACTGTTAATCCCAGGTTGTGTGGTGGACGACAACCTGGGAGTAGGTATTTCGTCCCCAGGTCCGTCTCAATTTCTCGTGCCTGCGGAGGTGGTGGTTGGTGCGAGAGTTGAGAGGATTTCTGTTCTTCTTGATAGTGGGTCTGGGGCTAATATGGTGGACGCTTGGTTTGCCCAGGTGCAAGGTATGCAACTGAGTGTATTGGCCAAACCGATCCCTATACTTTCTATTGACGCCAGACCTCTCGGTCAAGGTAGCTTTGTACAAGCTGTTCATAACATAGACCTTCGAGTAGGGGCAATACATAAAGAACAGTTGTCTTGTTATGTGTTGGAGGGTCTTCCTACTCCTATTGTGTTGGGACTTCCTTGGTTGGCTAAACATAACCCAGTGATTGATTGGCAATCCAGAAAGATAAGCCAGTGGGGTGAATTTTGCAAGAATAACTGCATGAACACGGTCATCGGTGCGGTCGTGCCTAGGACTTTGCCTCCTTTTCTGGAGGACTTTGGGGAGATGTTCTCAGAGGAGGGGTGTCAAAAGTTACCTCCTCATCGCACGTATGACTGCTCAATAAAATTGCTTCCTGATGCCTTATCTCGTAGTTTCCCAGGGGCCGGAAAGACGGATGGCCCGGTTCCTATCCTCCAGGAGGGAGTGGTGGTGTCGGCTGTGTGCTCTGAGCTTGAGGAGGAGGTGTTGGAGGCTCAGGGGGACGCCCCTGTAGAACCTCCAGGGAAACTGTTTGTTCCTAATCAGTTAAGACAAAAAGTTATCGAGGCACATCATAGTTCTGCTTTAGCAGGACATCCAGGGAGTAAAGCAACTGTGGATCTCCTTTCTCGCCGGTTTTGGTGGCCTAACTTAAATAAAGAGGTAATAACTTTTGTCGCGTCCTGTGGAGTTTGTGCTCGCTCTAAGACCCCACATACCCGTCCATCTGGGGTTCCTGAGGAGGAACGATTCTCGTCGTCACTTGCTTCAGTTTGGAGATGAGTGCTGAATGGTCTGAGTGCTATGGGGAACCGTTTCAAGCGGAGGTCTGATAGGAGGAGAGTGTCTGGTCTGGACCTAGGTGTGAACGATCTGGTGTGGTTGTCTACCAAGAATATAAAACTCAAAGTTCCCTCCTGGAAACTGGGTCCCAGGTTCATCGGTCCATACAGGATCAGTTCTATAATTAATCCTGTGGCATTTCGTCTGGACCTCCCTCCTATGTTTAAAATCTATAATGTATTCCACAAATCGTTGCTTAAGAGGTACGTGGCGCCAGTTAGACCGTCACTTCTACCTCCTCCTCCAGTGGTGGTCAATGGTAACTTAGAATTTCAAGTGTTGAAGATCATTGACTCACGTCTGAATCGCCGGTCCCTTCAGTATTTGGTTCATTGGAAGGGATATGGTCCTGAGGAGAGGACGTGGGTTCCTGCGTCTGAGATTAACGCAGATCGATTGGTTCGGACCTTCCACACGACTTACCCGGACAGACCTGGCCCTGAGGGTCCGGAGGCCCCTCGTAGAAGGGGGGGTACTGTCATGGGTGCATCGCCACGAAGATCGTTTGCGATTGCACATTCTGACTTCTCGCAGCTGAGTTGCTGTTTCTTTGTGTTTGGTAATGAGGGAGTTAATTTTACCTAGCTCTTTGCTAAGACTAGGTCCAGCCTCGCCCGGCTGCTTTTGATTATGTTCTAATTAGCTTCCTTTATATACCTGCCAGTCTGCTGGTTAGATGCCGGTGAAAGCATTCATACAGACTGCAGATAGGATCGGTTCTGAGAAGACTTAAGCTAAGAGCTCCTTTGTTGTTTCTCCTCTCCTTGCTTATAGTTTATCTCCTAGACCTTTGGTGTTCCCTCTGTGTTTATATGTTGTATGAAAGACAGTATTTACTTTATCCCCTGTCTGTCTCGTTTGTCTATACTGTTTGTTAACCTTTACCTGTCCATTCCCTATGGTGGTAATCAGGGTCCTTCTAAGGACTAGATTATAGTGGTCAGGGATTTATAGGAGACAGGGTTTACGCTGGTGGCCTGGACCTCTGTACCATTAACAGTACCTCCAGGTAGAGGGACTAGTCAGGACCCCAGTTTAGGGTCAGCATAGACCCCGGTCCACCTCTAGCCAGAGACAGCGTGAAAAGGATTCAGTATTGACCCACAGGATATTATGTCAGGTAATACTATGCTATATATACATGTTAATGTTACCTATTTATATGTTATATAGAATGTTGTCCCACTTGATAGATTACTGACATTATTTATTTATATATCTGCTAGACAGCGTGACACCTACCTTGAAAGCTGGTGCAGGTTTACGAAATTTATCTGCTGCTTTCTTGTACCTTTCCTGAGCCAATTCTAGATTTTCCTTTAGAAGATCCATATTCTTTTGTAAAGAAGTGATTCTTTCAGCCACTGCCGGCAAGGGCGTATCTATGGGAAATCGAGGAAGAATGTTAGGATGATAACCTAGATTGGAGTAAAAAGGAGACTGCTTAGTGGAGGCGCTCTGAGAGTTGTTATAAGAGAACTCAGCCAGTGGAAGTAGATCCACCCAATCATCCTGTAGGTGGCAGATAAAACAGCGGAGATACTGCTCCAGGGTCTGATTGGTTCGTTCTGTCTGTCCATTAGTCTGGGGATGAAAAGCAGAAGAAAGGTTTACTTTAATGTCCAATGCTGCACAGAAATTTTGCCAAAACCTTGAAGTGAATTGCACCCCTCGATCCGAAATGACCTCATCCGGTACTCCATGTAAGCGAAACACATTCTTAATCATCAAGTCTGATGTCTGTTTTGCAGTGGGTAAGCCGACACAAGGGATAAAATGAGCTGCCTTTGTTAGACGGTCAACCACCACTAGAATGGTGTTCTTCCCTTGAGAGGTTGGTAACTCCACAATGAAGTCCATAGAAATGGATCCCCACGGGCGGGACGGGGTGGGAAGAGGTTGCAACAGACCAGTTGGTGAGGAGCGAGGTGTTTTGCATCTTGCACAGACTTCACATGAAGTGACATAGTTTAAGACATCTTTCCTGTAAGTGGGCCACCAAAAGAAACGAGAAAGAAATTCTTGTGTCTTTAGAATTCCCCTATGCCCGGCTATCTTGGAATCGTGGATGAGTTGCAATACTCTCAATCTGACTGTTTCAGGTATATACAGACGTTGTCCCTGAATCCACACACCATTCTTAAAGACAAGACTTACGTCCCTTGGGGGTTGAGCCAACAAAGAATCCGCATGGTATGCTTCCTTGATGTCCTTAAGTAGGTCTTGATTATGAATCACTCCCAGGAATCTAGAGTCAGGAAGAATAGTCTTAGGAGGAGTAAGTGGACGTGTCTCTGCTGAATGAATCCTAGAGAGTGCATCAGCCTTTCCATTGCGCGATCCTGATCTATAAGAAATGACAAAATTAAATTGGTTTAGGAAAAGATTCCAGCGAGCCTGGCGAGGAGTCAGGCACTTAGCCGACCTGATAAATTCAAGGTTACGATGGTCTGTCAGGACGACTATTTGCTGTGCAGCTCCCTGAAGAAGGTGTCTCCATTCCTTGAAGGCGGCAATAATGGCCAACAATTCTCTATTGCCCACATCGTAGTTCCTCTCAGCCGAAGACAACTGCTGGGAAAAGAAGGCACAGGGATGCAAGACATTCTTCTCACCTGTTCTCTGAGAGAGTATAGCTCCAACGGCACAGTCTGAAGCATCCACCTCTATTATGAAGGCAAGCTCGGGGTTGGGATGTACTAAGATAGGTGCGGTGGTAAATTTATCCTTTAAACAGGAAAATGCTTCCTGAGCTTGCGGGGTCCAGGAGAACCTAGACTGTTTCCGGGTAAGTTGGGTGATAGGTGACACTACCTCAGAAAAATTCTTAATGAAACGTCTATAGAAGTTGGCAAACCCGATGAAGCGCTGCACCTCCTTCACATTTCTAGGAATTGGCCAATCCTTGATGGCTTGGGTCTTGCTTCCATCCATACTAATCCCTTGCGTAGATAGTACATACCCCAGAAATTGAATTTCGGTCCTATGGAATTCACACTTTTCAAGTTTGATGTAGAGATGGTTTTGTCTTAGGCGTTCTAAGACCATTCTCACATGTCCATGATGTTCCTCTGTGGAGTTAGAAAAAATTAGAATATCATCCAGATAAATCACCACAAATGTATCTAGGAGATCCCTGAAGATATCATTCACGAAGTGTTGGAAAGTGGCTGGGGCGGTACTCAGACCAAAAGGCATAACTAGATATTCAAAGTGTCCATAGCGTGACCTGAAAGCAGTCTTCCATTCATCCCAGGTCTAATACGGACCAAGTTATAGGCCCACGGAGATCCAGTTTAGAGAAAATTTTGGCATGCCGCACTCTCTCCAACAACTCAGGGATTAAAGGCAATGGATAACGGTTTCTAATAGTAACCTTATTGAGTTCCCTATAGTCTATGCAGGGTCTCAGAGATCCATCTTTCTTCTTCACAAAGAAGATGGGTGCACCTGCGGGAGATGAAGAGGGGCGTATGAAGCCCTTGGCTAAATTTTCGTCTATATAATCCTTCAAAGCTTTTAGCTCGGGCCCCGCTAGGGGGTAGATCTTACCAAAAGGTATCTCGGCTCCAGGCAATAATTCAATTGGACAATCATATGGACGGTGAGGAGGAAGCTGATCAGCATTCTTCTTGTCACATAAATCCACATAGTCCTGGTATACAGCTGGTAGTTCAGGGACTGACATGGTTCCTTTAGGAACAGAGCAAGCTGAAACTCCTTGACTCATCTGTTTCTCCGGAAAGTGTAATTCCTTGGTCTCCCAGTTAATCGTAGGATTCTGCGCCTGCAGCCATGGTAGCCCTAGAATAATGGGAAAGTGGGGAGAAGAGATAAGCATAAAAGACATTTTCTCCTGATGATCTTTACCCATAAGGACCCTCAAAGGCTCTGTTTCTTGATCCACTGGTCCAGAAGTCAGTAGAGAGCCATCCACAGTCTCCGTCTGTACTGGAGTAGCCTTCTTCACTGAACGTATCCCCTGTTTCAGAGCAAAGGAGATATCCATAAAATTTCCACTTGCTCCTGAGTCGATCATAGCAGAGCTAGACACCCAGACTGAGTCAACCCAGAGTTTGATGGAAAGGAAGCAATGAGAATTGTTTCTTTTATAACTCAGCTGGGACACCGCTGAGGAAACTTGAAAAATTGCAGCGTTTATACCGTCATCGTCCCCAGAACTAACAGAGTTTAAGTCCGAGAAATCAAGATCTCTTGCAGCAGATCTATCTGGAGCCTGAGGCTCGGACATGACAGAGCTCCTCTCGCAACACTCACAGTGAATGACTGCTGCAGTAGTCTTACGAGAACGGCTGGGGCAGTTTATAATGAAGTGCCCTGACTTACCACAGTAGAAACATAGATTTTCCTTTATACGATGTTCTTTGCGTGCATCACTAACCCGTCTTTGTAAAGAGTCCACCTGCATGGGTTCAGGTTCTGGTTCCCTTGTGATCCTACTCAAAGGTTCCTTAGCTGAGGAGGGAGGTAGTAAAAGGTTAGTGCGATTATTTTCGAACCATCTCTCTTGTCTGCGTTCAGTCAGACGAGCATCAATACGGATACAATAGTTAATAAAGTCACCTAACGCAGTGGGAGGGTCGGCACGAGCAAGTTCATCCTTAATCAGTGGAGACAACCCTTTCCGAAAAATAGATTTTTTAGCGGAAGTGTCCCAAGTGGTATCAAGAGCCCATCTCCTGAAATCCAGGGCATATTCGGCTACTGAACGCTTACCTTGGCGCAAAGTTAACATGGCTGCTTCAGCTGTTGCACCTCGATTGGGGTCATCAAACACCTGCCCATGGCTGAAATAAAAGCATCAAGGTGATTCAAACAATCATCCTCAGTCTCAATCAGAGGGTTTGCCCACATCAAAGCCTTATTGGTAAGCAACATGATTATAGTAAGCACTTTGGATCGTTCAGTGGGAAATTGTGAAGCATGTGCAGAGAAAAATAAATTGCATTGATTAATAAATCCCCTGAATTTCTCACGTTCACCGCCAAAACAAAAAGGAGGTAATTTGGGGATCCCAGAACTCGGGGTTATGGCAGGAGCCTGGGCTCGTTCCTCTAGAGCCTCAATCCTGGCTCGCAATTCCTGGGTAGTCTGTCCAAACACTTGCAAATTATGATTAGTGAGGTCCTGTAGGCTTGCAAAACGGGTTTTTAAAGTCTGTACATCTGAAAGGATTGTATCAGTCACTCCGCAAAGTTCCTTTATGCGGGCCTCCATCTTCCAGATCTTTTAAGGCAGAAGTGCTGGAAGGAGAAGAGGAAAGGAAAACAAAACAAAACAATAGTGTTTACCTGTGGTAACACTCCAGAGTAAAATTTTAAGGGAATGCGCTCACCTGGAATGGTTGTGAGAAGTCACAACCACTGTCATCACATAAGGTATTAAACGGACATCTGATATCCACAGTCACAGCAGACACGGCTTTCCCAGACCCAGCAGACACTAAACATTGGCTCCTGAATCTTGTCAAGTATAGTGTACAGTTCCTATAGCGTCTTGTGCTTGGGTGCGAGGAAAACACAGGAGACATAGGTTGAAATGAAATGACTTGTATTACTTCATACAAGCATGCTGAAAAGTTCACACAGTTTGCAGGAACAGAGACAGGAGACACAGCAGGCCAGAGTAACTTCAAGCACTACAATAAATCTCCAAAGCAGGTTCAGGATCTCTTCTCTGTACCGTAATTCCTCTGCAAACATGGATTCACCAAACAGCAGGTTTCCAGAGTCCAAAAGTGTTCCAAGGTTCCTCAGTAGGGAATAGCTGGAGTACAAGTCCAAGGTTTCCAGGAGTCAGGTCACAGACTGACTGAGGCTTGATTCAGGAGCACTGATTGTTCAGCTGAGGCTGCTTAAGAAGCAAGAGGGAAGAATCAGGGCGGGAACATGAAAACTGGAAACTCCATATTAACTGAGGGCAAGAGCTGCAGAAAGACAGAAAGCAAAATGGCCGACGGAAAACTGAGTTTCAAGGAACATGTCAACAGAGACAAAGAACCTTACACATAGCCTCTTGAAAGTTACCAGGTATAGGATAAGCAATCAGTAAATCTTTAACCCTTTCACTTAACCCAGCAAGAAATAAACTTTTCAAAGCTGAATCGTTCCACCCCACCTGAGTGGACCACCTTCGGAAGTGAGTACAATATTTTTCCACATTACCTGAAACGTCTCAAACGTCTCAATTCTGTCTCAGCTGATGAAACACGATCCGGATCGTATACAATAACCCCAAAGCAGAAAAAAACTATCCACTGATCTAAAGCATGGATCACTAGGCTGCAGAGAAAAGGTCCAGTCCTGAGGTTCTTTGCGCAAAAGTGACATTATGAACCCTATGCGCTGTGATTCATCACCAGAGGATCTGGGTCTCAAACGGAAATACAACAAGCAAGCATTTTTAAAAGAAAAAAAATCTTGTTGTTCACCAAAAATAAATCAGGCAAACGTACCTTTGGCTCCACGAAATGTGCTCCAGAACAACTACTCACGTGTTGCTGGATTTCAACCACCTCCAGAGAAAGTCCCTGCAGACGTAGAGCCAAATCCTGAACCGACACCATGATGGAAACAGAAAATCTTTCCTTAGTGATTTTTTTTTTTTTTTTTTTTGGGCTGGACTTACTGTTATGATCTGCTACAAGCACTAAGGAAAGATGGGAATTCTGTCCCTACAATAGAACTAAGCTGGATCCCTACGATGTAACGGGGGACCTGATCCTGCGACCAGACCCGCTAAAGTCCTCAGCTAGTCTGAACGAAGACCTATAGTTGCGAGGGAGGAATCCCTACAAGATCTAGGGACTGGGAGAAAAGGTGGACACCTCCTAACAGAAATTGTAGCAGGGAAAAATAAAACAGAAAACAAATTACTTAGAGATCCTAAGATCAAGCAAAACTGACTGAGTAAGGCACCTAAGCACCCGGCTAGCTTAAAAGTAGGTAATACAATGAAGTCCAGCAAAGCCAGAAGGGCGGAGCCAGACTAAATAGGGAAAAAAGGTCTTGTGACCAGCAAACTGAAACAAAACCTAACAAGAGGGTTCTAACAGAATCGCTCTCCCTGCTCTGCCGCCCGGCCGCTATGGGTCCTGAACAGGCGGTGGGGGGGTCCGGTGCCAGCAGTGGGCCCCCCACCCGTCATCGGAGGGTCAGCTGTATCGGCATCCAGCCGATACAGCTGACCGCATAGAGAGAGAAGGAGCGAGCGCTCCTTTTCTCCCATAATCCCCCTATCAGCATCTGACAGCGGGCGCGATGACGTCACCTGCCGGCGCCCGCTGTCAGACGCTGAGAGGGAGAACAGTGAGCAGCACAGGAGCCGGGAGGTGAGTATTGTTTTTTTTTTTTTTTATGGGGGTGCATTATACTACAGAGGCTCTATATGGGGCTGCATTATACTACAGAGGCTGTATATGGGGCTGCATTATACTACAGAGGCTGTATATGGGGCTGCATTATACTACAGAGGCTCTATATGGGGCTGCATTATACTACAGAGGCTGTATATGGGGGGTGCATTATACTACAGAGGCTGTATATGGGGCTGCATTATACTACAGAGGCTGTATATGGGGCTGCATTATACTACAGAGGCTGTATATGGGGCTGCATTATACTACAGAGGCTCTATATGGGGCTGCATTATACTACAGAGGCTGTATATGGGGCTGCATTATACTACAGAGGCTGTATATGGGGGGTGCATTATACTACAGAGGCTGTATATGGGGCTGCATTATACTACAGAGGCTGTATATGGGGCTGCATTATACTACAGAGGCTGTATATGGGGCTGCATTATACTACAGAGGTTGTATATGGGGCTGCATTATACTACAGAGGCTGTATATGGGGCTGCATTATACTACAGAGGCTGTATATGGGGCTGCATTATACTATAGACTGTATATGGGGCTGCATTATACTACATAGGCTGTATATGGGGCTGCATTATACTACAGAGGCTGCATATGGGGGGTGCATTATACTACAGAGGCTGTATATGGGGGGTGCATTATACTACAGAGGCTGTATAAGGGGCTGCATTATACTACAGAGGCTGTATATGGGGGCTGCATTATACTACAGAGGCTCCATATGGGGGTGCATTATACTACAGAGACTCCCTATGGGGAGTGCATTATACTACAGAGACTCCCTATGGGGATGCATTATACTACAGAGGCTGCCTATGGGGGTGCATTATAATATAGCGGCTGCCTATGGTGGTGCATTATATTATAGACTCTGCCTATGGGGGTTTATTATAATATAGAGGCTGCCTATGGGGGTGCATTATACTATATTGAGGACTATCTGGTGTATTATGCTGTATGGATGCTATCTAGGGGCCATCATACAGTGTTGGACCCATTAAATAGTTTGGGGACATTAAGGGGTCAGTATATATCCAGTGAGGGGCATTATTCTGTGTATAGGGGAGATGTACAGGGGGAGACTTGGGACATTATTAAATGTAAAGTGGACACTTATTGTTATAGGGGAACTCGGGTTACTGTGACTGTCAAAGGGGCACACAGGGCATTATTACAGTCTAGGGGACAAAATGCGGGCACTGTTTTCTAGGGCACTTGCACCCGGCATTACTATATTCTATAGGGGTGCTTTAGAATTTAGAGGTCACACAGAATCACACAGCAGGTGCAGTAATAGGGATACATACGGCAGCAGCAGCTCAGTATTGGGGTATTAGGTGCAGTAATAGGGACACATACGGCAGCAGCGGCTCAGTATTGGGGTATCAGGTGCAGAAATAGGGACACATATGGCAGCAGCGGCTCAGTATTGGGGTATCAGCAGGATGAGGAGTTTGTGCAGGTTGAGAATAGTCCAATTGGTGACCGTGACAGTGCTAAAAATATGAGAAGTGAAATGTGTCTTTGTTGTAATCTCTGCAGTCGAGTCCTGGCTGGAGAAGTCGTCATGTCGGTGGAAAAGATATGAAAAGTGAACAATTCCATTAGAAAGAACGTCAGCGGTAAGTCATTATCTATACCTGTGCTGTAATCTATTATATGTTCTGTAGGACTGGTATTATTTACCACAGACCATATGGCGGTGATATCAATATTGGTCTTTTTATATATAGATTATTTTTGGCAACAGCGCGGTCATTTGCTGAGGTTCTCTGGTTAGGGGCCCACTCAGAAGTTTCGCCCCCACTAAACCAAAACCCTAGCTACGCCTCTGGCTCTCTCTCTAGTCTTTCTTTCTCTCTCTAGTCTTTCTCGCTCTCTGTTCTTTCTTTCTCTCTCTGTTCTCTCTTTCTCTGTTCTTTCTTTCTCGCTCTCTGTTCTTTTTTCTCTCTGTTCTTTCTTTCTCTCTCTCTTTTCTTTCTTTCCTCCCTTTCTTTCTCTGTTTGTTCTTTCTCTCTCGCTGCTCTTTCTTTCTTTTCCTCAGTACCAACCACTGTGCCCATAATGCCAGCCACTGTGCCCTCATTACCAGTCAGTGTGATCAGCAGTGCTAAATGGGTACGGTTGGGGCGAGGATATGGGTGTGATTAGTTGTGAAATGGGTGTGGTCGGGGCGTGGCCTACGCGCGCCGCAGCCTTTAACCCTCTTTCCTGTCTTCAAAAGTTGGGAGGTATGCTGTATGACCTCCCTACAACATCTGGGCATGCTCCTGATGAGCGCGACGGATGGTCTCCTGAGGGATCTCCTCCCACACCTGGACTAAAGCATCCAACAACTCCTGGACAGTCTGTGGTGCAACGTGGTATGGCCTAAAATTTGCTGCAGCAGGCACAGCGTACCACAGCCTTTGTCCCTCTTTCCCTTCTTCAAAGGTTGGGAAGTATGATGGTGGGCCCCAAGAATAATTTTTCTCTGGTGGGCCCAAGGTACTCCAGTCCGACACTGGATGAGACTGTACCTGAAGCCCACTCAGGTTGCACAGGAAACATACAGTAGATATAACCAAAGGACCACCATTGGATGCTTTATTTAGATAAGTAACGTATCAGGCAGAAAAAAACAGTGATGTTTTGGTAACAAAATAGCCATAATCAAGGTAGGAGAAAGGAGACAACAATTATACTAACATATGCCATACAGAACTATTTGTCCAGGTGGGCCATTCCTCCCGACTCCTCCCCGTGGTCCCTCCTTCTCTGTTGACATAGAGGCTATTGACAATTAAAACAACATGAAGCTAAAAACTCATTAAAAACACTGCACACAGGGCTGTGGAGTGGGTAAGCCAGACCTCCAACTCCTCAATTTCCCTGACTTCCAACTCCGACTCAGACTCACGACTTCACAGCCCTGCCCCTACTGAGCATGTACATAAAGACGACATTTCATAACTTTCCCAAATTCTTATGAAAACATTTACAGCACATCCTGTATTGTACTACTGTACCCAACTTATTATATATTTTAGAAGTCAGAGTTGGGCCATTTTATAATGACTCCGACTGTCACAGGGTTACCGTGACAGTGTGGAGCCAGAAGACCGCAGCGTCTGATTGCTCCTACTCCGGCACTGAGAAGAAGCACTTCTACTTCATTTTAAATGTGTTTATTTCATCTGGCAAAACAGGGGTTAATCGGCCATGTTAGAAATCCCTGTGCTCACAGCTGAGCTCAGTTAGCCACTCCTTTCCCCTTTATAATCTGGGCTCTGATACAAATCCTTGTCAGAGCTAGCATTTGCTGCATGGCTAACGGAGGGAGAGGAGTTCATATGAGAAGGAGAGTTGGAGGAGTTATCTGTGACTGTTGCTTGGTTTGTATGTGAGGTAACTCCCTATCCTTCTCTATTTTGGTTTATTCCCCTACCTCCACGCTACAATGCATTCCTCTGTTATATGTGAGTGAATATTTGTATGCCTGGATTTTTCTGTTAACCCTTGTTTGTCGGGTTGGTGTACTACAGTGCACAGTAGCGCCCCTCTTCCCTAGGTGGGGAAAAAGAACAGACAGAGGGCTAACTCAGGAGATAAAGCAAGGGTGGAGGCCCCGGCATCTTCACCTTCAGAAGTATCTCAGGAAGTAGGGCGAACTAGGGCTCCCCCTAGTGTTAGGGACAGGGAAGGAGCCTCTGGTTCCGGGTCACCCGACAGCTGTGTCGGGACACCAACTCTGACTCCACCAAAATGGACTCTTGACTCCTCAATTTCCCTGACTTCTAACACTGACTCCAAGACTCGGACTTCACAGCACTGCCTCATTACTGAGCATGGCTGTGCAGCACAGATTCATCTAAACTAAAAGCCGAGATCCTTAGATCAGGAACAGAACAGACATTTATGGGACATTTCATAACTTTCCAAAATTCTTATGAAAACCTTTACAGCAAATACTGCATTGTACTACTGTACCCAATTTATTATATATTTTAGGAGTCGGAGTTAGTCCATTTTATACCGACTCCAACTCCACCAAAATGGACCCCAACTCCATGACTCTGACTCCGCAGTCCTGATTACACGTTTGTCCATTGAGGTAAAGTATATCAAGGTTCTAACATCACAATCCATGTACGATCTGGCCTATAACAGTCTGAGCAGAAACTTCACACTGTGCTGTAAACTTAAATCCTCACAAGTACCACTTCTGCCATAATCTACTGAGATACCCCCATAATCTATTGTCGAACCACAGCCACCATGGGAAGCATTAGCGAATCAGCGGAAACAAATTTTGCTCCCATGCAATACTTGGTGACGTTCCTGCATCTAGAATTAGTGTTAATACCTGTGTGGTCTTGTGGTATTTTGAGATTTTGAGAAAGTGCTTAACACTATAATTCCACAATAGACCATATGTTTTATATTTGGAGTGTTCAATGCAGAGCATTGTGAGCATGAGGAGAACATCATTTAGTCAGAATTGAACCCGTGGTCCTAACTATTCTTAAATACTTCACGACAGTGCCATTTTCCCTGCAGTTAATGCAGTAACTTCCAGATTGCTTTACCAGGTAAGGGATTTTACTTTGCTGCTGTATTTGACACCTACGACAATCACAAATGAAATTACTTTTCCCGTCCACTCTCACCATATGAACTATATTTTGTTGCATGTCTACTGAAGCCAAAAAGGGTTTTAGGATCCAATTATCTGGGATGTTCTATTCTTGAGCCAGGAATACATTGGTTTAGTCACCTCTGTTGCCCAGAATTAGGTCTAGACTGCAAAGATTAAAATTAATTGAATTTTCTCTTTTAACATCATATACATAATGGAAACAGACCTTTCCCTTCCCAATCTTGCTATGCATTCTAGTAATGGAACATTTAGAGTCAAAGAAGCATGTTTAATGGAGTCAGCAGGAGGCATGGATATAAAGCCTCTGTCGCCAGCGCCGACATGTCTCAGTAGCTATTCTTCTTATCCGCTTCTCTTTCCTATGTTATTAAGGAGTGTGATAGATGTGATTATTTTAAAAATGAACTTCTGAATGTGCAACACTTTGGATTAAGATTTGCTAGTCTATACACTTCTTACAATATTGGACATGTAATCAGACATCTACATAAAGAAAATACTTTTGTGTTGATAAGCGTGAAATAAAACAGCTGTATTTTAAATGCAGTTAACTATCAAATGTAAGAAATAATTAAATTTCAGAATGGTTCCTGTAAAACATAATGGTCCTGAGCAAAGGGTACCTGTTATCTGATTTATGCTGCTTGAGCCGCGGTCAGCAGAAATCCTAGCCAAGCTATAACATTGCAATCAGATGTATTTGTCTCCACCATTTTAGAGAGAAGATACTTTAAACCCTGACCAGGGACCATAGCCAGAAAAGAAAACTAGTTTGATGCCATCTCCGGCCAGCTCTTCTCAGTGCAGCAGCTGGTGATTGACAGGTCTTTCTCTATGTGCACATGAGGCAGAGACCTGAAAATATACCTACAGTATATCTTCTCTAAACGTTTCACACAAAAAATGTACCTGGCTGCAATCGTGTATCCAGTTTTTGACTAATGTTGTCATAGTTTGGGTAGCATGAATCAGATGACAGATTCTGTTACGAGATGCACCGGAGAGATCACTCAGATCCCATCGCCACCACCAGTTTGTCAAGGATCACAGCAGGGGGAATAGCGCAAATCTCACCGCTGCCACCAGTTTGTCAAGGATCACAACAAGGGGAATCTCACTGTTTCCACCGCTGCCACCAGTTTGTCAGGGAGACGCATCTTCGCTGCCTCCAATCATCAGGACAGTTACGCAATTGACTGACGACTGATGGACGAGGCCGCGGCTGTTATTGTGGAACTCACAGTGAGAGTATGGTATATACACTTCCGATTCCAGCACATGCAATATATATATATATATATATATATATATATATATATGTGTAAACTGTATATATACACCAATATGATCACTGCCAACTCCACAATAGCAAAAGGAACTATTAGCTGCCTCCGCAAATTATTTATACAGGCCAATTGGACACCCGTTACAGGTAGCGTATGTCTTCAGGGGTGCGGTGTACAGAGTAAGAGTAACAGAGCTATTAAATTTTAAATATTTAATCCGGAAAGGTAGGCAGGGTTTAGAAAAATATACAAATATGTTACAAAATGGGAACAAAACAATACTGTATATACAATTGTATAAAATAAAAAGGAATAACAAAAAAGTACTAAACTTGATGTTGTCGGAATGGTTCTTATCTTTATGGAGGGAAGCGCTCAGATTGGGAAAATAGCATACTCTAACAGAGAACTGTGTCTTCCAGAAATGAACAATGACAGAAAAACCCAACTTTTGATTTTTATTAGATCAAGGTTACGCCCACATACCTCCCCTTGGTGAGCTTATATATGGTCTGCTTGTGGGGTGTGTTAGAAGTTTATGAGATCCCCAACTTTCAGGATATTTTTGTGCCTGGTGGTTCCAGATGGTAGATATTGTCGTCATGTTTCCTATCACAATTTTACCTTTCTATAGAGATGAAACATGGCCTGTATAGCATCATCCATCGTCCTTTTCGCTACAACCCCAAAAATATATTTCCCACAAATATCGGATCAAGGCAAACCCCAATATTCATCACTGACCTCTGGCTCCCAAAAGTCTGCGATCGGTGCTTTGAACAGAGGAAGCTCTTGCCTTGGAAGTGTACTCCTCCTAATAGTAAACAAATCCGAGTCTTGGTGGCTGATTTTTAGAGCAGATCTCCACTGCAATTACCTATTCACAGCAGGAGGTCCATATTTCAACAGAGGTTAAAATGTCAGCTTTCTCTAAAGGGTATGCCACACTAAAGGTACTGCCACACTTAGCGATCTCGATAACGACGCAAGCTAATGAGATCGTTGGTGTGATCTCTTTTAGGTCGCTAGTAGCTGCCAAACAGGAGATCTCATAAACGACACATCAGCGGTCAGCGATCTCTTTAACGACTTTGGCGGTCGTTAGGATCTATTAGCATGTACTGAGCGCTTCTGATTCATAGGAATTTCCAGCATCGCTCCTGCTCTCTGCGTCCTGCTAGCCTGCTTTGCAACTTCTGCGATCCTCTCTGTGACGCAAAAGAGAACGCACAGATATTGCGATCCACTCTGTGACGCTAAACACCATATGCGTCACAAACGAGGTCGCTCGTCGTTCGCAAAAGGTGCCAAACACAGCGATATAGGCTCACCAGCGGGACGCCAACGATCAAAAAACGGTCCAGAACGCTAGTGAACGATCAGCGACATCACAGCAGGGGCCACATCGTTGCTACATGCCACACACAACGAGGTCGCTAAAGAGATCGCTAAATAGTGACGTTTTAGTGATCTCGTTAGCGATCTCGTTTGCGATCTCGCTTAGTGTGGCATACCCTTTAGCGATCGCACTAGCGATCACGACAACGACACAAGCTGAAGAGATCGTTGGTGTGATCGCTATATGGTCGCTAGTAGCTTCCAAACAGGAAGATCTCATCAACGATACATCAGTGATCAGCGATCTGCATAACGACCTTGGCAGTCGTTGGGACGTGTCACACAGCATGTATTGTTAAAGATCCCGACCTCAATAGGCGTGATTGAGCGCAACCTTTTCTATGCCCCTCAGCACAGATTGGTGGTCACTATATGTCATATGTCACAGCTCTAGCTTAGTGATTGGACGTCATAAAAGACGACGCAAGTGGTTCATACGAATTTCCAGCATCGTTCCATACTGCGTCCTGCTAGCCTTCTGCTTTGCAGCTACTGCGATCCAGTCTGTGCCGCTATTGCGTTTGCCCCGGATTCATTTTTTTCAGGATCCCAAAAACGTCTTGTATAAATGGCAAAGATGAAGCGCTGTAGCAACTCTGACAGGATCGCAAAACGTCTTGTATCAAAGATGAAGCGCTGTAGCGACTCTGACAGGATCGCAAAACCCCACACATGATAGTATCCTCGCAACAACGCACAAAGGACTAGATGTTGTGGCCACCAATCGGAGCTGAGGGGC
The DNA here is from genome assembly GCA_033576555.1 of Oophaga sylvatica. Lineage (NCBI taxonomy): Eukaryota > Metazoa > Chordata > Amphibia > Anura > Dendrobatidae > Oophaga > Oophaga sylvatica. Next base: position 704,099,505 of record JARQOD010000001.1, read on the forward strand.
GCTAAAACCTAGTCCCGCCTGCGCCGCTGACATGAGTCGCCAACGAGGTCGCTCGTCGTTCATAAAGGGTGTCAAACATAGCGATTCAGGCTCACCAGCGGGACGCCAACGATCAAAATACGGCCCAAACCGTTCGTGCACGATCAGCGACATCGCAGCGGGGGCCACATCGCTGTTACATGTCACACACAGCGACGTCGCTAACGAGATCGCTGCTGCGTCATAAAATCGCTGTCGCTTGCGCGATCTCGCTAGCAATCTTACTTAGTGTGGCATACCCTTAACTTCCCCCAGTTATAATTAGTTTCTCACTTCCCCAGTTATAATTAATCCCATATGTTCATTGTGAGGGTGATATGTGCCATCTCTGGAGATGTCTTTATAGATTTTACTTTTTCTCTACAATTACCTCCTTCTTTTATACGTGGCATGGGAAACTGATTTACAGATCGTCTCCGAAGCCCATCTCATGGCATAACCTCCCTGGATCCCACAATACCCTCTCCTTCTTGGATTCAGAGATGGGCTTCTCCATGAGGGCACTCAGACTCCTAGTTAGGGTATGTGCCGCCCAAGATCAGTAATTGCTGTGGGTTTGAGGCTGCGTATTTATGCAGGATCAAACTCACAGCGGCCAGATGTTACAGCATAGTGGATGGGATTTCAAGTAATCCCATGTCCACTATGCTCCCACAGACGCCTGCGGATCACCCGCGGACACTGACATGCGGCGCATCTTTCCAGACCACAGCACCTCAATTTATCTTGCAAAGACGCTAGTCTCCGCAAGAGAAATTACATGAACAGAATGTATTGGACACTGTAAATCGCATGGTTCAGTGAACACATGCGGATTTACCTGCATTCAATAGAAGGCAGAGCTTTGGATGCGATAAACATGTGTTGCGTCCAAAGCGAGGTAACCAGAAGCGACGTTAAGGCACTAACCTCACAGGAACCCTCTTGGGCCTGCTCTGGGCCAGTAACAGGTCCTGTTAACCAGCTGGACGATGAGGGTCCAGAAGACAGAATGTTACCTGTATTCTGTCAATCACCTTGAGCAGCACTGGGAATAGCCGGCTGAATAGCTCTCTCTCTCTCTCTCCTCCATGTTGCGTACAATACATTTTCCGGGTTCAAAAGTTCACGACGGATCCGGCTAAAAATCGGATCCGGCACATCAGTTTTTTACAAGCTACGCTGGATCCGTCTTTTTACCAATTGGACTGATTGTGCCTGATTGCAAAAAACTGATGTGTGAAAGAGGCCTTAGACAAACATGGCTTCTATCAAGACTATGCCATTAAGTAATACATCCCTGCAATCAGGATTTATTGCCATATATTTTGTTGCTCTCAGATTATATAGCAAAAATCTGCTGACAGGTTCCCTTTAAGGGGGCAGCCAACTTGTTTTATAGCAAGAATTTGGCCATTAGAAAAATAAAGCCAAAGGGACATATTGACATCTCTGTGACAATGTTGCATGTTATGTGACATGTATAGGATAAGGACAAACTAAGGAGAGCGTTAACACCTCAACTACCTGTTAAAATAACTATTGATGCCATAGCAATCGGTTCACACTCCTTCTTTCGGAGGCGCAGTGAGTAAGGTAAATATGCTACTACAATGGCAAGAATGAATTGAGAGCCAGAGAGCCATGCTGGAAGATGAAAGGCAAATCCTTCATGGCCGATTTTATAATTATCCTCTTTTCCTTCCTCTGAAATAAGACATCACTCATCACACCAAGCTATTCAACTCCAGAATACAGTACTGTATGTGTGTGTACAGAACCTGTAGGCACTGAACGTCACCAATCAAATCCACATCTTAGTCACCTGCTCCTGAAGTCCCCAAGCTACAATCACCTATAGACTATATACAGCTGCTATATATAATATATTACCTACTGTACTGACCGCAGGATCGTTTCAGACGTCACTTGTTGTTTCTGGTCTTCACTGTACACTGTGGAATACACATGGCTAATACATCTTTTATTAATACTGGTATAGTTTTGAGCAGTACACACAACGGAATTGAGAAATATGGAGCACCTACGACAGGTTCTAAACCAGGCCTGCACAACATACGGCCTGCGGGTCACATGCGGCCTACTAAAGGCTCCCTTGCAGCCCGCAGAAAGCCGAGAGACCCCGTCTCCTATCTTCTTATATCCAAATGTTATTTGTATCTTTCAGACGCACATATATTTGAATACATGAGTGTCGGCAGAGAGCAGCACTAATCAGCCCCTGTCCCGATGTGCAGCATCATCACCCTGCTTCTGTCAACGCAGTGCTCAGTGCCGCGCAAAGGTGAGGGAACCATGCATATCAGGATTGGGGTGTGAGGGGACCATGCATATGAGGATTGGGGGTGAGGGGACTATGCATATCAGGATGGGGGGTGAGGGGTAGCATGCATACCAGGATAGGGGGTGAGAGGACCATGCATACCAGGATAGGGGGATGAGAGGTAGCTGGCATACCAGGATAGGGGTTGAGGGGACCATGCATATCAGGATTGGGGGGTGAGGGGACCATGCATACCAGGATTGGGGGTGAGAGGACCATACATATCAGGATTGAAGGTGAGGGTACCATGCATATCATGATAGGGGGTGAGGTAGCATGCATACAGAGATGGGGTCAGAGGACCATACATACCAGGATAGGGGTGGGGGACCATGCATATCAGGATTGGGGGTGAGGGGACCATGCATATCAGTATTGGGGGTAAGGGGACCATGCATATCAGGATAGGTGGGTTAGGGGTAGCATGCATACCAGGATAGGAGGGTAAGAGGACCATGCATACCAGGATGGGGGGTGAGAGGACCATGCATACAAGGAAAGGGTGTGAGAGGACCATGCATACCAGGATAGGGGGTGAGGGACCATGCATACCTGGATAGGGCGGTGAGAGGTATCATGCATACCAGGATAGGGGTGAGAGGTAGCATGCATACCAGGAGAGGGGGTGGGGACCATGCATATCAGGATTGGGGGTGAGGGACCATGCATATGAGATGGGGTGAGGGGACCATGCATATCAGGATAGAGGGTGAGGGTAGCATGCATACCAGGATAGGGGGTGAGAGGACCATGCATATCAGGATAGAGGGCTGATGGGGTAGCATGCATACCAGGATAGGGGGTGAGAGGACCATGCATACCAGGATAGGGGTGAGAGGACCCATGCATACCAGGATAGGGGGTGAGAGGTAGCATGCATACCAGGAGAGGGATGGGGGACCATGCATATCAGGATTGGGGGTGAGGGGACCATGCATATGAGAATTGGGGGTGAGGGGACCATGCATATCAGGATAGAGGGCTGAGGGGTAGCATGCATACCAGATAGGGGGTGAGAGGACCATGCATATCAGGATAGAGGGCTGAGGGTAGCATGCATACCAGGATAGGGGGGTGAGAGGACCATGCATACCAGGATAGGGGTGAGAGGACCATGCATACCAGGATAGGGGTGAGAGGTAGCATGCATACCAGGAGAGGGGATGGGGGACCATGCATATCAGGATTGGGGGTGAGGGGACCATGCATATCAGGATTGGGGTGAGGGGACCATGCATATCAGGATAGTGGGTGGTAGGGGTAGCATGCATACCAGGATAGAAGGGTAAGAGGACCATGCATACCAGGATAGGGGGGTGAGAGGACCATGCATACAAGGAAAGGGGTGTGAGAGGACCATGCATACCAGGATAGGGGGTGAGGGGACCATGCATACCAGGATTGGGGGTGAGAGGACCATACATATCAGGATTGAAGGGTGAGGGTACCATGCATATCAGGATAGGGGGGTGAGGGTAGCATGCATACGAGGATGGGGGGGTCAGAGGACCATACATACCAGGATAGGGGTGGGGACCATGCATATCAGGATTGGGGTGAGGGGACCATGCATATCAGTATTGGGGGTAAGGGGACCATGCATATCAGATAGGTGGGTTAGGGGTAGCATGCATACCAGGATAGGAGGGTAAGAGGACCATGCATACCAGGATAGGGGGTGAGAGGACCATGCATACAAGGAAAGGGGTGTGAGAGGACCATGCATACCAGGATAGGGGGTGAGGGGACCATGCATACCAGGATAGGGCGGTGAGAGGATCATGCATACCAGGATAGGGGGTGAGAGGTAGCATGCATACCAGGAGAGGGGGTGGGGGACCATGCATATCAGGATTGGGGGTGAGGGGACCATGCATATGAGAATTGGGGGTGAGGGGACCATGCATATCAGGATAGAGGGCTGAGGGGTAGCATGCATACCAGGATAGGGGGGTGAGAGGACCATGCATATCAGGAAGAGGGCTGAGGGGTAGCATGCATACCAGGATAGGGGGTGAGAGGACCATGCATACCAGGATAGGGGGTGAGAGGACCATGCATACCAGGATAGGGGTGAGAGGTAGCATGCATACCAGGAGAGGGGATGGGGACCATGCATATCAGGATTGGGGGTGAGGGGACCATGCATATGAGAATTGGGGGTGAGGGGACCATGCATATCAGGATAGAGGGCTGAGGGGTAGCATGCATACCAGGATAGGGGGGTGAGAGGACCATGCATATCAGGATAGAGGGCTGAGGGGTAGCATGCATACCAGGATAGGGGGGTGAGAGGACCATGCATACCAGGATAGGGGGTGAGAGGACCATGCATACCAGGATAGGGGGTGAGAGGTAGCATGCATACCAGGAGAGGGGATGGGGGACCATGCATATCAGGATTGGGGTGTGAGGGGACCATGCATATCAGGATTGGGGGTGAGGGGACCATGCATATCAGGATAGGTGGGTTAGGGGTAGCATGCATACCAGGATAGAAGGGTAAGAGGACCATGCATACCAGGATAGGGGGGTGAGAGGACCATGCATACAAGGAAAGGGGTGTGAGAGGACCATGCATACCAGGATAGGGGGTGAGGGGACCATGCATACCAGGATTGGGGGGTGAGAGGACCATACATATCAGGATTGAAGGGTGAGGGTACCATGCATATCAGGATAGGGGGGTGAGGGGTAGCATGCATACGAGGATGGGGGGGTCAGAGGACCATACATACCAGGATAGGGGGTGGGGGACCATGCATATCAGGATGGGGGTGAGGGACCATGCATATCAGGATTGGGGGTAAGGGGACCATGCATATCAGGATAGGTGGGTTAGGGGTAGCATGCATACCAGGATAGGAGGGTAAGAGGACCATGCATACCAGGATAGGGGGTGAGAGGACCATGCATACAAGGAAAGGGGTGAGAGAGGACCATGCATACCAGGATAGGGGGTGGAGGGGACCATGCATACCGGGATAGGGCGGTGAGAGGATCATGCATACCGGGATTGGGGGGTGAGAGGACCATACATATCAGGATTGAAGGGTGAGGGGACCATGCATATCAAGATAGGGGGGTGAGGGGTAGCATGCATACGAGGATGGGGGGGTGAAAGGACCATGCATACCAGGATAGGGGGGTGAAAGGACCATGCATACCAGGATAAGGGGGTGAGGGGACCATGCATACCAGGACGGGGCGGTGAGGGGACCATGCATACCTGGATAGGGGGGTGAGGGGACCATGCATATCAGGATTGAGGATGAGGGGACCATGCATACCAGAATTGGGGGGTGAGAAGACCATGCATACCAGAATTGGGGGGTGAGGGGCCATGCATACCAGGATTGGGGGATGAGGGGTTCCCTGCATATCAGGATTGGGGATGAGGGGACCATGCATACCAGAATTGGGAGTTAAGGGTACTATGTGTACCAGGATTGGGTGAGGGCGTACCATACATCCTAGGATAGGTATGAGGGGGGACCATTGCATACCAGGATTGGGGGGGTGAGGGGACCATGTATACCAGGATTGGGGGATGAGGGGACCATGAATACCATGATATGGATGAGGTGTACCATGCATACCAGGAGTTGGGGTGAGGGGACCATACATACCAGGATAGGGATGAGGGGGTACCATGCATACCAGGATAGTGATAAGGGGGTACTATGCATACCAGGATTGGGGGGTGAGGGACCATGCATACCAGGATGAGGAATGGGGTGCCATGCATACCGGGATTGGGGGGGTGAGGGGACCATACATGCCAGAATAGGGATGAGGGGGCCATGCATACCATTATAGGGATGAGGAGGCCATGCAGAGCAGGATAGGGATGAGGGGTACCATGCATACCAGGATAGGGATCAGGGGTGCCATGCATACCAGGATAGGGATGAGGGGTGCCATGCATACCAGGATAGGGATGAGGTGTGCCATGCATACCAGGGTAGGAGGGGGGCAGCACATACCAGGATGGGAGACCATAGACCAATAAAAATGCTCGCCACCCGGGCGTAGAACAGGTTCATAGCTAGTAGTATATAGTAATATTGTCTATAGTGTCCTCTCCTATTTACTGGCCATTTATCCTACAGCAGTATATCTACCTCCCAATCCAACCATCCATATCATCCAATCTTCTGCATTAATGGGATATATGGGTTATCATTGTGGATTTATCACTGTTAAAATCAGTAGAAATTACACAGGAATTACATTGTATGGCAGTAATGACTTTGTGGTGCGTTGTGAAAGGTTTCAGAGGTCAAGATGGATAAACTAAAGTCCATTTCTTCTGTATGCTAATGAATTGGCTGCATGGCTTTGTCTGGTCCCTTTAAATAACAGCTGCTGCTCCTGCTGATGATGTCACGGAATGTTGGGGTTTCTGGCTCCGCCCTCTTGCATTATGACATCACACACATTGTGTAAGGAGCTGCAGAGCCAACATTCCATTTGACAGTTGCAGTTAGTGGAGAGAGAGGTAAGTCGGCTCTATGTCATCTCTTGTGTCCTTCATTCTCTTCTATCATCTCTCATTTATTTGTTATTCATTAAGGAGTCTTTAATCTATATAATACAAGCAGGTCCCAAATACTGAACCCCTCAGATTAGGTGATGTCCAAGTTTTACAGCATTTCTTCCAATAGTAAAGGGAGATAAATCCCGTCACATCCTATGTATCCAAGTACTGAAATGACAGTGATTTACCCATTCTCCATCACATCTTATTGGTTTTTGACTTTCTCCCTCATCACATCCTTAGAATAGCTATAATTGAGAGAATCCCCTCAGCCATAACTGGAACACGATGACTCCTCGATTTTTGGGCCATGTATTGTTTTAAAGTCATCCAAATCTGGGAGATGAACGTCATATACTGTAAAGCGAACACATGTAACCTGGATATAATTATGTAATTGTCGGGTGTTATTGAGACATATAGTGATAAACAATCCAGATCAAAAATATGAATCCAACTAATATTGGGAATCCTTGTAAAACACCGATGTATATACATATTAGCTCTATATAAAGTGAAACTATTCAAATATTCCTCCATATTTGTACGATTCCTATTGTTTTATCTCCAGTATATTGGGCAATGTACTTCAATAGAAGCCAGCAGTAACAGCCACCACTTGGAAGGTCGCGGAATGTGATGGTTGTTGGTTCCTCCCATATTAGCTCTTATTTGTCTTGTTTCGGAATGTTTTGGTTGTTGGTTACTCCTCCATCAAGCCCCCGTCACACACAGCGATCTTTGTGACGCAATAGCGATCTCCCCTGTGTGTGACACTGATCAGCGACCGGCCCCCCTGCCGGGTATCGCTGATCGTTGTCCAAAGGCCAGGACATTTTTTTGATCGTTGGTCTCCTGCAGGCCAGCACGCATCGCTGCGTGTGGCTGGCAGGAGACCAGCGATCAGCTGGTAACCAAGGTACACATCGTGTTTCCAGGCGCCGCGCAGCGCCTGGAAACCCGATGTGTACCTTGGTTACCAGCTCCCTGCACCAGCGGGCTGGTATCCAACGTACACTGCGGGTAACTAAGCGACGTTACCCGTAGTGTTGCTGTCCTGATCGCTGCCTGTTTGGCAGCTCACCAGCGATCATGTAGCGACACACCAGCGATCCTGACAAGTGCATATCGTTGTCGGGATCGCTGGTGTGTCGCTATGTGTGACGGGGCCCTCAGTTACTACTTGTGATGTCACCCAATTATTTTGTTTGTTGGTCCCTGATTTGGCACCATCTGAGCCAAGCTGAAGGATGATAATGGACTTTTTCTTGCCACCTCATGAACATTCTTGACGTTGCCCCTTGGGAAGGGACCAGTTGGTTTTAGTTGAGTTTAACTATATAAAATGTGCTACTTATCTGATGGTTTGTGCTGCGCTCACTCACTGCATGTATGTGCATTACTCTGTCACTTATTAATAGAGATTACCTTTCTTTTAATTTGGAATAGTCTTCATTATTATCCATAAAGAGGTGAGAACCCTAGTTTCTCATTTGCGCTCACTACTCAAATCCCAATCTCTGTCTCACTGTCCAGAGTGCAAATTCTAAGAACCTTCATGAAACAGCTGTGAAGTGTCACTAATATCTTTGGATATGTATGTGTGAATGAATGTGGATATTGGTACTCCATCCACATCCAAAATATATTGAACCCCATGTTAGGGCCACCACCGCTGAGTTTGACTCTTCCCATCCTACCCCTGGTGTATGGGGAGAGAGATCTACTTCTATGGGAGGGAGAGTTTATTGTGGAGTGGATGAAGAACTCCTGATCACTCAAAAAAATAAACCAGGAGGAGATAGACAGGATGACTGAGGCACAAACGTCACCTCAGGCCTCCAACTATCCTGGACAGTTGGGGAATTAAAGAAATATGCTAATATAATGGATGGAATAGTTAATGAAACAATAAGTTCTATTCATCATACTCTTAATGAGGAGGCTGCTCAGGTTAGGAAGGTAGCCCTTCAGGACAGAATAGCTCTTGACTACCTGTCAGCAATTGAAGGTGGAACTTGTGCTGTTGAAGGTGAGAAATGGATACAGTAAAGGAGCTGCAACAAAAAGCTAGAGATATATCCAAGGAGGGATGGAATTCCTTCTCCTGGATGAAGTCTATCAGAGTGTAGTTAAACAATATACTCTTATATTTGCTAACGATCATAGTGGTAGGAATAGGATTGATTGTATTCATCTTGATTACCTGGAAATTATTAATGTGTTTCTCATTGCAGGAAATTAATTATACATTGGAATCACTGGCGGACACAGACAGAAGAAGACCAAGAGATTGTCCGCCCCTGATGTGAACCATAGGGAGGATGACACTACAGCTACAGAGATGACCGTCTGATGGCCTAGCTCGACTACCCACCTCTCCTGAAGACCCTTTCAGCCCTTTGAGACTTGGGTGGAGGACATCATCTCTGAAAATAGGGTCCCACAGCTGCACCCCAACAGTTTGAGTAGCACTCTTAGAATAAGAGTCAATGCCCTGAGACCAAAGAGGGAAGTAGTACCTCTAGTGATCGCTGAGGGTGAATTTACTCAGTACCTCTATTGATCGCTGAGGGTGAATTTACTCTCCAGGGATTACTCTGGAGTGGTTCTTGTGGTGGGATGCAGGTCTGGACAGCTGTCGTCATATTAGATAAGAATGGATGTGTGTGTATGCTTTGTGTGAATGCTTAGATGAAATGGCAACTATAATGCAGTCAGGAATGGATGTGGGACATCCCATGATCTATGCAGACTAGCTGCATACTTTGTGTAGTATGGGCTGTCATCAGGGGTCATTTCACGATAGGCAGGAAGATAGGGCAGGTCTGGCCAGCTGTCGTCATCCTATTAGATAGATAAGAATGAATGTGTGTGCATGCTTTAAAGGGAATCTGTCACCAGTTTTTGGGCTACCAGGTAAAAATATAATTCAATTATACCGGACCGGACCGAGCATATTTATATACAGCGCGGGAGGAATAAAAACGGTATTTATGGATCATACGTGGGGAGTCAAGGGGTATCAAAAGTACTTGTGTAATGCATAGGGAGCACTAAATTGAATGATATTTTTACCTGGTAGCCCAAAAAACTGGTGACAGATTCCCTTTAATAAATAATGTGTGAATGCTTAGATGAAATGGCAACTATAAGGCAGCCAGGAATGGATGTCTGACATCCCATGATCTATGCAGACTAGTTGTGTACTTCATGTAGTATGGGCTGTCCACAAGAGTCATTTCACGATAGGCAGGAAGATAGTTAGCTTACATAATGTGTGATAATCAAAGAGTGAGGTACCGTGGTAGAAATGATAATTCCATTGTCTTCTCTTTGATGTTAATATCTCTCCATTTTGTATAATTAGAAAATGTTGAATAAAAACAATTTGAACACAAAATAGAATATCTGCTTATTAAGAAAATGTTTTTGTGACTTCTTCTTGAACATCATGTGCTAAATACTGTAAGAGCTGCCCCCGACTGAGCTAAGGTGAAGGATGAGAATGGACTTTATCTGGTCACTTCATGGACATTCTTGATGTTGCCCCTTAGGACGGGGACAGTTGTCATTTTAGCTGTGCTTAATTTTATAAAATCTGCTGCTTATCTGATGGTTAGTGCTGCGCTCACTCATTACATGTAAGTGCAGTACTATGTCACTAAGGGCTCGCTCACACGGTCGTTGATTCTCTAATGCGAGAGAGTCAGGCCAATTATGCTAATGTCACTAGTCGGAGTTTGAGCCGAGTGTAATCTTAGTGTGATCTGATTCTGTTGCATAAGAGAATTGTATCACAGGTGTGGAAAAAATGGAAAACTTATTTTTTCCATCTTCTCCATTTTCTGTGTCCACGGTAATGGGACTGCACTCGGATGACATCTGAGTGCATGCTGATATTTTACATGTATGCTGCAATTTTTATTCTCATGTCTAATCTGCATGAGAAAAATAATAGCAGATCTGCACTTCCCCATAGTATAACATTGGGCCTAGTCAGTGCCGGACTGGGACAAAAAAACAGCCCTGGCACGCAAACCCCACCAGCCCACATACTATAACACTCCTCATCCTCGATCAGTGAATGTTTGCTATACTTTGTTCTGCCCCTCAACACTCTCTTTAAGGAGTTATTTGAAGAGTCACATGTGAATGGTGCGCCATTGGGTATGATCGATCACAGCTCCATTTACAGTTGTTCTCAAAAGTTTACATACCCCAGCAGAATTCTTGCTTTCTTGGCCTTTTTTCAGAGTATATGAATGATAACACCAAAACTTCTTCTCCACTCATGGTTAGTGGTTGGATGAAGCCATTTATTGTCAAACTACTGTATTTTCTCTTTTTAAATCATAATGACAACCCAAAACATCCAAATGACCCTGATCAAAAGTTTACATACCCTGATGATTTTGGCCTAATAACATGCACAGAAGTTGACACAAATGGGCTTGAATGGCTACTAAAGGTAACATCCTCACCTGTGACATGTGACAAATGCCAGGAAAATTGCTGGGGATGCAAAGAATAACCCACAAATAACTTCAGCTGAAATACTGGACTCTGAAAACTAGCGGTGTGACTGTTTCAATATGCACAATAAAGAGGCACTTGAAGAAAAATGGTCTGCATGGTCGAGTCGCCAGAAGAAAGCCATTACTGTGCAAATGCCACAAAGTATCTTGTTATAAGTCTCCTAAAATAATGGAAGCAACAGAGAATATCCTCGTAACGCAAATAGATGAAGCAGCAACTCAAGGAGAAGTCATTATTATGGGGGACTTCAACTACCCTGAAATACATTGGGGAACAGAAACCTGCAGTTCCAGAAAAGGTAATACGTTTTTGGCAACTATGAGAGACAATTACCTTTCACAACTAGTTCAGGACCCAACAAGAGGGGGGGGCACTGCTAGACCTAATATTAACCAACAGGCCAGACCGCATATCAAATATAAGGGTTGGGGGTCACTTGGGTAATAGTGATCACAAAATAATAAGCTTTCATGTATCCTTTAATAAGATGTGTAGTCGAGGGGTTACAAGGACACTAAACTTCAGGAAGGCAAATTTCCAACGGATGAGAGATGATCTTGGTGCAATAAACTGGGACGATATCCTGAGACATAAAAATACACAAAGAAAATGGGAGACGTTTATTAGTATCCTGAATAGAACCTGTGCACAGTATATACCCTACGGGAATAAACATGCTAGAATTAGGAGGAAACCACTATGGCTAAATAGAGCTGTAAGGGTCGCAATAAGGGACAAAAAGAAAGCGTTTAGGGAATTAAAGCAAGTAGGTAGTGATGAGGCATTAAATAAATACAGAAGACTGAATAAATTCTGTAAAAAGCAAATCAAGACAGCAAAGATTGAGGCAGAGAGACTCATTGCCAGAGAAAGTAAAAATAATCCCAAAATATTCTTTAACTACATAAATAGCAAGAAACTAAAAAATGATAGTGTTGGTCCCCTTAAAAATAGTCTGGGTGAAATGGTGGATGAGGATGAGGAAAAAGCCAATATGCTAAATGACTTTTTTTCAACTGTATTTACACAAGAAAATCCCATGACAGATAACATGATCAGAGATAAAAACATTTCTCCATTAAATGTCACCTGCTTAACCCAGCAGGAAGTACGGCGGCGTCTAAAAATCACTAAAGTTGACAAATCCCGGGCCCGGATGGGATACACCCCCGAGTACTACAGGAATTAAGTACAGTTATAGACAGACCTTTATTTTTAATCTTTAAAGATTCCATAACGGGGTCTGTACCACAGGACTGGCGTATAGAAAATGTGGCGCCAATATTCAAAAATGGGGCAAAAACTGAACCTGGAAATTATAGGCCAGTGAGCTTAACATCTACTGTGGGTAAAATCCTGGAGGGTTTTTTAAGGGATACTATATTGGAGTATCTGAAGCTGAATAACCTCATGACACAGTATCAGCATGGGTTTACGAGGGACCGTTCTTGTCAGACTAATCTGATAAGCTTTTATGAAGGGGTAAGTTCAGGACTGGACCAAGGGAATGCAGTGGACGTGGTGTTCATGGACTTCTCAAAGGCTTTTGATACAGTGCCACACAAAAGGTTGATACATAAAATGAGAACAATGGGGATAGGGGAAAATATGTGTAAGTGGGTTAAGAACTAGCTCATGGATAGAAAACAAAGGGTGGTTATTAATGGAGCACACTCGGACTGGGTCACGGTTAGCAGTGGGGTACCACAGGGGTCAGTATTGGGGCCGCTTCTCTTTAACATATTTATTAATGACCTTGTAGGGGGCATACACAGTAGTATTTCAATATTTGCAGATGACACTAAACTCTGCAGGGTAATAAATACAGAGGAGGGTAATTTTATATTACAGGAGGATTTATGTAAACTAGAAGCTTGGGCTGATAAATGGCAAATGAGCTTTAATGCGGATAAATGTAAGGTCATGCACTTGGGTAGAACAAATAAGATGTATAATTATGTGCTTAATTGTAAAACACTGGGCAAAACTGTCACTGAAAAAGACCTGGGTGTATGGGTGGACTACAAACTCACATTTAGTGGCCAATGTCAGGCAGCTGCTGCCAAGGCAAATAAAATAATGGGATGCATTAGACGAGGCATAGATGCTCATGAGGAGAACATAATTTTACCTCTATACAAGTCACTGGTGCGACCACACTTAGAATACTGTGTGCAGTTCTGGTCTCCGGTGTATAAGAAAGACATAGCTGAACTGGAGCGGGTGCAGAGAAGAGCGACCAAGGTTATTAGAGAACTGGGGGGTCTGCAATACCAAGACAGGTTATTACACTTGGGGTTATTTAGTTTGGAAAAACAAAGACTTAGGGGTGATCTTATTACAATGTATAAATATATGAGGGGACAGTACAAAGACCTTTCTAATGATCTTTTTACTCTTAGACCTGTGACGGGGACAAGGGGGCATCCTCTACGTCTGGAGGAAAGAAGGTTTAGCCATAATCACAGATGCAGATTCTTTACTGTAAGAGCAGTGAGACTATGGAACTCTCTGCCGTCTAATGTTGTAATGAGTGATTCCTTACTAAAATTTAAGAAGGGACTGGATGCCTTTCTTGAAAAGTATAATATTACAGGCTATATTCACTAGTTTCCTAGATACAGCGTTGATCCAGGGAGCTAGTCTGATTGCCGTATGTGGAGTCGGGAAGGAATTTTTTTCCCCAATGTGAAGCTTACTGTTTGCCACTTGGGTTTTTTTTGCCTTCCTTTGGATCAACATGTTAGGGCAGGTTAGGATAGGATATGGGTTGAACTAGATGGACTTAAAGTCTTCCTTCAACCTTAACAACTATGTTACTATGTTACTATGTTACAATACGCAAAACAGCACAGAGACAAACCTCAAAACTTGTGGAACAAGGTAATTTGAAGTGATGAGACCAAAATTTAATTTTTTAGCCACAACCATAAACATTACATTTGGAGAGAGGTCAACAAGGCCTATGATGAAAGGAACACCATTCCTACTGTAAAGCACAGAGGTGGATCGCTGATGTTTGGGGGATGTGTGAGCTACAAAGGCACAGGAAACTTGGTCAAAGTTGCAGGAAAGATGAATGCAATATGTTATCAGAAAATACTGGAGGCAAATTTGCAATCATCAACCAGGAAGCGGCGCATGGGACGTACTTGGACGTTCCAACATGACAGCGATCCAAAACACAAGCAGCTCTGTACATAGTGTCACTGCACAAATAATACAGTGATCACCAGTGATATCATATAGAGGAGCTCTGTATATAGTGTCAATGCATAAATAATACAGTGGTAACTGGTGACATTATACACAGGAGCTCAGTACATAGTGTCACTGAACAAATAATACAGTGATCTCCGATGATATAATACACATGAGCTCTGTATATAGTGTCACTGCACAAATAATACAGTGATCACCGGTGACATTATACACAGGAGCTCTGTATATAGTGTCAGTTTACAGGTAATACAGTGATCACCAGTGACATCATACAGAGGAGCTCTGTATATAGTGTCACTGCACAAATAATACAGTGGTAACCGGTGACATTATACACAGGAGCTATGTATACTGTCAGTATACAGGTAATACAGTGATCACCAGTGACATAACACCCCCCATAGCAGTATAATGCACCCCCATAGTAGTATAAGGCGCCCCCATAGTAGTATAAGGCACCCCATAGTAGTATGTCACCCCCATAGCATTATAATGCACCCCCAGTAGTATAACACCCTCCATAGCAGTATAATGCACCCCCATAGTAGTATAATGCACCCCTATAGCAGTATAACACACCCCCATAGTAGTAAAATTCAGCCCCATAACAGTATAATACACCCTCATAGTAGTATAATGCAGCCCCATAGTAGTATAAGGCACCCCCATGGCAGAGTAATGAAAGAAGACTATATGAAAGGGGTTGTCCACTACTAACACAACCCCTACTCAATCTGAATGTTTGATCCTATTAAAATAAAAACGCTGATACCTTCCGAGTCAGGGCTGCAGCTGACCGCACACATCCTCTTGATTACTTATACGTCTGAAGGCATGGACAGTTACGCCAGCGCTGATTGGGCGCAGGGCTCATGTGACATAATAGCCTCACTTGAGCCCCGGAAACGTGAGTGCCTACACCGCTGGCACGAGAGGGGAGTATGACTGCTTTTATTTTAACGGGGCAAACATTCATAGTGAGAAGGGAGCACATTGTGACTGTAACCTGTCGTTACTTCAGTATCCTCCTTCAGGCTCCTGGCCTTCAGCTCCTCCGTGGATGGCAGGTCACTTCGTCATGATGTGCCCCTCGGACATGCACAGTTCAGTGAAGCAGGAGAATGTACACCCAGCTTTATTGCACACTAACCTGAATTCATAAAAGTGTGTGAATGTGTGAAACTTGCAGATTTAGTAGTGACAGAGCCTTGATTCCAGCAATGTATCACTTAGTTTACTGGATACAGTGCTTGTGATAGTCACAGTTATCTCTGCTGTAAATCTACCAGAGATCAGATGTTGATTCACACACACACCACAGTTTTTTGTGCACATTGTGACAGAGATAGCAGAACCGATGTGGGAATGAAATGATGGATGTGCTGGAGAAAGAAAGTTCAAGTATGGGAGTGAGAGGAAAGATGAGGCTGGGAAATGAAAATAGTTTTTGGAGAAATAATAGAACAGATCGATATGTGGTTGTGAGGGTGGTAACAGTGCAAGCATTGAAATTGCGCACCTCTCGGCCACATGACGTTGCCGGGCATCTTCTGACTAAGAAGGAAATTAACCATGATGTGTCCTTTATCAGCTGCACTGTTTCCTTAGTTGACCACTGCTTCTACAGTCCTTAATGTTGTCCATTTTTTGTTGCTTCTTCAAAAGAGCTTGAACATCTCATCTTGAAGACCAAGTCTGATGTGAAATCTTTGCCTGGGCGAGACCTTGCTGATGCAGTATGACTACCTTGTATCTCGTTGCTGTATTGCCATTATATCTGACATTTTCACATGAAACTTTTTTCGATAACCTCACCTTTATAGCAGAGTTGGGCTGTTCCTGACCCAGTGTTAGGCCTCATACACTGCTGTTTCCGTTAATGACTACAAGCTGCATATGAAAATGATGAGCATTATCACCTGTTTGGTCTGATTAGTTACTTATGAACTGGACTATCAGACTGTGTGCACACGTTCAGAATTTACAGCATAAAAATCTGCTGCAATTCCTGTTGGCAGGAAAAATGCTGCTTACAATGCAAATGTTTTTCCTGCTTTTTTTCTATATGTTTTTGATGCATTTCTCCCATTAATTAGAATGGTTGAAAAATGCAGCAAAAATGCTGAAAGAATTGACATGCGCCAGATATGAAAGTGCTTCAAATCTGCAAGGAAAAAACAAGCAACATGCATCAGATTTCAGAAATCTCATTCACTTAGCTGGGACATTAAGGTTCTTACATGAGTATTTAGATAGTTTTTGATGTTGCAGATTTTCTCCAGCATTTCTGGACTTATATAAATCAGATTATTTGCGTTTTTTCATTGCATCTTCTTACATGCATTTTTATGGCGTTTCTGACTTTAAGCTTTTTGTCTGTTCTTGGTACGTTGTGCTTTAAATAAAGCTGCTTTGTTTGTGATACCTCATGGTATTTGGCTCTAACAAAACTTTATTGATAAAGTCATGTGCGGATTAAATTAGTTTTACTTACCATGGTGCGCTGAGACGCACTGCCGTCATTCCATTGACTGCACTGCTATTCTGCGTTCCATATCCCGGAAGTTGCGAGCTCCTGTATGGTCATGCGCACAGGATACGGCACGCCGCTACACGCCGGGACAAATGAGCGCTCATTACAGCTGGGCAATGGTCTCAAAGTACGATTGGTTAACATCCATGTATAAGGCCATGTGATTTCCCCTTCTTATACACGCCCCTGAGGAAGAATATACCGAAACGGGCGTTGGGGTGGTCGGTAACGCCACATATACCGGGCATCGCACTATGGACCCTCAGCAGCTATGGCATCAATTTAGGTAAAGCTCTTGTAATTTTTCTTTGTTTAATAGTAAATGTTATATTATTCTCAATATTTTAGTGGGTGATTATAAGGAGGCACTTGTACCTTGTCCCACTATAGCATACTATATACTATTAACTTTCAATAGTGTGGGTTATTAGTGGTTATTTAACCCTTTTTCTGTGATTATTATTGCTTTGCCTTCGACATACATACACCTATTGGACTGTCCACTGTGTTGTACTGTATCATGTGTGTACATATTTATGTTTTACTTGATGCTCGGGAGATGGCGTTCCCTCTTTCTTGAGGCATCTCGATTACTTATTATTTTATTGAATTGATGTATTTTAATATTTGCTACTAAAAAAGAATCTTTTACGAATTAAATTATCCTGATGGTTCTTGTCATGTGCACTAGACTTAGGCTGCTTTCACACATCAGTCTTTTTGAATCAGGCGCGATCCGGCGTGTTTTTAAAAAAACGGATCCGGCTCTCTCTCTCTCCCCAAAAAGCCTGATCAGTTGCTCTCTCTCTCTCCCCAAAAAGCCTGATCAGTTGCTCTCTTCTCTCTCTCTCATCAGGCAAAAAGCCTGATCAGTTGCATCAGTTTTTTAAATCAGCGCCGGATCCGTCCTATCAGGCATAGGACGGATTATGCCTGAATCAAAAAAAATGATGTGTGAAAGTAGCCTTAAATGACAGTTCTGGTATGCACTGGTTGGTTTTGATAAATTAGTAATTGTTCCTCTGCATGAATGCCTGAGTAGATTTGGAGCGGTGTTTTGGATCATTGTCTTGCTGAAAGATCCATCCCCTGCGTAACTTCAACTTTGTCACTGATTCTTGAACATTATTGTCAAGAATCTGCTGATACTGAGTGGAATCCATGCGTCCCTCAACTTTAACAAGATTCCCGGTGCCAGCATTGGCCACACAGCCCCAAAGCATGATGGAACCTCCACCAAATTTTACTGTGGGTAGCAAGTGTTTTTCTTGGAATGCTGTGGTTTTTTAACGCTATGCATATCGCCTTTTTGTATGACCAAACAACTTAATCTTGGTTTCATCAGTCCACAGGACCTTCTTCCAAAAAGAAATTGGCTTCTCCAAATGTGCTTTTGCATACCTCAGCCGACTCTGTTTGTGGCGTGCTTGCAGAAACGGCTTCTTTCGCATCACTCTCCCATACAGCTTCTCCTTGTGCAAAGTGCGTTGTATAGTTGACCGATGCACAGTGACACCATCTGCAGCAAGTTGATGCTGCAGCTCTCTGGAGGTGGTCTGAGGATTGTCCTTGACTGATCTCACCATTCTTCTTTGCCTTCTGATGTTTTTCTTGGCTTGCCACTTCTGGCCTTAACAAGAACTGTCCCTGTGTTCTTCCATTTCCTTACTATGTTCCTCACAGTGGAAACTGACAGGTTAAATCTCTGAGACAGCTTTTTGTATCCTTCCCCTGAACAACTATGTTGAATAATCTTTGTTTTCAGATCATTTGACAGTTGTTTTGAGGAGCCCATGATGCCACTCTCCAGAGGAGATTCAAACAGGAGAACAACTTGCAAGTGGCCACTTTAAGTAGCTTTTCTCATGATTGCATACACCTGGCTATGAAGTTCAAAGCTCAATGAGGTTACAAAACCAAAAAAAAGTGCTTTAGTAATTCAGTAAAAAGTAGGTAGGAGTATTTGAAACAAGAAAATGATAAGGCTGGCCATACTTATGCACCTGTCAAATTTTGTTTGAATGCAGATTGCACATGTTCTGCTAGTACAATAAACCTCATTTCAAGGCAGAAACATTACTGTGTCCAATAGTTATTAGATATATCAAACTGAAATAGCTGTTGCAAAAACACCAATTTTTATCAAACATTAAGGTTAAGATTAATAGGGGTGCCCAAACTTTTTCATATAACTGTACATACATGTATATATACGAGGAGTGTTGAATAGGTTCTCAAAATGACACTACCAGGCTGTAAGTTGCTCATACCACTGTGTGTAGCCTGCGCAGCCTAAATGTTCTCCCGTGGCCTGCAGCGTCTCCGGACTTGACATCCATCTGTGACATCATTGGTTAGTGAATACACAGGGAGCTGCCAGCCAGGGCCGCGTCAGCACCCGGTGTACCCGGGCAAGTGCAGGGGCCCTGAGCGGGCTGGGGGGCCCACTCGACGTCAGGGACATCGGCACACTATGCGGGCCTGGTGTCTGTGCCAGTGCCGACTCCCATGAGTGGGCCCCCCCGCTTGCTCAGGGCCCTGTCATTTGTGATACTTACCTCTCCCCGTTCCATCACTGCGGCGTCTTCTGACTGTGACGTTCATGTCAGAGGACGCTATGACGTCACGTCTGTGCACCCTCTACCTGAACAGTCACAGTGCAGAGAGCTGGAAGATGGCGACGCTGAGGAGTCCAGAGCAGAGCAGCAAGGAGAGGTGAATATTTCATATTATTTTTTTATGTTTGGAGCATTATATACAGGGACAATCATACACTGGTATGAGGCCCATTATACACTGAAGCATCCTATATGGGGCCCATTATACACTGGAGCATCATATATGGGGCCAATTATATATGGATCATTATATGGGCCCATCATATACTGGAACATTTTTTTTTTAAATCAGATGATTTTTATTTAAAAATTGTCAGCATGAAACTTTGACAGTACATTTAACTTTAGCATATAATATAAACCGTATTCAACCTGACAGGCAATATAACTATTCTTACATCCTAAGTCCCCTACCCTCCCCCCTCCACCCTAACCCCGTCCCTTTAAATCATTGCACATATCACACACCATGTCACATTTTGAATCCTTTTTTCGAGACAACCCCTTACGATCCCTGTTTAAAGTACCAACTCAGAGGGTCAAGGGCGCGTAGGCAGATGCATTCTTTCTCTCATAAGAGCCTCCGAAGCCAGGCCCGGGTGCTCTATCCAGCCACCCCACACATTCTCAAACTGCATGTGTTGACCTCTTTTCGCATATATGTTCTGTTCCATCATAACAATAAAGTTAACCTTATTAATCAGTTCTTGTCTAACTGGCGCTTTGTCATCCAACCAGTGGGCCGCAATGAGCTTTCTGGCAGCATATAGGATTCTGGCTATGGTCAGCTTTCCCCACTTATCAACCGCGATATCCTCCATGCACCCCAATACACACGTCAGCGGGTTCCTTATAAGATCCACTCCCATTACCTCCTGTGTCAAATTAAGTGTTTGTACCCAAAAGTTCTGTAGGGCAGGGCAGGACCACATCATATGTAGGAGATCTGCCCATCCTCAGAGCAGCGCGGACAGCAGGAATCCCTCCTCAGGCCCGCCCTCTTCATCCAGACCGGAGTCCTGTATACCCTATGTGTTAGGTAGAGTTGTGAGACTTTCCTGGCTTCACTCATAGAGACCTTGGGGATGAATTGTAATACGCTCTCCCACTGAGAGTCCGAGATTGGTCCCACATCCTCTTCCCATTTTTCTCTGGACTTAGCCGGGTGCCGTACCAGGAATGAATCCAAAAAACCCCTATATACGAGGGAGATGAAACCCTTAGTGCCCCTTAGTGACCCTATAAGATTCACCATCGCATCTGATTGCACCACTATTCTTGATGTTTTAAGCTGTCGATTGATTGCATGCCGCAGCTGCAAATATTGAAAAAAGAGGGATTGACTCAAAGGGAACTCCTCCCTGATCTCCTCAAAAGTCTTAAGCATGCCGCCAACCAACAGCTGTGACACAAACCATATCCCGACCCTTCTCCATTGAGCAAATCCCCTCAGACGCATTAACTCCCCAGTCTCGGGTCAAACCAAACCGATGAGAAGCGCGTGAGCTCCGTAATGCCCCTCCATTGTCTAACTCTTTGCCAAATCTTGTCCACCATAGCGATCGTCGGGAGCCTTTTAGGGTTCACCCGGAACCTACCAGCCTCTAAACTAGCAAGCAACGGACCTCTGCCCACTATAAACTCAATGAGCTTCCCAGCCGACGTAGATTGGGTAGGCTCCCCCACCCCACCATATGCTGACATTGGGATGACACATAATAAACCCACGGGTTCGGGATTGCCAGGCCCCCCTCCTCTTTTGACCTCTGTAGATGTTCAAGTTTAATGCGTGCCCTACTACCCTTCCAGATCAAGTCCCGGAAAAGAGAATCAATCCGGTAGAATTTATTTTGCGCCAACCAGACAGGCGTATTATGGAGTATATATAGGAGTTGGGGCATGAGGATCATTTTTAATAAATTTGCTCTACCCGCCACAGACAGGAATAGTTTCTTCCACGCTGCAATTTTTTGTTGAAACTTATTGATAAGGGGGGTAAGATTGAGCCGTTCATATTCCTCCAATTTAGCAGAGATCACAATGCCCAAATATTTAAACTCACTAACCACCCTCAAAGGGTCCCAGGATCTAGCACTAGGGGAGCAGCAGAGTCCACGGGAAGCAACACGGATTTATCCCAGTTGATAGTCAGTCCAGAAATAGAGCCGAATTTACTAATAACTGCCATAGCCGAACTTAGGGAGTCGCTCGGGTCAGCCAGAAACAGTAGCACATCATCCGCATATAAGGCCACTTTCTCTACGTGGGAGCCATATTGGAATCCCTGAATATCTGTGGTACCACGTATCTTTGCAGCTAACGGTTCTACAGCGATTGCAAACAGCAGGGGGGACAGGGGGCACCCCTGCCTCGTTCCCCTATGTAGGGAGAAACTCTCAGACAGCAGACCATTAACCCGTATTTTAGCACTAGGGGATGTATATAGCAAACGTACCCAACCCACAAACAGATCACCAAATCCCATGGTTTTCATTACCGCCCACAAATACCTCCACTCCACACTGTCGAACGCCTTAGCGGCATCCAGGGAAACTATTACTCTCTGTCCCACATTATCCGCCCTCGCCTGCATGTTTAAGTATAATCGCCGGAGATTTATAGCTGTGGATTTATTGGGCATAAACCCTGACTGGTCTTGGTGAATTAGGGATTCGATGACCTTGTTAAGTCGGTTCGCCAGCATTTTGGCCAATAACTTAATGTCAGTGGTCAACAAAGAGATCGGACGATATGAAGCTGGGTCCGTCAAATCTTTTCCCTGCTTTGGTAGGACAACAATTATCGCCTCTCGCATGGACCGGGGCAGCTCCCCCCCCGCCAAACTCGCAGTGTAAACCTCCATCAACTTGGAAAGCAACACCTCTTTGTATTTTTTGTAGACTTCTCCTGGGATACCGTCCCCCCCTGGGGCCTTGTCACTAGGTACAGAGGCCAGAGCGGCCTCAAGTTCCTCCATATCAAAGGGCTCCTCAAGAAGCCTCTGCTCCGCCAGTGAGAGTCGTGGAAGCCGCACCCCCACTAAAAAGTTATCAATTTCCTCCTCCGATGGCTGCACATGTGACTGGTACAGATTTGAGTAAAATCCCATCATTACCTCCAGTATGGCCCTACTGCCTGTATGCTCACATCCGTCTTTCCCCTTTAATTTAGTGATATACGCCGATTCCCTTTGGGCCGCCACCACCCTGGACAGAAGGTGACCCGCTCTCTCTCCCTCCTCGAAAAACTTCATCGTGCAGAACAGCCTTTTCCTCTCCGCAGTTTTCATAGTCATATTACAAACCTCTCTCTGAGCTGATCTCAAACGTTCTCGGGCTTCAGGGGTTTGCTCCTCAATTAGTGCCGCCTCTGCTCCCTCTAATGACCTAATCAACTCCTGGTCTCTCCTGCCCGTTTCGGTTTTAACTTGCGATATGTTTTTAATGCACAACCCTCTGAAGTAAGCCTTCATGGCTTCCCATACCATCAATACCGAAGCCGAGCCCATATTAATTTTAAAGAATTCCTTCAGGTCATCCCCCACATGGCCGTCCAGATCAATCAGCTGGAGCCAGAACGGATTTAGCCTCCACAGGGGTCTCCTGGAAAACTCAGAGCCCTGCCCCTGAAGCACCACACACATAGGCGAGTGATCCGACAGAGTTCTAGCCAAATAAGTTACCTCACCCACTAGACTTAGCATCGGACCATTCCCCAGGGCCAGATCAATCCTGGACAGCGAGGCAGAGGCGGGAGAGAAGCAGGAGTACTTATAAATTCCGGGGTGATGGGTTCTCCATATGTCTATTAGTGCAGTCTCCTTCAGAACCGCCCCAAAGGGGGTGCAATTACCACCAGTCTCAGGCCTCCCGACCACCTCTGTCCCAATGGGCATCAGGAACATTGTTGAAGTCACCAATTATCAGAAAGGGAACCCCCGGGAAATCGCCCACTACCTCCATGACCTTGTGCAGCACTTTCCCACAATACGGCGGAGGGATATATATCGAGATCAGTAGCATCAGTATACCAGACAATTTACATAGCAAGCATACGAACCGACCCAGCGGGTCTATAATCACTTTACACTGTTCAAAAGGTATACCTGTGCGAACAAGAACACTGACCCCCGTGAGTATGTGGAATATGTTGCATGATACCCCACCTGCAGCCATCTTTTTTTTAAGAAGATGCGTTCTACTCTTTATCAAGTGGGTTTCTTGCAAGCATATGACTGCAGGTTTGGCATCAAGCAAGAAAGTAAACATTGCCTGTCTTTTTACTCCGGACGCCAACCCTCTAACGTTCCAACTTATTATTTTTATTTTATCCGCCATTACCCTGCAACCCCAAATACCGTGTCATCCATTTCCTCATTTGTGAATTAGTAAGGCTGTCTCCCCTCGAACCTGTGTGACATAGACAATAGTTTAACATTCCCCCCTCCCTCCCCACCCTCCACCCCCCCTCACACAATACCCCAACTTCACCCAACTCAAGCTTTCCATCTCCTCCAGGTGTCACGGAGGAGAGGGCGTACTTTATCCGATTCAGAGTAACCACTTCACCGAAGCAAACCCGCTTTACTCCCCAATCTCTGGGAGTAGCATATGGCTAGTGATTGCAGCCAAACAATACTCAACAGTTAACCATAAAACATTCACATTTAGCTTTCTGTTAAATACATTTAACATGTCCAGAACACATGAACTAGAAAAAGGTAGGAAAATTTCTCCCCCTCCCCTCCAATGCACAGCAAGATTATTTCCCAAAATGAGAGGGAGGGTCTTCCTCCTGAGAAAAAGGTATTCAGGAGGGAAGAGCGGATATATGTAAGATCCGGTCCCGATTAAAGGACAAGACCCGTCCCGATTAAAGGACAAGTCAGCTCAGTCAGCCAGCGGAGTCCTTAGAATTTGCCTTGCTGAGACGCGTCTCGTTGCTGTCCATCCAGTTAAGGGCCTCCTTTGCATCCGGGAAGAAATGGACAGTGTCCCCGTCTACCACTCTCAGTTTAGCCGGATATATCATTGAGTACGGCACACCCAGGGCTCTCAACCTCTTCTTAATGTCAACGAATTTGGCCCTCTGCTTTTGAACCTCCATAGAGAAGTCCGGGTAAATGGAAATCCTGGAGCCGTTGATTTTCAGGTCCGGATGATTCTTGGAAAAGCGAAGAATAGCATCCCTGTCCCGATAATGCAGAACCTTGACAAGCACTTGTCTTGGAGGACGGCCAGGGGGGAGGGGGAATGCGGGGACACGGTGAGCTCTTTCCACGGCATATAAACGGGACAGGTTGTTCTGGCCAATAGTGTTCAACAGCCACTGTTCAAAGAACTCGGTGGGTGCAGAGCCTTCCATTTTTTCCGGCACCCCAATAATCCGCACATTATTACGTCTTGACCTATTCTCTAGGTCATCAGTCTTTGCCTGCACAGCTGACATTGCAGTGGCCATACGCTGATGCTGCTTGTCAGATTTTGCAATAGTATCTTCCACAGTGCTAATACGTTTCTCAGCTTCCCCCATCCTCTCCTTAGTGACATGCATGGAGTGCTGTAACTTAGACATGCTGGCCTGCAGGACCCCAAGCTGTGCTGCCACCTCAGTAATAGTAGTGTGAGAGTGCATTGCCAGCTTGAACAAGTCTTTTAATGTGGGCTCCTCTGGGATCACCATCCCCCCCATTTGCCGCTTACATTCCTCCATCTCACCTCTGTCCCATTTCATAGTTCCTTGGTCTTCCTCCCGGCTTTCACAGTCACTCTCCTCACCATCCTCCACACCAGATTCCTCTGGCTCCTCTGCACTCCCCGCAAGCCCCCTCTGACCTCTACCTGCACTTGCCGGACACCGCTTATCTTCCTCCAGCCTGGCGAACCTCCGCAGTTTAGACACTGCATCTGACCTGCTGGGATTCCCCCATCTTCCTCCGGGCCCGCCATCAATACATCTTCTCCACCGGCGCCATCTTGTGCCTTCTTCTCCGACTGGCCTGCTGGCCTTTTGCTTCCTTTCTTCCAGCCATTTGCTTGTGCACTCCTGATTTACAGAGCCTGTGGTCAGGGTCAACACCCTCTCCAAGGAATGTGAATTTAACAGCTAAATAGTGGCTGCAATCTATCAAACTGTCATATATCCAGCGGGAGCTCCTGCTGCACGCGTCTGATCACATCTCCCTCAGGCCACGCTCACATATACTGGAACATTATTAGAGTCCATCATATACTGTACGGAACATTATATGGGCCCCTTTATGTATTGAGCAATACATGAGTGTCATTATTCTTTATGGAGCAAAATATGGGGCCTATTATATACTGTATAGAGCAATATATGGGGCCCATTATACAGTAAGGAGCATTATATGGGGTCCATTATTCTGTATGGAGCAATATATAGGCCCTATTACATACTGTATGGAACAATATATGGGGCTCATTATTCTGCATGGAGCAATATGTGGCTCATTATTCTGTACGTAGCAACATATAGGGCTCATTATTCAATATGGGGTCCATGATTCTGTATGGAGCAATATATGGGCTCATTATACTGTATGAAGCATTATATGTGGCTCATTATACTGTATTGAGCATTATATGGGGTGCATTATTCTGTATGGAACAATATATGGGGCTCATTATTTTGTATGAATCACTATGTGGTGCCCATAATACTGTATGGAGCATTATATGGGTCTTATTATTCTGTATGGAGCACTATGGGGTGCCCATAATACTGTATGGAGCAATATATGGAGCTCATTATTCTGTATGGAGCACTATGTGGTGCCCATAATACTGTATGGAGGACTATACTGTCCAATTTCTGATCTATTGTAAAATTTACAATAGATATCACTCATGTAATGTAAGAAGTGAAATGTTTAGCATTGTACTATACCTATATTTTTTTGCCGTATCTGTGCATCATGAATTGTGGTATGTGTTAAAGGGGCCCACTGAGACTCTTTCGCCCAGAGCTCACGAAAACCTGGAACCTGCCCTGTTCCCATCACACATGGGGTATTGGTGTACTCAGGAGAAATTGCACAACAAATTTTTGGGGTCAATTTTCTCCTGCTACCCTTGTGAAAATGAAAACTTTGGGGCTAAAGCAACATTTTTGTGAGAAAAATTTTATTTTCACGGCTCAACGTTATCAAATTCTGTGAAGCACCTGTGTGTTCAAGGTGCTCACCACACCTCTAGATAAATTCCTCGAGAGGTGTAGTTTCCAAAAAGGGGTCACTTGTGGGAGGGTTTCTACTGTTTAGGTATATCAGGGAGTCTACAAGAGCGACATAGCATCCGTTATCTATTCCAGCCAATTTTCCGCTCCAAAAGTCAAATGTGGTGCCTTTTTTCTGAACCCTGCCGTGTGCCCAGTCAGTTTTCCACCACATATTGGGTATAGGTGCACTCATAAGGAAATGTACAGCAGATTTTGGCATCAGTTTTCCCCTGTTACACTTGTGACAATGAAAAATTTTGGGATAAAGTAACATTTTGTGGGAATATTTAGTATTTTAATTTCAATTTTTCTTTCCACATTGCTTTAATTCCTGTGAAGCATCTGAAGGGTTAGTAAACTTCTTGAATTTGGCTTTGGACACTTTTTTTTTTTAATAAACTTCTTTATTAGATGATTTGACATATTAATATGCAATCAAATATATATCAAGAACATAGATTATATGCATATATCTTGAAAATACAATGTTGCTCTCATCCAATTTCAATTTAACCTTTTGAATGTTACAACAATACTTCATTCGAACCATATACAGAACTAGCAATGAAACAATAAACAAATATTATGACCTCAATATCCCCAAGTTACCAGCTACATCCTCAAGATTGTACCATATTGTACCCTTAAATGCTACCATTAATTGATTGATCTCTGCTTGTGAATAACTACATTCAATAAAAGTCCTCCATTTTTTTAAACATTTTTCAGTATTCTTTTCTTTTTGGGATTCTGTAACTATTTTGTCCATCAACATTAGGGATTTTATAGTATCTATCAGTTCTGAAATACTCGGTGGTTTCTTCTCCAGCCAGTGTCTCAAGATACATTTCTTAGCTGCCAGCAGAACAATATGTACAGCATCGGGAGCACTATATAGTTATTATTTGATTCACTTATCAGGCTAATGAACTGAAAAACACACGCCTGTACATTTTTGGGAATCTCAACCTTCCAGATTCTCTGTATGTATTTAATTACCTCAGACCAGAATCTTTGAATAATTGGACATTCCCACAAACCATGTAATAAATTGGCCCTGTATAGACTACATTTTGGACAGCTAGTAAGATAGTGAGCAGGTGCACCATTGTAGGTAAGATTAACCCCTTCACCCCCAAGGGTGGTTTGCACGTTAATGACCGGGCCAATTTTTACAATTCTGACCACTGTCTCTTTATGAGGTTATAACTCTGGAACGCTTCAACGGATCTTCGCGATTCTGAGATTGTTTTCTCGTGACATATTGTACTTCATGATAGTGGTAAAATTTCTTCCATATAACTTGCATTTATTTATGAAAAAAACGCAAATATGGCAAAAATTTTGAAAATTTTGCAATTTTCAAACTTTGAATTTTTATTCCCTTAAAACAGAGAAATATGTCACACAAAATAGTTAAGAAATAACATTTCCCACATGTCTACTTTACATCAGCACAATTTTGGAAACAAAATTTTTTTTGTTAGGAAATTATAAGGGTTAAAAGTTGACCAGCGATTTCTCATTTTTACAACAAAATTTACAAAGCCATTTTTTTTCGGGACCACCTCATATTTGAAGTCACTTTGAGGGTCTATATAGCAGAAAATACCCAAAAGTGACACCATTCTAAAAACTATACCCCTCAAGGTACTCAAAACCACATTCAAGAAGTTTATTAACCCTTCAGGTGCTTCACAGGAGCTGAAGCAACGTGGAAGGAAAAAATGAACATTTTACTTTTTAGTCACAAAAATGATCTTTTACAAACATTTTTTTATTTTCACAAGAAAAAAAGGAGAAAAAGGACCGATAAAGTTGTTGTGCAATTTCTCCTGAGTACGCCGATACCCCATATGTGAGGGAAAACCACTGTTTGGGCACACGGCAGAGCTCGGAATGGAAGGAGCGCAGTTTGACTTTTCCAAACCAAAATTGGCTGGAATTGAGAACGGACGCCATGTCGCGTTTGGAGAGGCCCTGATGTGCCTAAACAGTGGAAACCCCCCACATGTGACCCCATTTGGAAACTAGACCCCCTAAGGAACTTATCTAGATGTGTGGTGAGCACTTTGAACCCTCAAGTGCTTCACGCAAGTTTGTAATGTAGAGCCGTGAAAGAAAAAAAATCATATTTTTTCCACAAACATGATGTTTTAGTCCCAAATTTTTATTTTCCCAAGGGTAAGAGGAGAAATTGGCCCACAAAAGTTGTTGTCCAACATGTCCTGAGTACGCTGATACCCCATATGTGGGGGGGAACCACTGTTTGGGCGCACGGCAGGGCTGAAAGGGAAGGAGCGCCGTTTGACTTTTCCAAACCCAAAATTGGCTGGAATTGCGAACGGACGCCATGTCGCGTTTGGAGGGCCCCTGATGTGCCTAAACAGTGGAAACCCCCCACATGTACCCATTTTGGAAACTAGACCCCCTAAGGAACTTATCTAGATGTGTGGTGAGCACTTTTGAACCCTCAAGTGCTTCACGCAAGTTTGTAATGTAGAGCCGTGAAGAAAAAAATCATATTTTTTCCACAAGCATGATGTTTTAGTCCCAAATTTTTTTTTCCCAAGGGTAAGAGGAGAAATTGGACCAAAAAGTTGTTGCCCCAACATGTCCTGAGTACGCTGATACCCCATATGTGGGGGGGAACCACTGTTTGGGCGCACGGCAGGGCTTGAAAGGGAAGGAGCGCCGTTTGACTTTTCCAAACCAAAATTGGCTGAATTGCGAACGGACGCCATGTTGCGTTTGGAGGGCCCCTGATGTGCCTAAACGTGGAAACCCCCACATGTGACCCCATTTTGGAAACTAGACCCCCTAAGGAACTTATCTAGATGTGTGGTGAGCACTTTGAAACCCTCAAGTGCTTCACGAGTTTGTAATGTAGGCCGTGAAAAAAAAAAAATATATTTTTTCCACAAACATGATGTTTTAGTCCCCAATTTTTTATTTTTCCCAAGGGTAAGAGGAGAAATTGGACCAAAAAGTTGTTGTCCAATTTGTCCTGAGTACGCTGATACCCCCCATGTTGGGGGGAAAAATGTTTGGGTACGGGGGCTCGGGGAAGGGAAGCGGTGACGTTTTGGAATGCGACTTTGATGGAATGGTTGGGGCGTCATGTTCGTTTTTCAGGCCCCCATGTGCCTAAAAGTTTTGGAAACCCCCCCCTGTGACCCCTTTTAAAACTAGACCCCCAAGGAACTTATCTAGGTGTTGGTGAGCACTTTGAACCCCAAGTGTTTCACTAACGTTTATAAAACCCGGGTGAAAAAAACAACATTTTTTTTTTTAAAAGTGATGTTTTTTTTCCCCCAATTTTTTTTTTTTCCAGGGTGAGGAGAAATTGGACCCCCAAAAAAGGTTGTCCAATTTTTTCCCGGTACGTGATACCCCAAAATTGGGGGGATACACCGTTTTTGGGACACGGCAGGGGGCGGAAGGGAAGCGGTACGTTTTGGAAAACAGACTTTTTTTTGGAAGGTCTGGGGCGTATGTTCCGTTAGCAGAGCCCCTGATGTGCCTAAAAAGTGGAAACCCCCCCCCTGTTTTCCCCTTTTTTGGAACTAGACCCCCTAAGGAACTTTCTAGGTGTGTGGTGAGAACTTTTTCCCCCCAATGTTTTTTCTAACGTTTATTAAGCCCTGGCGTGAAAAAAAAAAAACATTTTTTTTTTTTCCCAAAATGTGTTTTGTCCCCTTTTTTTTTTTTTCCCCCAAAGGGGAAAAAGGGGAAATTGGACCCCCCAAAAGGGGTTTTCCAATTTGTCCTGGTCGTGTACCCCCTTGTTGGGGGGGCATGTTTGGGCAACGGCGGGCTCGGAAGGGGGCAGGCGTTTTGGAATGGGGTTTTGGAATGGTCTGGGGGTCATTTCCCCTTGCAGAGCCCCGATGTGCCTAAACAGGGAAACCCCCCCTGTGACCCCATTTTGGAAAAGACCCCAAGGGGAATTATTGGTTGTGGGAGCCCTTTAACCCCAATTTTTACTAACGTTTAAACCCCCCGGGTGAAAAAAAAAAAATTTTTTTTTTCCCCCAAAAAAGTGATGTTTTAGTCCCCAATTTTTATTTTCCAAGGGTAAGAGGAGAAATTGGACCCCAAAAGTGGTTGTCCAATTGCCCCGGTACGTGATACCCCATGTTGGGGGGATCCACTTTTTGGGGCATAGCAGGGTCGGAAGGGAAAGCAGTGCGTTTGGAAGCAGATTTGATGGAATGGTCTGCGGGCGTCTGCCCTTAGCGACCCCCTGAGGGCCCTTTAAAAAGTGGAAACCCCCCCAGTGCCCCCTTTTGGAAATAGCCCCCCCAAAGGAATTTCTAGGTGTGTGGTGGCACTTTAAACCCCCCAAGTGTTTCACTAACGTTTTAATCCCCCGGCGTAAAAAAAAAAAATTTTTTTTTTTTTCCCCAAAAGTGATGTTTTGCCCCCCAATTTTTATTTTCCCAAGGGGGAAGAGGAGAAATTGGCCCCCAAAGTGGTTTCCAATTTTCCTGAGTACGCTGAACCCATATGTTGGGGGGCCCCCTGTTTGGGCAACGGCAGGGGGGGAAGGAAGGTGAGTTTTGGATTCAGACTTTGATGGAATGGTCTGGGGGTCATTTCCCCTTTGCAGACCCCCGATGTGCCTAAAAAAGTGGAAACCCCCACAGTGCCCCCCTTTGGAAACTAGCCCCAAAGGAACTTTCTAGGTGTGTGGTGAGCATTTTTAAACCCCCGTGTTTCACTAATTTTTAAAAAGCCCGGGTGAAAAAAAATTTTTTTTTTTTTTTTCCCCAAAAGTGATGTTTTACCCCCCAATTTTTTTTTTCCCAAGGGAAAGGGGGAAAAAGGACCCCAAAAGTTTTTCCCCAATTTTCCGAGTCGCTGTTCCCTTTTTTGGGGGGGGTCCACGTTTGGGCATACGGGGGGTGGGGAAGGGAAGCGTGACGTTTTGGAATGCAGACTTTGTGGAATGGTCTGCGGGGTTTTATGTTCGTTGCGAGCCCCTGATGTGCCTAAACAGTGGAAACCCCCACATGTGACCCCTTTTTGGAACTAGACCCCTAAGGAACTTATCTGGGGTGGGGGATGAGCTTTTTAACCCCAAGTGTTTCACAAAGTTTATAACCCCCCGGTTGTAAAAAAAAAACCCTATTTTTCC
Organism: Oophaga sylvatica; assembly: GCA_033576555.1. NCBI lineage: Eukaryota > Metazoa > Chordata > Amphibia > Anura > Dendrobatidae > Oophaga > Oophaga sylvatica. The sequence goes on from JARQOD010000001.1 coordinate 704,131,698, forward strand.
TCAACAAATGGTTTTAGTCTTCAATTTTTTTTTTCCCAAGGGTTTTAAGGGAGAAATTGGCAAAAGTTGTTGTCCAATTTCCCCTGAGTACTGGTACCCCATATGGGGAAAAAAACTGTTTGGGCCAATTGGGGTCAGAGGGAAAATTGTGCTTTTGGAAGCGACTTTGATGGAAGGTTGGGGCGTCTGTTCGTTTGCAGCCCCCTGAGCCCCTAAACAAAAAAAAAAAAATGACAATGAAAATTTTGGAAAGTGCCCCCAAGGAACTTGTTGTATGTAGTACAGTTCTATAGGTCTTGTGCTTGGGGGCGATGAAAAACAGGAGTCAAGGTTTGAATAGAAAAGCCGTTTATTCATACAAGTTGCAGAAATAGTCACACAGTTTGCGAACAGAAACAGGGGCCGCAGGCAGGTAATCCAAGTCAGAATCATTCCAAACAGATTCGGATCTTTTCTCTGTTACCCCAAGTCCTGCAAAGTGGGTTTTCAAAAAACAGGGTTCAGAGTCCACAATGTCAGGTTCTCAGAGGAAAAACTGGAGTACGGTCCAAGGTTTTAGGAGTCAAGTCACAGGGGTTACTGCAGGCGATTTTTAAGCCCCATTGCTCAGCTTGGCGTTAAAAAACAAAGGGGGGAACAGGGCGGGAAAGCAAGCTGGAAACTCCATTTTGACTGGGGAAAAAACTGCGCAAGAAGAAAGTAAAATGGCTGACGAAAAAACTGAGTTTCAGGAAATATCATAGAACCTTACATTACTCCCCCCTTAAGGAAACCCGGATGACCCCCGACCAGCTTGTGGGGGGACCTTGATGAAATGACGGGGGAAGCGAGGAGCTTAACGTTTTGCCCCGGGTTTTGAGTTTTCCCCCCCCGGGTAGCCCTGCCCCTTTAAGATATTGTAACTGATTTCTAACAAAAGGAATCTAAAACCTTTCCCCACAAATTCTTCCCCACCTGACTAGAACTGGGTCAGGGAAGGAGAGGAACGTCCCCGGGAAAAGTATTGGGGGGGCAGCCTTTAGTAGGGTACATGAAAGACGGGGGATTTATTTCTGGGCAGTGAAAAAGCAAGCAAGGGGCTTATAATTTTTTGGTTTTTAGGGTCCAAAATTCTTTTTCCAATTAGACGATGGAATCCTTAAAAAGATTTTGGTTGACGCCGCCAAAACTTACCTTGAAGCTGGTGCAGGTTTTTTGAAATTTATTGCTCTTTCTTACTTTTTGGCCCCTCCCCATTTTCCCCTTTGAAGATCCATATTTTTGTAAAGACGTGATTCTTTCACCACTGCTGGTAAAAAAGGGGGTTTTATGGGAAATTGTGGGGGAAAATTAGGTGATACCTAGATTGAGAAAAAGGAGATTTTTTTTTGGGGGCCTCTGAGGTTGTTATCAGAATCAGCTAAAAGGAAGTAGATCCCCCAATCCCCGTAGGTGGAGATAAAGCAGCGGGATACTGCTCCAGGGTTTATTGGTTCGTTGGTCGTCCTTTTTGTTGGGGGATGAAAAGCAGAAAAAGGTTTATTTTTCCCCAAGCTGCCAGAAATTTTCCCCAAAATAAAAAGGAATTGCACCCCTCGATCCAAATAACCCATCCGGACTCCTGTAAGCGAAACACTCTTTAATAAAAAAAAATTTGATGTCTGTTTTGCAGTGGGAAAAGGCCAAGGGAAAATGAGTCCTTTTTTAGAGGGTCAACCACCTAGAATGGGGTTCTTCCCGGAGGGGTAACTCCCAATGAAGTCCATGAAATGGACCCCCGGGGGGAGGGTGGGAAGGGCTGTACACCCCAGTTGGTGAGGAGCGAGGTTTTTTGCTTTGCACAGACCTCACTGAAGTAAAAAAAAATTTAAAAACCCCTTCCGCAGTGGGCCACCAAAGAAACGAGAAAGAAATTCCGTGTTTTAGATTCCTCTATGCCCAGCTATCTTAAAACGTAAATGAGTTGCAAACTTTTTAACTGACTGTTTCAGGAATATACAGCGTTTTCCTAAAACCACACACCTTTTTAAAAAAAGACTTAGTCCCTTGGGGGTTGGAAAAAGGAATCCCATGGTATGCCTTCCTTTGTCCTTAATGGGGCTTGATTATGTTTTTCTCTAGGTCTAGGTCAGGAAGAATAGTCTTGGGGGTTTTGGAGTGTCTCTGTGGTAAAATCTAGAGGTGCATCGTTTTTATTGCGCCCCCGGCTAAAAGAGATGAAAAAATTTTAAAGGTTTAAGAAAAGATTCCGCGAGCGGCGAGGAGTCGGGGCCTTAGCCGACCTGATAAACTCAAGGTTCGATGGTCTGTCAGGAAAAATATTTGCTGGCGCCCCCGAAAAGGTGCCTTTTTTTGAAGGGGGGAAAAAGGCCAACAACTTCTTTGCCCCAGTAGTTCCTCTCAGCCGAAAAACTGTGGGAAAAGAAGGCCAGGGGGCAAGACATTTTTCACTGTTCTTGGAGAGTATGTAAAAGGCACGTCTGAAGCACCCCTTATTTTGAAGGCAATCGGGGTTGGGATTATAGGATGGTGCATGGTAAATTTTCTTTAGACGGGAAAAGTTCCTGGGCTTGGGGAGCCCCGGAAAACCAGCTTTTCCGGGAGTTAGTGATAGGGACATCCTCAGAAAAAATTTAATAAAGTCTATAAAAATTGGCAAAACCATGAAGCGCTGTACCCCTTCACTTTCTAGGACTTGGCCAACCTTGAGGGTTTTGGGTTTTTTTCATCCATAAAAATTTTGTGTAGATAGTACATACCCAAAAAATTATTTCGGTCTATGGAATTCACTTTTTTTAAGTTTTTGTAAAGTGTTTTTGTCTTAGACTTTTCCAAGACCATTTTCCATGTCCTGTGTTCCCCTGTGGAGTTAAAAAAAAAATTGAATATCACCAATAATTACCCGAATGTATCTAGGAGACCCCTGAAGTGTCATTCCCAAAATTTTGGGAAAAGTGGCTGGGGCGGTACTCCCCCCAAAAGGAAAAAATAGATATTCAAAGTGTCCATGGGTGACCTGAATGCGTCTTCTTCCCCCGGGGTTAAAACGGCTAGTTATAGGCCCCCGAAGATTAGTTTAAAAAAATTTTTTGGCTGTCGCACTCTCCCCAAAACTCAGGGAATTAAAAGGGGAATGGATAACGGTTTCTAATAGAAAACCCTTTTGAGTTTTATGTCTAGCATGGTCCAGGATCCTTTTTTCTTTACAAAAAAAGTGGGGACCCGCAGGAGATGAAGAGGGGGGTATGAAGCCCTTGGCTGATTTCTTATGTAATCCTTTAAAAACCCTTTTGCTCGGGGGGCCCCCCAGGGGGGGGATCTTTTCCAAAAAATATCTCTGTCAGGGGAAAAATTCAATTTACAATATAGGCGGTGAGGAGGAAGTGGTCAGCGTTCTTTTGTCAAAAAATCCCTAGCCTGGTATACGTGGTAGTTGGGATGACATGTTTTCCCTTTGGAACAGAGAAAAACGAAATTTTTTTTGGGCTACTTTTTTTGGAAAGTGAATTTTTTGGGCTCCCCGTTAATGGTGGATTCGGGGGCAGCATGGTAGCCCTAGAATAATGGGAAAGTGGGGAAAGGAAAAGCATAAAGGACGTTTCTCTTGATGATCTTTACCTAAAAAACCCCCAAAGGGGTCTTTTTCCTGATCCAGGGCCCGAGGGCGCGGGGCCCTCCACGTTTCCATCTGAAAGGAGTCCTTCTTTATAACGTTTCCCCCTTTTTTTAGAGAAAAAAGGAACCCCCTAAAATTTCCCTTGCCCCTGGTCGATCATAGCAGGCTGGGCCCCCCAAAACGGTCAACCCAGGTTGATGGAAAGAAAGCAATGAGAATTGTTTTTTTAAAAATCACTGGGACACCGTGGGGAAAATTGAAAAATGGCACGTTTACACAGTCAAGTTCGAGGTAACGGAGTTTAAGTCGAGAAAAAAAAATCTGTTGTGAGATCTCTTGGAGGAGGCCGGACCTGACGATCCCCCCGCAAACTTTCCCAAGAATGAGTGCTGCAGTTTTTTCTTAGAGAAGGTGGGGCAGTTTTTAATTTTAAATGCCCTGACTTACCCCAAAAAAAAATGATTCTCCTTAAAAGATGTTCCCCTTCGTGCATCAGTAACCCCCCGTTTAAAGGTCTTGATGGGTTCAGGTTCAGGTTCCCGTGTAATCCTATCAAAAAGGGTTTTGTGGAGAGGAAGGTGGAAAAGGGGTTATTCGATTGCTTTCGAACCATCTCTTTGCCCCCGTTTAGTAGACGGGTTCATACGGATGCAGTAATTAAAAAAGTCACTAACGGTGGGGGGGTCGGCACGAGCAAGTTCATCCTTAATCAGTGGGATAACCCCTTTCGAAAAAAGATTTTTTGGCGGAACGCCCGGTGGTTCAAGGGCCCATCTCTGAAATCAAGGATTTCATTTTCCGAGTGCTTACCTTGGCGCAAAGCAACATGGCGCTTCGGGTTTTTGCACTCTTTTGGGGTCATCAAACACCGCCCCTGCTGAAAAAAATCATAAGGTGATTCAAACAATCATCCTCAGTTCAATCAGAGGGTTTCCCAAAATTTAAACCTTGTTGGTAAGCAATAATTTAGTAAGCCCCTTAATCTTCGGGGGGAAATTGAAAAGCTGTGAAGAAAAAAAAAGATTGCATTGATTAAAAATCCCTGAATTTTCACGTTCACGCCAAAAAAAAAAGGGGGAATTGGGGGAATCCAGCACCGGGTACGGGGGCCCCTAGACCCCCCCCTTAAAAACCAAAACCCGGGGCTCGCAAATCCGGGTGTCTGTCCAACCACTTGCAAATTGTGATTTTGAGGCCCCGTTTTTAAAAAAGGGTCTTTTATTTGCAAATCTGCAGGATATTATCAGTCACTCCCCAAAGTTCCTTTTGCGGGTCCATTTCCAGATCTTTTAAAATAGGATTCTGGAAAAAGAGGAGGAAAAAAAAAAAAAGGTTCCCTGTGGCAAAACTGCAGAGAGAAAAAAAATTAAAGGGGGAATGTCACCTAAAAGGTTGTGAGAATTTTACAACCCTATCATCACAAAAAATTTCACCAGAATTGATTCCAGAGTTCAGAGACAAAAAAAAAAAAAAAAGGAAAAAAAAAAAAAAAAAAACAATGGGTTTTTTCCGTGGTAAAAACTGCAAAAAAAAAAACTTAAGGGAATTGCTCCCTGAAAGGTTGTGAGAAGTCAAAACCCCCTGTCTACAGAAAGTAAAAAAACCGGAGTTGTATCCACAGTACAGCAGACACCCCCCCTTCCAGACCAGCAAACTAACTTTTGGCTCGAATCTTGAATGTATGTAGTAATTATATAGGTCTTTGTTGGGTGCATGAAAACACAGGAGTCACAGGTTTGTTATAGAAAACCCCTGTATTTTCATACAATTTGGGGCAGAAATAGTCCACTTTTTGAGAAAGAAACAGGGGGAACACAGGCCAGGAAAACCAAAAGTCAGCAATCACCCCCCAATAAGATTAGGATTTTTTCTCTGTTCCTTTTAAGTCCTGCAAACGTGGGTTTTCAAAGGCGGGTTTTCAGGCCCAAAAAGTGTTCAGGTTCCTCGTAGAATAGCTGGAGTAAAGGTCAAGGTTACAGGGTCAAGTCACGGTTCATGCAGGCTGATTCAAGATTTTTTGCTCAGCTGTGGCTGTTTTAAAAAGCAAAGGAAAGAATCGGGGGGGAACATGCAAGCGGAAAAAACCTTTTTATGGGGGAGATAGCTGCAGCAAAAAGAAAGTAAATGGTGACGAACAAACTGAGTTTCAGGAATTATCATAGAACCTTTTCAGAATTTTTTTAAATGTCCCCCCCCCTTTTGGGGCTAATCTTTTGAAAAAAAAATTAGTAGTGAAAGGAGGGGGAAAATTTAAAAAATCCTTCATCACAGGCCGGTTTTCAGGGCAGGTGTCGATTGGAAGTGGTGCCCCTTTGGTTTCCCCTTTTGTAACACATCGGCCCTTTTTTTTTCGGTTCCTTTTCTTCCAGTTGGGGGGACCCCCCCCCGGGGAAAAAGCTGCCCCCTATGTTCGAATTCGTTGGAATAGGGGCCCTGTTTCCTGGCCCCCAAAAAATCAGGGCCTTAAACTCCCTCCGAAATGAGGTAGTGTATCGCTGTTGGTGCACATGTGACAGCGGGAAAAAAAGGTTGAGCATTCCCCTTTGGCGATGTGCAGGACGCTTCTTGTACCAACCTTGGCCTTTTCAAAGCACTGACGGTTGGAAATTTTTAGAGGTAAAAAACCCCCAGTATTTTTGTACCCCCGTCACAGCCCCGGGTTTTCGGCCTTTTGAGAGGTACCCTTTTCAGTGCTAGGGCGTTTTCCATCCTTTTTGGGGGGTCAAGAAAAGGACATCCCTCTTGTCCTTGTACTTGCCCCCCAACAGGTGGTCGTACTTGGGGGTTGCTCTCACCTTTCTGAGCATCACCCCAAATAGCGTTTTGGGGGTCTTATTTTTGCGGCGGGACGAGGCGCGGTCCTCGGCAGGGAGGGATTTTTTAGAGTGGGATGCTGGAATAAAAGTTATCGTTTAAAATGTAACCTTTTTCCCGCAGTGGTGCCCCAAAAACCCACAAAATTTTCCCACTCACTCCCGGACGGGGGGACACTCAGGGGTAAATCCGGGGGTCCTTTCCTTCGTAAACCAAAGCTGTGTGTGTACCCTGAGGTACTCTCACACGCTGTGATTTTTTTTCCCTCCTTGCCTCTTGCTGGGCAGGTTTTTGGGGAATGCGAGCCGTCCCTTAAATGAACCAAGGATCATCCCCCCAAGTCCCTTGGGGAGTAACTCAGCAAAATTCTGTTGAAGTGTTGATGCCCCGGGCCCAACTTTGACCGGCGGCAAATTGGGGTCATCTCGTGGGGAACACTGTGCTTATATTATAAAGCAGGAATTTGTGGATGGCCTCAAAACGCGTCCCACCCCTGACCATTGGAAAAGGGGTGTTTTAAAATATAACATCTTTTTTCCGAATTTCTGGGTTCTTCAGGTCCCCTATGGAGGACCAGGCCCAAAACGCATTTTTAAATGCATTACAGGAGCCTTGGAAAAAGATGAAGGGGGGTTTGCGCAAAAATTGCCGAGCGTACAAATTTTTTTGCTCCACCATGGGTTAAAATTTAAAACCTCAGAGAAAAAGACTTTAAAAAGTCTTTTCGTGAAGCGGGAGTAAAAATGATTCTGATTCTCCAAAAAAATCGGAATCGGGGCTTTTAAATTTTGGGGGGGCCCGGGGGCCAAGGGGGGCCGAAGGGGGGTGCGCTGGTTCATTTTCAGGGGGGGCGCTGCCTCATTTTCTGCCCCGGGGCGTCGCGGGGGGTTCGCGGCCCCCGGGAGGAGATGGGGGAAGAAGAATTTATTAAAAATAAAGAATGTGGGTCCTCTCCTTCGCTATCAGTGTCGGGGGAAAGAAAGCGTATGCCCCCCCACTGAATAGCGTGTTGGGATGAGGTGCGAGGGGAATTTTTTTTTGAATGTGGTGTTGGTAAAATTTATTTATAACTGTTGTTGTGTGTGGGGGGGGTAGTGATTGGTGTAAACTAAGTGAAAAAAAAGCTAAAAGAAAGAAGCGAATAGGGAAAAAAAGGGCCCTGTGAAAAAAGCTAAACCAGCAGGAAACGAGCTCTGAAAAGTGACGGTGTCACTTATCAAATTTCCCCTGGCTGCTGGGTGTGCGCCGGGAGTGAGGGAAAAGGGGGGGGTGAAAAAAAAAATGGGGGCACGAGCTCTGATAGTGACCCGGGTCACTTATCAAAGTCCGCGGTGGGTGTGCGCACGGGAGTGGGGGAAAAGGGGGGGAAAAAAAAAACTGGGGGGACAAGCTCGATAAGTGACCCCTGTCATTTTTAAATTTCCCCGGGTGCTGGTGTGCCACGGGATGGGGGAAAAGGGGGGGGGGAAAAAAAAAAACAAAAAAAAAAGGAACGGCTTGAAAGTGACTGGTTTTTATCAAAGTTCGTGGCTGTGGATGTGGCACGGGAGTGGCGGAAAAGTTGGTGAAAAAAAAAAAAAAAACGGGGGGAAAAAGAGCTTGATAGTGCTGGGTCACTTTTCAATTTCGGGTGCTGGATGTGCCCGGGGAGTGGCGGAAAGGGGGGGTGAAAAAAAAACGGCAGGCACGAGGTCTGATAAGTGACCGCTGTATTTTTAAAAAAATTTGGGCTCTGGATGTGCGCACGGGGGGGGTGCGAAAGTGGATCGGTGAACTGCGTCACAATCAACGCCGGGGGCGAAAAGGGGGGGGTTTAAAAGGGGGGAAAAGGGAAGGGGGGGGGGGGAAGGGGGGGATTGGGGTGGATCGGGGCTCAAAAACTCACGTTTGTAGTTTTTTTCTTTTTTTCTCTTCTTTTTCTCTTCTTTCTTCTCTTTCAGCAGGGTTGTGGTGTCACAGGCTCTGTGGGGCCCCCAAGGCCCGCCAGGAGGGGTTGGGGGTGTGACCGCACAGCAGGTCTCGCAAGTGTGAGGCCCCCCAGTGCGGCAGCAGGTCAGATCCGTTTTTAGAAGGTCAAGACGGGGGACATCGCTGCTGGACCTGTATTGGTGGGGTCGTGATACTCAACCACCAAAAAAAGGAGACCCTGCATGCCGTGCTAGGGGCCCCGGGCCAGTTTTCGGGCTCACGCTCCCCTTCCTAGGAGGTCACCGGGGGGTACCTAGCAGGCCCCAAACGGTACACCGCTGCTGTGCCCTGTGATTGGCGCGATTGTCGATGACTCGATCGCCAATCAGCTCCTTCTCCCCCCACGGCCCCCGGCCCCAGGATCGTGTATTACTGCACCGATCCAGGCAGGTACAGGGGGGCCAGGGGTATCAGCGGCTGGCCCTGCGTTGGCGCGACGTTTTTGATCGGCGATCGCCCCAATCGGGGGGGGTCTGGCCCCTTTCCCAGGCCCAGGCCCAGGATCGAGTACCCGGTACTCGATCCTCCTGCGTCTCCTGTTTCAGGTTGATTGTGAACAGTGAGAAAGGCTGTGATTGGCTGTTCAAATTTAACAGCCAAACCAGCGTGGGGGGCCCGAGGGGGGGAGGACGCACCCCCGGGGTGCCGACCCCATCCAAGAGGAAGCTGGCGTGGAATTTTAAATGCGATCACCGTATTAAGTCGCGTGTGATTTAAAGGGGGTGACGTACTATCCCGTCCAGGGGAGAATGGCAGGGTTTTTTTGGGGGGGATAGTACGCTAATGCAGAGGGGGGGTTAAAAGCGTATATCGCTTGGTGTATCATTTTTAAAAGCATCTTTCCCCGCTCTTAAAACATTACCTTTCTATTTTTTTCCATCCGATCGTATTTTGTTACCAAAATCTTCATCTGGAATAGATTTTTCCCGTTTTAAATATTTTGAGCACCAGGTGACTAAAATTTGGGCAGAATATGTCATAGATGCTGGAAAGCGATTCCAGGGCTGTCTCTGCCCCAGGAATCAAAATTGTTTTTTTCTTTCTTTTTTCCCCCCCGTCTTTCCCCAAAAATTTTTGTAATGGTGTAATTTTTGGAATTTTTAAGTAGTTTTTGGGGGAAACAAATTTCCCAAAAAAATTTCCCCCCTCAAAAATTTCCCCCCTGCTGGGTTTAAGACCCCCGAACCCCATTCCTTTTTCCTTCCATTCCTTAAAAAAATTTATTTTGTGTTTTCCCTTTGAAAGTTCGGGGTTTCCAAATTCAAATATTTGGGCACAGAAAAAGGGGATTGAACAGTTTTTAATAGCTTTCCATGCTCCCAATGTATCTTGAGCAAACAGCTTACTTTTACATAGTTTGGTAGATGAGCAAAATTTGTATGTAAGATTGTGTTGAGGGGTTAAAGGACGGCTTGTTCCTTCTCCAGGCTAGATTGGGAAAATTTGATGTGCCCCTAGGGGCCCTAAAATGTTCATCAAAAGACAAAAAAATTATTCTAACAAGGGCATCTCAATCCCCCATCTTTTTTCAAAGCCGTTTCTGTAAGCAAACCCCTTTGGGCCCTTTGTCTTGCCAAATAAACTTAGTGAAGGGATTGTAAAATTTTTTTGTGTCAGAGTGCTTTAAAAATAAAGGAAAAGGCGCATTGGGGGTAAAAGTCGTGCAAAGCAACCTTTTTTTTAAGTGCATTCTCCCAAACAACGAGAGGTTTTTATTTCTCCATTTTCCAAAATTTAACAAATTTTTTCAATTAAGCAGAAAAAATTTTAAACTAGAGATTAGCATCTTACCTATTTTCACCCCTAAGTGGTTAATGTTTCTGTGCTACTGAGACTGAGCGTTTTTTTGGGTAAAAAATTTTTTTTTCGATTAAGAGTGGCATTTACTTACTTTTTTTTGTATCCGAAATGAGCCAAAATTTTTAATTTAGAGTAATCCCCCTTGTGTCTCCCCGGGTCTGCCAAAATAAGCATATGTCTGCAAAACACGTTAGTTTTTAATTCTACATCCCC
>JARQOD010000001.1:704142187-704186143 GCA_033576555.1 Oophaga sylvatica
TAACAGTGTGTTTAATATGGATTGGTCTTTTTGAATAAACTTGATATGCTTTGACTATATATCTGCTTGGTGATCCTTTAATATATGCATGTGCCTCCTTTTTGTTACTTATAGTTATCCCACATGCAGTAGTGATCCCGTTTATTCTTATTATATTATTCTGAGGTGGTGCCCACTTAAATCTCCTTTCTTGGCAACATAGCCCAATAGTTACACACAGATATTCTCCTAAGGCCGGAGTCACACTAAACGTATGAAAAATCGGTCTGAGACTCCCTGCCGAGAGTCGCATGAGTGTAATGTGAGTGTCATGCTAGTACAATTCGATTTTTTGACAACTAGCATCTGATTTACACCTGAATGAGTGCGATTGCTATCCAACTGCAATGCGATTTTAACATGAGCTTTTACATACAGCAATTGTTTTTACACATTGTTTTCAAACTAAATATTCTTCAAAACACACACATAAATAAATATAACTATATATATATATATATATATATATATATATATATATAGTACAGACCAAAAGTTTGGACACACCTTCTCATTCAAAGATTTTTCTGTATTTTCATGACTATGAAAATTGTACATTCACACTGAAGGCATCAAAACTATGAATTAACACATGTGGAATCATATACTTAACAAAAAAGTGTGAATCAACTGAAAATATGTCTTATAGTCTAGGTTCTTCAAAGTAGCCACATTTTGCTTTGATTACTGCTTTGCACACTCTTGGCATTCTCTTGATGAGCTTCAAGAGGTAGTCACCGGAAATGGTTTTCACTTCACAGGTGTGCCCTGTCAGGTTTAATACGTGAGATTTCTTGCCTTATAAATGGGGTTGGGATCATCAGTTTTGTTGTGCAGAAGTCTGGTGGATACACAGCTGATAGTCCTACTGAATAGACTGTTAGAATTTGTATTATGGCAAGAAAAAAGCAGCTAAGTAAAGAAAAACGAGTGACATCATTACTTTAAGAAATGAAGGTCAGTCAGTCTGAAAAATTGGGAAAACTTTGAAAGTGTCCCCAAGTGCAGTTGCAAAAACCATCAAGCGCTACAAAGAAACTGGCTCACATGAGGACCGCCCCAGGAAAGGAAAACCAAGAGTCACCTCTGCTTCTGAGGACAAGTTTATCCGAGTCACCAGCCTCAGAAATCGCAGGTTAACAGCAGCTCAGATTAGAGACCAGGTCAATGCCACAAAGAGTTCTAGCAGCAGACACATCTCTACAACGACTGTTAAGAGGAGACTTTGTGCAGCAGGCCTTCATGGTAAAATAGCTGCTAGGAAACCACTAAGGACAGGCAACAAGCAGAAGAGACTTGTTTGGGCTAAAGAACACAAGGAATGGACATTAGACCAGTGGAAATCAGTGCTTTGGTCTGAGGAGTCCAAATTTGAGCTCTTTGGTTCCAACCACCGTGGCTGTGTAAGGGCTATTTGACCAAGAAGGAGAGTGTTGGGGTGCTATGCCAGATGACCTGGCCTCCACAGTCAACAGACCTGAATCCAATCGAGATGGTTTGGGGTGAGCTGGACCGCTCACCGCTTCAATTTTGAATAATCCCCAACAGTGTCACCTGCAAAGCACCCCCACACCATCACACCATCTCCTCCATGCTTCACGGTGGGAACTAGGCATGTAAAGTCCATCCGTTCACCTTTTCTGCGTGCAAAGCAGTCATCAAAGCAAAAGGTGGCTACTTTGAAGAACCTAGAATATAAGACAAATTTTCAGTTGTTTCACACTTTTTTGTAAAGTGTAATGCATAATTCCACATGTGTTAATTCATAGTTTTGATGCCTTCAGTGTGATTCTACAATTTTCATAGTCATGAAAATACAGAAGTATCTTTGAATGAGAAGGTGTGTCCAAACTTTTGGTCTGTACTGTACATATATATATATATATATATGTATTACATAGATACATAGGTAGAAGAAAAGCTGGCAATTCATCTGCCGTGTTCTGTAAAATCACAGCAGGAGCTGACAGCATAGAAGAGATGAATTACAGTAAATACACATAGAATAAGTAGATATACAGATGTCAGTGACAAATACAATTAGTACAGTGTGTGTGCAGCTTACTGTACATGTATTTAATTAATAAAAGATAATTTTTCTGAAAAAAAAAATGGCGTGTGCTCCCGCATAATTTTCATATCCAGCAGAGGGAAAGCAGATGGCTGGGGGCCGATGTTTATAGCCTTGGAAGTGGGTAATACCCATGGAGCTTACCAGGCTATTAATATCAGTTCACAACTGTACACTTAGCCTTTACTGGCTATTAAAATGGGGATCCTAAAAAAAAAATGCTGTAGGGTTCCCTTATAATTAATAGCCAGCAAAGGCTATGCAGACAGCTGTGGGCTGATATTAATAGCCTAGGAAGGGGCCATGTATACTGCCCCCCCTGCTAAAAACATCAGCTCTCCACTGCCTCAGAAAAGGCACATCTCTTAAAATGCTCCAATTCTGGCACTTTGCCTCGCTCTTTCCATGTGCTCTGTAGCGGTGGCAAGTGGGTTGATAGTTGGGGGGTGGATGTCACCTTTGTATTGTCAGGTATCATCAAGCCCCAAGTTATTAATGGAGAAGTGTCAATAAGACGCCCCCATTACTAACCCCATAGTCACATTGTATGAAAACACAGACACCCCAGAATAAAGTCCTTTAATTGAAAGAATAACACAGACTCCTTTAATAAATCTTAATTAAACCATACTGATGGCCTTGCCCATTCCACCGATACCCTTGTCATCTGCAAAAGAGTTAAAAAAAAAAAACAACAATATTCCTCACCTTTCCGCAGAGATGCTACAAATCCATTTGTCCCACGACGGTACTAGCTCTGCTACATCTGGATGGCAGGCTGCATGGTTGCATGATGCGACCATACAGCCTGTCATCCAGCAGAGACGCTGAGCACCGTGTGCTCAGTGTCTTCCTGTGAACTCCTATTCCCTGTCTGAGGGCACCGCGAGTGTGAGGAAATTCTCCTGCTCGCAGTGCCATCGGACAGGTCCTAAGAGTTCACAGCCAATTAACTCACTTCACCTGTGTGACATCAGCGCGTTTCCCACGGCGCTCGCGCTGATGCCATAATACGGCAATCAATCACAATACTGTGGGCGTGCATAATTTTAACAGGACACCCCTATGATGGAAAGAATAGGTATGTGAGGGAATCCGATGATATAAAGGTTTTTTTTTTCACAACATAATACCTGTAGCTTTTATTTGAGAAAACCATGTTAGTGATGCACATTACATCACTAAAAACACACTGGGGCTGTTTAATAGGTAAAAACGCCAGAACAGGTTCCCTTTAAAGAAAAAAAAAAAGCAAGGGGAAAAGCATCATGGTGCATAATAAAATCTAACTCCACTGAAAACTCAAAACCCCAGGCCTGAGTGCAGATCAACACAATTGCTCTCCTAGGCCTCAGAAGTTTAGATGTGGGTGCGGCGTCCATGATTTTTGTGCCTGAAGCACTAATGTTGAGGGAAGTGCAATTATTATCGATAATTTTCTTTAATAGAGTTCTAGTCTTTCCAAACTAAGACATTTGTCAGTGACTCCTTGGCAGCTTTGCAGGAATATGGGCAGCTTCACAAGTACCCGGCAAACAGCGTGATATATAACTCAGCTTTATAGACCCCTATATCATTGTTGGCGATAGATCGGGGTCTTTACAGCACCGATTCCAGAATTTTTAGGTTTTGATTAGAGCTAAGCTTTTGGTTATTTATCCTTTCTGCTGCCCAAATATCATTACTCGTTTAATATTTCACTACATCTTTTCTATTAACTTCTCCATAGCAAATAATCCTTTTTAGATTTTAGATCTCATTATATTCTGAAGTATTTTATAATGCAGCATCGCTGTCTAATTTTACTGGCAATAATATTAAAAGGTGGCACCGGATACTGATTACCATAGATTTTGAGGTGGCAGGAAGCCAAGAACAGTTAACTGTATTAACGGAGTAAAAAGTAATAAAACCTAAACATAACTCCGCAACATCACTTTTTCTATTGCACACTGCATGTCTCAGTATTGTGCACCCCTGCTTTAATTTTAGCTTTTCCAGAAGCACCAGCATTTTTGTTGCAACAATTCATAAACTGGTAATATTAAATTGTATTCTTTCCATTAAAATTGACCGTATATATTTTTTTACCGTTACTGTATTTCTGGATCAGGACCATTCTCACCCCAACCTCTTGCTCTTCCTCTTTTAGTGGGAATGCTCCTACAAGCCTGCTGCTGATTTCTCACTTGACCCTTTTTACCTACTGTTCTCATGATCATGATGCCTATACAGAGAGCTCAGAGGAGTCTCTCGGTGTGAAGACTTGTGTGTTCTGAGGAATACAGAATTATTGGCCTGACCCATAGAGTTTTGTAACCAAACCTAAGAAATTGATGTTTGTTTTTTAACCAATAAAGGGGTTTAAAGGGAATCGGTCAGCAGGCTCAACCTTCCTAAGCCATCTATATGGACATGTAGGTCATAGGAGCTTGAATAAAATGATACCTTGATATCTGTGATCTGATGTCTTATTCAAGAGAAAACCATGTTTTTTTTAAAGAAGCGCTCCCACTAACTTTTTTATGCTTTAAATTTGTATATATACCATATATGCATGTTATGTAGTCGAGTATTAATATATTCACCTTCCGCCACTGTTTCCCAGTGACATCACCACATTTCTGACTGACCGGTTCGTTCTACCCTCTATCCATGAGCCAGAAGTCCATTTTACAGTGAAAACCTATGGAAACTCATTCCGACGTTCCATAGGTTTCATTGTAAAAGAGCAGTGCGGTGATGTCGTAGAGAAGTAGATAAGAACGGAGATGGACACCGGAGAAAGAGGCAGTAGGCGAGTTTATTAATACACGAGCGCTTCATTACATGAGTGTACAGACACATACATTAAAAAATATATATATCAGTGGAAGCGCTTCTTTATTATATAAATGAACCGTTAAGATCTATGGGTAGCACATAGATCTCCCTGAGAATCAGCCTCCAAAGCTTATTTTAAATAAAAGGGGGCTTGACTAGTGGGACACATGTAGATCACGAGAGCAAACTCTCAGTCAGTACATGTCTCACACTGGTAATGCCATCTTTCATTTGAAATAAACTCTGGAGGCAGATTCTCAGGGAGATCTATGTGCTACCCATAGATCTTAACGGTTCATTTACATGTTAAGAAAAACGTGGATTTCTCAGGAATAAAACATTGTTTGGCAGATATGACTATTTTATTCAACTTCCTATGACCTACATGTCCATATAGACGGTTTAGGTTTGATCCTACTGACAGATTCCCTTTAATTTGGCACATGCACTGATCAGCCGTGGACCACTAGAAGTACACATTTCTGTACACTGTGTAGTGACTCTAAGGGTATGTTTCCACGTTCAGTATTTGCTGCAGACTGAACAATGCGTACAGCCGCAGCATCCAATCCGCAGCGGCCAGATGTTACAGCATAGTGGAGGGGATTTTATGAAATTCCATCTCCACTATGCGTTCAAAGACGCAGGTGGCAGACCTGCGTACACGCACATGTGGCGCGTCTTTCCAGACCGCAGCATGTCTATTTATCTTGCGGAGATGTTCAGCCTCCGCAAGATAAATTACAGTCTATGTATAAGATGGGGTGATTCCGCATGTGTTCAATGAACACATGCGGAATCACCGCGCGTAAAAAAGGGGGCAGCGCTTTGGGAGGAGCGGGCATGTGCTACGTCCAAAGCGCTGCCAATACGGAACGTGGAAACATACCCTAAGGCTGGCCATACACATTAGGCAGAGGTTATCTGCTCCCATAAATATGCAAGTTCATCCCTGTATCCATACTGTAGCTTTCAAAACATAAGAAAAAAAAAAACATTGAATGAACAGGGATATCCACACTTTTGATCAGTATGTATATACAGGTGCATCTCACAAAATTAAAATATAATCAAAAAGTTAATTTATTTCAGTTCTTCAATACAAAAAGTGAAACTCATATTATATAGAGTCATTACAAACTGAGTGATCTATTTCAAGGGTTTATTTATATTAATGTTGATTTTTATGGTTATGGCTTACAGCCAATGAGAACCCAAAAGCCATTATCTCAGTAAATTAGAATACTTTATAAACACCAGCTTGAAAAAAAATGATTTTATAATCTGAAACGTTGGCCTACTGAAATGTACGTTCAGTAAACGCACTCAATACTTGGTCGGGGCTCCTGTTGCATCAATTACTGCATCAATGCAGCGTGGCATGGAGGCGATCAGCCTGTGGCACTGCTGAGATGTTATGGAAGCCCAGGTTGCTTTGATAGCAGCCTTCAGCTCGTCTGCATTGTTGGGTCTGGTGTCTCATCTTCCGCTTTACAATACCCCATAGATTCTCAATGGGGTAAGGTCAGGCGAGTTTGCTGGCAAATCAAGCACAGTGATACTGTTTTTAAACCAGGTATTGGTACTTTTGGCAGTGTGGACAGGTGCCAAGTACTGCTGGAGAATGACATTTCCAACAGGGAAGCAAGAAGTGCTCTAAAATTTCCTGGTAGACAGCTGCACTGACTTTGGTCTTGATAAAACACAGTGGACCTACACCAGCAGATGACATGGCTCCCCAAACCATCACTGATTGTGGAAACTTCACACTAGACCTCAAACAGCTTGGATTGTGTGTCTCTCCATTCTTCCTCCAGACTCTGGGACCTTGATTTCCAAGGTCTAGTGTGAAGTTTCCACAATCAGTGATGGTTTAGGGAGCCATGTCATCTGCTGGTGTAGGTCCACTGTGTTTTATCAAGACCAAAGTCAGCGCAGCAGTCTACCAGGAAAGTGATCAAAAAATCTCATGTGTGAAAATGGTACCAATAAAAACGTTAACTCGTCCCGCAAAAAACAAGACCTCACATGACTCAATGGGCCAAAATATGGAAAAATTATAGCTCTCAAAAAGTGGTCATGCAAAAACTCTTTTTGCAATAAAAAGTATTTTAGTGTGTGACAGCTGCCAAACATAAAAACCCGCTATAAATAGTAAATCAAACCCCCCTTAAGGCTAAAGTTTGGGTTAGGATTATGGGTGTGTTAGGGTTGGGATTAGGGGTGTGTTGGGGTTAGTGTTGGAGTTAGAATTGCGGGGTTATCACTGTTTAGGCACATGAGGGGCTCTCCAAACGCGACATGGCGTCTGATCTCAATTCCAGCCAATTTTGCATTGAAAAGTCAAACGATGCTCCTTCTCTTTCAAGCTCTGCCATGAGCTCAAACAGTGGTTTACCCGCATTTATGGTTTATCAGCGTACTCAGGACAAATTGTACAACAAATTTTGGGGTCCAATTTCTCCTGTTACCCTTAGTAAAATAAAACAAATTGGATCTGAAGTAAATTTTTTGTGAAAAAAAGTCAAATGTTCATTTTTTCTTACACATTCCTGTGAAGCACCTGAAGGGTTAATAGACTTCTTGAATGTGGTTTTGAGCACCTTGAGGGATGCAGTTTTTAGAATGGTGTCACTTTTGGGTATTTTCTATCATATAGACCCTAAAAAAAAAATGGTGTTAAAATGAAAAATCGCTGGTCAACTTTTAACCCTTATAACTTCCTAAGAAAAAAAAAATTTTGGTTCCAAAATTGTACTGATGTAAAGTAGACATATGGGAAATGTTATTTATTAACTATTTTGTGCTATATAACTCTCTGATTTAAGGGCATAAAAATTAAAAGTTTTAAAATTGCGAAATTTTCAAAATTTTCGCCAAATTTCCATTTTTTTCACAAATAAACAAGATATTATCGAAGAAATTTTACCACTATCGTGAAGTACAATATGTCAGGAAAAAACAGTCTCAGAATCGCGAAGATCCGTTGAAGCGTTCCAGAGTTATAACCTCATAAAGGGACAGTGGTCAGAATTGTAAAAATTGGCCTGGTCATTAACATGCAAAACCACCCTTGGGGGTTAAGGGGTTAATCACAGCTTTCATGCGTCTTGGCATGCTTGCCACCAGTCTTTCACACTGCTTTTGGGTGACCTTATGCCACTCCTGGTACAAAAATGTAAGCAGTTCTTCTTTGTTTGATGGCTTGTGACTATCCATCTTCCTCTTGATTATATTCCAGAGGTTTTCAATGGTGTACAGATCCGGAGATTGGGCTGGCCATGACAGGGATTTGATGTGGTGGTCCTTCATTCACACATTGATTGACCTAGCTGTGTGGCATGGTGCATTGTCCTCCTGGAAAAACCAGTCCTCAGAGTTTGGGAACATTGCCTGAGCCTAAGGAATCATCTGTTTCTCCAGGATAACTTTGTATGCGGCTTAATTCATACGTCCTTTGCAAAGATTAATCTGCCCAATTCCAGCCTTGCTGAAGCATCCCCAGATCATCACCGATCCTCCACCAAATTTCACATTGGGTGGAAGACACTGTGGCTTGTACGCCTGTCCAGGTCTCTGTCCAATAGACAACCAAGTGTTGGGCAAAGCTGAAAATTAGACTCATCAGAGAAGACTACCTTATTCCAGTCCTCTATGGTCCAATCCTTATGATCTTTGGCAAACTTCAGCCTGGCTCTCCTTTGCTTCTCATTGATGAAAGTCTTTTTACTAGCTTTACATGACTTGAACCCTGCCTCTAGGAGCCTGTTACGAACTGTTCTTGCCGTGCACTTCACCCCAGCTGCCATTTCTTTTGTAGATCACTTGATGTCATCCTGTGGTTTCGGAGTGACATTCGAATAGGATGACGGTCATCACGGTTAGTGGAGAGTCATTTTCGCCCTCTACCGGTCTGTAGCTTTGTTGTCCCCAATGTCTACTGCTTGACCTTGTTGTAATGGACTGCCGTCTTATAAATTTTAAGGATGGAGGCAACATGATGCTCACTGTATCCCTCTGCTAGTAAAGCGAAAATTGAGCCCTTCTTTTCCTCACTCAAGACTTTTCTTTTCAACTCCTTTGGCATGCTTAAAAGTAATTTTTTCATTCCTTTTACTTTTGGGATATTACTAGCACTTGTTTTGCCATCCAGCTTGTCCTATTGCAACAGGATTGTGAACACCACAGCAGTGTTTTTTATACTTACCTTCGTTAAATAAGATTTGGTTCAGGTGATCACCTAATGAGAAGCACATTAAGTAGAATGAGGTGTACTCTGGTTGGAATTCAACTGACACTGTAATGGAATGGCTGTCAGACATGTAGAAAAGCTGATTTTTATAAAACTGTGCAGCCGTCTCTTAATTTTTGCCAGAGCTGAATATGCCTATGAGGCTACAATTTAAGTCAGGAGACAGAGTGTAATAGGAACAAGTGAATTTAGCCTTATAGGCATGAGCTATATAAACTCTTTGCTTATACACACCGTGCATATACATTTTTTTTTAACCCCTTTCCTACAAATGACGTACTATCCCGTCCCTGTGACCTGGGCCTTAAGTCCCAGTGACGGGATAGTACGTCATAAACGATCAACTGCGCTCACAGGGGAGCACAGCTGATCGCGGCCGGGTGTCAGCTGATTATCACAGCTGACACCAAGCACTATGTGCCAGGAGCGGTCACGAACCACTCCCAGAACACTGCGATCAAACATGATCGCAATCTTCCGGCTGTATAGGGAAGCAGCGCGCAGGGAGGGGGCTCCCTGCATGCTTCCCTGAGACCCTCAGAACAGCGCGAAGTGATCTCGCTGTTCCAAGGGCCTCCTCCCTGCAGGACCCGATCCAAGAAGGCCGCAGGGTCCTTCTGGGTCCTGCAGGGAGGTGGCTTCTCAGTGCCTGCAGAGAGCAGGCGCTGAGAAAGCCTCCTGCAGTGCCTGTCAGATCGCAGATCTGACACTGTGCATAGCACTGTGTCAGATCTGCGATCTGACACTATACAGTGATGTCCCACCCTGGGACAAAGTAAAAACAATAAAAATTAACATGTGTAAAAAAAAAATCCCTAAATAAAGAAAATAAAATATTCCCCAATAAATTAATTTCTTTATGTAAATAAAAAAAAAAAGAAAAACCTGTAAAAGTACACATATTTAGTATCGCCGCGTCCGTAACGACCCGCCCTATATAACTGTACCTCTAGTTAACCCCTTTAAAAAAAAAAAAAAAAAAAATGATTTATCATACCGCCGAACAAAAAGTGGAATAACACGCGATCAAAAAGACGGATATAAATAACCATGGTACCGCTGAAAACGTCATCTTGTCCCGCAAAAAACGAGCTACCATGCAGCGTCATTAGCGAAAAAATAAAAAGTTATAGCTCGCAGAATAAAGCGATGCAAAAATTATTATTTTTTATGTTTTCATTGTATAAAAGCGCCAAAATATAAAAAAATTATATAAATGAGGTATCGCTGTAATCGTACTGACCCAAAGAATAAAACCGCTTTAATAATTTTACCACACGCGGAATGGTATTAAATGCCACCCCCCAAAAGAAATTATGAATTGCTGATTTTTGTTCATTCTGCCTCCCAAAAATCGTAATAAAAAGCGATCAAAAAATGTCATGTGCCCAAAAATGGTACCATTCAGCAAAAATTAAGACCTTACATGACTCTGTGGGCCAAAATCTGGAAAAATTATAGCTCTCAAAATGTGGTAAAATACTAAAATTTTAAAAAATGTATTTATTTCCATTTTCCCATTAGGGTTAGGGTTGGGGCTAAAGTTATGCTTAGGGCTAACGTTAGGATTAGGGTTAAGTTTGTGGTTAGGGTTATGGTTGGGACTAGGGTTAGAATTGGGGAGTTTCCACTATCAGGGGCTCTCCAAACGTAACATGGCGTCTGATCTCAATTCCAGCCAATTCTGCGTTGAAAAAGTCAAACGGTGCTCCTTCCCTTCCGAGCTCTGCCATGCGCCCAAACAGTAGTTTACCCCCACATATGGGGTATCCGCGTAGTCAGGACAAATTGCACAATAACTCTTGGGGTCCAATTTCTTCTGTTACCCTTGGGAAAATAAAAAATTGTGGAATTTTTGTGGAAAAAAGTGATTTTTTTATTTTTATGGCTCTACATTATCAACTTCTGTGAAGCACTTGGGGGTTCAAAGTTCTCACTACACATCTAGATAAGTTTCTTGGGGGGTCTAGGTTCCCAAATGGGGTCACTTGTGGGGGTTTCCACTGTTTAGGCACATCAGGGGCTCTCCAATTGTGACATGATGCCCACAGACCATTCCATCAAAGTCTGCAATCCAAAACATCACTACTTCTCTTCCAAGCTCTGCCGTGCGCCCAAACAGTGGTTCTCCCCCATATATGGGGTATCAGCGTACTCAGGACAAATTGGACAACAACTTTTGGGGTCCAATTTCCTTGAGAAAAATCAAAAATTGGGGACTAAAAAATTATTTTTGTGGAATGTTTTTTTTTTTTTTTTCACACCCAGGCATTATAAACTTTAGTGAAACACTTGGGGGTTCAAAGTGCTCACAACAGATCTAGATAAGTTCCTTAGGGGGTCTAGTTTCCAAAATGGTGCCACTTGTGTGGGGGGTTTCCACTGTTTAAGCACATCAAGGACGCTCCAAACGCGACATGGCATCCAGCCAATTCGGCGCTGAAAAAGTCAAACGGCGCTCCTTACCTTCCGAGCTCTGACATGCAACCAAACAGTGGTTTACCCCCACATATGGGTTATCAGCGTACTCAGACAAATTGCACAATAACTTTTGAGGTCTTGTTACCCTTGGGAAAATAAAAATCATTTTTGTGGAAAAAATATGATTTTTTTTAATTTTACGACTCTACTTTATAAACTTGTGTGAAGCACTTGGGGTACAAAGTGCTCACCACAGCTCTAGATACGTTCTTTAGGGGTCTAGTTTCTAAAATGGGGTCACTTGTGAGTGGTTTCCACTGTTTAGGCACATCAAGGGCTATCCAAACGCGACATGGCGTCCAATCTCGATTCCATCCAATTTTGGTTTGAAAAAATCAAATGGCGCTCCTTCCCTTCCAAGCTCTGCTGTGCGCCCAAACAGTGGTTTCTCCCCCACATATGGGGTATCAGCGTACTCAGGACAAATTGGACAATTTTGGGGTCCAATTTCCTTGGGAAAAAATCAAAAAAGTGGGGACTAAAAAAATAATTTTTGTGGAATTTTTTTTTTTCCACACCCAGGCATTATAAACTTTAGTGAAACACTTGGGGGTTTAAAGTGCTCACAACAGATCTAGATAAGTTCCTTAGGGGGTCTAGTTTCCAAAATGGTGTCACTTGCGGGGGGCTTCCACTGTTTAGGCACATCAGGGGCTTTCCTAACGCGACATGGCGTCCAATCTCAATTCCAGGCAATTTTGGTTTTAAAAAGTCAAACGGCGCTCCTTCCCATCCAAGCCCTGCTGTGCAGTGGTTTTCCCCCCACATATGGGGTATCGGCGTACTCCGGAGAAATTGCACAACAACTTTATCTGTCTATTTTCTCCTTTTTCCTTGTTAAAATAAAAAAATGGTTTGTAAAAGATCATTTTTGTGACTAAAAAGTTAAATGTTCATTTTTTCATTCCACGTTGCTTCAGCTCCTGTGAAGCATCTGAAGAGTTAATAAACTTCTTGAATGTGGTTGTAAGTACCTTGAGGGGTGTAGTTTTTAGAATGGTGTCACTTTTGGGTATTTTCTGCCCTATAGACCCCTCAAAGTGACTTCAAATGTGTGAGGTGGTCCCTAAAAAAATGGTTTATACATTTTGTTGTAAAAATGAGATATCGCTTGTCAACTATTAACCCTTATAACTTCCTAAGAAAAAAAAATTTTGGTTCCAAAATTGTGCTGATGTCAAGTAGACATGTGGGAAATGCTATTTAGTAGCTATTCTGTGTGACATATTTCTTCGTTTTAAGGGAATAAAAATTTAAATTTTAAAAATTGCAAAATTTTCACCATATTTCCACTTTTTTCATAAATAAACTCAAGTTATATCGAAGAAATTTTACCACTAACATGAAGTACAATATGTCACGAGAAAACAGTCTCAGAATCGCGAAGATCCGTTGAAGCGTTCCAGAGTTATAACCTCATAAAGAGATAGTGGTCAGAATTGTAAAAATTGGCCCGGGTATTAAAGGGAATCTGTCACCCTAAATTGGCGGGATATTTAAATGATGGCAGTCAGGTCAGATGGGCGGTGTTTTTGGGTACTTGCCTTAACATGTTGTTCGCCGCTGTCTCCATTATTTCTGGGAATTGTAGTCGTTGCCCTCCATATAACGCACCTGCGCATTGCAATCTTGAATTGCGCACGTGCAGTATGCTTTGCCCGCAGATTGCAATGCGCAGGCGCATTATATCGAGGGCAACGACTACAATTCCCAGAAATAATGGAGACAGCGGCAAACAACATGTTAAGGCAAGTACCCAAAACACCGCCCATCTGACCTGACTGCCATCATTTAAATATCCCGCCAATTTAGGGTGACAGATTCCCTTTAACGTGCAAACAACCCTCGGGAGTAAAGGGGTCAAATAATTCCCATCCACACACAGCAAAGCAGGGTGGCAAATATGTTCCTTTAATTGATTGGTAGTGACTAAGAATGATGATGATGAGAAAGTTTTTTCGACCAGAATATTTTTGATGGTAAATAATGATGAATTTCAATAAAATAAGAAAATTTTTCTGCCACAAAAAAAAAAAAAAAGACATCACATGGACTTGTAAAGAAAACATTTAATAAGATGGTATGCAGCAGACAATATTTTAAGGAACCTTGCTCCAACTCCAAACAATAACCTATACTTCTGACATAAAAGCAAAGAAACTTGTTTAATGGAGCGCAAACTCCCTTCCTTCCTCCACTGAACAGCCATCGTCGTGTGGTACATCAAACAAGGGAGGTAACACAGCCTCATTAGTATCCCCATTTCCTAAACTCATAATTTTAGCAGTCAGTCATCCCCTTGTACTTCTCATGTAGGTCAGCCACATCATCCTGTGACACACGCAGCCATCCATCTTCTTTCACATGGTAGAGATTCACCACTCCACCCGAGTAAGCATCACGATATGTCGCCTGGTATATGGCGCGCCGTGCCAGCTCTTGGGCTTCTTCAGTTTCTAGGTCATAGTTGTATCCTCTATCCAACACTCCATAAGCATACATAGAGCCGGAGCCCACGGAGAAGATCGAGCCAGACACTCTGTTACCTTCACTATCCACATAATAAAGACCTGTGGAAAGAGGAGTGGGTTAAATCCAAGGTACTAACATTTCTTTGACTATAACATTCACCCAGAAGTAGACAACAGAAAAAAAAAAAAGTTCACACTCTTTCATGGTAGTCTAAAGTGGAGGGGTTAATGTCACCAAGTGGTGTAGAGTAGTGTTGAGCGATACGATACTGCAAATATCGGGTATCGGCCGATATTGGCTGTATCGGAATTCCGATCCCGAGTTCCGATATTTTCGTCAGATCGGATACCGGAATCGGAATGTCACTGTCACTGTCAGTGTCCGTCGGTCGGGTCTGTCAGGAGTCAGCGGCACTTACCTGGCAGAAGATCTCCGGCGGTCACATCCCGGACTGCTTCATGGCCGCCATCCTCTTCTCCCCGGCGGTCACATGCAGTTTCTCGCGATAACTGCAGTGACTGCTGGGTAATCCCGGCCGCAAAGCAGTCAGTCCGATGACGTCACCGCCGGGGAAGCAGGTAATCAGCTGTGCTGCGTCGAGATGTCAGGCTCTGCCTGTCATTGCGATGTAGCAGAGCTGGATCGTCGTGGGACAATCGTTACTATGGACTGCGTCGGACAGGTGGTATACTGTTGGTTTGTTTTTTTTCTTTTTTACAGGAGATCGATGGCGTCGCAGGAATGAGAGAGTAATAAAAAAAATGAAAACTGTGTTGTCTCTTTATTTCATTAAAAGACTTTTTTCTTGCTGTGTCTTTTTTTTTAACATTTAATAACTTTGGGATTAATAATGGATCGGTGTCTTATTGACGCCTCTCCATTATTAACCGGGCTTATTGTCACCGTGCAATCAACGGTGACATTAACCCCTTATTACCCCGCTTGCCACCGCTACAGGGCAAGTGGGAAGAGCCGGGTAAAGTGCCACAATTGGCACATCTTTTGATGCGCCAAATGCGGGGCTGCTGTAGCCTGGTATTATCAGGCTGTTGAGGGCCAAAATCCATGGGCCTTGACAGTCTTTTAATACCAGGCCGCAGAAGTCTGCATTTTACTTGGCTGGTTAACAAAAATAGGGGGGATCCCCACGCCGTTTTTTTTTTCGAGGGGATCCCCTATTTTTGTTAACCAGCCAAGCTAAGCAGACTGCTGTGGCCTGGTATTATCAGGCTTGCAAGGTCCATGGATATTGGATCCTTACCAGCCTGAAAAACCAGGCCTCAGCGGTCTGCTTCATCTGGCTGGTTAACAAAAATAGGGGGGACCCCACGCCATTTTTTTTTTCGAAGGGAACCCCTATTTTTGTTAATCAGTTCCCTCTGACGTCACTGATGGTGTCCCTGGCTGACCTGAAGTGAAAAGCAATCAATTAAGCTTTCCACTTCCTCTCCTGTCAGCCAGGAGAGGAACTCATTCATTTGGGGGTTTACTGTGAGGCTGCAGCATTAGCTGCGGTCCCTGCAGTAAACATTAACCCTTTCTGAAGGATTACACCGTGGGACCTGACTGTGCATCGGATTGGTAAGAATAATTTTGCTTTATTATTTTATTTTTATTACAGGAAATGGTTTTAGCAGGTAAATAAAATATGGTCAAAAACTGTGTGATTATTTCATTAAACTTCTTTTTTATTAAACTGTGTGTGTTTGATTTTTCTTTCATACAATAGGATTAATAATTGATAGTTGTCTAATTGACAGCTCTCAATTATTAACCTGGCTTAAAGTGACCTTTCAATTGCAAGGTCATTTTAACCCCTTATTAACCCATTCGCCACCGCTACAGGGCAATGGGAATAGACGGGCAAAGTGCCAGAAAGGGCAAATCTAATTAGAGATTTGCCCTTTCTGGGGTGTCTGGGGGCAGATGTTAGTAGCCGGGGGGGGGGGGGGCAAAAATAATGGTCCATCTCTGGGCTATTATTATCTGCCCCCACTCACTGGCTTTGTCTGTCTGGTTGTGAAAATAGGGCGGGAGCCCACGCATTTTTTTTCAGCAATTTTACACCTCATATATATATATACACATGTCATTGAGTTTGTGACATATATATATATATATATATATATATATATATATATATATATTTTAGTTCATACACTTCTACATAGTATAATAGCCGCTAATTCAATTGCCGGCTTTTGTGAAAATGCAGAACCCGACATGAAATGACACTTGGTGTACATAGGGTTAACCATGTCCTTTGCTATCTGATTTTCACAAACAATTAAATCAGTCTATGTGTGCAAAATTTCACACCTGTAGGGGTTAATTAAAGGTGTAAATTCGTAGCAAAAAAGTCCGTTTTTTTTACAACGAATTTACACCTTTAATTAACCCCTACAGGTGTGAAATTTTGCACACAGACTGATTTAATTGTTTGTGAAAATCAGATAGCAAAGGACATGAAAAGACATGGTTAACCCTATGTACACCAAGTGTCATTTCATGTCGGGTGCTTCTGTCTTTTCACTGAAGCCGGCTTTACCCGGCAATTGAATCAGAGGATATTTTACTATGTAGAAGTGTATAAACTATACATATATGTATATATATATATGTCACAATGACATGTATATATATATATATGTATTCTATGTGTGTATATTTAGTGTTTACAAGGAAAGAATGGGGTTTTTTTAGTTCCGATATTTTGTTCCCATAGACTTACATGGGACTTCCGGTATCGGTATCGGGTATCGCCGATATTTTAATGGTATCGGCGATACCATTCCGATTCCGATACTTAGGGATATCGGAAAGTATCGCTCAAAACTAGTGTAGAGTAGTGCTTCTTACCTTGATGCTATAGGACATGAGAGGATTAATACACTGGGTCTATATTCCATAAAAACTTGGTAGTTATTACATTCCGGTATTGACGCCGACCATCTCTAGAAAGTCAGGTCTGAACTGGGTTGTGGAATCCTGGCATGCAGAGTGGGGTCCCACAACCCTCTTTGGCCCCCCTCACTGAACAGCACCAGCGATACCTCACCCTGTACTAGGTAGTAACTGATAACCAACATTACTAGAGTGGTAACTACTTAGTAAATGATGCGGAAGCACTGGTTTAGTTCAAGGGGGGAATGTTTCTCCTTGTGGAGAATGCCAAGCTCACGTAAGGAGACTTATAGGCCATGCAATACTATATGCAAATAGCCTCTTTAGAGAGGAAGAGGACCAACTCTAGCACCACCTACTAAAATGTACCATATCGACTCTTTAACAGTCCTTACCTAATGGCTTACGATAAAAAGCCAAACCAGACAGTCCATTCACAGGCACGTGTTTCGGGGTGTTTGGCTCATCAGGGAAATTGGAGTGTCTGATTTGGCTTCTAGAAATGCATCAAGGCTTGACACTGACGGTTAGTGTGGCTACACCAAATGATGCTGCTGGAGCTCCTGTCCTCGGAGCAAGGCTGTGTATGTGATCCCAACTCTGCAGGACTCCACAAACCAGAAGCTCTGAGCAAATGTTTGCTAGAAAAAGGTGTCCTTATCCCCTTCATGACCTTGGGATTTTCCAGTTTTTCTGCTCCTCTGCTCCCCAGAGCCATAACTTTTTGTTATTTTTCTGTCAATATAGCTGTGTGAGGGCTTGTTTTTTGCAGGACAAGTTGTATTTTTGAACGACACCATTGATTTTACCATATTGTGTACTGGAAAACAGGAAAAAAATTCCAAGTGCGGTGAAATTGAAAAAAAAGTGCAATCCCACAACTTTTTAAAATTTATTTTTTTACCATGTTCACTAAATACTAAAACTGACCTGCCATTATGATTCTCCAGATCATTACAAGTTCGCAGACACCAAACATGTATAGGTTCTTTTTTATTTAAGTGATGAAAAAAAATCCAAAGTTTGTATAAAAAAATATAAAATAAAATAAATGGTGCTAATTTCTGACACCATAAGGTCACTACTTTTCATGATCTGGGGCTGGGGCTTATTTTTTGCGCCCTGAGCTCACGTTTTTATTGATACCATTTTGCAGTAGCTACGATGTTATCGCCTGTTATTGTATTTTATTACGATGTTGCAAAGACCAAAAAAAAAAAAAACGTAATTCTGGAGTTTATTTTTTTTTTTGCTACGCCGTTTACTGATCGGATTCTTTTTATATTTTGATAAATCGGGTGTTTCTGAACACAGCAATACCAAATGTGTGTATTTTTTTACTGTTTTATTTTGAATGGGGCAAAATAGCTGCGATTTGAAATTTAAAAAAAAACAAAAAACTTTTTTTTTTATACTTTTTACTTGGGTAGCAAAAATCATCTGCTATGAATGTCGTTGACAAGCCGGCATTCAAAGCAGATCAGTAATGACAACCACGGGGGTCTTCTGCACCAATTGTCATGCCAACCAATCAGCGCTCCACGATCATGTAACGGGCGCCAATGGGAGTGGTTTGTGACGAGCTTCCGCCACACGCATGTTAAATACCGCTGTCAGAGATTGACAGCAGCATTTAACAGGATAACAGTTGCTGGTGGATCGCGATTCCACCTGCGGCTGTTAGCTGATCAAATCAGCTGTCATGTGTCGGAAAAATGTGGGCCCGCATCACAGGGTGATACACGACCTATGACATAGCTATACGTCATAGGTCGTGAAGGGGTTATAGGGTTTGTCTGGCTTTAGGCTACAAGTCTGTGGTCACTATGTGAATCCTCACATCACACGCACTGCGTATTATGAGCCTGACAACAAGTATGTGATTTGCATACATGCGGTCATGTGCAGACTAGACGGGTGCGGATGGTCATGTGACAGAGAAAGTATGCGATTCGCATGCTTCCGGCCACATTCCAACTAGACTTGAGCAGCCTCGCTCAATACCCGTGCGTTGAGTGAGGCTGCACAAGTCTAGTCGGAATGAGGCAGGAAGCGCGCAAATCGCATACTTTTGGTCACATGACCGTCCGCACTGGAGAATCCTCACAGCACGCAGTGTGTGCGATGTGAGGATTCACAAGTCTGCAGTCACTCTAAGGCCAGACAACCCCTTTAGACCTTTCTTTAGGGACATTTTTGGTTAATAACTTAAATTTAAGAAAATCATGTGTCTATGACTTCCCAGTTTTCTGAAATAAAAAGGGAAACCCCGTACAGACGATATTCACTCTAAGCCTGTGCCATTAAAGGGATCACAAGGCCGCTGGATTGATTATTAATGGACGATGGGAAAGCTTGAGAGTCAAACAAGATTTTAGTTGGCTATAAGTTTGAAGGTGCTGGCGGTCATTGTAAGGGAAGCTCCCTACATGAAGATTCTTTCCTTACAGTGAGAGTGGGACATGCAGTCCTGATTAGGACTTTCAGCCCACCCCTCTGAGGGGACAACTACAGGCGATACATGGCGTAAGGGACAGTTTGTGATGTTCCAGCTACTCCAACTGCCCGGACTGATCACATATATCGCTGCCAGGCAGTGGGAGAGTAATGTGGGCGGCTATGGGCAGCAGCTTACTTCTCTCAATTATCACGCTGAGAGCTTTATGCGCAATCAGTCTAATTATTACGAAAGCGGTAAATTAGTGCATCTTACAGTAAGAGAAAATAGTGATTTCTACAAAGCAATGAGCCTTATGCCCACAGGATCCATTAAGGAAAGGACGTCTAGAGCGGACAACTCCTTCAATTTCTATAAAGAAGACAGCATTATGCACATGTTCAGTGTTAAAAACGTCATAGAAGGAACAAGACCTGTGTCTTTAGCACGGCCAGCCTGCTCTGTTACTCAGAAAACCACAAGCCTTGTCCCCATAAGACACAGTCAGACCCAGATAATAAGAAAAAGCCAGGAATACCGTTCTCTACCTACCTGGTCCCCTTTTGTCCCAGCCACAGATCATGGTTCCCATAGACAGGCCCATGCCCTTGTATTGGTACACCATGTTAGCTAGAAGCTTGGAGGCTGCAGCCACAGATATACGTTCCTTATTCCTAAGTTCATAGATGCGGCACTGACGGGCAAGGAGCCTCTCCCAAAAACTACAGTCAGCAGCACCACCAGCCATTGTGCCCAAGAGGTATGGGTTGATCTCGATAACTTTCTTCACGGTCTGGGAAGCGATATAAGAGCCAGCTGTAGCTCTGGAGTCAACAGCCACAATGACGCCATGACGGAACTGACAAGAGAAAGGGACACAGTATAAACAAGCAGTCACCTTATCTATTACGGTACGGGTAAATCAATATGGATAGATATATACATACACACAAAATTGTTCTTTTAAGGCTAAAATGGCACATCTACTTATTAGTTATTACAAATCATCTCTGTTCTCAGAGTGATACTTAATTTTATTGCTTACCGCTTGTTGCCTAGGTTACTAGCCACCTCGGCAGCCTACCAGTCTAAGCCTTACAATGTGACACCTTTCAGGGAGAGGTGTATGAACGCACGGGTGACTATATTGTATACTGAGAAGATATAGCTGCTCTATAACCATAAGGCTTAGAGGGGGTGTCCACTACTTGGGCTCTCATGCAGTTGTTGTGACAAGTGACCCTGGCGTCACCTCCTCCGCCTTCAGACAAATCAAACATCTAGAGGAAGTCCGGGCTGAGGATGCTCTCACTTCCTCTCCATGTTCAATTCGACAGGACGGTGACACCAGCACTGATTGGGCCCGGGGTCACGTGTCACAACAACAGCATGGGAGCCCCGGGAAGAGCGAGTGCCGACACCGCTGGCACAGCGCCAGCACGGGAGGCGAGTATAGGATTATTTTATGGGGGCCAGACATTTTGATCAAGAAGGGGTCGTCCTAGTAGTGGAGAACCTCTTTAACGCACTTAAAAAAAAAAAATCCACCCATAAATCATCCCCCCCCCCAAAAAAAAAAAAAAAAAAAGAGATATGGAAACGCTTTAAAAAAAAAAACCCATTTACAAGGAGACGCTTCAGGGGAAAATGCCACAAACCGATGGCGTTACCTGAAACGATTTGCACTTGAAAACCTAGTGAGGTTCAGCAGATGGGAAAGGCCAGGAGTGCTCGTCACAGCTCACAGTGCACGATGATTACTGCACAGGCACCAGCTCTAGTAATGGCCCCATCACACACATTGTGTACCTTAAAGGCCAGGAGTGCTCGTCACAGCTCACAGTGCACGATGATTACTGCACAGGCACCAGCTCTAGTAATGGCCCCATCACACACATTGTGTACCTTAAAGGCCAGGAGGGCTCGTCACAGCTCACAGTGCACGATGATTACTGCACAGGCACCAGCTCTAGTAATGGCCCCATCACACACATTGTGTACCTTAAAGGCCAGGAGTGCTCGTCACAGCTCACAGTGCACGATGATTACTGCACAGGCACCAGCTCTAGTAATGGCCCCATCACACACATTGTGTACCTTAAAGGCCAGGAGTGCTCGTCACAGCTCACAGTGCACGATGATTACTGCACAGGCACCAGCTCTAGTAATGGCCCCATCACACACATTGTGTACCTTAAAGGCCAGGAGTGCTCGTCACAGCTCACAGTGCACGATGATTACTGCACAGGCACCAGCTCTAGTAATGGCCCCATCACACACATTGGGTACCTTAAAGGCCAGGAGTGCTCGTCACAGCTCACAGTGCACGATGATTACTGCACAGGCACCAGCTCTAGTAATGGCCCCATCACACACATTGTGTACCTTAAAGGCCAGGAGTGCTCGTCACAGCTCACAGTGCACGATGATTACTGCACAGGCACCAGCTCTAGTAATGGCCCCATCACACACATTGTGTACCTTAAAGGCCAGGAGTGCTCGTCACAGCTCACAGTGCACGATGATTACTGCACAGGCACCAGCTCTAGTAATGGCCCCATCACACACATTGTGTACCTTAAAGGCCAGGAGTGCTCGTCACAGCTCACAGTGCACGATGATTACTGCACAGGCACCAGCTCTAGTAATGGCCCCATCACACACATTGTGTACCTTAAAGGCCAGGAGTGCTCGTCACAGCTCACAGTGCACGATGATTACTGCACAGGCACCAGCTCTAGTAATGGCCCCATCACACACATTGTGTACCTTAAAGGCCAGGAGTGCTCGTCACAGCTCACAGTGCACGATGATTACTGCACAGGCACCAGCTCTAGTAATGGCCCCATCACACACATTGTGTACCTTAAAGGCCAGGAGTGCTCGTCACAGCTCACAGTGCACGATGATTACTGCACAGGCACCAGCTCTAGTAATGGCCCCATCACACACATTGTGTACCTTAAAGGCCAGGAGTGCTCGTCACAGCTCACAGTGCACGATGATTACTGCACAGGCACCAGCTCTAGTAATGGCCCCATCACACACATTGTGTACCTTAAAGGAAAGGAGTGCTCGTCACAGCTCACAGTGCACGATGATTACTGCACAGGCACCAGCTCTAGTAATGGCCCCATCACACACATTGTGTACCTTAAAGGCCAGGAGTGCTCGTCACAGCTCACAGTGCACGATGATTACTGCACAGGCACCAGCTCTAGTAATGGCCCCATCACACACATTGTGTACCTTAAAGGCCAGGAGTGCTCGTCACAGCTCACAGTGCACGATGATTACTGCACAGGCACCAGCTCTAGTAATGGCCCCATCACACACATTGTGTACCTTAAAGGCCAGGAGTGCTCGTCACAGCTCACAGTGCACAATGATTACTGCACAGGCACCAGCTCTAGTAATGGCCCCATCACACACATTGTGTACCTTAAAGGCCAGGAGTGCTCGTCACAGCTCACAGTGCACGATGATTACTGCACAGGCACCAGCTCTAGTAATGGCCCCATCACACACATTGTGTACCTTAAAGGCCAGGGTGGTGGTTCCGTGCAGAAACTCAATCCCGGGTTCCGCCGTTCCCTGCCCGAGGCCAGGCACCACCTGGAAGCTCAGCCCTCCGGTCTCCAGGCCGCATGTCGCCGGGACATCCCGGGCTCGGTTCCAGAAAGAGCCCTCAGAACTAACGACACTTGCAAGCGCCATGTTCCTTGTGTGAGAATCAGAGCGGCGTGCCGTGCACTACTGGTTAGCGCGTCCCTGACGTGTGACGTCATGATGACAGTGCAGGATCTGCGGCCATCTTTGAAAAGGGCATGACTAGTTGAATACGAACGAACTGCTTGGCGCCATGTTTGATGAGGGTGTTGTGTAGGCGGAAGCTGCTGCTGCTTCTTGTAAAGAGTTAATATTAACAACAGGGTCAGTGTTGGACCATACAGTGGGAGAACAGATCCAATATCGGTGTGTAAGCTGGAAACCTGTGTTAGTGCGATACCAGTGTGGCTTTAACAACCAATGAAATCACTTCTTTCATTTTACAAAACCTTCAATAAAGAAATGAAAGCTGTAATCTCATTGGTTGCAGTGGACAAACCCTCCACTTCCTGCCACTGTCCTCTCCATAAGTTCTGGCACAGATGAGTATATGTTGGACGTGTGCTGTGCGATTTTTAATCAGATCGCCCACTGACGCATGTCATTCAATGGGGCTGAACGATTTATCTCTCTGCCCGACTCATCCATGTGAAAAAAATCACAGCCTGCACTATTTTCTTGTGTATGTCGGTTGAGACTCACCCACTCAAATTCATGGGTACGTTAAAAACCGGATCCCACACGGACCATCTGAGTGATATCCGATTTTTACAGATATATTTCTCGCTATTGAACCTGTTCTGCGCCCGGGTTGCAAACACTTTTATGGGTACATTTCCGGCGCCATTTTGTGCTAAGATGCAGTTTGTGAATTTGCATATACAGGGTCTTCAATGAAATGGTGTCGGATAGCGAAGAATACACACTCTGACATTTTATTAAAGTAATGTACTACAACGTCAACATAGAAGTGCGCACGCACCGGCCATAGGGATAATGGCGATGTGCTGTACATGCACACTGCTATGTTGACGTTGTAGACGTAGAACATTATTTTAATAAAGTGGAGTCAGCACATTCGCATACCGCCCTATCCAACTCCATTTTATTTAAGACTGTATATGCAAATTCGCTCTACAAATGGCTCTACATTGAGGCCATCTGTCAATTAGGTCCGGAGACACAATTAAAGCGGTCGTTCTGTGTTCTCAGAGTATGACTGACCGGTGTCCTGGTATATGCTCCCCATTCCTGGTCCCCCATCCTGGTATATGCTCCACCATCATGGTGTATGCTCCCACATCCTGATATATGCTCCCCCATCAGGTACGGACAGGGGCTAAAATTCAGCCCTGGCATTTGAAATCACACAGGCCCATGCTGTCCCCATCCCCAAGCATTAGTTGGGATATATTACTAATATTACCCTGGATGGAGGAAAGCAAGATTTACTACAAGACCAATATTTCTAATCATACCTCTGTTACAACTCTTAACAGTATTGGTGTCTTGAGAACACCAATTCTGTTAACAACATAGCAGACAAGGTGGCCCATGACCAGACAGGCCCTTCTGGCATTTGCCAGAATTGCCAAATGGCCTGTCCGGCCCTGTCCTCCATCCTGAAATATGCTCCCCCATCTTGGTATTTGCTCCCCCATCCTGGAATATGCTCCCCCATCCTGGTATATCTACCCCATCCTGGTATATGCTCCTCCGTCCTGGTCCCCCATCCTGGTATATGCTCTTCTATCCTGGTATATGGTCCCTCATCCTGTTATATGCTCCCCCATCCTGGTCCCCCAATCTGGTATATGCTCCCCCATCCTGGTATATGCACATCATCCTGGTCCCCCATCCCAGTATATGCTCCTCCATCCTGATCCCCCTTCCTGGTATATGCTCTTCCATCCTGGTTGCTCCCCCATCCTGGTATATGCTTCCCCATCCTGGTCCCCCAATCTGGTATATGCTCCTCCATCTTGCTATATGCACATCATCCTGGTCCCCCATCCTGGTATATGCTCCTCCATCCTGGTCCTTCATCCTGGTATATGCGCCTCCATACTGGTCACCCATCCTGGCATATGCTCCCCCATAATGAAATCTGCTCCCCAATCTTGGAATATGCTCCCCCATCCTGTAATATGCTCCCCCATCCTGGTATATTCTTCCCTACCCTGGTCCCCTATCGTGGTATACGCTCCCTAACCTGCCTGCACTGCTCTTGATTCATCCATCCACACATACATACATACAAAAAACCCCACTCCTACTCACCTTTCTCCCCTCCCCTGCAGCGCATCATCTGCGTTATTTAAATAAAATGACTCCGTAGTCAGCGCGGGCGCATAACGCACTATCAGGTGCGATCTTGTTGAAGGCAGTGTGTGCAAATTTGACTTCAACCAAATGGCGCCGGAGATCGCACTATGCGCAGGCGCTGACTCTGATGCCACACTCCTCCTCCAGCCTTGCCGGAGACTGTGGTATATCCTCATGGTGCCACAGATTGCGGTACACATACCGCGATCTCCGGCGCCACACTCCTCCATCCTTGTCCTCCTCCCTGCCACTGCTGGATGTGTTCTTCTGAGTCCAACCACACTGCGC
Source organism: Oophaga sylvatica (assembly GCA_033576555.1). NCBI lineage: Eukaryota > Metazoa > Chordata > Amphibia > Anura > Dendrobatidae > Oophaga > Oophaga sylvatica. The sequence goes on from JARQOD010000001.1 coordinate 704,167,889, forward strand.
AGGCGCAGCCCACACATGCTTCGAACAGAAGGACGCATCTAGCGTTATATTATAGAATATAAACCTAGAAATCTGGATTTGTTCATGAACATTTTTTAGTGTGGATGTATGAAAACTAGAGATGAGCGAGAACTAAAATGCTTGTATGCTCATTTTGAGTAATGAGTATAATGGGAGTCAATGGAAAATCCAAGCATTTTTCCAGCAGACACTACAAGGAGGTCTGGGGGCAGTGAAAATGTTGTAATGGATGGAAAAACTGCTGAATGGAAGGAGAACAGCATGGGGAAGACCCCTGGAAGCATTGCTGACTCCCAGATCGCTGCTGAAAACAATTTTGTCACACTTTTACAACACTTTAAAGACTGACAATAAAACATTCAAAATTGATGAGAAATTTGAGATTACAGGAAAAAAAATGTTAAGGCCAAATGTAAAAAGGATTTAAAAAAAATTATAATTTAAGTAAACCAAAATTGAACTTTTTATTAAAAAGTTGGTCATTTCTGTGTAATTTATGAAGGAAGCAAGAAGTGCCAAAAATTGGGGACTCAAAGAGACTCAGATACACCCTGTATTAGACATAAAGGAGGGCCTCATACACATTCTGTTCAAATTGTCATGTAGTGGTACTCATAAGTAGTGTTGAGCGATACTGCCCGATATCCTAAAATATCGGATCGGCTTGGATCGGCCCGATACTCAAAAAGTATCGGGTATCGCCGATCCGATACCGGAAACACAATGCAAGTCAATGGGACAGAAATATCGGAACTAAAAAAAACCCTTTCTTTCCTTGTAAACACTAAATATACACACATAGAATACATATATATATGTATATATATATATATATATACATGTCATTGTGACATATATATACATATATTTATAGTTCATACACTTCTACATAGTAAAATAGCCTCTAATTCAATTGCCGGGTAATGCCGGCTTTTGTGAAAATACAGAAGCACCCGACATGAAATGACACATGGTTTACATAGAGTTAACCATGTCTTTTCAAGTAGTTTGATATCTGGTTTTCACAAACAATTACATGAGTGTATGTGTGCAAAATTTCACACCTGTAGGGGTTAATTAAAGGTGTAAATTCGTTGTAAAAAAAAAAGATTTTTTTGCTACGAATTTAGACCTTTAATTAACCCCTACATGTGTCAAATTTTGCACACATACACTCATGTAATCGTTAGTGAAAACAATATATCAAACAACATGAAATGACATGGTGAACTCTATGTAAACCATGTGTCATTCATGTCGGCTTCTGTATTTTCACAAAAGCCGGCAATTGAATTAGCTGCTATCATACTATGTAGAAGTGTATGAACTTATATATATATATATATATATATATATATATATACAGACCAAAAGTTTGGACACACCTTCTCATTCAAAGATTTTTCTGTATTTTCATGACTATGAAAATTGTAGAATCACACTGAAGGCATCAAAACTATGAATTAACACATGTGGAATTTTACATTACACTTTACAAAAAAAGTGTGAAACAACTGAAAATATGTCTTATATTCTAGGTTCTTCAAAGTAGCCACCTTTTGCTTTGATTACTGCTTTGCACGCAGAAAAGGTGAACGGATGGATTCTACATGCCTGATTCCCACCGTGAAGCATGGAGGAGGTGGTGTGATGTGTGGGGGTGCTTTGCTGGTGACACTCTTGGGGATTTATTCAAAATTGAAGCGGTGAGCGGTCCAGCTCACCCCAAACCATCTCGATTGGGTTCAGGTCTGGTGACTGTGGAGGCCAGGTCATCTGGCGTAGCATCCCATCACTCTCTTTCTTGGTCAAATAGCCCTTACACAGCCTGGAGGTGTGTTTGGGGTTATTGCCCTGTTGAAAAATAAATGATGGTCCAACTAAACGCAAACCGGATGGAATAGCATGCTGCTGCAAGATGCTGTGGTAGCCATGCTGGTTCACTATGCCTTCAATTTTGCATAAATCCCCAACAGTGTCACCAGCAAAGTACCCCCACACATCACACCACCTCCTCCATGCTTCACGGTGGGAACCAGGCATGTAGAATCCATCCGATCACCTTTTCTGCGTGCAAAGCAGTAATCAAAGCAAAAGGTGGCTACTTTGAAGAACCTAGAATATAAGACATATTTTCAGTTGTTTCACACTTTTTTGTAAAGTGTAATGTATAATTCCACATGTGTTAATTCATAGTTTTGATGTCTTCAGTGTGATTCTACAATTTTCATAGCCATGAAAATACAGAAAAATCTTTGAATAGAGGTGTGTCCAAACTTTTGGTCTGTACTGTATATATGTGTCACAAATTCAATGACATGTATATATATATATGAGGTGTAAAATTGTTGAAAAAAAATGCGTGGGCTCCCGCCCTATTTTCTCAACCAGACAGACAAAGCCAGCGAGTGGGGGCAGATAATAATAGCCCAGAGAGGGACCATTATTTTTGGCCCCCCCTGGCTACTAACATCTGCCCCCAGACACCCCAGAAAAGGCAAATCTATAATTAGATTCGCCTTTTCTGGCACTTTGCCCATCTATTCCCATTGCCCTGTAGCGGTGGCGAATGGGTTAATAAGGGGTTAAAGCCACCTTGCTATTGAAAGGTGAGTTTAAGCCAGGTTAATAATTGAGAGCTGTCAATTAGACAACTATCAATTATTAATCCTATTGTATGAAATAAAAATAAAACACACACACTTTAATTAAAAATCATTTTAATGAAATAAACACACAGTTTTTGACAATATTTTATTTTACTGCCATTCCTTGCGAAGCACTTGTTCACCTGTAATAAAAATAAAATAATAAAGCAACATTATTCTTACCTATCCGATGTTCAGTCAGGTCCCCCGATGTAATCCTTCTGAAAGGGTTAATGTTTACTGCAGAGACTGCAGCTAATGCTGACAGTCTCACAGTAAACCCCCGACTGAATAATCTCCTCTCCTGGCTGACAGGAGAGGAAGTGGTTAGCATAATTGATTGCTTTCCACTTTCACTTCAGGTCAGCCAGGGACACCCACAGCATCAGTGATGTCAGAGGGAATCCCGGCTGACCTGAAGTGAACTGATTAACAAAAATAGGGGATCCCCTCTAAAAAAAATAGCGTGGGGTCCCCCCTATTTTTGTTAACCAGCCTGATAAATCAGACTACTGAGGCCTGGTTTTTCAGGCTGTTAAGGAGCCAATATCCATGGACCTTGCAAGCCTGATAATACCAGGCCACAGCAGTCTGCTTACCTTGGCTGGTTAACAAAAATAGGGGATCCCCTCGAAAAAAAATGGCGTGGGGTCCCCCCTATTTTTGTTAACCAGCCAGATGAAGCAGACTGCTGAGGCCTGGTTTTTCAGGCTGGTAAGGATCCAATATCCATGGACCTTGCAAGCCTGATAATACCAGGCCACAGCAGTCTGCTTAGCTTGGCTGGTTAACAAAAATAGGGGATCCCCTCGAAAATAAAATGGCGTGGGGATCCCCCTATTTTTGTTAACCAGCCAAGTAAAATGCAGACTGCTGCGGCCTGGTATTAAAAGACTGTCAAGGCCCATGGATTTTGGCCCTCAACAGCCTAAGAATACCAGGCTGCAGCAGCCCCACAAATGGCGCATCCAAAGATGCGCCAATTGTGGCACTTTATCTGGCTCTTCCCACTTGCCCTGTAGCGGTGGCAAGCGGGGTAATAAGGGGTTAATGTCACCTTTGATTGATCGGTGACAATAAGCCCGGATAATAATGGAGAGGCGTCAATAAGACACCAATCCATTATTAATCATAGTTTGTAAATTAAAAAAAAAAAACACAGCACGAAAAAAGTCTTTTAATGAAATAAAATGCCACACAGGTTTCATTAATTTTATTCCACTCTCATTCCTGCGACGCCATCGATCTCCTGTAAAAAAACAAAAATAATAAACCAACACAAATTCTCCCTGTCCGACGCAGTCCAAAATACCGAGTGTCCCACGACGAGTCCAGTTCTGCTACATCTGGATGACAGTCTGAGCCTGACATCCACATAGAGCAGAGCTGCTTAACTGAGCTGCGTCCCCGGCGGTGACGTAATCCGGACTGGTTTACGGCCATCTGTCGCGAGAGTACAGCTGGCCGAGATTACCCAGTACCCGGCAGTCACTGCAGTTATCGCGAGATTCTGCACGTGACCGCCAGGGACAGGGTAATGGCGGCCATCCAGGAGGACGTGACCACCGGGAAGGGGATCTTCTGCCAGGTAAGTGCGGACTCTGCTGAGTCCTGACTCCTGACAGACCCGACCGACACTGACAGTGACAGTTTCGGGAAGTTCCTGTGTCACGTACTTCGTTCTGTGACACAGGAACTCCCCATAGACTTTCTCGGAAAACTCAGATTCCGGTATCCGATATGACAAAAATATCGGAACTCAGAATCGGAATTCCGATACAGCAAATATCGGCCGATACCCGATATTTGCAGTATCGGAATGCTCAACACTACTCATAAGGCTATGCACTAATTGCAAATCCTGCCAAAAATTACAAGGAGGGTCATCCATACACCCTTGAAGTCACCAACTGTAGTGCCTCATTCAAATATTGTGAACAAAGTGTAGCTGTGGTACTTCTGCACTCATAAAAGCTCTGAACACAGTGCAAAGCCTGCCGATAATTACAATTGGGGTCATCCATACACCCTTGAAAGCACTAAACGGAGTGCCTCATAAAAAAATTAAGAAAGTGTAGTTGTGGTAATTCTATACCCATAAAGGCATGGCACAAAGTGCAAAGCCTGGAAAACATTAAAAGGAGGGTCATCCATAGATCTTAGAAAGCAACAAATGCCGGGCCTCATTGAACATTAAAACGCTTAATGTGCTGCTGTCATCTGGTGGTGTGGAAAAGTTGGGTCTAATCCAGTCTTTGTTTATTTTGATCAGCGTGAGCCTGTCAGCAATATAATACTGAAAAAAATTTGAATGCTTTTTGGAGGGTTATATACCACAGAAATGTAAAAGAATGCATGTAATACTGTACGGATGACTAATTGAATCCAGAAATATTTTTCAACACTTTTTTTAGTTTTACATACCACCATAATGTAACAATAACCGCGTTCAACTGTATGGATAACTAACTGAATCCAGGAAATTTTTTTGAATGTAAATATTTTGAAAGTGTATTTGATGTACTTCTACACTCATAAAGGCTTTGCAGAAAGTGCAAAGCAAGGAAAAAATTATAATGAGGATCATACATAGATCCCTGAAAGGCAACAAGTGGTGGGCCTCATTCAAATATTTTTTAAGTTTAGCTGCTGTACTCCTACACTCATAAAGGCAGTGCAAAGCCAGGAAAAAATATAAGGTTAATACAGTAATCCTCTTCAGGTGTTCACGTCTTCTTCTCCTTCCTCGGTAGGCTGGGGACTGCCTCCACCTGTTTCCTGGAGCCTGATTATCAGGTGCCTGGGCTGTAAGTGACACGGCTTTGGGTAGTGCCAGAGCCCCCCGACATATTGAAATGGACAACAGCCCTCTGTCACCTGCATTACTGCCTGTTCCTTCATAGAAGGTGGGGAACTGTTGTGAATGGTTAGAAATGAATTCTGAGCAGAAGCTCCCTCTGGTGGTTACAAACAGTACTGAACCATTCAATGAGGATTGGCAATCAGGAGTTACAGACTGGTCTTATATAAGGGAGGTTCCCTCCCATCATGGTTGCCGGTGATCAATTGTTCTTGTCTCAACTGTGGTTCCTGGTTCACTTGGAAGCTTGCTGAGTCTTGCCTGCATCTTCTGCTATCAGATAAGATATTTTCTGCTTTTATTTTTGTGCTTGCATTTTGCATTGTTCCCTGCATTTCTGTGGAGGTCAGCCAGGTCCCCTCCGGGTGCTTGTGCTCCTCTCAGTTTATCTGAGCCACTGTTATTTGTTCATTTGCCTTTTCCAGTTTTTTCAGTGGCTGCGGCTTAGTTTTGTTACACCAGAGAACTAATTTAGGTGGTAGAGGTCGTGTGATCTCAGGTGTTTTTGCAATTAGTAGAGTTGGTATTTTTTAGGGTTTTTTGGATTGTAGTAAGTGTCCTTCCTATCCTTTTCTTTCTAGGCAGATTGGGCCCAACTTTTGCTCATACTATTATCTGTCTGTGTCTGTATTTCCTCTTGTCTAACCGCCATTACATGTTTGGGGGCTTCCTATGTTCTTTGGGGATCTGCTCCGGGGCAGATAGCTTTCCTCTTTCTATCTTTAGGTGTAGTTAACCTCTCAGGCTGTTACGAGGCATCTAGGACCAACGTAGGTACGCTCCACGGCTGCCTTTAATTGTGGTGGTTAGTCAGGGTACTGCAATCCAGTAGATTCCAACCTCTCTGGTGTATTGCCATTTTTGCCTGCTCTCCTCAGCTACCAAATCATAACAGGGAACCCCAAGGACAGAGCGATCTCTCCGGACTAGTAGTAGCAGCCCCATCTTATGCCACCTCGAGGAGCCTGCCCCAGACCCGTTGATTCCTCAAGAAGTGTTCATCCTGCTCCCTTCCTTCTCGGATCACACCCACCACATACGAGTGATGCGTCCCTCCATTTTGAGTAACGTGACCCTGGTTCCAGCTGTCAGCTCTCACAGCCTTCGAGGCAAATGTTATGTCTCTACTGCCACTGGTTGAATTATATGTGATGACGGGTCCAAAACTCTTCTATGGACCCTCATCTCCACTGCCGGTTGTACGTAACAACCTCTCCCAAGGATACGAACTGTCGGCGCCTTGCTTCTAGCGGGCCCAATAGCTTTTCTACAGCCCTGGTTCTGGCTCACCTCCTTGTCTCATCTGGTCAGCCTAGGCCCTGCAGTCCACTTTCCAGCTTCTTCTGACTCTGACATTCCTCCACTCACTGCCTCTGGAGTCTGGCGTAATTCTGCCATCTTTGTCGCCCACTAAGCATGTTATACTGTATAGATGACTAATTGAATCCCCCCAAAAATGTGAACTCTATTTTTTTGAGTGTTATATGTCACAGAAATCTACCCCAGAGTATGTAGTACTCTATGGATGAGTAATTGACTACAGGAATAATTTTCAACTCTCTTTTGGAGAGTTTTATGCCACAAAATGTACCCCAGAGAACCTAATACTGTATGGATGAGTAAGTGAATATAGAAACATTTTTCAATGCTTTTTTTGAGTGTTATATGCTACAGAAATGTACCACAGACCATGTAATAGTATATGGATAAGTAATTAAATACATAAAAATGTTTCAATGTTTTTTTGGAGTGTTATATAACTCAAAAATGTTCCACAAAGCACCTAATACTCTTTGGATGACAATATACAGTACAGACCAAAATTTTGGACACGCCTTCTCATTTAAAGATTTTTCTGAATTTTCATGACTATGAAAATTGTACATTCACACTGAAGGCATCAAAACTATGAATTAACACATGTGGAATTATATACTTAACAAAAAAGTGTGAAACAACTGAAAATATGTCATATTCTAGATTCTACAAAGTAGCCACCTTTTGCTTTGATGACTGCTTTGCACACTCTTGGCATTCTCTTGATGAGCTTCAAGAGGTAGTCACCGGAAATGGTCTTCCAACAATCTTGAAGGAGTTCCCAGAGATGCTTAGCACTTGTTGGCCCTTTTGCCTTCACTCTGAGGTCCAGCTCACCCCAAAGCATCTCGATTGAGTTCAGGTCTGGTGACTGTGGAGGCCAAGTCATCTGGCATAGCACCCCATCACTCTCCTTCTTGGTCAAATAGCCCTTACACAGCCTGGAGGTGTGTTTGGGGTCATTGTCCTGTTGAAAAAGAAATGATAGTCCAACTAAACGCAAACCGGATGGAATAGCATGCCGCTGCAAGATGCTGTGGTAGCCATGCTGGTTCAGTATGCCTTCAATTTTGAATAAATCCCCAACAGTGTCACCAGCAAAGCACCCCCACACCATCACACCTCCTCCTCCATGCTTCACGGTAGGAACCAGGCATGTAGAGTCCATCCGTTCACCTTTTCTGCGTCGCACAAAGACATGGTGGTTGGAACCAAAGATCTCAAATTTGGACTCATCAGACGAAAGCACAGATTTCCACTGGTCTAATGTCCATTCCTTGTGTTCTTTAGCCCAAACAAGTCTCTTCTGCTTGTTGCCTGTCCTTAGCAGTGGTTTACTAGCAGCTATTTTACCAGACACATGCACATTTGTGGCCTGCTGGAGGTCATTTTGCAGGGCTCTGGCAGTGCTCCTCCTGTTCCTCCTTGCACAAAGGCAGAGGTAGCGCTTCTGCTGCTGGATTGTTGCCCTCCTACGGCCCCCTCCACGTCTCCTGATGTACTGGCCTGTCTCCTGGTAGCGCCTCCAGCCTCTGGACACTACGCTGACAGACACAGCAAACCTTCTTTCCACAGCTTGCATTGATGTGCCTTCCTGGATGACCTGCACTACCTGAGCCACTTGTGTGGGTTGTAGAGTCCGTCTCATGCTACCACGAGTGTGAAAGCACAACGAACATTCAAAAGTGACCAAAACATCAGCCAGAAAGCATTGGTACTGAGATGTGGTCTGTGGTCCCCACCTGCAGAAACGCTCCTTTATTGAGTGGGTTTCGTAATTGCCAATAATTTCCATATATTGTCTATTCCATTTGCACAACAGCATGTGAAATTTAAGTAGCGCTCCTTCCCTTCTGAGTCCTGCCATGTGCCAAACCAATAGTGTGCAACCACATACGGTTTGTCAGCGTATTCAGGAGAAATTGCACAGCAAAATGTGAGGTCCATTTTCTCCTTTTATCCTTGTGAAAATTAGAAATTTATGGCTAAAGCAATATACAGTTTTTAAAATGGCATGTTATTTGCAGGTTTTCTGACATACAGGCTCCCTCAAAGTCACTTAAAAAGTGATGTGGTATCTAAAAATAATTGTTTTATTAATTTCAACAATAATTGAAACATTTCTGCTAAAATTTTAACTTTTTTCATATACTAACAAATAAGACTTTAAAAATAGTGATGCCGATAAAGTAGACATGAAGTATATATTATTTACTAACAATTGTGGTATGACTATCTGGTTTAACCCCTTAGTGACCGAGCCAATTTAGACCTTAATGACCAGGCCAAATTATACACTTCTGATCACTTTATGTGGTTATAACTCTGGAACGCTTCAACGGATCCTTGTGATTTTGAGAGAGTTTTTTCGTGACATATTATACTTCATGATAGTGGTAAAATTTATTTGATATGACTTGTGTTTATTTGTGAAAAGAAAATGGAAATTTGTCGAAAATTTTGTAAAGTCACAATTTTCAAATTTTTAATTTTTATGCCCTTAAATCAGAGAGTTATTTCACACAAAATAGTTAATATATAACATTTTCCCTCGTGTCCACTTTACAATTACAATACAATTTTGTAAACTAATTTTTTTGTTATGAAGTCATAAGAGTTAAAAGCTGACCAGCGATTTCTCATTTTTCCAACAATTTACAAAACCATTTTTTTATGGACCACATTACTTGAAGTAACTTCAAACAGAATCTATGATGCTAATACAGTTGAATACGGGGTGGGTAGTGGGGGTAGCGCTGACTTGTAAGGAGGTGGCGGAGACCCCCCATCGGCCTCCTCCCTCTCCTTCCCTGTATGTTAATGTATTGCTGTGATATTCCATGTATTGTATTGTCTTAATGTTATACCAATGTATTGTGTATGTTAGCTTAGGGATAGGAAATGGTTACTTTAGGAGGCTGGCTCAGCAGCCTCCAAGCAGACAGGAAGTCCCTGTCTGCAAAGCATAGCCCAGGCAGATTGCCTGAGGAAGGCTGTGTGTCCCCGTCTGGGACAGAAAGGCTCCCGTCTGGGCATAGGTGTGTCCCTGCCTGGGACAGAAGAGACACCTGTCTGGGGCATAAGTGTGTTCCCATCTGGAACAGTGAGGACCCCCGTCTGGGGTATACGAGGATCCCTGTCTGGGACAGAAAGGACCACCTCGCTGGGGAATACAGGCTGCCAGGCAGCAAGAACAGGCACAAAGACTGTGGGAGTGCCCTCCAAGAGCCGATTGGGAGCTGATGCTTTTGCTGCTGCTGCCGATGTAGCAGCAACCTTGAATACAGACAGCTCAGGAATTGCTACCTTCTTTATTTCTTCATTAAAAGTTTTCCCTGTTGGATTAGAACTGTGACTGTGTGGTTGTAATCCACATATGCATACCAGGACAGGGATGAGGAGCCATGCAGACAAGGACAGGGATGAGGAGCCATGCAGACAAGTACAGGGATGAAGAGCTATGCAGACAAGGACAGGATAAGGAGCCATGCATACAAGGATAGGAATGAGGAACCATGCATACCAGAATAGGGATTAGGGGACAATGCATACCCGGCTTATACTCGAGTCAATACATTTTTCCAGTTTTTCGTGGAAAAATTAGGTGTCTCGTCTTATACTCGGGTCAACTTATACACGAGTATATACGGTAATTACATTTTTACTACTAAAATATTGTTTTAGCCCCAAATTTTTTAATTTTTCTAAAGGCTAGTAAAATGTGTAAACTTTTCTCCTGAGTGCCCCAATACCCTACATGTAATCAGGAAATACTTTTCAGGCACAGTGCAATGCTCAGAAGGGAAGGATGACATAATATAGTGCAGATTTTACTGATATGGTGTGTGGGTGCCATGAACCACTGGGAGAGCCCCTGAGGTGCCAGAACACCAGAACCCCTCATAAGTGACCCCATTTTACAAACTATACCACTAAATGAATTAATCTAGGGGTGCAGTAATCATATTGACACCATGTGTGTCACAGAATTTTATATCATTGGACATTACATTTTTATCACAAAAAATTGTTTTAGCCCCAGATTTTACATTTTCACACAGGGAAGTGGGTAAAAATTGCAGCAAAATTTGTCACACAATTTCTGTGGAACGTGGCAATACCCCATAAGTTGCTGTACAGTACTGCCTAGCCATACGACGAGACTCTGGAGGGAAAGAACACTATTTGCATTCTAGAGTGCAGATTTTCCTAGAATAGTTTGCACACTCCATATACAGAGTCCCTAAGTGCTAGAAGAGCAGAATTTCCCCTCAAGTGACTGCTTTGGGAATTTATGTACAGGTGTAGTGATGATTTTCACTTCATAGATGTTTTCCAAGAGCAAGCTACAGTGGATGTTGCTGATTGAAAATTGCAAAACTGCCATTGTAGTGACAAGTACGTTGTAGTGACCTGCTCATGCTTCTTGAGACACACACCCGTAAATTTGTTGGGCTCTCTTCGTGTAATAGTCCTTACACAGCCTGGAGGTGTGTTTGGGGTCATTGTCCTGTTGAAAAATAAATGATGGTCCAGCTAAACGCAAACCGGATGGAATAGCATGCCGCTGCAAGATGCTGTGGTAGCCATGCTGGTTCAGTATGCCTTCAATTTTGAATAAATCCCCAACAATGTCACCAGCAAAGCACCCCCACACCATCACACCTCCTCCTCCATGCTTCACGGTAGGAACCAGGCATGTAGAGTCCATCCGTTCACCTTTTCTGCGTCGCACAAAGACACGGAGGTTGGAACCAAAGATCTCAAATTTGGACTCATCAGACGAAAGCACAGATTTCCACTGGTCTAATGTCCATTCCTTGTGTTCTTTAGCCCAAACAAGTCTCTTCTGCTTGATGCCTGTCCTTAGCAGTGGTTTCCTAGCAGCTATTTTACCATGAAGGCCTGATGCACAAAGTCTCCTCTTAACAGTTGTAGAGATGTGTCTGCTGCTAGAACTCTGTGTGGCATTGACCTGGTCTCTAATCTGAGCTGCTGTAAACCTGCGATTTCGGAGGCTGGTGACTCTGCTAAACTTATCCTCAGAAGCAGAGGTGACTCTTGGTTTTCCTTTCCAGGGGCGGTCCTCATGTGAGCCAGTTTCTTTGTAGCGCTTGATGGTTTTTGCAACTGCACTTGGGGACACTTTCAACGTTCTCCCAATTTTTCGGACAGACTGACCTTCATTTCTTAAAGTAATGATGGTCACTCGTTTTTCTTTACTTAGCTGCTTTTTTCTTGCCATAATACAAATTCTAACAGTCTATTCAGTAGGACTATCAGCTGTATATCCACCAGACTCCTGCACAACACAACTGATGGTTCCAACCCCATTTATAAGGCCAGAAATCCCACTTATTAAACCTGACAGGGCACACCTGTGAAGTGAAAACCATTTCCGGTGACTACCTCTTGAAGCTCATCAAGAGAATGCCAAGAGTGTGCAAAGCAGTCATCAAAGCAAAAGGTGGCTACTTTGAAGAACCTAGAATATAAGACATAATTTCAGTTGTTACACACTTTTTTGTTAAGTACATAATTCCACATGTGTTAATTCATAGTTTTGATGCCTTCAGTGTGAATTTACAATTTTCATAGTCCTGAAAATACAGAAAAATCTTTAAATAAGATGTGTCCAAACTTTTGGTCTGTACTGTATATCCCAAAATAAGAACAGAAACAGGTGCCTTTTTGCCTTTTTTCACTCCCAGAAAGTGGAGCGGATGGGAAACCGAGTCAAAGAAGTGGGCCAGACAGCCTTGGAACTGCGGAGCCAGAAAGAACGTCTCAGGGGCCAGCGGTGCCAGGAATGGAAGGGAGAGCTCAGGCTGGAAAATCTGAGAGTGGAGATGTTCCTCTCCATGGCTGCCCATCTGGATTCTGGCTCGGCTGGGAACTTTATCTATTCATCTATTAGGATCTAGTATCTCTATTTCAGCTTCCTCTGGAACAGCCTGATCGTCCTCTGGTTTTTGCTTCTGTTGATGAACAACTCCTGGCAGAACCTATTTCTTATTATCGCACTGCCAGTCACCATGCAGATTGTAACTCAGCATTCCGAAAAAATTTCTTTCTTCAAACTACATAAGTCTGTAAACTCTTCTTTGCCTCCTATGGTTGCATCAACATTTGACGGTTTTTGATTGGTCCAACGGCCATGTGCTTCAACTGGGATAGTATTGAACTACCAACTACCTGCCAAGATCATGCCAGAGATTCCTCTTTCCGCACCTTTGGTCCTTTCCTCGTCACTCTGTGGCCGTGTGTTTCCTCTTTCCCTGCCTGAAACTCGTGTCTTGTCTCAATTCTTCGATATGACTGATTCAGAGAAGGAATCAAAAAACATCCCTAGGCTACTTTCACACTTGCGTTTTATCGCGCATCGCATCGTGCGCTATCGGACGCATGCGCAATGTTCCCCTATCTTTAACATGGCGGGCGCAGGGTCTAGCGCTTGCACGTGTTCATCAGCGTTTGGCGTGCTCTGCGCATTTTACAGGTGTGCGTCCATACACGCTAGACGCTACATGTTGCATTTTTTTTTCGCCCAACCGCTTTAAAAAAACGCGTGCGCACGTGTGCGCATGCTATGCGCAAAAAGTAACATTGCAGTCTATGGGTGCGCTGGCGTGCGCATGGCTTTGCACTCGTCAGCGCTTTTGCGCGCACGCGATTTTGGAGTAAATAATGTCTAAACACTTGTTTAAACCACCCCCTACACAAGATACATTGTTTGTGAGGAGTGTAGATAAAAAGTTGATAGAGACAGATGATAGAGACAGATGATAGAGACAGAGATGATAGAGACACAGATGATAGAGACAGATGATAGAGATAGATGATAGAGACAGATGATAGAGACAGAGATGATAGAGACAGATGAGAGACAGATGATAGAGACAGAGATGATAGAGACAGATGATAGATGAGAGACAGATGATAGAGACAGAGATGATAGAGACACAGATGATAGAGACAGAGATGATAGAGACAGATGATAGAGACAGAGATGATATAGACAGATGATAGATTATGATAGAGACAGATGATAGAGACAGATGATAGATGATAGAGACAGATGATAGAGACAGAGATGATAGAGACAGATGATAGATGATAGAGACAGATGATAGAGACAGAGATGATAGAGACAGATGATAGAGACAGAGATGATAGAGACAGATGATAGATGATAGAGACAGATGATAGAGACAGAGATGATAGACAGATGATAGAGACACGGATGATAGAGATGATAGAAACAGAGATGATAGAGATGATAGAGACAGAGTTGATAGAAATGTGACACGTAGACAACCCATGCGCCGAAAAAAACGCAAACGCATGCAAAAACGCTTGAAATCGCATACAAACGCTGCGTTTTTTGGTCATAATGCGCACGCTGATGCTACTAAATATCGCAGCGTTTATAAGCGTTTGCATGCGTTTTTTAATGCGTTTCAAGTGAGCACGATGTGCTGCGCAAAAAAACGCAAGTGTGAAAGTATCCCATGTAGGATTCGGGAAGCGGCTCCTGTTCAAAGGGACATTCTTCTGGGTAAAACCTTTGAACCTTCGGCTAGGAATAGAAGTCTGTGTGGGGGGCATGAATCCAAGGTGTTCTGCAATGTTGGGATATGCAAGTCCTCCAGAAACAAGCCTGCTGAGTCTCTTCTGCCTCTGTCAGTTGCTCCTGTCCCTGTGGCTCTGAAGAGTGTTCTGGAGAGTTTGCCGCAAACATCTGCGCCCCTGTCATTCTTGATAAGGCTTTCTGTCTGTCTGGACAAAAAAGGTGGGGCGTAAGGAGGGGTACTGTCAAGGCGGTAACTTGCATGCATTCCCGAAGCTAGCTCAGTTTCCACTTATTGTATTGACGTATTCCTGTTTTCTTTCACCAGCTTGCCTTCTCAATTATCTCTCCGCTCCTGACCTTGGCTACAAATTCTGAACCTGTGCTGCCTGCCCGGACCTTGGACCGTCTGACTACGTTTTTGTCTTGCCCACCTGTACCCGTACCCGAGACTCTAATCCTCCAGTCAGCTGCTGCAGTCACAGGGACTGTCCTGGAGTGATATCTGGTGTCTACTGGCGGCCCAGCCTATCCTCACCATCAGTGGCTCTAGTCACGCCCCCTCCAGGGTAAGCCTGGCCCGTGGCGCAGTGATGCTGTACACCTTAATTGAAACCAAACAGCCCCACTGTAGTTAAGCTATATTAGTTTCCATGACTATCCTTGGGTTTGACATCAAAAATATATGATGAGTTATGAATATTGCTATTTTTCTGCTGTAATGTGTGAATGGGCAGCAAAAAAAATGAACAATTCTATGTCTAAATATGAAATTGCTCTCCGTGTAAAGTCACACCCCTAAAGTACACCTATTTTTTTTTTTTACTTTTGCAGGCATTTTTTTGTGAAAAAGGTAGCAATTGTGGTGAAAGTAGTTGTCAGAGCTACCTAACTCATCGGTGGGGGAAATGGGAGGTGCGTTAGGGGTCCTGTTATCTTAATACCTGACCCATTCATATGCTTTGGAGCATATCTGCCTAGGGCACCAAAATACCTTGTACCAGCCCTGCTATTTCATTGCTATTTTATTACTATATTTTGTTCTTGATTTTGAACTATTTTGATATTTTTATAGTGTGATATTTTGGTGTTTAGGTTTGTTTCCCTTTTTGTTTTTTCTTCTGTCTCTCTTTGTATTAGATAGTCACACAAATGTTGTTCATCATTAATTATACATGTTCCCACACGTTAGTGGCAGAAACGCATCATTTTTTTTTCTGTCCCATGGGATAATTTTTTTAATGTAGTCCTAATAAAAATACAATATTTTACCAACGGATGTGCCGACAGCTTTCCCGTTCCTTTTCCTTATTATTGCTGTCTTTCACTAGCAGGATCTGGCACCCACGGTTATAAGGCTGATTAAAATATTCACATCTTTGAAGCGGTTAAGCTTACTCTATTTCCTATTGTGCAAACGTGATTACGTGAGCTCCTTTTCTTCTTTTAATGAATCATGTTGGCACTAGGATAATCCATGCCTTAGAATAATGCTATAGTCGCATGAATTACTCACATGTTTTCAGCCTTTTTCCTATCAAGTTCCTTGATGAAATAATAATAATAATAATTGATGATGAACTCTATGTTACCAAACTATTACCATGGACCAATATTTGGAAAAACTTGCACATATTCTCCAAGACACAGAGTCAAATGCCCCTGAGCATGTCGAGTGCAAAACTCATATATCAACTGGAAAAAATTCCTTAACCAGGAATAATGCACTAAGTAACATCATAACATGCTGAGAAATTATTTGGAAAAGAAAATGATTCCAATGGGCCTCAGAAAAAAAAAAATTGCCTACTTTTATTTTTTCCTATGAATTTTTGATAGAATGGAATGATATTTGACCAAGTGGTCTTTGGAATTAATGGCACTGTGAAGAAGCCAGATTATATCTTAATTACCCAGACAACTATGTTTAGCAAACCAAGAATTGACTTTTTATCTGTATGTTAGCTTTTGGATTTAAGTGTTGATTTATGGTTGGTCAAGAAAACAGACTTTTTTTTGTGTAAAGGTACTGTCACACTAAGTCGAGAATCGCTAAAGCGTCAGCGATTTATGACGCAGTAGCGATCTCGTTAGTGACTTAGCTGTGTGTGACATGTAGCAGCGATGTGGCCCCTACTGAGATGTCGCTGATTGCTTATGAACGTTCTGAGCCGTTTTTTGGTCATTGGTGTCCACTGGTGAGCCTGAATCACTGAATGTGACACCCTTTATGAACGACTTTACCAGCGTCGCAGGTGGGACTAGGTTTTCCCAACGACCGCAGAGGTCATTATACAGATCGCTGATCTCTGATGAGATCTTTGTGTTTGGAAGCTAACTAAGCGATGACATAGCGATCGCACCAACGATCTCGCCAGGTCGTGTCGTTGTCGTGATCGCTGGTGCGATCGCTAAGTGTGACAGTGCCTTAAGGGCCCCGTCTCACATAGCGAGATCGCTGCTGAGTCATAAGTTTTGTGACACAACAGCGATCTCAGCAGCGATCTCGCTATGTCTGACAGTACCAGCGATCAGGGCCCTGCTGTGAATCGCTGGTCGTGTCAGAAATGCCTGGCTTTTTTTTGATCGCTGGTCTCCCGCTGGCCAGCATGCATTGCTGCGTGTGGCAGGCAGGAGACCAGCGATCAGCTGGTAACCAAGGTACACATCAGGTTTCCAGGCGCGAAGCTGTGCCTGGAAACCCGATGTGTACCTTGGTTACCAGCTCCCTGCATCAGCGGCTGGTATCCAACGTACACTGCGGGTTACTAAGCGACGTTACCCGCAGTGTCGCTGTCCTGATCGCTGCCTGTTTGGCAGCTCAGCAGCGATCATGTAGCGACACACCAGCGATCCTGACAAGTGCATATCATTGTCGGGATCGCTGGTGCGTCGCTATGTGAGACGGGGCTCTAAGCCTGTAATATTGACTTGTAAGCTTATAGTTGATATAAGATAGTGTGCTATTATCCTTGATAAATAGTGAGGTGTACTGATATGCTAATTATACATTGTCTAGCCAGATATTTTGTTGATTTTTAAAACAGAGGAGGAAAATCTATGCAAATAGATTACATATTCAAACAAGGCAACTTGGTCCTCAACATTCTTCCCCTTATCTGTGAGGGTGGACTGAAGGACACTAGTTAAATCTAAAAATTAGAGATGGGCGAACCCGAACAGTAAAGTTTGGTGTCCGTACTGAACACCTACTGTTTGGGCACAGATACGGACTTCACTAGGAAGTCTGTGTTACTGTTCGGGTTCGGCTGCCCAAACACCGGGTGTTTGTCGCGCTGTGATATGCATGACAGCACGGCAAACGATGCTTCTGATAGCCGGTGAAATCATCCATGCCAGTCAGAGAGCCGCGGTTCCCACGCTGTCAAAAGCCAGCGTGAGCGCTCAGCTGTGATCGGAGGTATAAAGCTTACCTATGGTCACTGGTGTCAGCTGATGGGACTACTGCTCCCATCATCCAACACCTGCAGCCGCTAATAAGAGTGAGAGCAGGAGCGGTGGATGGGAGTATTCATAAGCAGCTCCTGTGCTGTAACGAAATAATTTTTTTTAAAAAATAGCGTGGGTTCCCCTGTATTTTTGCTAACCAGCCAGGAAAAACTCACAGCTGGGGGCTGCTACTCTCAGTTGTCAGCTTCAGCAAGGCTAGTTATCAAGAATAGAGGGGTCCCCATGCTGTTTTTTAAATTATTTTCATAATTAAAAAAAAAAAAGGGGTCTCCCTATTTTTGACAACCAGCCTTGCTAAAGCAGACAGCTGGGGGCTAGTATTCTCAGGGTCGTAAGGGGCCATGGATATTGGCCCCACAGCCTAAAGA
>JARQOD010000001.1:704186243-704309218 GCA_033576555.1 Oophaga sylvatica
AAGAAAAACACTTGCTACCCACAGTAAAATTTGGTGGAGGTTCCATCATGCTTTGGGGCTGTGTGGCCAATGCCGGCACCGGGATTCTTGTTAAAGTTGAGGGACGCATGGATTCCACTCAGTATCAGCAGATTCTTGACAATAATGTTCAAGAATCAGTGACAAAGTTGAAGTTACGCAGGGGATGGATCTTTCAGCAAGACAATGATCCAAAACACCGCTCCAAATCTACTCAGGCATTCATGCAGAGGAACAATTACAATGTTCTGGAATGGCCATCCCAGTCCCCAGACCTGAATATCATTGGACATCTGTGGGATCGTTTGAAGAGGGCTGTCCATGCTCGGCGACTGTCAAACTTAACTGAACTGGAATTGTTTTGTAAAGAGGAATGGTCAAAAATTCCTTCATCCAGGATCCAGGAACTCATTAAAAGCTACAGGAAGCGACTAGAGGCTGTTATTTTTGCAAAAGGAGGATCTACTAAATATTAATGTCACTTTTCTGGTGAGGTGCCTATACTTATGCACCTGTCAAATTTTGTTTTGGATGCAGATTACACATGTTCTGCTAGTACAATAAACCTCATTTCAAGGCAGAAACATTACTGTGTCCAATAGTTATTAGATATATCAAACTGAAATAGCTGTTGCAAAAACACCAATTTTTATAAAACATTAAGCTTAAGATTAATAGGAGTGCCCAAACTTTTTCATATAACTGTAAATTAGTGTATTGTGGGGTGGAAATACTGCTGGAGGGGCTGCGGGACACTTCGACATTGGGAGTGTGGAGAGCGGACTGGGATGCTGGTGGGGAAGGAACAGTAAGAGGTGAAGAGGTGGAAAAAGTAAGAGAATGGGTGGACAAGTTGGAGGCAGCACAGGTGATGGGTGGTGGAGAGGAGGGTGGGGCAGGGACTGGAAGAGCAGATGATGTGGTTGGGAATTGGAACGGGGAAGGAGGTTGGTATGAGGCAGGAAAGTGGTACGGGGCAGGTTGCTGGTACTGGGGAGGTGACTGGAATTGGGGAGGTAGCTGGAACTGGGGAGGTGGCTGGTACTAGGGAGGTTGCTGGAACTGGGGAGGTGGCTGGTATTGAATAGGAGGGGGAGGAGGGACAGTGGCTGGAAGGGGGCCAGGTGGAGGAACGACTGGGGTGGGTGGAGGAGGTTGGGAGGTAGCCTGCACTAGAGCAGCGTGGCAAGTATGCATTACATACATCTGCTGGTCAGTAGATAGCGTATCCATGCGTTCGGCTACAGACCTGAAAAAGCAGTGATTTGGAGAAGTTCTTGCTTCTGAATGCATGGTTTGCAGAAGTGTCTTCACCTCCAAAATGTTGGTGTTTATCTGATTCATGCCCACGGCAATTTGTTCAGATAAGACTTTTAGACAGTTCTGGAAAGATGCATTGAGATGCAAGAACTCGGGCACATAGTTCCTTTCCTGACCCCTCTGCCGCTGCCGCCCAGTAGCCGCAGGTGTACTAGAGGTGGCAGTGGCAGAAGGGTGGGGTAAAGGGAATGCTATCTCCTCACCAGCAGATTCATGTAATGCAGGTGGCCACGATGCTCCAGTGCTGGTGGAGGGGACAGAGGGCTCACGTGTTAGGGAAGGCTGGGATGGTGCGGATGGGCCGGGGCGGTCAAAATGTCCCTCGGTGCTGGTCTCCTGAGGGATCGCCCCAGAAGGGTCCAACTCTGCGGGCGCCCGAGTGCTGGTCACCGTGCTGTGGAATAAAGAGAAAAAAATACAATTAATATAATGATATGGAATGGCCTTGGCTGAAAAAAAAATGTAGTTAGACATGTTAACATTTCCTTTTGAATATTTACCTTCTGGTGACCATTGTTGCCCGCAGGAACGCCAGGGCTCTTGTATATTTGTATTTGCTCTGGCGTCCTGCAGATCCACTCGGGGCCCGCATCTCCTTGTTGAACTCCTTCTTGAAGCGATCCCTCACAGACCGTCACCGCTTCACAATTCTCTCCCCTGAAACGAGAAAGCACAAATTGGTTAGTATACAACATCAGTGTTTCCCAAACTACAGTCCTCATGGCCCCCACGGGTCATGTTTTCAGGATTTCCATAGTGTTGCACAAAAGGAAATCCTGAAAACATGACCCGTGGGGGCCACGAGGACTGAAGTTTGGGAAACACTGCTTTACATCCAGCAACCTGAACTGTATATACTTACGGTGTTCAGTCTGGGCCCGAACATCGAGGTCCTCCCAGTGGTCCACCAGTAGCGAACAGACTTCCTCCCAGAGCCGACATGTCACGATAAGATCAGCATGGAGGCGGTCCCCCATGTTCCACAGCGGCTCCCTTTGTCGGACCAGATCGATAAGGAGGTCGACATCTAACCCCTCCTCCTCACCGTCCGAGTCGGGAGCACGCTGTGAAGCCTGTTAAAGAAAAAAAATACATTAGCCTCCACACTACCAAGTAAAAAAAAAATAAAAAATTCTTACACGATGGTGACCACCGCGTCTCTCACGCCGACGACTCTGGGAGGCACTGCGAGGACCTCTTGGACGAGCACCAGATTCGGGAGACTAAAAGAAAAAAAATTTGGGATGTAGGCATATGTGTTGTGTGCTGTGTGATATCTGTACTAAATGGTTTTCTATGTGTTGTGTGTAGTGTGATGTTGTGTTTCTGCGATTGATGCAGGATACTTACGAATTGTGAGCCCACTCCAGATATCTGTCAGCTTGTGATTACTGTTATTAAAAAAAAAAATTAAATAGATATATCCCACAGATGGATTGTGAAACAATATATATATAATAATTTTTTACCGCTAAATGCTGACGATGAGAGGGAAGGCTCCCAGAAGAAGACGTGTCGTCCTGACGCTGCAGGTCCCCGGACTCCAGGATTGCTGGTTGTTGTGGTGGAGCTGCTGCTGCTTCTTGGGTTTGGCATCGTCTGCTGTTGAATAAAGACACAGAAAGGGCCAGTGAATATATGGATATTCCATGGCCCTGGCTGAAAAAGAAAAAATTGGTTAAATTTTTGGGAATGGCGGATGTGATATTTACCCTCTGCTGTAGGATGAGCTCTCCTCTTCATGCTGCTGCTGCTCCCTTGCTGGTACTGCTTCGGTTTGGCGTCGTCTGCTGTGGAATAAAGACACAAAAAGGGCCAGTGAATATATGGATATTCCATGGCCCTGGCTGAAAAAGAAAAAATTGGTTAAATTTTTTGGGAATGGCGGATGTGATATTTACCGTCTGCTGTCGGATGAGCTCTCCTCTTTGTGCTGCTGCTGCTCCCTTGCTGCTACTGCTTCGGTTTGGCGTCGTCTGCTGTGGAATAAAGACACAAAAAGGGCCAGTGAATATATGGATATTCCATGGCCCTGGTTGAAAAAGAAAAAATTGGTTACATTTTTTGGGAGTGGCGGATGTGATATTTACCGTCTGCTATCAGATGACCTCTCCTCTTGGTGCTGCTGCTGCTCCCTTGCTGCTGCCTGGGTTTGGCGTCGTCTGCTGTGGAATAAAGACACAAAAAGGGCCAGTGAATATATGGATATTTGATGGCCCTGGCTGAAAAAGAAAAAATTGGTTAAATTTTTTGGGAATGGGGGATGTGATATTTACCGTCTGGTGTCGGATGACCTCTCCTCTTGCTGCTCCATTTCTTCTGGTGGTGGTGATCTTGTCCTGGCTCCTCTGCTCCTGGCTGGCTGCATGCTTATGGCTGAGTGTCCCACTGACCTGCTTTATATATGTTTGCTGTGGGCTGGGCTACAAAAACAAAAAACCGGATCCGGTGCATTCCGGCGCTCATAGACTTTTATTGTGACAAAAAACCCGAAGCGCCGGATCGGCTTTTGCGCCAGAGACAAAAAACGTTACAGTTGCCGTTTTTTCCAGACGCCGGAATGAGACCAGACACCGGATCCGGCAAAAATCGGCCGAACCGCAAGGCCATGATGCGCGATCCGGCGCTAATACAAGTCAATGGGGAAAAAAACGGATCCGGCATTACATTTCGCCGGATCCGAATTTACAAAAAAAGGCCGTATCACGCCGTCAGGCGTAAATCGGATGTGTGAAAGAGGCCTAAGAGGTCTTACTCACTGACCCCAACAACGGGCAAAAAAAATGAACCGGAGATAGTGGGTAGGAGCCTCTCAGTGAAAGTGATAGATAAAAGACTCCCAAAAGAAAATAAGTGTCTGAGCCCCCTAGAGTGCAGACTAATGGTGTGAGGCTGCATTTGTGTGACACAATATGCTGAGATTTATTTGCATAAGGTCCTATGAAAGTTGTCCTTTCCCTTACTTCTGTCAGGAAGGTGTCACGTCCCCCTGGGAAACCAGGAGTTAGAAGGTCACAATGGTACAGTAAAGATGTATATCTTTGTACCGTGTTAGCCAGTAGATAGAAAAATATTTAGAGTTGAGAGTCCTCAGTGGTTGATACCTTTTAATGGCTAACTGAAAAGATGGTAACAAATTGCAAGCTTTCGAGACTACTCAGGTCTCTTCATCAGGCAAAGACTAATACAACATATGAAGAATCACATATTTATACACAAAACAGCACAGAAAAAATGCAATAGGTAAGACAAGTGACGTGAAGCAGAATAGTCATTATGGCAGAGGGATGAGCATAAATATTGGAACAGTTCATAGATAAGGAGTGTGAAAGTTTTATTACCCTCTGATTGGGGTCTGGTAATGTTTTGTGATGTTTTCACAGGGTATTTGGCAGGGTGGATTGATTTAAATCACGCCGATTTAAATCAACGATTTAAATCATGATTTAAATCAAATGATTTTTTTCTATTTAAATCAGATCGATTTAAATCGTGATTTTAATCATGATTTAAATCACTGATTTAAATCAAAAGATTTTTTTAATATAAATCACGATTAAAATCTAAAACTTTCAATCATTGTTCAATTAACTCCACACTTCTAGCTTGGTTTCACTTTCTGTAGCTTGGTTCAGTTTATTTTTCCATTCAGTTGACATGCCCAAACTTGTTGGATAGTCAGTCAGCAGTACTTGGCTGTAGTAACAATCAAACTTCAGAAGTGATCTGCGTGAGCCATGGCAGGTCGTAAGAGAGACCCTATTTGGGTTCATTTTGTTGAGATGCCAGCAGAGCTTGGAAAAAAAGGTGGGAGAGCAAAGTGCAAATACTGTCAAAAGGATATCCAAGGACTTGTTTGCCGTTTGAAATCACATTATGAAAACTGCAACCAGAAGGGAAATGAAGATGTTGATAGTGATACAACTAATGTCAATGAACCCCCACAGCTTCTTATGCACCAGGACCCTAGCACTAGTGGTAAGTCTGGCAATTACAACCTATTTTAACAGACGTTTTACTGGGATGGTTAAAGTCTATGAAAAGAAAAATTTCTAGCACTAGTTCTGGAGTATAGAATTTAAATTTATGTTAAGGCAATATTTCACAGAAGATTAACGTTAAGTAAAAATAAAAGAGTGTCTACTCAGCTACTGACTGCATCGGCTTCATCGGCAGGAGTAGAGAGATTGTTTTCTTCATTTGGTTTTGTGCACACAACAGTCCGAAACTGCTTAGGAACTGCTAAAGCAGGACAACTAGTTTTCCTATTAAAAGTCCTAAATAAACAGTAGGCTTAAAGGACTGATGTATTCACTGAAGATGTTTGCTTACTTCAGACGTTAGAGATAGGCTATTGTTAAAAAGTACTTACTCTCTGTAGTTCAATTCTGATTGTTTAATAGTGCAAATAAAAATTATTAGGTTTCATAATCATCAACTGTTTTAATATTTTATTTGTGTAAAATAATTTGATTTGCAAAAAGACAAAGTTTTGCTTGTGTACAACTTGATTAAAAAATCCTATTTAAATCAAAAAAATCCGATTTAAATCAAAAAAATCCGATTTAAATCAAAAAAATCCGATTTAAATCAAAAAAATCCGATTTTTTGATTTTTTTAAAAAAATCATGATTTTTATCCACCCTGGTATTTGGAGTAAATTCCTTAATTGATATAGAACGTCATAAATCCGTGTGACAGGTTGATTCCAGCATTAAGAGTGTCAAAGGTCACCATCAATTTGTATTCGCAAATTCTTCTTTGTCTACGAGATGTGAAGTTGCCTCTCAGTACAAGTATTTTCATATTTAACATGCTATGACCAGGGGAGCAAAAATGTTTTGCCACAGGTAGATCCATTCTTTTTTCTCTTATTGTGTGGCGATGAGAATTCATCCTTGTTCTCAGTTTTTGCCCGGTCTCCCCCACATACAGACCCCCAGTTGGACATTTAGTACATATAATTAGGTACACCACATTAGATGTGATGCAGCTGAAAGTACCTGGTATCTTGTAGTCCCGATGGGAGTTGGGGATCTTTATCTTGTCCGTGGTCATTATAAATGGACATGTTTTAAATATGAAAATACTTGTACTGAGAGGCAACTTCACATCTCGTAGACAAAGAAGAATTAGCGAATACAAATTGATGGTGACCTTTGACACTCTTAATGCTGGAATCAACCTGTCACACGGATTTATGACGTTCTATATCAATTAAGGAATTTACTCCAAATACCCTGTGAAAACATCACAAAACATTACCAGACCCCAATCAGAGGGTAATAAAACTTTCACACTCCTTATCTATGAACTGTTCCAATATTTATGCTCATCCCTCTGCCATAATGACTATTCTGCTTCACGTCACTTGTCTTACCTATTGCATTTTTTCTGTGCTGTTTTGTGTATAAATATGTGATTCTTCATATGTTGTATTAGTCTTTGCCTGATGAAGAGACCTGAGTAGTCTCGAAAGCTTGCAATTTGTTACCATCTTTTCAGTTAGCCATTAAAAGGTATCAACCACTGAGGACTCTCAACTCTAAATATTTTTTTAAGGTCACAATGGGTAATGAATCTCAGGTCTTCTTTTGAGACAGTGTGATTTGTGTCCTATTTTAAATTGATTTCCTTACCATCAGTGCTGAAAGGGTTAAGGACTCTTTCCTTGCTGGCTGGGAACATACAGGTGGTTGCTTCTAGCTGCTGACATCATCTCATCTTCCTATATATACTATCCCTTGACTTTCTGGCTCCTGGAAGAATCTTCTTCCTGGAAAGTGTTGAGGTGGGTAGTTGGAGTAGACAGTAGTTATTGAAGAGTTGTCTGCAGTTGGTTCCTGAGTTTATCTCCTTCTCCTCATTCTTATTTTATTCCTCTCTTTCCCCACCTTCCGTCCTATTTTTGATAAGTGTTTTGTATGATAGTGGTTTTTGGTTATACATGTCCTTGTGTCTGCTTTCCCTTACATTACTGACCTAATGGTACTGCCACACTAAACAACATCGCTAACGGGATCGCTAAAAAACGTCACTATTTAGCAATCCCGTTAGCGATGTTGTTGTGTGCGGCATCTACCAGCGACGTGGCCCCTGCTGAGATCCTGCTGTGATCTCGCTCGTCGTTCTCATCGTTCCGGACCCTATTTTTATCCTCGGCGCCCCGCTGGTAAGTATATATCGCTGAGTGTAGCACCTTTGGTTAGCGATTTAGCGGTACTTTTGTACCGCTAAAGTCGTTAAGGAGAACGCTAACCGCGATAGCGTCCTTAACGACATCGCTAAATTAGGCTGCTACTAGCGATATAGAAACAATCCCGCTAGCGATCGCATTAGTATGCGTCGTTATCGTTATCGCTAGCGGGATTGTTTAGTGTGGCAGTACCTTAAGCCTCATGGGGTGGGGGAGGGGACAGATTAGGGTTTAACAGGAGCATAGTAAGGTCAGAGACTCATGTCTCTCTACCATTAAGATTACCCTTGGGAGCTACCCAGCTCTAGGGCCAGTTTGCGGACACTCTGCCTTACTTTTGACAGTCACATCGTTACAACATATTATTTAAGAGATACTAAGAATAAGTTCAAAAATTGTATGGCTTATGTATTGATCTAAATCTGGGGAGTATAGATGTGGAAGCTCAATACTCCCCTATCTACTTGTGGTAGGTCTTCAGGCCACTGAGTTTTTCTTAACTAGGGGGACCAATTAAGCCAACACTACTCCTTTATCCTTAGATTATTGTCATTTATACTGTAATTTTCTTTTTGATGGCAAGGTCTACCACCAGCTCAGAGGCACAACAACGGGGAGCCCACATGCTCAACCATATGCTAATTTGCACGTGTTCATTGATCAACATGACACCTCATAAGTAATATAGTGATGTGTGGAGGATTCTATAATGGCATTTTTATATTGTGGATTCCGAGTGAGTATTTTAACCAATTGGCACAAAATCATTTATAGGTACATTAATGCTGGGCTCAGGCGCTTTGGTCTCTTCACAAGTAGTAGATGCCAACTAGCGGCATCTGTGTCTAGCAACAGCGGATGGAGAAGAGCTCCGATCGGTACTGATAACCTTCTTTGATAATGGCAATTAAATGGAGTGGTTGTTGTGGCTCGCACGCACCAGCTCCCATCAGGCTCCCACAATGCAATCATGGAGCACCGATGGCTAGCTCTCGGGGGCCTTCTGAAGGCCCTCGTCACTGCCATCTTGGTAGTTGTGTGAAGCTCAGCCACAGAGCTTTATAGCTGACCACAATTTTAAATACAGTATATACTGTAATACTGCTCTAAAAATAAATAGATGATTACAGGTTCAAGGCCGTAAAGAGGCTAAAAATTAAAATAAGAAATTCAAAAGAAAAAGTTTTAAAAATTACAAAAAATACATAAATTCAAATTCCCCTTCTCTCGTTTGCATCCATTAAAAAATAATAAATAAAAAAAATGTATTTTATAGCGCCTTATTACTAAAAGTGTGGTGTATCAAAATGTAAAGTTAATAAAAAATTGTAACGAGAAAAAATATCAAAACACCAGAATTGGTTTTTTTTTTTTGGTCAACACCATCCCCCTACAAAAAAAGTAATAAAAAGCTATCAAAAGGGAAGGAACCTCACATTGTATCAATAAAATCTTCAGCTCACAACATAGAAAACAAATCCACATACTGTTCATTTCACCGAAAAATAAAAATGTTGTGAATAAGGAAAATGGTGATGCAAACAAATATCGTACAAACCTACAGAATCATGGTGCCAGGTTATTTTTACCATACAATGAATGCTGTGAAAATAAAAAAAAATTAAAATCAATGGCAGAATTTTTTTTTTTGGCCATTTCACCATACTTATTTTTTTTTCTTATTTTTCAGTTCACTGTGTAGGAAAATGGATAGTGTAATTTAACCCCTTAACAACCGCCGATTTGCCTTTTAACGGCGGCAGTTAAGGGTACTTATTCTTTAGCGCCGCTTTTTAATGGCACTGAGAAATACGTGTATAGCGTCCTCCAGCGTTGACAACTCTCCGGGGTCTCGGCTACCAGTGGTAGCCGAGACTCCGGAGAACATGATTCGGGATGGTTTTTACAGTCCCCAGTGTTGCAATCGCAACGATGACTGCAAAAAATAAACAAAACTCCGGTTTCTCATTTAATTTCTCTCTCCTCTGATAGCACACCAGAGAGAGAAATGGGGTCCCCTGAGCGACCCGTTACCTCCGATGTCCCCCGGTCCATCCGGCTCTGTCCCCCGGCCCTTGATGTCTTCTTCCGGGAAGAAAATGGCGGGCGCATGCGCAGTGCTCCCCGCCGAGATCTGTCGGCCGGCACCCGGCAATAATAGGAGATATTTCCTATTGGTTCATTTTTGGTTCAAAATAAAAAAACAGTAAATCAAACCCCCCTTTATCACTCACTTAGTTAGGTAAAAATAATAAAATTAAAAAATATTTATTTCCATTTTTCTGCTAGGGTTAGGGATGGGATTGGGGCTAGAGCTATGGTTAGGGTTGGACTAGGGTTGGGGATAGGGTTAGAGCTAGGGTTGTGATTACTGTTAGGGTTGGGATTAGGGTTGTGGTTAGGATCAGGGGTGTGCTGGGGTTACGGTTGGGATTGGGGGTGTGTTGGAGTTAGGGCTGTGTTAGGGTTGGAGTTAGAATTGGGGGGTTTCCACTGTTTAGGTACACCAGGGGGTGTCCAAACGAGATTTGGCGCCCACCATTGATTCCAGCCAATTTTGCAATCAAAAAGTCAAACGGTGCTCCCTCCCTTCCGAGCCCTGCCATACGCCGAAAAAGTGGCTTTCCCCCGCATACGGGGTATTGGCGTACTCAGGAGAAATTGCACAACAAATTTTGTGGTCCATTTTCTCCTGATACCCTTGTGAAAATAAAAAAGTTTCGTTCCAAAGTAAATTTTTTGTGAAAAAAGTAAACTGTTCCTTTTTTTTCTTCTACATTGCTTTCGATCTCATGAAGCACCTGAAGGGTTAATAAACTGCTTGAATGTGGTTTTGCATACTGTGACAGATCTACACAGGGGAAGGGTGTGTTGAATTCGCTCACCTTGAGGGTGGGGAGAGAATGACCCAGCAGAGATCGGCTCTCTGGCGCCACCATTTGCCCAGGTCAGTCAGGGAACTGCACCGAAGGCAAATAGTTGCCTGGAAGGCTTCCCTTATAAGTACGAGTTATTGAGGTGCTCCCAGTGAAGGGGGAGATATATCACCAGTCCAGGCTGGGGATATATACACTGCTCAAAAAATAAAGGGAACACTTAAACAACAGAATATAACTCCAAGTAAACCAAACTTCTGTGAAATCAACCTGTACACTTAGGAAGCAACACTGAATGACAATCAATTTCACATGCTGTTGTGCACATGGAATAGACAACAGATGGAAATTATTGGCAATTATCAAGACACATTCAATAAAGGAGTGGTTCTGCACGTGGGGACCACAGACCACATCTCAGTACCAATGCTTTATGACTGATGTTTTGGTCACTTTTGAAAGTTGGTTGTGCTTTCACACTCGTGGTAGTACGAGACGGACTCTACAACCCACACAAGTGGCTCAGGTAGTGCTGCTCATCCAGGATGGCACATCAATGTGAGCTGTGGCAAGGTTTGCTGTGTCTGTCAGCGTAGTGGCCAGAGGCGCTACCAGGAGACAGGCCAGTACACCAGGAGACTTGGGGGGGACCGTAGGAGAGCAACAACCCAGCAGCAGGACCGCTACCTCCGCCTTTGTGAAGGAGGAGCACTGCCAGAGCCCTGCAAAATGACCTCCAGCAGGCCACAAATGTGCATGTGTCTGCACAAACGGTTAGAAACCCACTCCATGAGGATGGTCTGAGTGCTGCACGTCCACAGATGGGGGTTGTGCTCACAGCCCAACACCGTGCAGGATGCTTGGCATTTGCCACAGAACACCAGGATTGGCAAATTCGCCACTGGCGTCCTGTGCTCTTCAGATGAAAGCAGGTTCACACTGAGCATGTGACCTACGTGACAGAGTCTGGAGACGCCGTGGAGAGCGATCTGCTGCCTGCAACATCCTTCAGCATGACCGGTTTGGCAGTGGGTCAGTAATGGTGTGGGGTGGCATTTCTTTGGAGGGCCCCACAGCCCTCCATGTGCTCACAAGTGGTAGCCTGACTGCCATTAGGTACCGAGATGAGATCCTCAGACCTCTTGTGAGACCATATGATGGTGCGGTTGGCCCTTGGTTCCTCCTAATGCAGAATAATGCCAGACCTCATGTGGCTGGAGTGTGTCAGCAGTTCCTGCAAGATGAAGGCATTGAAGCTATGGACTGGCCCGCCCATTCCCCAGACCTGAATCCAATTGAGCACATCTGGGATATGTCTCGCTCCATCCACCAACGTCACGTTGCACCACAGACTGTCCAGGAGTTGGCGGATGCTTTAGTCCAGGTCTGGGAGGAGATCCCTCAGGATACCATCCGGGAGCATGCCCAGGCGTTGTAGGGAAGTCATACAGGCACGTAGAGCCACACACACTACTGAGCAGCATTTTGACTTGTTTTAAAGACATTACATTACACTTTAATTTTGTGGGTGACTCCAAATTCAGGCCTCCATTGATTAATAAATTTGATTTCCATTGATGATTTTTGTGCAATTTGGTTGTCAGCACATTCAACTTTGTACAGAACAAAGTATTCAATGAGAATATTTCATTCATTCAGATCTAGGATGTGTTATTCAGTGAGAATATTTCATTCATTCAGATCTAGGATGTGTTATTTGAGTGTTCCCTTTATTTTTTTGAGCAGTGTATGTAAACCTCCCGGCCATCACTGTCAGAGTTCCTCACTAACCAGTACGGTATGCTGCCACCAGTTCCTCATTCAAAATAATCCCCGTCCGACAACAAGCTTATATCAGGTCAGAAACCAACCCGGGTAGCGTATAAAATACAACGGAGCATGCGGACGTGGGGATTCGTGTATCGAGATAAAAGAGCAGCCCAAGATTAATTTTATATTATTCACCGAAAAGGCACACTAGAAATATACAGGCATATATTTACAGAACAATATACAAGTATGCAGTCAGGAATGTAGTACAAGGGTAGGGCATCGATAGGTTGCAATTACTGTGTTATGTAGCATGTGACCACAGGGAGGCTCTGATGGATCACAGGTCCAAATCTTAGTTACAGGCTTTTCCTGGCTGCGTCAGGTAACGTATCCACCTGCCAGTAGAAAAACTAAGTCCAAAATGAGGGGCTGCCTTATATCTCCTAGGCTGCTACCTCCCACACTCTGCTCCCACTCCTGGGCTTGTGCATCCTCTCTCCTCCCATATCTGAGAATATGATTTTCTGTCCAGAACCGTGGATGGCCCATAACTTTCCGCCCGAAGCTCTGAATGGGTTGGCAGCGCCGCCACTGGGTTCCACTGGATTTTATCTGCGCATGGAGACTAAATATGCCTACAGTATGTAATTCCTGGTAGCTATGCTTTATAACTCAATAATGCAGAGTGCTACAGGTGGCTGCCAGGCACAGGTGTATGGGGGAAGGAATGATGATTCTGATTATGTGCTCGCCTAGTCTCAGAGATATTGCATTATTATAGGTCATTTCCAGATTCAATACCTCAGAGCCTTGCTGTGACTTATATTGCCACGCTGTCCTCCATGTGCTTGAGTCAGACAAAAAAATTCAGTTTGCCTGTAGCTGCAGGAGAGTTCCCACCATGGTGCCAATTGGTGGGGACCGAGCTTCAAAGAGCTTGTTCCTGGCATTTTAATTAAAGCAAAACATTGCATGGCCTTTTATGGCCTTGGGGAATGCATGCCAAGGGAGGGGGCTGAGTGTTCTGAAGCAAGTATTTTTGGGCCAAAGTTATCTTGATGGGGAATTCCATCAGAAATCAAAACATAATTTTCCCATATCTCACACGCACCTTGAGGGGGTGCAGTTTTTAGAATTGTGTCACTTTTGGGTATTTTCTATTATATTGACCCTCCAAACTCACTTCAAATGTGAGGTGGTCCCTAAAAAAAATGGTTTTGAAAATTTTGTTGGAAAAATGAGAAATCAATGGTCAACTTTTAACCCTTATAACGATCTAACAAAAAAATTATGCTTCCAAAATTGTGCTGATGTAAAGTTAACATGTGGGAAATGTTATTTATTAACTATTTTGTGCGATATGACTCTAATTTAAGGGCACAAAAATTAAAAGTTTAAAAAAAAATTGAAAACTTTTCAACAATTTACCAAATTTCTGTTTTTTCATAAAGTTATATCGAAGAAATTTTACCAGTAACATTAAGTACAATATGTCACAAAAAACATTCTCAGAATCAGTGGGATACGTTGAAGTGTTCCAGAGCTATAACTTCATAAAGTGACAGTGGTCAGAATTGTAAAAATTGGCTTGGTCATTAAGTACCAAATTGGCTCTGTCACTAAGGGGTTAAATAAGTTATGTACATGAGTAGATAAGGTACTTCATCACTGCTCTGCATCAGTAGAAAAAAAAGTTTGCATTTAGTGAGCTGTTGATGAAGCATCATGAAGCTGCTTCCCCTCATTTATCATGTCCTCTTCTTTTTCATGCTTTGGCATGTACTTTAGCCCAAGTATCTTATTTCAGTGGATGCCGAACAGGGATTGGCTCACCAAACCATATTTACTGTGTATTATGCATCTTCAATTTCCATAGCCCTCTTCAAAGTATGATAAATGTGTCACCATTTCTCAGCATTTTCATTCATAGACATTTCCACTTGGAAGAACCTGCTTTTCTCTAACTATCTAGGATTTCGTAGATGATATGGCACTACAGAGTGTTTGTGGATGGGATGCAACTATTTCAAGACAGCATCTATTTCATAAGCTAAACTTGACTCCATCCTACAATTTAGCTTACTCCCCGAACTTTCTTCAGACATTCCAAGGGTCTTCTTCTCCTCACCATCGTGATTCTGGACCCCCACCACCAGGACATGGCACTACCACTTTGGCCTTTCTTTATGCAGAGGGTGTTGCTGTTGCAACTGATTCACGTTCGTCTGCTGGGAAACTTGTCTGCAGCCCAGATAGTCGCAAGGCTTTCTTAATTCACAGTCATCTGCTGGCCACCACCTCAGGAAGTTCAGCCGATTGCCAATTCTTTGGTCGAGCCTTGGCCAGAGAGTGCAAGCTGTATAAAGTGAGGAATGGGTATATGCCAAGTGTTAAAGGAGCAGCCAGAATGTTAAGTGTCTTGATGATGCCTTTCCGTGGAACTGATATCTGTGCTGCAGTCACCCTTTGTGGCTGGGATCGGAATGGACCTTGCATTTGTTATGTATACAATGATGGAACCCGTCTTTGCTCTGATATCATTTCTGTGGGATCAGGCTCTCCTATGCATATAGCATAATTGACGGTGGCTATCGGCCTGGAATGGAAGAAGAGGAAGCCCGTCAACTTGCCAGGCGTGCAGTGTGCCATGCAGGGAGA
Organism: Oophaga sylvatica; assembly: GCA_033576555.1. Taxonomy (NCBI): domain Eukaryota; kingdom Metazoa; phylum Chordata; class Amphibia; order Anura; family Dendrobatidae; genus Oophaga; species Oophaga sylvatica. The sequence continues at coordinate 704,201,085 of JARQOD010000001.1, forward strand.
AGAGATGCCTACTCTGGAGGATTTGTGGATATATATTGGGTCAGAGAAGGGGGTTGTGAGAGGGATCCTAGGGAAGACCAAGTACAACTTTATGCAAAAATGGAACAAGAAGAAAAGGATATGATGGAATGCAAGAAGAAAATGAAATCAGAAGAACAGCCCCATCTCAAAGTCTAACTGGTAATGTCAGGAGTGCAAATTAACCTTGCCAATAAAAAGCATGTCTAAGTGAATTAAATGTGTTCATTTATGTGAAGTGTTGTTTTTTTTTATTCGATTCTTCTTGTTTCTTAGCACTAGATTGGTATATTTTTCCATTTTTATGTTTTCAGTTCTTCTTTATTTTACCAAAATTAAGAAAACACTAGTCTGCACAACAGTGTACTATCAACCATCATAAACTCAAACATATATAAGTATTATATAACTATATAAGACAAGTAAGAAAACAACATAAAACTATGTGAAATCAGTGGCAAACGTGTATATCTGATAAAAGTTTAGTTCAATTAAAGTTATTGAGGTAACTAGAGAAGCTGTTTTCTTGTGTAATCTATACCAACCTACAAGATTCATGCTTCAAGGGGGTTCACCAGGAATAGGAAAAAAATAACTATATGAAATGTCGTTATGAATAAATTCCTGAATCTGTTTAATTAGCAAATCACAATCGTTTTATCTAAGGAGGTAATTAGTATAGCCATCACCTGATTACACTGGCAGAAATCTGTGCTAGAATGTTTCTTTAATTAAGGCATCGGATCACTCTAAAGACCACATGAACTCCTCAATTATGTATCTTCAGATGTTGTATTAGTCTATGCCTGATGAAGAGACCTGAGTAGTCTCGAAAGCTTGCAATTTGTTACCATCTTTTCAGTTAGCCATTAAAAGGTATCAACCACTGAGGACTCTCAAGTCTAAATATTTTTCAATTATGTGAACACCTTTTGGTTTTGTAGTGCTAGAAACATGTAAGGAGCTAAACCCTATTAATCAAAACTTTACCTGGAGATGCTGTTGTTTTCTTGAATGAAAACTTTAGTATTCTGGTCAGTACTTTCTGAGTGATCTTGCTCTAACCCAGGGGTCCCCAACCTGTGACACGCGAGCCAGCGTTGTGTCTCTCGCGGACCATCAGCTTAGTGCATTGGCAGCAATTTTAGCCAACTGTGATGAGAAGGTCTTCATATAGTGGTTTTAATGAGTAGTACAGGTCGGGAGGGTAAATACAGTACACTAGAGAAAGGATGATACTGCCAGTTAGAAGGTTGCTTGAAACAGTGTGGTGAGTGTGCTTGATGTGAGAATGCAATGCGAGAACCTTATGTGTGGTTGTCCTGAAGAAGGAGTATGTATGACTCTGAAACGCGTTGACAATAAACCAACATTTCATATCCTATTGTGGACTGTTATATTTTCAGCAGATAGGATACTTCCATTGCCCTGGCAAATTATTTGTTACTACCTTTTTGAAGGTGCATCATCTGGAACATAGGCTTTTTAGTGGTTGTTTCTTACACAACCCTATAAGGTGAGCACTTATACCTTTTTTGGGGCTTGTTATACTTGGATAAGACCCCATTGCGTTTTGCATTTTATTCAGAGAATACCAAATGAGAGTAAAGAGAGAATCCCTGGATGTAAGTGGGTATAAATATACAGCCTATAAGGCTAGGTTTTGGTGTGCTTTCTGTGGTGAAGCTTTAGCTGTTGTATTGGGACTGTGGGGCTCTTGGGGTCACTATGGTGTAAGTGGGAAGGGTCCTGCTGAATGTAGCTCTTGATCATCTATCAGAGCTGAATGTGGCTCTGAAGGTAATAAAGGTTGGGGACCACTGCTCTAACCTATGCTACATTTCCAAAAGTGATAACCAGAAGTGATCACCATGCTTACTGAGTTGCCACCCAGCATTCAACAGACCATGCCAGTTTCCGGCTACACACAGGTATGTATGTAGTCTGAAACCATGGATATACACAGGCCTGCTGTACACCCCAAGCAGTGGGATATTTTACAATCAAAAAGCTGCCTCATTTTTTTTACTTATTGTAGATGCAATCAGGAATACATTGTTATAAAATTCCACAAAACCTAATTAAGGGGTCTTCTAACTTAGAAAAAAAACAGCAATCATTTTTATGATGTAGCATATGTATTAATTTACTGTTCTGCATAAAGTGGCCTCTTCGTATATGGTCTGTTCAATCTGTATTTTAGAACAGATGAAGTGCTCTAATCTCCACCGCTCACTCCGAGAGCCAACCCATATATGCTGGGACTGTGCTTGTGGATGCCAAAATATTGCATTCAAACAGCAGATAAGGCTGGGTTCACATTAGCGTATCTGTGGCAGCATATGCCTCTGTACAGATCTGCATGCGTCTTGCGTACCTATCTTTAACATTGTGTACGCAGGGACATGCATTTACATCAGTTTGGGTGCGGATGTGTCCGCATGCGTTGTTTCGCCGGGCATGCCGAATGCAACATTGCATTTTTTGATCTGTCAAATATGCGCAGGCATGTGCATGAGTGCGTCAAAACAATGCATTACTGTCTATGGGAACGCATTGGTACGCATGGATATGCGTATGGATGCGTTTGATACACATGCGTACTTCAGACTGAGCATGTCCAGGCACTGATGGTTCATCACCTCCCAAATCCCAGGTGTATAAAAGAGGATGTGGACACTGGAAGTCCCGAACTCTCAAAACTGTAGATGGGATATCAAAACTCTGTATGTAAGTATAGAAGCTTTCAAAATGTCTGTCTGTCTCTCACTACAGTCTGTACTTATGTTTTGCTTTCTGTTCCTTGTAGACATTGCTGTGCTGGCGTCCTGGATCCCTGTTCCTGATTTCTCCTGTATTGGATTTCTCCAGTCCTGGATTTCTCCTGTCCGGTGTGGTACTGGCCCTCTCAGCTACTTAATGTAAGTATGAGTGTCTGTACTTTACTATGTTGCTCTGCCCAGTCTCACAGTCTTCATCAGTTATGTTTTCTTTCTCTTCCTTGTAGACTGTGCCGTGCTGGTGTCCTGGATTGAGGCGTGTTGCGGATTTCTCCTGTTTTTCTGTGCTGCCATCTCAGGGTTGTGCTGCCGTCCCAGTGTTGTGCTGCTGTACTGGTGCTGTGCTGCCTGTTGTGCTGTTGGACTTGTAATGTAGGCGTCCATTATGTTTTTAACCCCTTAACGACCGCCGATACGTCTTTTAACGGCGGTAGTTAAGGGTACTTAAACCACAGCGCCGTTAATTAACGGCGCTGTGGAAAAAGTGTATAGCGCCCCCCAGAGTTGGATTTTCTCCAGAGAACATGATTGGGTTGGTTTTTACCGACCTCGTTTTTGCGGTCGCCATTATTAACCGTATAACGACTTTCACTTTCTCTCTTCTCTTATGTGATCGCACATCAGAAGAGAGAAATAGGGTCCCCGATTCCCCCGGTACCTCCCAGTGGTCCTCAGGCCCTCCTGCCTCCTCTGGTGGGGGCCGCCATCTTGGTCCGGGAAGAAATGGCAGGAGCATGCGCAGTGCGCCCGTCGAATCTGCCGGCCGGCAGATTCCATTCATTCGTTCAATGTACATTTTGATCACAGTGATCAAAATAAAAAAAAATAGTAAATAACCCCCCCTTTAGTTAGGGAAATATAATGAAATAAAGAAAATATATTTATTTTCATTTTTCGATTAGGATTAGAATTAGGGTTGGAATTAGGATTAGGGTTGTGATTAGGGTTAGGGGTGTGTTGGAGCTAAAATTGAGGGGTTTCCACTATTTAGGCACACCAGGGGGTCTCCAAACGTGACATGGTGCCACCATTGAGTCCAGCCAATTTTGTGTTCAAAAAGTCAAATGGTGCTCCCTCCCTTCCGAGCCCAGACGTGTGCCCAAACAGTGGTTTACCCAAACATATGGGGCATCATCGTACTCAGGACAAATTGCACACCATTTTTTTGGGTCTAATTTCTCCTGTTACCCTTGGGAAAATAAAAATTAGCGGGCTAAAAAAAATAATTTTTGTGGAAAAAAAGATTTTTTATTTTCACGGCTCTGCGTTTATAAACTTCTGTGAAGCACTTGGGGGTTAAAAGTGCTCACCACACATCTAGATAAGTTCCTTAAGGGGTCTAGTTTCCAAAATGGGGTCATTTGTTGGGGTTTCCACTGTTTATGCACATCAGGGGCTCTCCAAATGCGACATGGAGTCCAGCCAATTCTGCGTTGAAAAAGTCAAAACGGCGCTCCTTCCCTTGTGAGCTCTGCCATGCGCCCAAAAAGTGGTTTACCCCCACATATGGGGTATCAGCGTTTTCAGGAGAAATTGCACAACAAATTTTGTGGTTCATTTTCTCTTTTTACACTTGTGAAAATAAAAAAAAAATTGGTTCTGAAGTAAATTTTTTGCAAAAAAAAGAAATGTTTATTTTTTCTTTCCACATTGCTTCAGTTCCTGTGAAGCACATAAAGGGTTAATAAACTTCTTGAATGTCGTTTTGAGCACCTTGAGGGGTCCAGTTTTTAGAATGGTGTCACTTTTGGGTATTTTCCGTCATGTACACCCCTCAAAATGACTAAATATGATGTGGTCCCTAAAAAAATGGTTTTGTAAATTTTGTTGTAAAAATGAGAAATCGCTGGTCAAATTTTAACCCTTATAACTTCCTAACAAAATAAAATTTTGTTTCCAAAATTGTGCTGATGTAAAGTAGATATGTGGGAAATGTTATTTATTAAGAAATAACATATGACATATCTCTCTGAATTAAGGGCATAAAAATTAAAAGTTTGAAAATTGCTAAATTTTCGCAATATTTCAGTTTTTTTCATAAATAAACAAAAGTCATATCGAAGAAATTTTACCACTAACATGATGTAAAATATGTCATGAAAAAACAATCACAGAATCAGCGGGATCCGTTAAAGCGTTTCAGAGTTATAACCTCATAAATTAACAGTGGTCAGAATTGTAAAAATTAGCCTGGTCATTAAGCTGCAAATTGGCTCCGTCACTAAGGGGTTAATTTCTTTTTTTTCCCTTTGGCTTCATTGTTGTTGGCTCTAGTTAAATTTTTCTAATCTGATGTTTCATAGTGTTTCACTTGACTGCTGCCTGCTATTCCAACATGTCCTACAGTGAAGCTTCCCAGAGTGGACATGAGACTGATTACGTAATCACATTTGATATACTGATTGGTATGTATTGACTGTCAATAGACATGTTGTAAATCATGTATTTTCTTTACAGGAATCTAACAGTGCGGAAGAGCAGGAGCAGTCGAGTGGAAATTAATCTTCCTAGGGTCGTCGGCTCAAGTTCCTGAGGAGAAAAGATGGTGTGTAAGTAGTCTTTTCATTATCAGAGTTGTAATTGAATTTGGTTTCAGTTTTGTATCTTTAAAACTATATGACTTGTAATTTTTTGTCTTTTTATTTTATCTATAGGTTCCACAACGTGAGGAAGGCAAACCCGAGATTGACAATGACAAGCTCATTCCTCTTCGAAGCGGTGCTGTGGAACAGATCGTCACCATTCTGACTCAGGATTGATTCGACGAATCTGGGATGAAGTGGCCAGATCGCTGTTAGATGATTGGGACCATGCCACCCCACAAGCCAGAAAGGATTTTCGTAAGTATTGCAATGTGGTCTGACGCGTCTGTTTTCCTGTTAATGTAGGTGCCTTTTTTCAATTTATTTATTCTTTTTTTTTTTTTCTTCCCCATTCACAGTGAAGAGAGTAAAAGTCTGTTGGAGTTCGATGAAGGATCGTTTCAAATAAGGATATGAGAGAGGAGATTCGGGTTCGAAGTGGTTGTGCTCGAAAGGTCTCAAAATATAAATACCATCGTATGCTGTCTTTTCTGAGGCCTGCGGTTGCTCAACGAACGTGAGTATCTTTTGTGTTGTGTTACTATTATCTAAACTATTTTATTTTTTTTAGTAATGTTTGTAATTTATTTTCCACACAGAACCTAGAGCAGCACCACACAACCTGGATTGTCTTCAGTTTTAGCGGCCCCGAATCGACCAGCCAATGAACAGTCCCAATCATTCACCAGCGATGCAGCAACCAGGCAGGCGTCACAGGTTGGGGATCAGGCAGCCTGTCCCTCAGGTTTTCCCCTCTCCCACTGGTATTGTTGGGTCTTCTCACCAGCGGCAGAGGGCCTGGGAGAGGTCAATCATGCCCGAGTTTATTCATTTAAGCTCGATTTTCCAGGACACTCATGTAAACACACTTTTCCAGAAAGTCCACAGAAGCCTTGACTGCCTGGAAGCCGACCTTCAGAGACCGGCGAGACATTTTTTTCCCGCAATAGAGTGGGGCGTGTCGGAAAACCTGCCGCCTGACTTCCAGCTGTATGTAATGAAGGCCTGTCGGGCTGCTTACACAGAGGTCATGCAGCAGTCCCAACTGCAGTCAAGACATCATCAGCTGCCACACATTTCGTTTCCTACACGGCAACAAGGGCCAGCACAGCACCAGTGGCAGAATACGCCACTCTCTCGAACTTCAACGATGGGGTGTTGCCAGTAGCAACGATGACATCTTCTCCGTCTTTTTCTTCTTCACAAACCACAGCAAAGACAAAAGCCAATTTCAATGCCAAATCCAGATTACGATAGAAGCTCTTCATGCCAAGATCCATCTTGCATCTGCATAAAGCAGAAAAAGATGAGGATTTCATCTGTGCAAGGATCTATATACAGAATTCCCATGAGACACGCCCATAGGACGTGGCTTGTGTCAAGAGAATTCTCCTGGAAATTTCAAAAGCACGCGTAAAAACAACGCAAACGCATGCAAAAACACATACTAACGCGTTTTTTTGGCGTCATGCGTAAGCTGATGCGGATAAAAAAACGCAGCGTAAGCATCCGTTTAGGCATGCGTTTGTGCATGCAGATGATACACTGCGCACAGAAACTCTAATGTGAACCTAGCCTAAGTGATAATGCTTTGTCCACAGGACAGTGCTTCAGGGGGTCAGGGGCATGTGACTTGTTAAAGCACCACTCCAGCGTTTTTTTTTATTGCAGCGCTGGAGTGGTGCCACTAATATAAGTTTCCTTCCCCTTGTGTCATACTTACCTGTATACTTTGCTTCTACTGTCATCAGCACTGCTCTGGTCGTTCCCCAGCATTTTGTGAACTGGCAGATCGCTCCAGTGTTTGTTGGACGATCCGGAAGTCGCAACTGAATGAAAGTCCATGACAACGAGGCTCTCGTAGATTTACATTGAGAACTTTTGACGGTTACCTGACTTCCGGTCATTCGGAAGTTGCAGTTGCAAGATGGCAACGCGGGACCATAACGGTGCCAGGAAGAGCTGAAGACAATGACAGAGGCCAGTGAACTTAGATTAGTGGCACCACTCCAGAGCTGAAATTAAAAAAAAATCTGATGTGGTGCTTTAAATGACATCACCCAAGCAGGATCACAGGCTTATGGTCTTAATAAAAGGACTTGTACAGACTGCTGCATAAATGAATAAAAACAGAACTGATGGGTCCTATCCTTGCCAGCCACTTTAGCTGAACTACTCTGCATAGCTGTTCACCTGCTTTCCTTCAGTATTGACTTCTTTGATATAGGACTTTACATTTTTCTAAGAAATTCTGGAGTAATGGATTTTTCTTATAGTCCCTGATTTCCACTCTAATGCAAATACCAATATGACACGTTCCCTTTAAAATATACTTGTTCTTAGAATGAACACAATGTGAATTGAGTGTAATATATGATATGTAATGCTGTTTATACTGATCTCACAGCGTCCATTCTATATATTCCCATAATGCTTTGCCACCAATAAAATGAGTGATTTACTTTTGTTTATAGTGTAACGTTAATGACCATTTAGTATTCACACGGTATACTGATATTACCATGCCAATTCATCCTTATGCTATGTACGTCTTATCATACCTATGTTTTGAAGTCACAGGAAAACTAATTAATGTGTTAGAAAAAAATGCATAGCTTTTATGTGAAAAACTGAAAATCCAATAGACTGATAATTTCACTTTCCTACAATCTTATAGAAACACACAGAACTAACTAGCAGCTTAAGTCTCAACTCTGTATTCCACCCACACATGTTTATCAGTCCCAATAGAATATGTCCTGTCCAGAAGTAATAAAGGAGGGAGAGGAGAGGTAGGTGGCGCAGGGACAGGTACATCACCGGAAACAGAGAGTGGATTTTTATTCTTACCTAGACAGATTGTTCAAATCTTGGTTGGGATGTGGCTAATTAAAGTCATAAGATGCGTCTAATTGCATCAAAATGTGCGACATTCGAAATACTGGCATACATGTATACAGACCATGCGATGGCATAAGAGAGAAGTATGTCCGACATGCTTATTTAGCTATACAATTACCTGGTGAGTATAGTCTTTGTTAAGTTGCTGGCATGGAAAAGATTATTTCTGCAAAAATTCCCATTGTAATAAATGTATACACTTCCTGCTCAAAAACAAAAGCCACTAATTAGGAAATATTTTTCATTTAGCTATTATTCCAGTATTTTTCACTATTGGAGCATGATGATTAAAGGTAAACACATTGCACAATAGCTGTACTTTGTGACATACTCAGAAGACAGAGGCCCCATAGTAGAGATCACACTGAATCTCAATTATGGTCCTGGGTTCTGCTACCCAAGACAGATGGGTCTGTTACTTGCTTCTCAATCCAACCCATTTTCATGACCATTCAGAGTAATGGTAAGAATACAGATACAGATCATCTGGAAAGAGCAGTCATGCATCGGTTATCACCATCTAATAGCAAAAGGGAGAATTAGACAGGTCTATACACTAAGAATTACAGTTTCTTTACAACCTATGTATTCTAGAATTGAGAGACATTGCAAGAGACAGTTTTCTGTCAAAGTTGATCATAGGGGGTCTCAAAAGTGGGATAACCTTCAATCTGCTTTATTTTCATTGGAAAAAAGGATTGCATGAAGCAGGCAACCCTTTTAAGAGGTTGGTTTTGACAGTCTCTATAGTATGAAGAATCTTGCAATAAAATGCTTACCATAAGATGTCCACCTTGTGAGACCTTCAGCTACCGGCTGCATTCTGCTGAGTTCAAAATTAGAGATGCCTATTGGTCTTTCTCCACCCTATGGGTCATAAACAGTCTCTGCATCCCTCTAATAACTAAGAATGCCATAAAGAGGATCTCGAACATTCTGGGAAACTACATGAAATAAAAGGATCTAGATAGCATGATCCTAAGTCCAGTTATTGGCTACAACAGTTACTGCTACAGCCTGTCCTCAAAGACCAAAGAGACAACATTGGAATAGAGTAAGATGCTGAGATTGTTATTTTTATCATCTTCAACCTGATGAAAAAAAAAAAAAATGATTCCAGACAACTTATTTAAGAATAGTGACCCTTTAAAGAGCCTTGCACATGACTTTAGATATAACGTTATACTACATTCTCTTATTGCCTATGCTGTTTGGTGTTTTTTCACTCATCTGTGCAATGTAAGAGACTGTTTGGTTGGCTAAAATTTTTCATTTAGCAGATGGCTAAGCTGGTTTAAAGGGTTGATATTGACTTACAAAGAGTGCCACTAGAGACCCTTTTCTTTGAAGGGTCCATTTGCATACTTTTTTTTTTTGCATAAAAATTCGGATTGAATTCGGACCAGTGTTAATCTATGTGTAAGGTTCTTTGTCTCTGTTGACATGTTCCTTGAAACTCAGTTTTCCGTCGGCCATTTTGCTTTCTGTCTTTCTGCAGCTCTTGCCCTCAGTTAATATGGAGTTTCCAGTTTTCATGTTCCCGCCCTGATTCTTCCCTCTTGCTTCTTAAGCAGCCTCAGCTGAACAATCAGTGCTCCTGAATCAAGCCTCAGTCAGTCTGTGACCTGACTCCTGGAAGCCTTGGACTTGTACTCCAGCTATTCCCTACTGAGGAACCTTGGAACACTTTTGGACTCTGGAAACCTGCTGTTTGGTGAATCCATGTTTGCAGAGGAATTACGGTACAGAGAAGAGATCCTGAACCTGCTTTGGAGATTTATTGTAGTGCTTGAAGTTACTCTGGCCTGCTGTGTCTCCTGTCGCTGTTCCTGCAAACTGTGTGAACTTTTCAGCATGCTTGTATGAAGTAATACAAGTCATTTCATTTCAACCTATGTCTCCTGTGTTTTCCTCGCACCCAAGCACAAGACGCTATAGGAACTGTACACTATATTTGACACTATGATGGTGAGTTCATCTGCGTTTTTTTCCAGCTCGGATCGGATCACGATCGGACTGGAAAAAAATTGTAGCATGCTGCGATTGTCATCAAAAATCGGATCGCATCCCGCAACAGAAGTCAATGGGTGTGATAAAAAATCGCACAGCAATCGTACCATGTGAGTGCTGTGCGATATATGCTGATGCCGGCAATGGAGGAGATAGAGAAATTAGTTTCTCTGCCTCCTCCGCAGCTGTGCTCCGATCGCATGACATTCGGCTCCCGCTTGCAGCAGAGCAGGAGCCGAGGGTCGTTAGCATATCGCATCCTATGCCATACACTAGTCTGACCCCGGCCTTAGACAAACATTGTTCTAATGCGTATAGCCACCTATAGCTGTAAACTAGATTGCAGAAACAAGTGAGGAGTCAGAGAGGACATGGCCGACAGTCCATAAACTGCCTTGTAGCAGTCTTTAGCATGTTTCACATGAATATGGATGGTCCATTTAGGCTATTTACAATATATTTGGGAATTGCACATATTGAAATTTCTTAATAATGTAGTCATTTCCAAAAGAGGTGAAACACTTTAAAAGTGTAGCTTTGGCTTTCACATTTTTTAATAACATCTTGAATATTTTAGTGCTTTGAGGTGATTGCTGCAGTGTATAAAATCTGCATTTTATGCCGGGAGACTATTACTGCTGTGATATTTCTTTTCGCTTACTCTCTTTTTAGATGTTTTAAAATGAACAACTTTAGCAGTAAGATAAAATGTCTCCCGACAGTTTCTCCTTTACCTTAATATTAATTACACATGAAGATTAATCATATCGGCATCTGTGAAGAAAAGATAAATGAATAATAGCTTGAGGTAGCATTCCTGTATCCAGTACTGAAGACCCCAACCATCTTCATTAATGCATAAGAGTTATGCCAGTGGGTGACTACTCTGGTCTCCACAGGCACGAGGAATCCCAGTATAGTCACTTGTTGACTGATCTACTTGATGCGGCTGGGTAAGAGTCTCATCGTACTACCTGCACTGCTATACAGCTCATGAAAAGATAGGGACTCCCTAATGGATAATTACAATAAATGTATGTTTGGTAGTAAAATGAATGTCAGTCATTTTAACTCACCATCAGTCATGTGCAATGTACACACACTTGTCTTTACATTTCTTGGTCTTTAGGGTCATTTGCACACCATAGCTTCTGATTTTAATGAGTCGTTTCCTTACAAAATTCCCTGGTTACTTAACATCTTGCAGAAAAAGAACAAATAGTGGTGGTCAGCAGATTGCAGGGACTGTATCCACGTACTTCTTTTAGTAGACAGAAAAAAACAGTTTAATTCTCTTCCAGCGTTGAATAAAACACGAAATGCAATAGTTTTCGACAAAGCTTTAGCTTCGATTCTCTACAGATGCTTTTGAAGAAATCTCTAATAATTCTTTGTTCTTGCTATCAAAGATAGAGCACATACTCTTACTTTCGGAACGTAACACATCTAAAGACTTATGACTTATTCATCCAAGACAGCCTGGATTTACTGAAGAAGATCATGTCAGACACTTTTATTTGATTTCTTTCACTGTAACTAAAATGACAATGCATGAGGGAGCACAAACAACGGGTTCACACATGGAATGATTTAGGACTGAAATCAATTATGCCTCGCTGAATATTGTCTTGGTTAAAGCCAACTTTTTAAAACTCAATATCACAAGCAATTCGGCAATGTAAACTTCAAGAGTACAAAACTTCACGTGCACATTCACGCAGTAGGCCAGCCACATTGTGTGCTGAACCAATATTTATTACAATGCAGCCTATCCAGTCACAGGGAACGAATGGCATCTGGTGTAAAAAGAAAGAATAGTCAAAATAAATTAACCAGAGACGTATTTGCAGCTATGAACACAAACATATTCACAGTGTCGGTAAAACAGACACGCATAGGATTTGCACTCTCACAGACAGTATTTTACGCCCTGACATAACACTTTGCTCAGTTAAGCTTTTTATTTTGAAAATAAAATGTCTGCTTTCCACAAATGGCACGTCTGACTGTGTCGGAGACACCCGCAGCAAGCGGTGGGAAGACTGGAATTGAATGCAATTCTGTAAACACAATACCTCTAGGAACTTTTTTAATGTCTGCATGACCCTCACGCCAGAACCAAGATGGACTCTGGTAGCAAAATGGTTAATCCGAGGTTCCCTTTCGGTGAGTCTTTCTGGAGAGGAAAGGAATTCACTTGTGATGTTCTAAGACTCTTTGCTGACAGGAGAAAAATAATGATCATTCAGCAGGTCACTCACAAGAAAAAAAGTAAACAATCATTTGGCAAAGAGTTTTAATCTTCTGTAGTAGAGTTTCTTCTTTTTGCTCCATAGATTTCTGCTAGTGTCCTGAAATGGGGTCCCCATTCCCATATGTCTTCACTCAGCAGTTCTTCCTCTCCTAGACCTCCAGAGCTGCTGGTCAAAGAGCTGAGAGACCCAGCTGAGGAACCTCCACCCTCAAAACCATAAACCTGGATGGAGTCATAAGGTGGTGCCACTGGGTCTCTTTCTGCTTCTTTCAACCGAAGTGCCAGAAATCGTTGCACGTCAACAGGGCAGTTTGAGGTGTTCGTGGAACTGGTTGGTGAGGAACTCGAGGGAGAACATCCATTCGAGGTGGGTGGAAGAAGCCTCCAGTGAGACCAGTCTGCAGAGGCTGCAAGGCTGACATGTCAAAAGCCTGAGTGTCTTGCTCTCCACCACCTTCATCATCATAAGTTATGATATTCTCTCTGATATCTTCATCCTCACAGAGAGACAGAGGCGATGGCTTGTGTCTTCGCTGCAAGTAAAACAGGGACACCAGGGCTGATGTGGAAGATGATGATGATAAGTAGAAGATGAATGATGTCCAAGAGATAAAAAAATGATAGAGAGGGATCAAGAAAAATTTTCAGGATTTCATTAAACGGTAAACAAAAGAAAAAGGTGTGAAAAGAGAGTGAAGAGAGAACAGAAGAATTATTATTATGATATTATTATTAGCATTATTATTATTAGAGACATCAGGAACTTTATAAGTGACGAGTTTTGGTAGTTTTACAAGTTTAACAAATTAATCTGATACACAGATATATAATAATCTGTGCATTTGTAATCACACAACAATTTACAACTAGTGTCACTACAGTAATAAGAAAAGTGAATGAAAAATCGTTTGTTTTTTGACCTTATAAGGTGCAGAATGGGAGGAAGAACATACATTAGAATTAGCTGAATATGTCTTCGAACCGTAGCTTACAATCATTAAGTTGTTGCTAACAAGCAATGAAAAGACAACTATATATTTACCCAGAAGGCTAAAAGCACAAGCCAATATAGCCAGCAAAGCAGGAGTACTGAGTCCAGCAGCTGATCCTGTAGTCATATGACAGGTCAACACAGCCCCACCTGCCTCACAGTGACACAGAGAGACGGTCAGCGTGTCGGTACTGCTAAGAGGAGGATCCCCAGTGTCTTTAATCTCTATAGGCACTAAGAATATGTCTCTCTGTGACTTCCAAAATCCACTATGTTTCACTAGAAGTGATGCACTTCCATCTGGAAATAAGACATGAAAAGAAGATAGTTTGTCCAGTAAACTGATGCTCTTCTATTTTCTATACATCATCAATATGGGCTTTATGGAAAAATGGCAGAAAGTGACTACACCTTTGTTGTCTTGAAGAGTGAAGTTCCCATCAGATGCAGCACTAGGGCTTTGAATATGAAAAACACCATTTTCAATGTCAGCATCTTTCACCCTGACTGTCTGGATGACCTGCAGAAACAAGAGCATTAGCCAGAAAAAATGCAAAACAAAAGATAGGACACATAGGTAAACTGACTCTAGGATGTCATAGTGCATGTGTAACAGTCCATTTGCAATGCGCAGGGTAAAACTACCACTGTTCGGCAACGTGTTTGCCAGCTACCTGTTTAGTAGCCTGTTTACACAGGCCAAGCCCGCTTCAGATGCAACCTGATGATCAGTAATAGATTATTCAGTGGGCATCGGTTACCATTTACACAAGACGATGCATTGCCGAGAACAATAATTTTTTGTGCAAACCAAAAGATCATTTCATCCAATGAAAGAGTGTTTTGCTCACTAGTTAGGTGATTGACAGCGTGTTTACACTGCACCATTATTGCAAATTGAGGATTCATAGCATTCCTAAGGCTTGCTTACGATAATTGTGCAGTGTAAATGCACCTTTAGACTCTACTACCTGTGACAAAACCAAATATGCAATGATAAAACATAATAAAAGTGATGCTTTTAATGATCTGAACAATTAAATTATTATACATGGAAAATGAGTTGAGTGCCTTAAATACATTGCATTTTATGTTGTATGTATGTATCATGGGCTGTGCTCACAATTCTTAAAGCTTCATTTTGAAATCGGTTACATTAGGTCAAATTCTGCACAGAAGTTTTTTTCTAGTTCCATTTTATTTAAGAAAGAACAAATCCTTGATCTTGAAATAATTGAATATTTTTGTTAGGCATCTGCCTCGCCTCGGCAGGGCTTTACCACCTTCCCTGATGGCCACTGCCCTCTGCTGTGCTACATGTCAGGTTTTACAAGTGGCCCGTCATGTTCCCAAGACATTATCTGCCTAGGCTTATAAAATGTCCACTAAGACACACACGTGTCTTGGTAGTAAAACTCTTAATCCTGTTGGTTTTTCTGTGCACCTCTATTTGCTCTTGGCCACCGTCTGCCTGCGCTGTTTTGGACTTTCCTGCATCCTTTCTGCCTGTGGCCTACAGTGTTACAAGCCCTCACTCCACATGTGCCTTTCTGCTGCTTCATCAACGCCCGTGATCCATGTGGCCACCTAGGACCTGGAGATTCACCTTATGTTAAGGGGACAGTTGCACCAACTTTATTAAATGATAGGGAGCAACCGAACCCTGGGGTCCGCTGTGCAGCTGGAGTTACTGCGGCCGAACACCCCTCGAGTATGAGGGTGACAACTAGCAACAGAAATATAAAGATCTTGCCTGTGAACTTCACATTAATCAAGATATAGAATCTGCACTATCTCTGTTAAGTGCTGAAGACTGGCATAGACGTAGCCCTGTTAACAGCACAGAAGCTACTTGCCAGATATTAGATCTGCACTATGTGCTGCAGGCTGGCATAGATGTAGCTCTGTTAATATCACAGAGGTCACTTGCCAGATATTAGATCTGCACCATGTGCTGCAGGCTGGCGTAGATGTAGCCCTGTTAATAGCACAGAAGCCACTTGCCAGATTTTAGGAAATGCATGCGACTCACGCCAGGCATACGTGCTGCCAGCTGGTGTACCACCGGACTGAGCAACTCTCCTTTAGTTAGCAGGCGATGCACAGGATACCCGCCCCACAGTCTGCTCGGGGTGTATAGCTACCCCTTTGTCAGAGACAGACTGCACTACGATCGCTACCTACATAGCATTCATTAACCTGCCTGAAGGACCTGGGCTAATTAGCCGAGCTAACTCTGGCATCGGCAGGTCCCGGAGAGCGAAAGCTAGAGAGCATGTGGAGCCCAGATTCTGGTACGTCACACATAAGCACTACCTATTTAGTATGATCTGACCGCACCATGCCGCGGACAGACAAGTTACTAAGGGCTAATCCCCACCCCCAGCCATCTCGTTAATCATCACTGGTGACGTCACTCGTGACCAATCAGGCGGTGCCAGGTCACCGGAACAGCCGATACCAAACACCAATCACGGTCTGCCACATTACGGACATGCTCAGTGCAGGCATTTCAGGACTTAGGCTATAATGGCCTTTGTTCCCTTCTGTAACCTAGGTTTAAGGCTACTATGCACAAAGACTCTAGGAACAGCTCATACCTCTCGGGTATTAGCTAGTCGTTGGGATTGACGGCGAAGCTGAGCAGCATCTGCCTCGGCTGGGCCTGGATGGGAGACCACAGGCTCCTCAGATCCCGCCGTCGCCCGATGCCTAACATCTTACGAGGTAAGTCTAAACATTTTAGATCATCTAACTGTCTTTATAAGGAAACTGTCATGTTCCCAATCACTAAAAACCTGCGCATATACGGCTAATCTGCATGTTAAAAGCATTAAAAAAGCTGTCTGGCCACCATGTTAAAAAAGTAGCTACAGGCACAAAATCAACTGTAATCCTCTCAGGAGCTGCTGCACTTCAGTCAGAGGCGTATGTAGGGGAAAAAAGCATAGGAGACAAAGTGTGGCCTACAGACTTGAACAAAACCCGGCGGAACTATTCCCAAGGAGAAGAGTTGCAGAGGGGACAGAATTAGGCATTACCCCGGATCAGGTGAGAGTGACGAAACCAGTCTTCGATATAAAAGGTCAGCGGGCCAAAATGGGAAGGGATTTGGCACCAAGAGAGGTGACAGACGCTCTCGCTTTATCTCTAGCAGCTGAGGTAGTGGGCTGCAGCCGCAGGTCCCAGTCAGGATCTGACCCAGATGATGACAGTCAAGCACCAAAGACCAGAGCTATACTGGTCAAGGACCAGACTGCATTCGTTGACAGTCAAGCACCAAAGACCAGAACTACACAAGTCAAGATTCCCGACCTAGAAAACTCTGTCAACAGTCTAGGACCAGCCCCCACCGGTACGGACTGAGGAGCCACTCATCGACAGTCAAGCTTCAAACAAGGCATGAGAGCACCCTGCCAGAGACTCCAGCCTGGGCCAGTGATCGAAGGAGAAGTGTGAGATGGGCCGTCACTTCCAGAACGGACTTACGGTACAGGGAATGGGCAGCGGGAGGGCGGCTTGCCAGACATGTTCCGGCAGACGCTAGAACGGCACAGAGAACATTGATAGACTTTGTAAGAATAACGTGCGGTTAGTGAACCGGAGTAGCGGACCTCTTCAAGGTCCAGAAAGCCGCAAAAACTTCTAGAGACGGTTCCAGTCAAATACTGAGCTTGCTCCCAGCCAGAAGTAGTTTGGACGGTAGATTCGGAGATGACTCCAAAGTTTCTCATTGTATGATAACCTGTATACCTCCGTTATATAAATGCTTGTGAAATACTCTGTAAATATTGTTCTTTAGTGACTTTTCAATATCAGTAGCTCTGATTCTATTTCAAATTGTTAATCTAAGAAATAATTGTTTCCACCTGGCACCTCCGCTGTTCCATCTAGTAACCTGCTTACACGTGGAAGGAGCGGCTACAGTCACTGCTCACTATACAGTGAGGGGTAGCTGTAAGCACTTTGATTCATCTCGCTCAGCAGCTATGCACATTTTATATGTTTGTGCCTGGTATTTCAGCTCAGTCCCATTCATTTAAGTAGTTCTGAACTGCAAAGACATGCAGTACCAAGCACGGCCACTACAAAATGTGCGGAGCTGTGCTTAGTAAACAATATAGAGGAGCACTAGGGCCCTTTAAATCAGTTGATCTGTATGGGTGCCAAAAGCAGAAACCCCACTGATCTGATATTGATGGCCTATCGTAGCACATCAATATCAATGTCTCGGAAAAGCTATTTAAGTTAATAACAATGAATGTGGTCTTTCGTCTCTGACATGTTTTACTAGTATCATCTCAAGAAGTAAAAGTGAATATGTAACTTGAAATTGTTGACTGTTCCCATATTTCATGATTCATAAAATTACTTCCACCCTGATTACTATAAATTACCAGTAAAAAGCAACGTAATTAAGTAAATTATTTTGGAATTGTTAAGAAGTAATTAAAACAAAACATACCACTAGTAAATTACAGGAATCCAGTTTAGCAGGGTAATGCTATGTTTTAGCAGCCTTTTCACGAATACATAAAGATTTATATAGCAGAGCACTGCAAACCTAAAAACAAGGCTTTGTTTCAAAACTAGATTTATTTCTAGAGCCTTTGTGGTTCATCGGGGAACTCTAACTCTACATAATTTCTTCCAGGAACCTGGTTTCCCACCTGTTTTTCCTCGCACTACAGCAAAACAGAACAGGAGGTAAGGGAATTACTAAGGAACAGGTGAGTTATTCCCTATAACGGAGCCAATGAGTATCATGGCTTTGTACAACAGTTTGTAAGATGGAAATTGCTTTAATATTTCCATCTTTCCTGTCGACTGTCGGTACTCTTTTATAAATAGCTACTTTAAGCTCAGGCTGACATACAACAGTGTGATGGTACAGAAAGTACAATGGGTTTATTGCGTAGGATGGTAACAAGAATGAGAAAATAAAGATTTTTTATATGTTATAACACTATATTAAGGTCCAGGTACTGGTCCCTATATTTAGGATGTAATCACTATTGTATAACAAACTAGAAGTATCTTGCACATGCTTTTAGCAATTGCAGTGCAGTCTACATCACAAAAAACAAGGCAACACAGTAGTGGAGCTGTGCTAAATCACACAGAGAGAAGGAAGTGGCACAGATTTCAGCTCCTCAGACTTTCAGTTTGGGTGTCCATGTAATTGGCAAAATGAAAACTAGCTATTGTAGGTGTTTACTGTGGCCACCTGGACAGACTGAAGATATGGATGAACTTTTTTTACATCAGATGTCTCTGTTTTCCAAAAAGTATGGCATAGCGATCATGGGATATTTTAACTATCCAAATATTTGTTGGGAATCTTGGGCAAAAGTACTGATTCCAGAAAATTCTTATCTTCTCTTGCTGATAAATTTATCTTTCAAAAGGTAGAAGACAGAACAAGAGGATCTGCAATCTTGGACCAATTCTTACCAACAGGGAGGAAATGGTTGAGGAGTAAAGGTGGCTGGGAAATTAGGAGGCAGCAATCATGCGAGGACTCAAGACTTTAAGGTTGGACTTCAGAAAGGCAGATTTTAATGGACTAAGAAAAAGGTAAGGAAAGGTTCAATGGCTGGGTGCTCTAAAGGACTGAAATGTCCAAGAAGGATGGGAGACTTTGCTAAATGAAATTAACACTGCACAATTGGTAACAATCCCAAAAAGAAGGAAGAATTGTAAGCATTTAAAGAGATCGGGATGGATGAACACAGAACTTAATCACTTGTTAAAAAGGAAAAAAGAAATGTATATTAACTGGAAAGAGGGATGCATATCTATAGAAGACCCCCCCCCCAAAAAAAAAAAAGAGGAAAAAAGCAGCACACTCCGTTTACCGTATCATAAAAACCTAAGTCCTTTATTTAAGAAAAGTTCACATGGACAAGGTTTGTGAAGGCAGGACAAATGCAGGCATGCAGACAAAAGAACAGGACTACGGCCGTTTCGCGTTTAACACACTTCCACGGGTCCAGATGTTCACATGGACAAACCTTGTCCATGTGAACTTTTCTTAAAATAAAGGACTTAGGTTTTTATGATATGGTAAACGGAGTGTGCTGCTTTTTTCCTTATTTTTTTTTTTTGGATTGCCATATGTGTGCTTTTTCAAGCAAGCACCTTCACTACCGTGATTTCACCCAGCAAAGTGTCGCTGACTCAGAGTCCACCCACTCCACCAGTAAGTAGACTGTTTCTTAGTGCCATTCTATTTTTTCTTTTTTGGTTATATCTATAGAAGAATATAATGCTGTTTGCAGGGAATGCAGGGAAAGAGTTAGAAGAAGTAAAGCCAGTAATGAAGTGAGGCTTGCAAGGAGACCAAAAGCAGTAAAAAGGATTTTGGGGTTATGTCAAAAGCAAAAGAAAAGTCAAAGATACTACAGGATTTTTACAGGAGAAAAAGGGTGAAGTGGTCAAAAATGATGTTGAGAAGGCCGAACTTTTAAATTCCTATTTTGCATCTGTGTTCTCCAAGAAAGCAAATGCAACATCTACTGATCTGTGCGGTGTCATCGAAGGAATAAGAGAATCCACACTATCTATAAACAGAAAGATGGTGAAGGAACACATTTAAATTGAATTTAAATCTCCTGGTCCAGATGAATTACATCCTAGGGTATTGAAAGAGTTAGCAGAGGAAATTGCAGCACCACTAGCCAGAATCTTTGAAAAATCCCAGAAGATTACAGAAGGGCATAGAGTGACTGCAGACTTGTACATCAAGGCCGGACAATCCCTTTAACTTTTATGTTCTTTATAGAGAACTAAAGATGACTAAGGAAAAATTGAATTCTAAATGATCAGTTTAAATTTTATAATAAAACTAAACATTTCAAACACCACATTAAAGTATTATCCACTGTCACAGCTTCTAGACACTATAAAATACAGTTTTTTATTTTCCATAAAAGAGAAACACACCTGTCCAGCTTGTGCATTGTCACATACGTGTGGCTTATAAATCTCGGCCAGGGTTGGGGATTGTCATTTAAATCTAAAACCTGGATCATAACTCCAACTTGTGACACCTGGGAGGGGCTGTCTGAAACAAAAACACAACACAGAGACAAAACAAAAGAAAAACAAAAACACAACACCGAGACAAAAGAAAATATACAAAACAAATACATAAAACATATGTAAAAACATGATACAGAAGTACACGAAAAAAGCACAAAAATGAATTAGTAAAAGTACGAATTGAAGTACAAAAATTCTTTAAAGTTCCCATAATAGGTGATAACAGACATTGCAATTTAGTTGCTATACTTCTTTGCTCCTTAAATACAATATGTGTATATATATTTATGTATGGCGGATCCAGATATGGTTACCCAGGACTTTATTTGTGCTTGCCCATCCCTGCTCCTGAGTAGTGTTTTACTCTTCTCTTTGATATGAAAACTACTGTATACAGGAAGGTGGAGGGCCGCGCAAAATGACATATTGCCACTGGGCCACAGGTTGTGCACCCCTTCTCTAAAGTATGTTTCTACTGAGATGCCCAACTCTTTTGAATCCAAATGTCCCATTCTGGAGATGTTGGTGACCACAAGCTCTGCACACTAACCCCAGATGGCGTTTTGGTCCAACATTTTGGTACTACAACTGGACTGTTTTTGATTAACTCAGTGTAGCTGATCAGCATCTATTAGATCCATAACGGCATCACTATGTCATTCTTTGGGTGCAGACTGTACTATGTGGGTCTACTAATCTACAACATACATTTCTGAGATGTAATGTGTCCCTCTTATTCTTAACAAAGGTGTTAGCTGCTCTACGACACACTGAGGATCCCTCTCACCGGTCTCACGAGCTGTTACAGTGATGCTGTGCTCTTTTTTGATTTCTCTGTCCAAAAAGACACTTGTTCTGAGGGTCCCATCATCTGGATTTATAGTGAACAGTTCTTCGGGGTTAGAAACTGTGTCAATGGCATAACTGATTGAAAAAAAAATATGGCGAAAACACAAAAACTGTTTTAGATCAGAGTAACAATAAATTATAACATTCTCATGTCTTTTTATTTGGCTTCACTATTCATCATATATGCATTAGGTTTCAGCCCTAAGTGATTAAGGAGCTACATAAACAAGTTGACTATTAATCATTTGATTTCAGTAGTCCAGAATACTGTATGTGTCAGGGTCATCAAAACTGGAAACTCATGAAGAACCCTTAAAAAACAATTTTTTTAAAATATGCATTAAAACTAACCATGTAAAACAACAACAGACAAGAATAAAATATATGAAAGCAGTGGGAGATTGACCATGGGCCCCGTGGTATGATTTTAGTAGCACCTGGAGGCACTACAGTCTCTAAGTAACCCTACAATGATATTCTATAAATTTTTACTTTCTTGCCATTGAGGTTGGCACCCTAAAGGATAAGCGATAAATTGCACCCCGCCCGTCACTGCCACTACACCATGCTGCTCTCAGATTACATAGCAAAAACCTGCTGACATATTCCCTTTAAATCTAGAGGGAGGAAAGGAGTATTTACAACTAGTTAAAGCTATTAATTAAGAGTTCTCTTGTGAATAGTGAACTAGCAGATATAAAAATAGTTTTTCTTCATAGCAGCTATACAACTAAAAATGTAATACTAGGGGCATGTAAAAAGTGGCAAAATACACTAGGGGCGCCATGCTCCCTATAACAGCAGTTCCTGATCCCCTCAGTCCTCCGCACTGTGCCAAAGTAATGAGAAGTTTAAATTGACCGAAGGTCAAGCAGCTCTCTATTCAAAGTCCATGGGCAGAAGGAAACAACCCTAACTTTTCATGTGCCCCGCCGCTCACTTTGGAGTTTGTCTAGTTATCCTATTCTCATTAAATCCAGCGGATTTAATCACAGATTCCAGCTTTATTGTACTGTTGGAGGCCCAGACAAAGCAGACATAAAGAAAAAGCTGTGAACACATCTCTCATGGTCTGTGGGGAGGGGCAGTACGCCATCCCACCCTGGAGAAGGCATCAATCAATGGACACTATTCTGTCCATTCACTCCTATTCATTACAGCTACCTTTAAACACACCATCCCCACCGCACTGTCTATACAGGCAATACAAGATGGAAGTGTGGACCACCTATTTTGGTTTCCACAAGGAAGATTTAAAAAAAAAAATAGTTACAATACTTTATGAAAAAAAAACCCACTTTATTTCTCTTCTACTAGCTAAATGAATAAAACTAAAAGTAAATAAACTGAAATTACTTTTAAGTAATATGTCTACATTTAGTTACATGCTCGGAATATCAAACATGCTATCATTTAGGTATCTACTCCTATTAGGTTTGTCAGCCTGTTACCTGATAGAGCTGCTGTGTAAGTCAGGGTCTCTGGCATGGACTACCCCTACAAGTGTCCCTGGAAGCTGGTTTTCCAAAACGCTTAAGGTATACGGGTTTTGTGAGAAAAGTGGGGTCTCATTTACGTCTCCCACAGTCACCCTCACAGTCGTGATATCCTTAAATGGTCCTCGACGAATATACTGAGGATCAATCACAGTGTTCATCACTTCAACACGAAATGTGAAAGAGCGGCGGGACTCAAAATCTAGAGGCTGGAAACAAAAAGGACAGTGCTGATTATTACATAATGATGGTCAGTGACAGGGACATGGAATGATGTGAGAATGGAGGGCATTTGCCCAACAGGCAGTGATTAGCATTAAGCATACAATTCTGACCTGCCATAATACCTCCAGAAAAGTGGTTGCACAACTGTTTTGTTTCATAGAAGGTTGCGATGATAAGGAATTTGATTCTTTTTTTTAAATTTTTTAATTTTATGTTTTTATGAGTTATTTCACCTTTTCTACTCTCAGAATTCCATCTTGTCCTGCAGAGTCCGACATCACACTGAAAGTGTCCCCGGCATCACCATCCAAAATGCTGTAAGACATCACTGCATTCTCACCAATGTCTGGGTCATGTGCTCGCAGTCTGCCAATTACAGATCCCGGAGCAGTGTCCTCTAAAACGGTGAACTGATACAAGGCTGTAATAGAACAAGTGGCATACTTGTTATGTTTTTATTGTATAGACAATTGTTTGATACACTGTTAGTTATGGCAGAGGAGTAGTATTTATATATATGCTATTATTCATCAATTCTCATCCTAATTTGCTCTACAATAAATAAGTGTCCATAGGAATCTATATTATTAATCATAAAATATACAATTGAGAATGTACTTGTCCAGTAATCCCCCACACTAGCCATAAAGCACCACTCCAGCAGGTTTTTTTTTTATTTTTAGGCTGAAGTGGTGCTACTAATCTACATTCCCTATCTTATCTTCTACGTACCAGCGGCCATCTTCAGTTCTTCCCAGTGCTGCTCCTGTCCAGTATCTTGTGACTTCTGACTGACCAGAAGTCAGAGGTAACAGTCACAAGTGCTCAATGTAAG
Organism: Oophaga sylvatica; assembly: GCA_033576555.1. Classification (NCBI taxonomy): domain Eukaryota; kingdom Metazoa; phylum Chordata; class Amphibia; order Anura; family Dendrobatidae; genus Oophaga; species Oophaga sylvatica. The sequence goes on from JARQOD010000001.1 coordinate 704,225,070, forward strand.
TCTAAGACATCCTCGTTGTGGTTCTCATAAACTTACATGGAGTTGTGACTTACGGATCGTCCATCAAACACTGGAGCGGTTGCAAGGTCACAAACTGCAGAAGATGATCGGAGAGGCACCGAGAACAGATGAAGATGGCAGCTGGTAAGTATAATACTAGGGGCAGTGAACTTACTGTACATTAGTAGCATCACTACAGTCATGGACAAAAGTTTTGAGAATGACACAAATATTAATTTTTACAAAGTCTACTGCTTCACTTTTTCTAATGGCAATTTGCATATACTCCAGAATGTTATAAAGAGTGATCAGCTTAACAGCAATTACTTGCAAAGTCAATATTTGGCTAGAAAATGAACTTTATCCCCCAAAACACATTTCAACATCATTGCAGCCCTGCCTTAAAAGGACCAGCTAACCTCTTTTCAGTGATTGCTCCATTAACACAGGTGTGGGTGTTGATGAGGACATGGCTGGAGATCAATCTGTCATGATTAAGTAAGCATGACACCACTGGACACTTTAAAAGGAGGCTGGTGCTTGGCATCATTGTTTCTCTTCTGTTAACCATGGTTATCTCTAAAGAAACACGTGCAGTCATCATTGCAATGCACAAAAATGGCCTAACAGGGAAGAGTATCGCAGCTAGAAAGATTGCACCTCAGTCAACAATCTATCGCATCATCAAGAACTTCAAGGAGAGAGGTTCCATTGTTGCCAAAAAGGCTCCAGGGCGCCCAAGAAAGACCAGCAAGCGCCAGGATCGTCTCTTAAAAGTGTTTCAGCTGCGGGATCGGGCTACCAGCAGTGCAGAGCTTGCTCAGGAATGGCAGCAGGCAGGTGTGAGTGCATCTGCACGCACTGTGAGGCGGAGACTCTTGGAGCAAGGCCTGGTCTCAAGGAGGGCAGCAAAGAAGCCACTTCTCTCCAGAAAAAACATCATGGACAGACTGATATTCTGCAAAAGGTACAGGCAGTGGACTGCTGAGGACTGGGGTAAAGTTATTTTCTCTGATGAATCCCCTTTTCGATTGTTTGGGACATCAGGAAAACGCCTCATTCGGAGAAGACAAGGTGAGCGCTACCGCCAGTCTTGTCTCATGCCAACTGTTAAGCATCCTGAAACCATTCATGTGTGGGGTTGCTTCTCAGCCAAGGGAATCGGCTCTCTCACAGTCTTGCCTAAAAACACAGCCATGAATAAAGAATGGTACCAGAATGTCCTCCAAGAGCAACTTCTCCCAACCCTCCAAGAGCAGTTTGGCGATCAACAATGCCTTTTCCAGCATGATGGAGCACCTTGCCATAAAGCAAAGGTGATAACTAAATGGCTCAGGGAACAAAACATAGAGATTTTGGGTCCATGGCCTGGAAACTCCCCAGATCTTAATCCCATTGAGAACTTGTGGTCAATCATCAAGATACGGGTGGACAAACAAAAACCTAAAAATTCTGACAAAATGAAAGCATTGATTGTGCAAGAATGGACTGCTATCAGTCAGGATTTGGTCCAGAAGTTGATTGAGAGCATGCCAGGGAGAATTGCAGAGGTCTTGAAGAAGAAAGGTCAACACTGCAAATATTGACTTGCTGCATTAACTCATTCTAACTGTCAATATAAGCTTTTGTTACTCATATGTTTGCAATTATTATATTTCTGTCTGTGATAAAAACATTTGTCAAACACACATAAAAACCAGAGGGCAGCAGATCATGTGAAAATATAATATTTGTGTCACTCTCAAAACTTTTGGCCATGACTGTACAGCACTGTAATTAAAAAAAACATTGAAGTGGTGCTTTGAACACATTTTCTGCGACTTTGATATTGATAACTTATCCCTGACATAAGTAATTACCGGTAATATCAAATCAGTGGGGCCCCGACTACAACATCTGTACTTATGGACATGGAGAGCACAAAATCACCTTCATTGTTTTAACTTAGCGCATCTTAGAAGATTTTTTAGCAACTGTGCCTAGTGTTAACACCTCACATAAAAGATAGGGCAGAAATATGAAAACTATAGTAAGAACCTCTCATAAGTATTAGTTAAAGGTTGGAAAACAGCACACAAGTGTTTCTCTTACTTTGAGGGAATTTGGGTGGGTTGTCATTGACATCAGTTAATGTAACAGTAACAGTAGTGGAGCCTGAAAGCCCTCCAACATGGCCTCCCATATCTTTGGCCTGTATGACAACCAGAAACTCATCCTGGGTCTCCCGGTCCATGTTTGGGATTGCGGTGCGTATCACCCCTGGTAAGTGAAAAACAAAAACTAGTTTACGATAAAAAATGCGTACAATAAAAGTAATTCATGGCAAATTAGTTTTAATAACCAAAAGAATTCACATATTTTAAATCTGTGATAGCAGAAAGTGGTTTGTAGCCCAGATCCCTTGGAAGGTAACCCCAAATTGTCAGTTACCAAATAGACTAGTTTAGCACATCAATAGAATTCGAAAAATGTGGCACACTGGTATTCAGAGGGAACTTGTCAGCAGATTTTGTAATCTGAGAGCACCATGATGTATGGGAAGAGACCCTGATTCCAGTGATATATCCCTTACTAGGCTATGTTCTGCTGTTTCAATACAATCAGTGCTTTATCAGCAGGAGATTATCACTAGAGGACAAAATGACTCAAGTCTGCTAGTCCAACCACACCCCCCAGTGCTAATTAGCAGCTTTCTATCAATATACATTGTACACAGGAAGCTGCTAATCAGTGGTGAAGGCGTGGTTATGGAGGGCTCAACATTCTAAGCTCTGCTAGCTCTTCAGCAGAGAAAACAGTGATTCTTATCTATTGCGTACAGTAAACTAAGTGCGTCTGTAAATATTGTTTAAAAACAGTCAGTGAAATATTTTACCTCACAAAATGAATCCTCTGTGATCCCCTGCTGTAATGTCAGTATTGTCTTTTGCTTCCTCCCCTGCCCAGGAGATGTGGTATGCTCCGTACACGGTCAGACACAGACAATTTTTAAAATGAACTTTCATTCGTGGGAAAACCCCTTTAATGTGACCGGCTTCCTCTGCCTGTAGACACATCGCGCATCTGCCATCGGGATCAGCCGAATGATTCAATAAATCAGACCGCCGCAGACAAATAGTGGTGGTCACATTAAAACTGCGCATGTGCTCCTCCTGTACAAAGATGGCGGCGGTCAGTGAATCATTCGGCTGATCCCGGCGGCGTGTTCGTGACGGTGTTCCACTGGTGGTACCGCGCAAGAGGCTGCGTATGGGGTATACGGGGTATGGGGTGTGTAGTGCACACGGCATATACAGAGTGTGTGTGTGCGGTGCGTTCGGCGTATACAGTGTGTGTGTGGTGCGTACGGCGTATACAGTGTGTGTGTGGTGCATACGGCATATACAGAGTGTGTGTGTGCGGTGTGTACGGGGTATACAGTGTGTGTGTGTGGTGAGCACGGCATATACAGAGTGTGCGTGTGTGTGAGGTGCGTACGGCGTATACAGTGTGTGTGTGGTGCGTACGGCGTATACAGTGTGTTTGTGGTGCATATGGCTTATACAGTGTGTGTGTGTACGGCGTATACAGTGTGTGTGTGAGGTGCATAGGGCGTATACAATGTGTGTGTGGTACATACGGCATATACAGTGTGTGTGTGTGTGTGGTGCGTATGGCGTATACAGTGTGTGTGTGGTGCATACGGCGTATACAGTGTGTGTGTGTGTGGTGCGTACGGCGTATACAGTGTGTGTGTGGTGCGTACGGCGTATACAGTGTGTGTGTGGTGCATACGGCGTATACAGTGTGTGTGTGTGTGGTGCGTACGGCGTATACAGTGTGTGTGTGTGGTGCGTACGGCGTATACAGTGTATGTGTGTATGGTGCGTACGGCGTATACAGTGTGTGTGCTGCGACGGTGTTCTGCTGGTGGTACCGCGCAAGAGGCTGGTACCACCAGCAGTTTTCATATTGAGACAGCCATCACTTCACATCCTGTTCCGCCCAGATGTGTCCGGATCCCAGAATTCCAAGCGGCGGAAGTTCACCGACCGCCATATTGGGACACCCAAGTGATGGGTGTCTCAATATGGAAACTGCTGGTGGTACCAGCCTCTTGTGCAGTACCACCAGCAGAACACCGTCGCACCACACTGTATACGCAGTACGCACCACACACACAAACACTTTGTATATGCCGTACGCACCAAACACACACACACATACTGTGTGCACAGACGGGAGAAGTCAGCACATGGGGAAAGAGTGAGTGGATAGGTGGGTGAGCACATGGGGGAGAGATTCTCATCGCTGCAAAGCCTGCCCACATGTCATGGGTGTATCGCCACGAGGATCGTCGCGATTACACACTCTGACTTCTCACAGCTGAGTTGCTGTTTCTTTGTGTTTGGTAATGAGGGAGTTAATTTTACCTAGCTCTTTGCTAAGACTAGGTCCAGCCTCGCCCGGCTGCTTTTGATTATGTTCTAATTAGATTCCTTCATATACCTGCCAGTCTGCTTGTTAGATGCCGGTGAAAGCATTCATGTAGTCTAGCAGACTGGATCGGTTCTGAGAATACTTAAGCTAAGAGCTCCTTAGTTGTTTTTACTCTTATAGCTTATAGTTTATCTCTGAGACCTTAGGTGTTCCTACTGTGTGTGAGTGTTGTATGTAAGACTTTATTTACTTTATTTCTTGTCTTTCTTGTATGTCTTTCTGTTCATTAACCGTTACCTGTTCATTCCCTTTGGTGGTAATCAGGGTCCTTCTTAGGACTAGATTACAGTTGGCAGGGATTGATAGGAGACAGGGTTTACGCTGGTGGCCTGGACCTCTGTACCTTTAACAGTACCTCCAGGTAGAGGGATTAGTTAGGACCCCAGTTTAGGGTCAGCATAGACCCCGGTCACCCTCTAGCCGGAGACAGCGTATAACGGATTCCGTATTGACCCACTGGACATTCTGTCAGGTAATTCTATGTTATCATATATCTATGCGCATGTTATATAGTATGTTGCCCTTTTGATATAGATTACTGTCATCACATACATATATATATATATATATCTGCTATACAGCGTGACACCACATCGTCACATTACCGCCCTCCCGATGTGATAGCATCGGGCCTCCATCTAGTAGGTATATAATTGAGATCGGTTGATAGTCTCCTTCGCCACTTGCCAACACAGAGGTGGCTCTCTGAGTTTTTTATATAAAATATATGTTCGGGACTGTTCTAGAAATACATGGGTTCAAACAGTGAACATATGACACAATGACTTAGCTAACTACTAGTAAGTAAAACTGGTTTTGTCTTAATCCTGCATTCAGTTACCTGTTTGAGGGTCCACAGAAAAGTATGGCTGTCCCTCCAGCACAGTGTATACAAGTCGGGCACTGTTTCCATATGTCGGGTCGTCAGCGTCAGTGGCTGTTACCTGGATCACAGAGGTTCCTGTGGGAGATAAATTGTTAACCTTTTGGACTTGGAATATCTATTATCCCTATTTTAGCCACAATTACTATTCAGAGTTTTGGTTTTCGATTTGCTTATCCTAAACCTATATCTTAAATGCAAGGAACAGCAATTCCCTAAGTGATGCTCAAAGTAATGTAAAACACTGACATTGTTATAATTCACTACACCAGTGACTATGCATGAAGTATAAGCTCTTCTGTATGTGGTGTGCTCTGCCCATCCGTACATAGGAGATCTACTCTGTATGAAGTATAAGCTCTTATGTATGTGGTGTGCTCTGCCCATCCGTACATAGGAGATCTACTCTGTATGAAGTATCAGCTCTTCTGTATGTGGTGTGCTCTGCCCATCCGTACATAGGAGATCTACTCTGTATGAAGTATAAGCCTTCTGTATGTGGTGTGCTCTGCCCATCCGTACATAGGAGATCTACTCTGTATGAAGTATCAGCTCTTCTGTATGTGGTGTGCTCTGCCCATCCATAAATAGGAGATCTACTCTGTATGAAGTATAAGCTCTTCTGTATGTGGTGTGCGCTGCCCATCCGTACATAGGAGATCTACTCTGTATGAAGTATCAGCTCTTCTGTATGTGGTGTGCTCTGCCCATCCGTACATAGGAGATCTACTCTGTATGAAGTATCAGCTCTTCTGTATGTGGTGTGCTCTGCCCATCCCATAAATAGGAGATCTACTCTGTATGAAGTATAAGCTCTTCTGTATGTGGTGTGCTCTGCCCATCCATAAATAGGAGATCTACTCTCTATGAAGTATGAGCTCTTCTGTATGTGGTGTGCTCTGCCCATCCGTAACATAGGAGATCTACTCTGTATGAAGTATAAGCTCTTCTGTATGTGGTGTGCTCTGCCCATCCGTACATAGGAGATCTACTCTCTATGAAGTATAAGCTCTTCTGTATGTGGTGTGCTCTGCCCATCCGTACATAGGAGATCTACTCTGTATGAAGTATAAGCTCTTCTGTATTGGTGTGCTCTGCCCATCCATAAATAGGAGATCTACTCTGTATGAAGTATAAGCTCTTCTGTATGTGGTGTGCTCTGCCCATCCATAAATAGGAGATCTACTCTGTATGAAGTATAAGCTCTTCTGTATGTGGTGTGCTCTGCCCATCCATAAATAGGAGATCTACTCTCTATGAAGTATGAGCTCTTCTGTATGTGGTGTGCTCTGCCCATCCGTACATAGGAGATCTACTCTGTATGAAGTAAGCTCTTCTGTATGTGGTGTGCTCTGCCCATCCGTACATAGGAGATCTACTCTCTATGAAGTATAAGCTCTTCTGTATGTGGTGTGCTCTGCCCATCCGTACATAGGAGATCTACTCTGTATGAAGTATAAGCTCTTCTGTATGTGGTGTGCTCTGCCCATCCATAAATAGGAGATCTACTCTGTATGAAGTATAAGCTCTTCTGTATGTGGTGTGCTCTGCCCATCCATAAATAGGAGATCTACTCTCTATAAAGTATGAGCTCTTCTGTATGTGGTGTGCTCTGCCCATCCATAAATAGGAGATCTACTCTGTATGAAGTATAAGCTCTTCTGTATGTGGTGTGCTCTGCCCATCCGTACATAGGAGATCTACTCTCTATGAAGTATGAGCTCTTCTGTATGTGGTGTGCTCTGTCCATCCATACATAGGAGATCTACTCTGTATGAAGTATCAGCTCTTCTGTATGTGGTGTGCTCTGCCCATCCATAAATAGGAGATCTACTCTCTATGAAGTATGAGCTCTTCTGTATGTGGTGTGCTCTGCCCATCCGTACATAGGAGATCTACTCTGTATGAAGTATAAGCTCTTCTGTATGTGGTGTGCTCTGCCCATCCGTACATAGGAGATCTACTCTCTATGAAGTATAAGCTCTTCTGTATGTGGTGTGCTCTGCCCATCCGTACATAGGAGATCTACTCTGTATGAAGTATAAGCTCTTCTGTATGTGGTGTGCTCTGCCCATCCATAAATAGGAGATCTACTCTGTATGAAGTATAAGCTCTTCTGTATGTGGTGTGCTCTGCCCATCCATAAATAGGAGATCTACTCTCTATGAAGTATGAGCTCTTCTGTATGTGGTGTGCTCTGCCCATCCGTACATAGGAGATCTACTCTGTATGAAGTATAAGCTCTTCTGTATGTGGTGTGCTCTGCCCATCCGTACATAGGAGATCTACTCTCTATGAAGTATAAGCTCTTCTGTATGTGGTGTGCTCTGCCCATCCGTACATAGGAGATCTACTCTGTATGAAGTATAAGCTCTTCTGTATGTGGTGTGCTCTGCCCATCCATAAATAGGAGATCTACTCTGTATGAAGTATAAGCTCTTCTGTATGTGGTGTGCTCTGCCCATCCATAAATAGGAGATCTACTCTCTATGAAGTATGAGCTCTTCTGTATGTGGTGTGCTCTGCCCATCCATAAATAGGAGATCTACTCTGTATGAAGTATAAGCTCTTCTGTATGTGGTGTGCTCTGCCCATCCGTACATAGGAGATCTACTCTCTATGAAGTATGAGCTCTTCTGTATGTGGTGTGCTCTGTCCATCCATACATAGGAGATCTACTCTGTATGAAGTATCAGCTCTTCTGTATGTGGTGTGCTCTGCCCATCCATAAATAGGAGATCTACTCTCTATGAAGTATGAGCTCCTCTGTATGTGGTGTGCGCTGCCCATCCATAAATAGGAGATCTACTCTCTATGAAGTATGAGCTCCTCTGTATGTGGTGTGCTCTGCCCATCCATACATAGGAGATCTACTCTGCATGTGATGTGGTCTTCTCAACCATGAATAGATCTACTCTGTATGAAGTATGAAGTATGAGCTCTTCAATATGTGGTGTGGTCTGTCAAACCATAAACAGAAGATCTACTCTGTATCAAGTATGAGCTCTTCTGTATGTAAAATGGAAGAGGAAAAATATCTCCAGCGTGTAATCCAATAAAATATTTTTTTTATTCAAGACATTTTAAAATAACAACCAACGTGTTTCAACCCCTTGCGGTCTTAGTCATACTATGACTAAGACCGCAAGGGGTTGAAACGCGTTGGTTGTTATGGGGACCCCATCCTTCCCTTTGTTCATTTGTATTTTTGATACATACATTTTAAAATGTCTTGAATAAAAAAATGATTTTATTGGATTACACACTGGAGATATTTTTCCTCTTCCATTTTCCATTGTGAACCACGCCTCTGATCAAGGCTCCTCCGTGCGTGTTCAATCAGAGAAACCTGCAGAAGACTGGTGAGCTGACTATTTTCCGTTTCCCCTTCAACCATGCTATTGCTCTTCTGTATGTGGTATGCTCAAACATAAATAGATCTGTTCTGTATGAAGTATGAGCTCTTCTGTATGTGGTGTCGTCTGCTCAACCAGCAATAAAAGTTTTACTCTGTATGAAGTGTTATACTGTTAGACTGAAGCTGTGAGGCAGGGACCGTAGGCTAGCTTCCTGGAGTGGACCCTCTGGGTCACGGCACCGAGCTACCCCCGGTGAGCGTACCAGGTGGAACTGACCCCTATACAGGGATAGTTAGGGGTAGGCCCCGGAGGGTCTGGAGCTGCGACAGCCGGTGCCAAGAGGGACGACTCGTAGCGAAGCAGAAAAAATGACTAAATGACTAAGTATGGAATGGACAAGGCAAATGTTAGGTGAATTCATAACTGGCTTAGTGATCGGACCCAAAGAGTGGTTGTAAATGGCTGCACATCCAGTTGGAAGAATGTATCAAGTGGGGTACCACAAAGCTCTGTTTTGGGCCCTGTAGTGTTCAACATCTTTATCAATGATTTAGATGAAGGAATTGAGGGTAAACTGATCAAATTTGCTGATGACACAAAGCTAGGAGGGGTAGCTAATACTAGAGAAGAGAGAGAGAGGATTCAAAAAGATATAAATAAACTGGAGCAGTGGGCAGCAACTAACAGAATGGATTTTAACAGGGAAAAATGCAAAGTACTACATCTGGGCAATAAAAATGAAAAAAGCATATACAAAATGGGAGGAATAGGGCTAAGTAACAGCACATGTGAAAAAGACTTGGGTATACTAATTGATCACAGACTGAACATGAGTCAACAGTGTGATGCAGCAGCAAAAAAGGCAAATGCAATTCTAGGATGTAACAACAGAAGCATACAGTCTAGATCACGTGAGGTCATTATTGCCCTCTACTCCTCTTTGGTCAGACCTCATCTGGAATACTGTGTCCAGTTTTGGGCACCACATTTTAAAAAAGACATCAACAAACTGGAGCAAGTTCAGAGAAGAGCCACCAGAATGGTGACCGGTCTGCAAACCATGTCCTATGAGGAACGGTTGCAGGATTTGGGAATGTTTAGCCTGCAAAAAAGAAGACTGAGAGGAGACTTAATAGCTGTCTACAAATATCTCAAGGGCTGTCACATTGTAGAAGGATCATCTTTATTCTCATTTGCACAAGGAAAGACTAGAAGCAATGGGATGAAACTGAATGGGAGGAGACAAAGATTAGATATTAGAAAAAACTTTTTGACAGTTAGGGTGATAAATGAGTGGAACAGGCTGCCACGAGAGGTGGTGAGTTCTCCTTCAATGGAAGTCTTCAAACAGAGGCTGGACAGACATCTGTCTGGGATGATTTAGACAATCCTGCTTTGAGCAGGGGGTTGGACCAGATGGCCCAGGAGGTCCCTTCTAACTCTACTATTCTATGATTCTAAGAAACGCCAAAGGGAGGCAGGAGGAATAGTGGCGGAAATGGGACTAATAGGTACAGGGCTCAGGAGGAGCATCCAGCAGATACGGGTAAGGGACCAGGACGGAGAGGAGCAGGAACCGCAGGAAAGGACCAGGAGATGGGGAGCACCAGGACCGAGGAACACCGGGGACCAGGGAAGAACCAGGTTCTGGGAACAAAAACAACAAGAGTTTAATAACAGCGGGACACCTCCTGCACGGAGACCTAATACGAGCCCAAGCGCATGAGAACAGGTATGCCGAGCACACACGATAATCAAGCGTCTCCCCTAAGGCAGGGCGGCTTGATATACCCAGCTGCAGCACCTGATTGGACCACAGATGGTCCAGATCAGATGTCAGAAGTTTATACAGAGGGCAGAGCATGCGGCCGCAGCCTAAGGCGCATGCGCAGGGCCGCCGTCGGGCGCGCGGTCCACAGAGCAGAGGAGAGGCGCCGATGACCCGGACGAAGGGAGGACGCACCGCAGGAGCAGCGCGGTTAGTACCAGGAGACAGGGCGGGTGCGGTGGCAGAGTCAGGCGCGGCATCAGCCGCAAGCCTGACAGTACCCCCTCCCTTACGCCTCCCCCTGTGCAGATTGGCCAGAAATCTCCTCAGAATACGAGAAGCATTAATGTTCTCTCGCGGTTCCCACTATCTCTCTTCTGGACCAAAACCTTTCCAATCTATGAGAAAGAGAGTTCTTCCTCTGACCCTCTTCATGGCCAAAATATCTTTTATCTCAAAAACATTGCCAGACTCGATAGGCTGAGGCATAGAAGGAGCAGTCTGGTACCGATTAAGAACTAGCGGTTTGAGGAGAGAGACATGGAAGGCATTCGGGATCCAGAGTGAAGCAGGCAACCTCAATTTGTAGGCCACATCATTAATGGGTTCCAGAATTTCGAAGGGACCAATATACCGAGGATCCAGCTTGTAAGAGGGAATTTTCAGACAAATTTATTTAGACGAGAGCCAAACATTATCGCCAGGATGATATGTGGAAGATCCCTCCGCCGCTTATCAGCATGCCTCTTCATTCGACTACTGGCGATTGTGAGCCCTTCCTCAGTCTCCTTCCAGATCTTAGAGAGCTCCACAAATCGAGCGTCTGCTGCAGGCACACATGAGGAAGGGGTCACAGGAAGAGGCACACCAGGATGACGACCATAGACAACAAAGAAGGGCGACTTGGTGGAAGACTCGCTGGGATGGTTGTTATAGGCAAACTCGGCCCAGGGTAAAAGACAGGCCCAGTCATCCTGATGGGTATAGCAGAAATGTCGCATGTAAGATGTTAAAACTTGATTGGTGCGCTCTACTTGCCCGTTGGTCTGCAGATGGTAAGCAGAAGAGAAGTCGAGATACCGATGAGCTTGCAGAGTGCTCTCCAGAATCGGGACGTAAACTGAACGCCTCGGTCCGACACAATACGTTGGGGAAGTCCATGGAATCTGAAAATCTGATAAATAAAAACTTCGGCCAGTGCAGGTGCCGACGGAAGACCAGGTAGAGGAACAAAACGAGCCACTTTGGAAAACCGATCCACCACCACCAAAATAGTTGAACAACTGGAAGAACGAGGTAGGTCGGTGATAAAATCCATGGCGACATGCTGCCAAGGAATCCCAGGAATAGATAAAGGGTGGAGAAGACCGGAGGGTAACTGTCGTGGAATCTTGTTTCTAGCACAGGACGTGCAGGAAGCCACAAAGTCCATAACATCTTGGTGCAGGGAGGGCCACCAATAGAAACGAGAGATAAGAGCGAGAGTCTTCTTAGTACCCACATGACCAGCGATTTTGGACGAATGTCCCCAACGTAGCACCTCAACTCTGGTCTCCTCGGTGACATAGGTTTTGCCAGGCGGAGGGGTGATAAGATTTACAGGAGCCACCGTGATGATCTTCTCAGGCTCGATGATATGCTGATGAACCTCCTCCGCCCCAGTGGACTGAAGGGACTTGAAAGAGCATCCGCTTTGGTGTGCTTATCACCGGGCTGAAAGTGGAGCTTGAAATCGAAGCGAGCAAAGAACAGAGACCCTCTGGCCTGTCGAGCATTGAGTCTTTGGGCTGATTGGATATAGGCCAAATTTTTGTGGTCTGTGTAGATTATGAAGGGATGAACAGCTCTCTCCAGAAGATATTGCCATTCCTCCAGGGCCAGTTTTATGGCTAAGAATTCTCGATCTCCAATCGAATAATTGCACTCCGCTGGAGAGAAACACTTGGAGAAAAAGCCGCAAGGAACTAAGCGACCAGATGAGGCTTTTTGAGACAGCACCGAACCAGCTCTCGTAGAGGATGCATCCACCTCAAGAATGAAGGGCTTGCTGGCCTCCGGCCGATGAAGGACTGGAGCGGTCGCAGAGGCATGCTTCAGAGTCTGAAAGGCATCTTCAGACTCCAGGGTCCAAGAATTAGGTCTCGCTCCCTTCCGGGTAAGGGCGGAGATAGGCTTAGTCAGTGAGGTAAAATGAGGAATAAATTGCCTGTAATAGTTTGCGAAGCCAAGGAACCGTTGGATGGACTTGATTCCCACAGGACGAGGCCATTTGTGGATCGCAGACAATTTTTCAGGGTCCATCTTCAATCCCGAATCAGAGACAATAAATCCCAGGAAGGGTAACGAGGTTTGCTCAAACAGGCACTTTTCAAGTTTGGCATACAAATGATTCTCTCGAAGACGTTGCAACACTTGGCGAACACTTCTTCTATGGGAGGAGAGATCTGATGAGAAAATGAGAATGTCGTCCAAGTACACCACGACACAGGAGTAGAGGAGATCCCGGAAGATCTCATTGACAAACTCTTGGAACACCGCCGGAGCATTGCAGAGACCGAAGGACATGACCAAATATTTATAATGGCCATCCCGCGTGTTGAAAGCGGTCTTCCATCTATCTCCGGCGCATATACGGATCAAGTTATAAGCACCCCGAAGGTCCAGTATGGAAAAGATCCGAGCACCCCTTAATCGGTCAAAAAGTTCCAAGATGAGCGTTAGGGGATACCTATTCTTGACCGTGATGCCATTTAGTCCCCTGTAGTCAATACATGGCCGGAGGGACCCGTCCTTCTTTCGAACAAAGAAAAAACCTGCTCCCGCAGGCGATGGAGATTTCCGTATGAAGCCTTTGGCTAAGTTTTCCTTAATGTAATCCGTCATGGCAGAGGTCTCTGCTGGAGACAGCGGATAGATCCTGCCCCTAGGAGGGCTGGCCCCAGGGATTAGCTCAATTGGGCAATCATATGGCTGATGGGGGGGAAGGCTCTCTGCTTCCTTCTTATCGAAGACATCCGAGAAAGACAGGTAAGCGGCAGGAAGGCCAGGAATAACAGTGGTAGAACGTGGCGAGCTGGAACGGCAACAGACATCGTTCTGGACACAAATGACCCCAACGAAGAACCTCCCCCAAGCGCCAGTCGAGAACTGGCTCGTGCGACCTGAGCCAAGGAAGGCCGAGAAGCAATACGTGAGATAGATGAGGCAGAATGTAAAAAGCAATCCTCTCTTGGTGCAAGGCTCCTATTTGCATCACTAGGTACACCGTAACCATGGTAATGTTCCCACGTAGAGGTCTGCCATCTACGAATGCAATTAGACGCGGATTATTCAGGGTTACAACCGGAATTTGATATTTGATCACCTCTTCGAGCCGAATGAAGTTGCCTGCCGCACCCAAATCCACGTACGCCTCCACACTCACGCCTCTGTCCAAAAATGAGAAGAGCGGACATGGTAAGGGGTAGAGAGGAATCATGCGCACCTAGGGAGACCTGTTGTGAATGGACTTGAAATGAGTTCTGAGCAGAGGCTCCCTCTGGTGGTTACAAGCGGTACTGGACTGTCCAGTGAAGATTGTGAGGATTGGGAATCAGGTGTTACTGACTGGTCTTATATAAGGGAGTCGCCTTCCCATCAGGGTTGCCGGTGATCAATTGTTCTGGTCTCAATCCTTGATTCCTGTTTCCTTTGTAGCCTGCTGTGTCGTGTCTGCATCTCCTGCTAACAGATAAGACATTTTCTTCTTTTTGTTTTTGTGCTTGATTTTTGCATTTTGTCCTGCACTTCTGTGGGGCCTTCAGGGTCCCCTCCGGGGCTTTTGCCCTCTCAGTTTAGTTCAGCCACTGATGTTTGTACATTTGCTTTTTCCAGTTTTTTCAGTGGCTGCTGTTTTGATTTTGTTACACCAGAGAACTAATTTAGGTGGTAGAGGTCGTGTGATCTCAGGTGTTTTTGAAATTAGTAGAGTTGGTGCTTTTCAGGGTTTTTTGGGATTGCAGTAAGTGCCCTTCCTATCCTTTTCTATTTAGGTAGTTTGGGCCCCAACGTTTGCTCATACTATTTTCTGTCTGTGTCAGTATTTCTCTTGTCTAACCGCCATTACATGTTTGGGGGCTTTCTATGTTCTTTGGGGATCTGCTCCGGGGCAGATAGCTTTCCTCTTTCTATCTTTAGGTGTAGTTAGTTTCTCAGGCTGTGACGAGGTGTCTAGGACCAACGTAGGAACGCTCCACGGCTGCCTCTAGTTGTGGTGGTTAGTCAGGGTACTGCAATCTCATAGATTCCAACTGCTCTGGTGTATTGCCTTTTTACCTGCACTCCTCAGCTACCGAAACATAACAGTATCACCGGCCCAAAAAATTGAAAATTGTATGGTACTCACAGAAGGGAAAAATATTGTGAAAGAAAAAAGGTTGTCAGAGTTGTCAGAGATATTTTTCTGTTTGTTGCATTTTTTTTTTTTTTTTTCCCTCTGTATCTCTGGGTGCTGGGAGGATTTTTCTCTCAATGGAGTTTGCACAGTTGTCTGGCCGTGTGGATCAGCTTGCCACTGAGGTTCGGAGTATTGCTACCTATCTTGCTAGGTTGCCTGTTGTGGAACCTAGGATTCCCATGCCAGATTTGTTTTTGGGGGATCGAGCCAAGTTTCTGAATTTCAAAAATAATTGTAAATTGTTTTTTGCCTTAAAATCTAAGTCCTCAGGGAACGCAGCGCAGCAGGTTCTCTCTCCTGCGCGGCGATCCTCAGGATTGGGCTTTTTCCCTGACACCTGGGGATCCTGTTTTGAGTGATGTTGATGCATTTTTTCAGGCCTTGGGGTTATTGTACGATGAGCCTAATGTCACTGATCAAGCTGAAAAAGCCTTGTTGGCATTAAATCAGGGGCTTGAGGATGCTGAGTTATACTGTCAGAGATTCCGTAGGTGGGCAGTCCTGACCAAATGGAATGACGACGCTTTGGCAGCCCTTTTTCAGAAGGGTCTCTCAGATAATGTAAAGGATGTTATGGTGGGATTCCCTGTCCCCTCTGGTCTCAACGATTCTATGTCATTAGCGATTCAAATTGACAGACGTTTGCGTGAGCGGAGAAGTATGCGTGGAATAGTGTTGCCTTGTGAACCTGCTTCTGAATCCATGCAGTGTGATAGAGTGGTTTCTGGGGCACAGCGTCATGAGTTTCGAAAGCGCAATGGGTTATGTTTCTACTGTGGTGATGCCTCTCATGCTATTTCAGTCTGCCCTAAGCGGGGAAGACGTTTTGCACGCTCAGTTGTCTTGGGTAGTGTTCAGACTAAGTTTTTATTAACTGTTACTCTGATATGCTCTCTGTCCTCATTTTCTGCTCAGGCTTTCGTTGATTCGGGAGCAGCTATTAACCTGATGGATTTTGATTTTGCTAAACGTTGTGGGTTTCCCTTGATACCCCTACGGAAGTCTATTCCCCTACTGGGGATCGATTCTACCCCTTTGGCTGAGAATAAACCTCAGTTTTATAATGTGATAATGAGGGTTGAACCTGATCATCAGGAGAGCTGCAAATTTTTGGTTCTGTATAATCTGCATGACATTATCGTACTGGGTTTCCCTTGGTTACAGTCTCATAATCCTGTTTTGGATTGGAAATCTGTGTCTGTAACCAGTTGGGGCTGCCAATGTGTTAATACCAACACTCCTGTTTTTTCTGCCTCCCCCCAGGCTCAGGATGTTCCTGACTTTTTGATTGATTTTTCTGATGTGTTTAGCGAAAGTAAATCTGCATCCTTGCCTCCCCATAGGAGCTATGACTGCGCTATTGAATTAGTGCCTGGTAGTAAATTCCCTAAAGGTCGCCTTTTTAACTTGTCTGTACCTGAACATGACGCTATGCGGTCTTATATCAAGGAGTCATTGGAGAAGGGTCATATCAGACCATCCTCTTCTCCCTTAGGTGCCGGTTTTTCTTTGTGGCCAAAAAGGATGGTTCATTAAGGCCGTGTATTGATTATCGTCTTTTCAACAATATTACTGTGAAATATCAATATCCGTTACCCTTGATTTCTGACCTGTTTTCCAGGGTGAAAAACGCTACTTGGTTTACCAAGCTTGACCTCAGGGGGGCATATAACCTTATTCGCATTAAGCACGGGGATGAATGGAAGACGGCATTTAATACCCCTGAGGGGCATTTTGAGTACCTTGTGATGCCCTTTGGGCTCACTAATGCTCCTTCTGTCTTCCAGTCCTTCATGAATGACATTTTCAGGGATTTTGTGGATAAATTTCTGATTGTTTATTTGGATGATATCTTGATTTTTTCCAATGACTGGGACTCTCATGTGAAACATGTTCGAACTGTATTCCAGATTTTGAGAGAGAATGCTCTGTATGTGAAGGGATCAAAGTGTCTTTTTGGCGTACAGAGGATCTCATTTTTGGGATTCATTTTGTCCCCATCTGTTATTGAAATGGACCCGGTCAAGGTTCAGGCCATCTGTGATTGGGTCCAACCTACTTCATTAAAGGCTCTTCAAAGATTTTTGGGTTTTGCCAATTTTTATCGTAAATTTATTGGTAATTTCTCGGTTATTGTTAAACCATTAACTGATTTGACCAAAAAGGGTTCTGATGTGGTGAATTGGCCTCCTGAGGCAGTCTCTGCATTTCAGGAACTTAAGCAGAGATTCACTTCTGCTCCTGTTCTACGGCAGCCTGATGTTTCTCTGCCATTTCAGGTGGAGGTTGATGCCTCTGAAATTGGGGCAGGTGCCGTTTTGTCCCAAAGAGATCCAGAGACCTCTAAAAGTAACCCTTGTGCCTTTTTCTCTCGAAAATTTTCTCCTACTGAACGTAATTATGATGCGTGGGTAATCGGAGGAGTTTATTGGCCATGAAGTGGGCTTTTGAAGAGTGGAGACATTGGCTGGAGGGAGCCAAACATCAGGTGGTGGTCCTTACGGACCATAAGAATCTGGTTTATCTGGAATCTGCCAAGCGACTTAATCCTAGACAGGCCAGGTGGGCCTTGTTTTTCACACGTTTTAATTTTGTGGTTTCCTTTCTTCCTGGCACTAAGATGTTAAGGCGGATGCCCTCTCGAGGAGTTTCCTTGCGGACTCTCCTGAGTTATCTGATCCTTCTGTTATTTTGAAAGAAGGTGTAGTTCTTTCCGCCATCTCGCCCAATTTGAGACTGGCTCTGGAGGGGTGTCAGGAGGATAGGCCCGAGCGCTGCCCTGTTGGGAAATTGTTTGTCCCGGACCAGTGGAAAAAGAGTGTGATGTCTGAGATTCATTGTTCCGCGTTGGCCGGTCATCCCGGAATTTTTGGTACCAGAGACTTGGTTAGTCGGTCCTTTTGGTGGCCTACCTTGTCTCGTGATGTCAGGGAATTTGTGCAGTCCTGCGGGACTTGCTCTCGCTCCAAGCCTTGCTCTCGCTCTAGTGGTTGTTGATGATTGCCATGCCATTGCCTGTGCCCAAGAGACCATGGACCCATATCTCTAAGGATTTTATTTCCGACCTCCCTGTTTCTCAGAGAATGACCGTCATCTGGGTGATTTGCGATAGGTTTTCCAAGATGATACATCTTGTGCCATTACCTAAGTTGCCTTCCTCCTCTGAATTGGTGCCTTTGTTCCTTCAGCACGTGGTTCGTTTACACGGCATTCCTGAGAACATTGTGTCTGACAGAGGAGTCCAGTTTGTTTCCAGATTTTGGAGGACCTTTTGTTCTAAACTTGGTGTTCAATTGTCTTTCTCCTCGGCGTTTCATCCTCAGACCAATGGTCAAACTGAGAGAACAAACCAGACATTGGAAACTTATCTAAGATGCTTTGTGTCTGCTGATCAGGATGACTGGGTCTCTTTTTTGCCTTTGGCTGAGTTTGCTCTTAATAATAGGGCTAGCTCTGCCACTTTGATGTCTCCATTTTTCTGTAATTCTGGGTTTCACCCTCGATTTTCTTCAGGACAGACGGAGGCTTCTGTCTGTCCAGGTGTTGACTCTGTTGTGGAGCGTATGCAACAGATTTGGGACCAGGTAGTGGAGAGGTTGTCCCTCTCTCAGGAGAGGGCCCAGCGGTTTGCTAACCGGCATAGGACTGATGGTCCTCGGTTTAAAGTGGGGGACTTGGTCTGGTTGTCCTCAAAAAATATTCCTATGAGAGTGGCATCTCCTAAATTTAAGCCTAGGTTCATTGGACCTTATAAGATCATGGAGATTCTTAATCCTGTTTCTTTTCGTTTGCTTCTTCCAGGGACATTTAAGATCCATAACGTGTTCCACAAGTCCTTGTTGAAGAGGTTTGTTGAGCCAGTGGTTCCTACTGCTTTGCCTCCTGACCCTGTTCTGGTTGAGGGCAATATGGAGTTTGTGGTTGAGAAAATATTGAATTCTCGTTTTTCTAGACGGAAACTCCAGTATTTGGTTAAGTGGAGAGGTTAAGGTCAGGAAGACAATTCTTGGGTGTTTGCTTCGGACATCCATGCTAGGAGACTCATCCGTGCGTATCATAGAACTCATCCTGACCGACCTGGTTGCTCAAGTGAGGGTTCGGTGACCCCTCCTCAAGGGGGGGGGGGTACTGTTGTGAATGGACTTGAAATGAGTTCTGAGCGGAGGCTCCCTCTGGTGGTTACAAGCGGTACTGGACTGTCCAGTGAAGATTGTGAGGATTGGGAATCAGGTGTTACTGACTGGTCTTATATAAGGGAGTCGCCTTCCCATCAGGGTTGCCGGTGATCAATTGTTCTGGTCTCAATCCTTGATTCCTGTTTCCTTTGTAGCCTGCTGTATCGTGTCTGCATCTCCTGCTAACAGATAAGACATTTTCTTCTTTTTGTTTTTGTGCTTGATTTTTGCATTTTGTCCTGCACTTCTGTGGGGGCCTTCGGGGTCCCCTCCGGGGGCTTTTGCCCTCTCAGTTTAGTTCAGCCACTGATGTTTGTACATTTGCTTTTTCCAGTTTTTTCAGTGGCTGCTGTTTTGATTTTGTTACACCAGAGAACTAATTTAGGTGGTAGAGGTCGTGTGATCTCAGGTGTTTTTGAAATTAGTAGAGTTGGTGCTTTTCAGGGTTTTTTGGGATTGCAGTAAGTGCCCTTCCTATCCTTTTCTATTTAGGTAGTTTGGGCCCAACGTTTGCTCATACTATTTTCTGTCTGTGTCAGTATTTCTTCTTGTCTAACCGCCATTACATGTTTGGGGGCTTTCTATGTTCTTTGGGGATCTGCTCCGGGGCAGATAGCTTTCCTCTTTCTATCTTTAGGTGTAGTTAGTTTCTCAGGCTGTGACGAGGCGTCTAGGACCAACGTAGGAACGCTCCACGGCTGCCTCTAGTTGTGGTGGTTAGTCAGGGTACTGCAATCTCATAGATTCCAACTGCTCTGGTGTATTGCCTTTTTACCTGCACTCCTCAGCTACTGAAACATAACAGAGACCTCTCTTACTTGGCCTAGGTGGATGAGTTTTCCGGACGCTCCGGGCAGGATCGGAGAAAATGCGACGACCCACCGCAGTAAAAGCAAAGACCTTGCGCACGTCTCTCTCCGACGAAGTTCCGCCACTTTGAGCCGATCCACCTGCATGGGTTCCGAAGTGGACCCCAAGGAAGAAGTGGTAGGTCGAGGACTAGGTGGTCTATTCCCTGAGGGGAATGACCTATAAGACTTTCTCTCCTTAGACGATTCTCGCGAGCGCTCCTGGAATCGCAGATCAATGCGCGTGGCTAGAGCAATGAGATCTTCCAAGGAGGTCGGGGTGTCCCGACCCTCAAGCTCATCCTTAATCCTCCCCGATAGACCCTGCCAGAATGCCCCTACTAGTGCCTCATTCTTCCATCCTAACTTGGAAGACAGCGTGCGGAAACGAATTGCATACTGTCCAATCGTGAGGGTGTCCTGATGAAGACTGAAGAGGGACTTAGTAATTGAGGCTAACTGGCCTGGTTCGTCAAAAACTTTAGGAAACATGTCCTATAAAGCGGGAAGACCCACGGGATCGTCTCGTTCCCATAAGGGATTTACCCAGGACAAGGCCTCTCTCTCAAGATGGGAGATAATGAAGGCAACCTTAGCTCGGTCTGTGGGGTATTGTTGGGGCAATAGCTCGAAGTGTAAACGGCACTGATTTAGAAAACCCCTGCACAGCTTGGGTTCACCGCTATAGCGAGGCGGTTTTCCTAGACAGGGACGGCGTCGGTGACGCGAACAGACGCTTGCGAGGAAGCGGCAGACTGAAAAGAAAGTAACCGGTCATCCACGGAAGCCATATATGTCAAAATGTGGGCTTGCGTATAACGCTGCTGCGCAAGTTCCTGCTGAAGACTAGCCAGCTGAGAAGCATTTCCGGGATCTGTGGTCTGTAAGGCCGACAGCCGAGAATCCATGGTCTTCATGAATGACATAATATTTATACAAACGAAAAAACTGCGATCAAAAAAATTCCCAAAGAATCCATAAAAGGTACAAAATATTTTATTGAAGATTTATCAGGATAAAAGGTAAAAAGTGGGACAGGGGTCAATACCAAAATGCACATGAAGATGAGGGGCACACAGAGTGGGAAAAGGGGATAGACGCAATAAATATGATCTTTAATTGACATATGGCACAATTGCATCATACATCATATTAGAATGAATAATACATCAAAACAGCGTAAGTGCCATATACAAATGTCCTAATGCAGGTAGCAGGATAAAATGTAATAGACAGAAATTGTATATATATCTGCATATAACCTACATAGCAACAGAGTATGTGTCCACTCCCAAAAGTCCTATATAGTAAAAGTAGCAGGACGCAATATAATACGCTGAATAATTACCTGCCAATATCAGACAAGTGGACCTCCACTGCGTGCCCTCCCCGACGCGAGTTTCGGCAGGATAGCCTTTTTCAAGGCTTTTTCAAGGCTATCCTGCCGAAACGCGCGTCGGGGAGGGCACGCAGTGGAGGTCCACTTGTCTGATATTGGCAGGTAATTATTCAGCGTATTATATTGCGTCCTGCTACTTTTACTATATAGGACTTTTGGGAGTGGACACATACTCTGTTGCTATGTAGGTTATATGCAGATATATATACAATTTCTGTCTATTACATTTTATCCTGCTACCTGCATTAGGACATTTGTATATGGCACTTACGCTGTTTTGATGTATTATTCATTCTAATATGATGTATGATGCAATTGTGCCATATGTCAATTAAAGATCATATTTATTGCGTCTATCCCCTTTTCCCACTCTGTGTGCCCCTCATCTTCATGTGCATTTTGGTATTGACCCCTGTCCCACTTTTTACCTTTTATCCTGATAAATCTTCAATAAAATATTTTGTACCTTTTATGGATTCTTTGGGAATTTTTTTGATCGCAGTTTTTTCGTTTGTATAAATTTTGTGCCTTTTTGCGATTTCCCTGATATGTCCTACAATCTTTGCCCTAATGATTTTGTTTATCATATTATCAATAATATTGTGATCTTTACATTGGCACTTTTCCATGAAGTGTTTTTGGTATGAATGACATAATGCGAGATTGATTCTCTCGCAAAAATAACAATTCTTTCTGAGCAGGACCAGAGGCACCGGCGGGATCCATGGCCTGATTATACTGAAGCTGTGAGGCAGGGACCGTAGGCTAGCTTCCTGGAGTGGACCCTCTGGGTCACGGCACCGAGCCACCCCCGGGTGAGCGTACCAGGTGGAACCGACCCCTATACAGGGATCGTTAGGGGCAGGCCCGGGAGGTCTGGAGCCGCGACAGCTGGTGCCAAGAGGGACGACTCGTAGCGAAGCAGAGGAAGAAACGCCAAAGGGAGGCAGGAGGAATAGTGGCGGAAATGGACTAACAGGTACAGGGCTCAGGAGGAGCATCCAGCAGATACGGGTAAGGGACCAGGACGGAGAGGAGCAGGAACCGCAGGAAAGGACCAGGAGACGGGGGAGCACCAGGACCGAGGAGGACCGGGGGACCAGGGAAGAACAAGGCTCTGGGAACAAAAACAACAAGGGGTTAATAGCAGCGGGACACCTCCTGTAAGGAGACCTAATACGAGCCCAAGCGCACGAGAACAGGTACGCCGAGCACACACGATAATCAGGCGCCTGATATACCCGGCTGCAGCACCTGATTGGACCACAGATGGTCCAGATCAGGTGTCAGAACTTTAAACAGAGGACAGAGCGCGCGGCCGCGGCCTAAGGCGCATGTGCAGGGCCGCCTTCGGGTGCGCTGTCCACGGAGCAGAAGAGAGGCCCCAAGGACCCGGAAGAAGGGGAGGACGCGCCGCGGGAGCAGCGTGGTTAGTACCAGGAGACAGGGCGGGCGTGGTGGCAGAGTCAGGCGCGGCATGAGCCGCAAGCCTGACATGAAGTATGAGCTCCTAGGTATGTGGTGTGCTCTGCCCATACATACATAGGAGATCTACTCTGCATTAAGTGTGAGCTTCACTGTACGTTGTGTGCGCTGCTCAACCATATCTTTCCCAAAGTTTTAATTAATTTTTTTTCTTGTTGAAGGCTCTTTAGTTAAATAAATACCGTATACGAGAAAATGTCAATCACAAATACGGCTTTATAACAAAAATAATGTGTGTGATGGTGCCTACCGCTTGACTTAGCTGAATGGGGTTTGTAGTGGGATTTGATGGAGTCAAAGGCTACATTTCATACTCCGAAATATGTCAGCTGACTTGCACTGCCCTACATTGTCCTTTAGAACTATCTTTTCTATTAATTTTATTATATAAAAATAATACCAATCTTTAAATATTATTATGGTTTTCTGGGAAAATAAATCTTTTTCTTCAGCAATTAGCTTGGGTTTCCAAATGAAAATAAATAGATACTGCATTCAGGTTTTAGGACTACAATAGGAAATATTTTGCAAATAACATAAATACTCATTATGATATGCATTGTCTTCCTTTATCTTAAATGGTGTACCATGAAAAAGTGCAGAGTTATCAGATAACCTTGGTCTGGGATGCATTGTGACCTGCTGGAGGCTCTCTGTATCTTCCTACCTAAAATCCCCTATAACGCCATTAGTGGCCAGTTACCCTTCAGTATGAAATGAGACCACACTGGCCTCCATAACAGCATGGATATTTAGTACAATACTCATGTGGGGTTCCTGAAACACAGCTGCCCAAACGCATTAGAGGACACTCTTGGAAGCTGAGCAGTTAAAGATTATTCATCATGGAGGGTGAAACCCGTTGTAAATCCAATGTCTAATATAAACATGTCATACGTGTTATGTGTTCTTTATAAATCTTGAGTAGTAAATAAAACATACATGATATGTCATACATGCTTAAAAATGTACTAATTGTTTTGGCATTGATAACTGCTACCGCTAAAAGTGTATGCACAGGATTGCTGTTCCTCTTAGTAGTTTTTATTACTTCATTAACTTTTGTTTCCCAAAATGCCTCTCAATTCTGCATTCATTAATTCCAACTTATCTTCTGCAAACTGTCAGCACAATCGGATAGCATGCATTTATCACTGTCACTTCTGTTAGAACTTAAAAAGCATCCTCACACCTCAGCGTATTTAAGTGCAAACATATTAAACACAGACACCTCAGTTACCCCCTCACCTACGTTGGACATCTCCGGCACAGAGGCCCTGTAGGGAGGGTGCAGGAAAACAGGGGGGTTGTCATTAATGTCCTGCACCTTGATGATGAACTGGGAAGGGGGTTCAAGTGGTCGAAGGGTAAGTTTGTCCACAGCCTGAGCCAACAGCACGTACTCCTCCTTCTCTTCACGATCAAGAGACTTGGTAACGTGGATATTGCCAGTTTTTTCATCAATGACAAAGACAGAACCGGCACCTTCTCCGGTCAGGAGGTACTTGGCTCGTCCTTCCCTCGATCCGCATCTGTGTGCAGCTGAGAAGCCATAAAATGCATTATATAAAACGATAGAGTATAACTGTCATCAGTATTTTTTTCTAGGCCTAGAGGCTTAATTTCCTAAATTTTATTAGTCATTTACTAAACCCTCATAGGGCCCACAGCAGTAAAATGCCATAAGCTGCTCTGTGATCACTTATGGAAGCCATATGATCTGTGCACCTGGTTGCATGCAAAAAATCATTACATGTTGCACAGGTTGTAAACAATAAATTGCAATATTCACATATAGTGGAAATTAAAGCATGTACCGTGATGATATTACAATCTCTAGAAGTACGGTATTTGCAGACTAGGAACATAAGCCATTGACATAAGATATTCAGACAGCAGCTATTCTGCTTGACTCCTCCATCCAGGTAGTCAGATTGTATATTAGGAAAATCTCCTTATGTTAACACCCAATGTGCCCACAGAGTTCAATAAACAAACATATGCTAAATGAATGCCTTTTTGGTATAGTTTTTGCCTTTTTACATCAGTATATGTTTGCAATAACTGTACTGAAATGCAAGGCTTAAAGGGGTTGTCCGGCCTTTGGGCACATATCTGCACGCTGTGAGGGTTCTCCGGTGCCGGCGATCATGTGCCCACAAGTATGCGATTTGAATACTTACAGCCACATTCCGAGACCACAGTATGCAAATCACAAACTTGAGGTTACTTACAGGCTGTTCCTCAAAGCGCACAGTGCACATACTGTAAAGATTCACAAGTCTGCAGTCACATAGTCACTGCAGACTTGTACCTTAAGCCCCCTCCCGAGGAAGCCTAATTGCACTTTATTGTGTTTGAGGACAAAATACCGCATGTTTTGACCGGTTATACATACTTATATATAGTTTTTTTCATGGCTGACTTTGAAGCTTGACTAAGATTGTGGGAACACTGTTTCTGTACTTTGATGCCACTTTGTGGCTCTACCACATTATTGTCTATCTTGTTTCTTATCCAGGACTGACTTTATACATCTGGCCTGTTCTTTTGTGATATATGGCAATATTATTCATGGTCCTCATTTACATCTTGCATATCACTACCCATGGTGACGTCCTACTTTGTGTCTTCACCATTAACCAACTAGCTTGTTATTACAGTGATATTATCTGTCATTGAATTGATTTTATATTGCTTGTTTAATAAAAATTATTTTTAAATATTATCATGATTGATATCTTAGAGTTGCTTCTCCTTGGGGCATTTTGCTCCATCAACTTGTAGGATTTAGATTTGTACCTTAAGGCCGGACAAACCCTTTGTTTTTTGGATTCATTTTTTTTTTAGTCAATGGCAAGTTGATGCCACTATTTAGGCATACAGGTGTTTGCTAGGCCACATTTAACAATCCAGCAGATCATTATCGGCCGAGGTGATATGAACCTAGCCTTAATATATATAAAGCAATTTGGTTTTGACATTAAAATTGTAATCCCAGAAAAATATTGGTTTGCTAGATCTCCATTGATTGCCCTTTTATTACTGTCACGTATACATTACATTTATATAGCTGAAATCTTAGTCGATTTTCATGATGGCTCTTAATTTTTCAAAATGATTCCTTAGTTCACAGTGAAATTAGCATATAAATGACGTCTATTTATTTTTATTATTTTCTTGTTAGTATAGTACATCAGTCGGGCAGTGACAGGTCATATCACAAATCTGCCAGATATATTTATAATTGTCACACATTATACAGCAACACGTGGTACAGTTTAAAGTTGTGTCAGTCCAGACATACGCCATTTGATAAAAAAGGTGCCAATACACATTAGATAAAACTAGTCCAACTTCATGCATATCAGCTATTGGATTTACCGTATATACTCGAGTATAAGCTGAAATTTTCAGCCCATTTTTTAGGGCTGAAAGTCCCCCTCTCGGCTTATACTCGAGTCATATACAGGGGGGAGGCAGAGCGCAGCTGTTCTATATACTCACCCCTCCGCCGGCGGGTCTCTGCAGCCCTTGCTCTTCTCCCACGGTCTCCGGCGCCAGTGTTCAGCGGTCAGGTGGTACCACTCATTAAAGTCATGAATATGCACAAATTCATGACTTTAATGAGCGGTACCACGTAACCGCTGAACACTGGCGCCGGAGACCGCGGGAGAAGAGCAGGGCAGAGACGCGCCGGCCGAAGGGTGAGTATAAGCGATATTTACCTGTCCCGTTCCACCGCTACTCGCCGCTGTGTCCTAGGGTCCTCTCGCTGCGATGTTCAGGCAGAGGGCGCGATGACGTGGTTACTGCGCGCCGCGCCCTCTGCCTGATCATTCACTGCTGGAGGACCCGGAAGACAGCGGCGCTCAGCGGTGGACCGGTCCGGTGACAGGTAAATATCGCAGGTGCCGGGGCCCTGAGCGAGCGGTGGCACCGGCACCTGTCCCCCATAGCGCACCGGTGTCCCAGCCTGCTCAGGACACCGGTACCGGGCCTATTCAATGCAGCATCTATGGGGGCATAATACATGGGGCATCTATGGGGGCATAATCTATGGAGCATCTATGGGGGCATAATACATGGGGGCATCTATGGGGGCATAATCTAAGGAGCATCTATGGGGGCATAATCTATGGAGCATCTATGGGGGCATAATCTATGGAGCATCTATGGGGTATAATACATGGAGCATCTATGGGGGCATAATCTATGGGGGCACAATCTATGGAGCATCTATGGGGGCATAATACATGCGGCATCTATGGGGGCACAATCTATGGAGCATCTATGGGGGCACAATCTATTGAGCATCTATGGGGGCACAATCTATGGAGCATCTATGGGGCACAATACATGGGCAGCATATGGGGCACAATACATGGGCAGCATATGGGGCACAATCTATGGAGCATCTTGTGGGGCATAATACATGGGGCAGCATATGGGGCACAATACATGGAGCATCTTGTGGGGCATAATACATGAGGCAGCATATGGGGCATAATCTCATTTTCCACCCTAGGCTTATACTCAAGTCGATAAGTTTTCCCAGTTTTTTGTGGCAAAATTAGGGGGGTCGGCTTATACTCTGGTCGGCTTATACTCGAGTATATACGGTACGTTAGTTACCATATGTGGCAAACAAGCATAGTTTAATGGGTTTTCCATTTTCATTTTTTTTAAACTAATTATTCAAGGCACTGTTAAAAATAATACAATCATCTGACCTTTTCATATCCAGCACTGTTTCTCTGCAGCTGCGCCGATGATTGTGTACATGCTGCAGCGATGTAGTCACGTCTCCAGCACTGCAGCCAATAACAGTGCTAAGTGACTCGCGCTGTCTACATTGGCAGCCTATACATAATTACGAGAGTCACAGCATGGTACCAAGGGAGGGTGATGACCAGCTAATGTTATTATTTTTTAACACTGTCACGAAGAATCAGTTAAAAAAAAGGTGAACAGGGAAACCATTGTAACCTTAGTTACGCTGAGTAACTTTGCATTAATGTCCTTGTCTTGTGCTGACCTTGACTTGGATTCTGTCAAGCAAATCATTCTGATCTTTGACCCTGCCTTACAGATCATTCTGTTCCTTGATCCTGACTTACAGATAATTCTGACCCTTGATCCTGCCTTTCTGACCCTTGATCCAGCGTTATAAATCATTCTCAACCTTGATACTGCCTTACAGATCATTCTCATCCTTGATCCTGCCTTACAGGTCATTCTGATCCTGGATTCTGTCTTACAGATCATCTGATCCATGATCCTGCCTTACAAATCATTCTGATTCTTGATCCTGCCTTACAGATTATTCTGATCCTTGATCCTGCCTTACAAATCATTCTGAACCCTGATCCTGCCTTACAAATCATTCTGATCCCTGATCCTGCCTTACCAATCATTCTGATCCTTGATTCTGCCTTACAAATCATTCTGATCCTTGATCCTGCCTTACAGATCATTCTCATCCTTGATCCTGCCTTACAAATCATTCTGAACCCTGATCCTGCCTTACAAATCATTCTGATCCCTGACCCTGCCTTACAGATTATTCTGATCCTTGATCCTGCCTTACTGATCATTCTGATCCTTGATCCTGCCTTACAGATCATTCTCATCCTTGAGCCTGCCATACAGATCATTCTGATCCTTTGCTACATTCAAAGCTGCACACTGACTTCTGACGCTGAGTAACTTCGCATAAATGTCCTTGTCTTGTGCTGACCTTGACTTGGATCCTGTCATGCAAATCATTCTGATCTTTGATCCTACCTCACAGATCATTCTGTTCCTTGATCCTGATTTACAGATAATTTTGATCCTTGATTCTGCCTTACAGATCATTCTGATCCTTAATACTGCCTTACAGATCATTAAGATATTTAGAATTGAGAGTCCTCAGTGGTTGATACCTTTTAATGGCTATCTGAAAAGATGGTAACAAATTGAAAGCTTTCGGGACTACTCAGGTCTCTTCATCAGGCAAAGACTAAAACAAAATCTGAAGAATCACATAGTTATACACGACACAATGCAATAGGTAAGACAAGTGACGTGAAGCAGAACTGTCATTATGGGAGATAGAGATGAACACAAATATTGGAACAGTTCATAGATAAGGAGTGTGAAAGTTTTATTGCCCTCTGATTGGGGTCTGGTATTGTGTTGTGATGCCCCCAGAAGGTCTGAAGTGCAAATTCCTTAATTGATGTAAAAAGACATAAATCCATGCGACACATTCATTCCAGCACTGAGTGTATCAAAGGTCGTCATGAGTTATATTCCCAAATTTTTCTGTCTCTCTCAGATTTAAATTTAGCTTTTAATGCAAGTAATTTCATGTCCATCATACTATGACTGGGGATACAAAAGTGTTTGGCCACAGGTAGATCCATTCTTTTTTCTCTTATTGTGTGGCGATGAGAATTCATCCTTGTTCTCAGTTTTTGCCCTGTCTCCCACACATACAGACCCCCAGTTGGACATTTCATACAAATAATTAGGTACACCACATTAGATGTGATGCAGCTGAAAGTACCTGGGATGGTTCCTTCTGGTAGAGGACCTATTGCGGCTAGTTTATACAATAGGTCAGTTGTGTCATGAATGTAGCTGTTGTATCCTTTACCAGGGGTTTAAGTATACCCTCTACCCATCCAGATACCTGCTCAGTAAGGGTGTCCACACATGAAATAATCGACCTCCCTGGATTTCCAGCTTTGTGGATTTTGGGAAGCATGTAGAATGTCCCTATTCTTGGACTTTCTGGTATCAGGTCATCAGCTCTTATGGATTTGTCAGGCAGACAAGATACCAACTTGCTTAGTTCCTTGTAATAGTCCTGTGTAGGATCCGACTCCAATTTTCTGTAGTAGCGTGAGTTCATCAGTTGTCTGTTTGTTTCCTTCATATAGTCTGATGTGTTCATCATGACTATTGCACCTCCCTTGTCAGCAGGTTTAATGATGATTTCTTTGTTGGTTTTCAGAGACCGTATGGCCTTTCTCTCCAGGGCACTGATGTTGGATGCTTGTCTCCTGTTGGTGTCTATGATGGTGGATTTTATCAAATGTTTGAATGAGTTTATATATACCCAGCTACATTCAGGACACAACTGACCTATTGAATAAACTAGCCGCAATAGGTCCTCTACCAGAAGGAACCATCCTGGCCACCATGGATGTGGAATCTTTGAACTCTAATATCCCACACCAGGATGGATTAAATGCCTGCAAAGTCTTCATGGAAAACACCGGGAATGATGCTGATTCTGTGGTGAAACTCACAAAATTCATCCTCACCCACAATTACTTTGAATTTGACGACAAGATCTATCTTCAGGAGACTGGCACAGCTATGGGAAGTAAAATGGCTCCACAGTATGCAAATCTTTTCATGGCCAAACTTGAAAGCGACTTTTTGTCCTCATGTTCATCAGGCCTCAGGCCTACTACCGCTACATTGATGATATCTTAATCATCTGGACGGAGTCTGAGCAACAGCTAAAGACATTCCACGAACAGTTTAATCAATTTCATCCCACCATTAACTTAACACTCAACTTTTATGTCTTTTTACATCAATTAATGAATTTGCACTTCTGACCTTCTGGGGGCATCACAACAGAATACCAGACCCCAATCAGAGGGCAATAAAACTTTCACACTCCATATCTATGAACTGTTCCAATATTTATGTTCATCTCTATCT
The DNA here is from genome assembly GCA_033576555.1 of Oophaga sylvatica. Lineage (NCBI taxonomy): Eukaryota > Metazoa > Chordata > Amphibia > Anura > Dendrobatidae > Oophaga > Oophaga sylvatica. The sequence continues at coordinate 704,255,626 of JARQOD010000001.1, forward strand.
CCCATAATGACAGTTCTGCTTCACGTCACTTGTCTTACCTATGGCATTGTTTCTGTGCTGTGTTGTGTATAAATATGTGATTCTTCAGATTTTGTTTTAGTCTTTGCCTGATGAAGAGACCTGAGTAGTATCGAAAGCTTGCAATTTGTTACCATCTTTTCAGTTAGCCATTAAAAGGTATCAACCACTGAGGACTCTCAATTCTAAATATTGTAATGATCTGTAAGGCAGTATTAAGGATCAGAATGATCTGTAAGGCAGAATCAAGGATCAAAATTATCTGTAAATCAGGATCAAGGAACAGAATGATCTGTGAGGTAGGATCAAAGATCAGAATGATTTGCATGACAGGATCCAAGTCAAGGTCAGCACAAGACAAGGACATTTATGCAAAGTTACTCAGCTTCATCATCTCCCACCTCGACTACTGCAACCTCCTACTCTCTGGCCTTCCCTCTAGCACTCTGGCACCACTCCAATTCATCCTGCATTCTTCTGCCCGACTAATACACCTGTCTCCCCGTTATTCCCCAGCCTCTCCTCTCTGCCAAGCCCTTCATTGGCTTCCTATCGTCCAGAGTCTCCAGTTCAAAACCCTAACCATGACCTACAAAGCCATCCACAATCTGTCTCCACTATACATCTGTGACATGGTCTCCCGGTATATACCCACACGCAACCTTCGATCCTCTCAAGATCTCCTCCTCTACTCCACTCTTATCTCTTCTTCCCACTACCGCATACAAAGCTTCTCCCGTGCCTCTCCCATACTCTGGAACTCTCTACCCCAACACATCAGACTCGCGCCTACCATGGAAACCTTCAAAAAGAACCTGAAGACCCACCTCTTCCGACAAGCCTGCAACCTGCAGTGATCATCAGTCTACTGAAACACCGCACGACCAGCTCTACCCTCTCCTAGTGTATCCTCACCCATCCCTGTAGACTGTGAGCCCTTGCGGGCAGGGTCCTCTCTCCTTCTGTACTTGTGTGTGCCTTGTATTGCTCATGTTTACTGTACTTGTCTATATTTGCCCCTCTTCACATGTAAAGCGCCATGGAATAAATGGCGCTATAAAAATCTATAATAATAATAATAATAATAATACAGAAGATTCAGAAAACACTCGGACTGAAGTAAAAGGGATTCCAACAACAAAGAAGAGGTCAGACTGGACACCTCCACCTGGATGCAACTCTCATTTGGATAAATATATAGACTCATTCAGACATTTGATAAAATTCACCATCATAGACACCAACAGGAGACAAGCATCCAACATCAGTGCCTAGGAGAGAAAGGCCATACGGTTTCTGAAAACCAACAAAGAAATCATCATTAAACCTGCTGACAAGGGAGGTGCAATAGTCATGATGAACACATCAGACTATATGAAGGAAGCAAACAGACAACTGATGGACTCACGCTACTACAGAAAATTGGAGTCGGATCCTACACAGGACTATTACAAGGAACTAAGCAAGTTGGTATCTTGTCTGCCTGACAAATCCATAAGAGCTGATGACCTGATACCAGAAAGTCCAATAATAGGGACATTCTACTTGCTTCCCAAAATCCACAAAGCTGGAAATCCAGGGAGGCCGATTATTTCATGTGTGGACACCCTTACTGAGCAGGTATCTGGATGGGTAGAGGGTATTCTTAAACCCCTGGTAAAGGATATACCCAGCTACATTCAGGACACAACTGACCTATGAATAAACTAGCCCCAATAGGTCCTCTACCAGAAGGAACCATCCTGGCCACCATGGATGTGGAATCTTTGTACTCTAATATCCCACACCAGGATGGATTAAATGCCTGCAAAGTCTTCATGGAAAACACCAGGAATGATGCTGATTCTGTGGTGAAACTCACAAAATTTATCCTCACCCACAATTTCTTTGAATTTGACGACAAGATCTATCTTCAGGAGACTGGCACAGCTATGGGAAGTAAAATGGCTCCACAGTATGCAAATCTTTTCATGGCCAAGCTTGAAAGCGACTTTTTGTCCTCATGTCCCATCAGGCCTCGGGCCTGCTACCGCTACATTGATGATATCTTAATCATCTGGACGGAGTCTGAGCAACAGCTAAAGACGTTCTACGAACAGTTTAATCAATTTCATCCCACCATCAACTTAACACTCAACTACTCCAGCACTGAAATTAATTTTTTAGACACCATCATTAAGCTAAAGAACAATGAAATAGAGACATCCCTGTATCAGAAGCCAATCGACCGTCCAACATACCTCAAATGGGACAGTTTGCATCCAAAACACATAAAAAACTCTACTGCCTACAGCCAAGCCATCAGATACAATCGTATATGTTCCAACCCCATGCATAGAGATGAACACCTTGGTCGCCTCAGAAAGACCTTTTTGAATCAGGGCTACCATCCAAGAACAATTGAAAACAAAATTACAAGAGCCACCAGAATACCAAGGAATCACCTGCTACATTACAAAGCTAAAGAAGAGAATAACCGAGTGCCTCTGGTGGTCACCTACAATCCAAATCTGGAGGTGCTAAGGGGAGCTGCACGGAAATTACAACCTTTACTACAAAAAGATGCCGATTACACTTTTGTATCCCCGGTCATAGTATGATGGACATGAAATTACTTGTATTAAAAGCTAAATTTAAATCTGAGAGAAACAGAAAAGTTTGGGAATATAAACTCATGGCGACCTTTCATACACTCAGTGCTGGAATGAATGTGTTGCATGGATTTATGCATTTTTACATCAATTAAGGAATTTGCACTTCAGACCTTCTGGGGGCATCACAACACAATACCAGACCCCAATCAGAGGGCAATAAAACTTTCACACTCCTTATCTATGAACTGTTCCAATATTTATGTTCATCTCTATCTCCCATAATGACAGTTCTGCTTCACGTCACTTGTCTTACCTATTGCATTGTTTCTGTGCTGTGTTGTGTATAAATATGTAATTCTTCAGATTTTGTTTTAGTCTTTGCCTGATGAAGAGACCTGAGTAGTCTCGAAAGCTTGCAATTTGTTACCATTTTTTCTGTTAGCCATTAAAAGGTATCAACCACTGAGGACTCTCAATTCTAAATATTTTTCTATCTACTGGCTAAAACGGTACGAAGATACACATCTTTCCTTTATCAAAATGGAGGATACTAGAATGTACCGCACCTTTATAGAACTAAAAACACTTCTGAAAAAACGTGCACAAATGGACAGCGACATTTTTTTCTTATCTAAATGCAAAAAGGAGAATTTAATTCCCAACGGACTCTGGATTACAAACCCAATTGTTCACACCTACAATACCCATTATGCACAAAACCTTTGTCACAGGACTTCTGAGAGACTAAGGAAACATCTTTTGCATGTCTGCTACAGCATAAAGAGTAAAGTCCAAGGGCAATTTGAAACTCTGAGGAAAACACAGAAAGCACAGAGCAAAAATTACAACAATACTACAACAAACTATGGACCTTTCTGATTCATAACAAGGAAAAGAAACTACACAGATTGCGCCTCAATTCAGGACTCTATACAAACAGATACAAAAAAAAACAAGACCTGACAACTCGGACAACCACTTCATTCCAGACACAAAGGCATCTAACTGTGTCATCAATCTCCAGATTACAAGCCCAACAAAGTGGAGCTGGCCGTGCTTTCTAGAGGACTCTCATTTTGTCCTACTAATGCCCTGGACAAAACTGAACTCTGCAGTGATATGGAACATTTTTTCAGGAGACTGCGCCTGAGGGAATATGTTGTGAATGTGTTAGAAATGAATTCTGAGCAGAAGCTCCCTCTGGTGGTTACAAACAGTACTGAACCATTCAATGAAGATTGTGAAGATTGGCAATCAGGAGTTACAGACTGGTCTTATATAAGGGAGGTTCCCTCCCATCAGGGTTGCCGGTGATCAATTGTTCTTGTCTCAACTTTGGTTCCTGGTTCACTTGGAAGCTTGCTGAGTCTTGCCTGCATCTTCTGCTAACAGATAAGATATTTTCTGCTTTTATTTTTGTGCTTGCTTTTTGCATTTTTTCCTGCACTTCTGTGGAGGTCAGCCAGGTCCCCTCCGGGGGCTTGTGCTCCTCTCACTGTTATTTGTTCATTTGCCTTTTCCAGTATATTCAGTGGCTGCGGCTTAGTTTTGTTACATCAGAGAACTAATTTAGGTGGTAGAGGTCGTGTGATCTCAGGTGTTTTTGCAATTAGTAGAGTTGGTATTTTTTTAGAGTTTTTTGGATTGCAGTAAGTGTCCTTCCTATCCTTTTCTTTCTAGGAAGATTGGGCCCCAACGTTTGCTCATACTATTTTCTGTCTGTGTCTGTATTTCCTCTTGTCTAACCGCCATTACATGTTTGGGGGCTTCCTATGTTCTTTGGGGATCTGCTCCGGGGCAGATACCGTTCCTCTTTCTATCTTTAGGTGCAGTTAGCCTCTCAGGCTGTGACGAGGCGTCTAGGACCAACGTAGGTACGCTCCACGGCTGCCTTTAGTTGTGGTGGTTAGTCAGGGTACTGCAATCCAGTAGATTCCAACCTCTCTGGTGTATTGCCGTTTTTGCCTGCTCTCCTCAGCTACCAAATCAGTATCACAGGCCAAACTGAAAATTATATGGTACTCACAGAAGGGAAAAATAGTGTAAAAAAAAAAAAAAGTTGTCAGAGATTTTTTTTTTCTGTTTGTAGCATTTTTTTTTCCCTCTTTTTCTCTGGGTGCTGAGGATTTTTTTTTCTCTCAATGGAGTTTGCACAGTTGTCTGGCCGTGTGGATCAGCTTGCCACTGAAGTTCGGAGTATTGCTACCTATCTTGCAGGGTTGCCGGTTGTGGAACCTAGGATCCCCATGCCAGATTTGTTTAGAGGAAAACGAGCTAAATTTTTGAATTTCAAAAATAACTAAGTTTTTTTTTGCCTTAAAACCTAAGTCCTCAGGGAACGCAGCACAGCAGGTTCAAATTGTCATCTCTCTCCTGCGCGGCGATCCTCAGGATTGGGCTTTTTCCCTGACACCTGGGGACCCTGTTTTGAGTAATGTTGATGCATTTTTTCTGGCTCTGGGGTTATTGTTCGATGAACCTAATGTCACTGATCAAGCTGAAAAAACCTTGTTGGCATTAAATCAGGGGCTTGAGGACGCTGAGTTATACTGTCAGAAATTCTGAAAGTGTACAGTCCTGACCAAATGGAATGATGATGCTTTGGCAGCCCTTTTTCGGAAGGGTCTGTCAGAGAATGTAAAAGATGTTATGGTGGGTTTCCCTGCTCCCTCTGGTCTCAATGATTCTATGTCATTAGCGATTCAAATTGACAGATGTTTGCGTGAGCGTAGAGGTATGCGTGGAATAGTGTTGCCTTGTGAACCAGCTTCTGAACCCATGCAGTGTGATAGAGTGGCTTCTGGGGCACAGCGTCATGAGTTTCGAAAATGCAATGGGTTATGTTTCTACTGTGGTGACGCCTCTCATGCTATTTCAGTCTGCCCTAAGCGGGGAAGACGTTTTGCACGCTCAGTTGTCTTGGGTAGTGTTCAGACTAAATTTCTGTTGACTGTTACCCTGATTTGCTCCCTGTCCACATTTTCTGCTCAGGATTTTGTTGATTCGAGAGCAGCTATTAACCTGATGGATTTTGATTTTGCTAAACGTTGTGGGTTTCCCTTGATACTCCTACGGAAGTCTATTCCCCTACTGGGGATTGATTCTACCCCTTTGGCTGAGAATAAACCCCAGTTCTCTACTCAGGTGATAATGAGGGTTGAACCTGATCATCAGGAGAGTTGCAAATTTTTGGTGCTGTATAATCTGAATAACATTTTCAGGGATTTTGTGGATAAATTTCTGATTGTTTATTTGGATGATATCTTGATTTTTTCCAATGACTGGGACTCTCATGTGAAACATGTTCGGACTGTGTTCCAGATTTTGAGAGAGAATGCTCTGTATGTGAAGGAATCAAAGTGTCTTTTTGGCGTACAGAGGATCTCATTTCTGGGATTCATTTTGTCCCCATCTGTATTGAAATGGACCCGGTCAAGGTTCAGGCCATCTGTGATTGGGTCCAACCTACTTCATTAAAGGCTCTTCAGAGATTCTTGGGTTTTGCCAATTTTTATCGTAAATTTATTGGTAATTTCTCTGTTATTGTTAAACCATTGACTGATTTGACCAAAAAGGGTTCTGATGTGGTGAATTGGCCTCCTGAGGCAGTCTCTGCGTTTCAGGAACTTAAGCAGAGATTCACTTCTGCTCCTGTTCTACGGCAGCCTGATGTTTCTCTGCCATTTCAGGTGGAGGTTGATGCCTCTGAAATTGGGGCAGGTGCCGTTTTGTCCCAAAGAGATCCAGAGACCTCTAAAAGTAACCCTTGTGCCTTTTTCTCTCGAAAATTTTCTCCAACTGAACGTAATTATGACGTGGGTATTCGGGAGTTATTGGCCATGAGTGGGCTTTTGAAGAGTGGAGACATTGGCTGGAGGGAGCCAAACATCAGGTGATGGTCCTCACGGACCATAAGAATCTGGTTTATCTGGAATCAGCCAAGTGACTTAATCCTAGACAGGCCAGGTGGGCCTTGTTTTTCACACGTTTTAATTTTGTGGTTTCCTTTCTTCCTGGCACTAAGAATGTTAAGGCGGATGCCCTCTCGAGGAGTTTCCTTGCGGACTCTCCTGAGTTATCTGATCCTGCTGTTATTTTGAAAGAGGGTGTAGTTCTTTCCGCCATCTCGCCCAATTTGAGACTGGCTCTGGAAGGGTGTCAGGAGGATAAACCCGAGCGCTGCCCTATTGGGAAATTGTTTGTCCCAGACAGGTGGAAAAAGAGTGTGATGTCTGAGATCCATTGTTCCGCGTTGGCCGGTCATCCCGGAATTTTTTGTACCAGAGACTTGGTTAGTCGGTCCTTTTGGTGGCCTACTTTGTCTCGTGACGTCAGGGAATTTGTGCAGTCCTGCGGGACTTGCTCTTGCTCCAAGCCTTGTTCTCGCTCTAGTGGTTTGTTGATGCCATTGCCTGTGCCCAAGAGACCATGGACCCATATCTCTATGGATTTCATTTCCGACCTCCCTGTTTCTCAGAGAATGACCGTTATCTGGGTGATTTGTGATAGGTTTTCTAAAATGATACATCTTGTGCCATTACCTAAGTTGCCTTCCTCCTCCGAATTGGTGCCTTTGTTCCTTCAGCACGTGGTTCGGTTACACGGCATTCCTGAGAACATTGTGTCTGACAGAGGAGTCCAGTTTGTTTCCAGATTTTGGAGGACTTTTTGTTCTAAACTTGGTGTTTGCTTCGGACATCCATGCTAGGAGACTGATCCGTGCGTATCACAGAGCTCATCCTGACCGACCTGGTTGCCCAAATGAGGGTTCGGTGACCCCTCCTCAAGGGGGGGGGTACTGTTGTGAATGTGTTAGAAATGAATTCTGAGCAGAAGCTCCCTCTGGTGGTTACAAACAGTACTGAACCATTCAATGAAGATTGTGAAGATTGGCAATCAGGAGTTACAGACTGGTCTTATACAAGGGAGGTTCCCTCCCATCAGGGTTGCCGGTGATCAATTGTTCTTGTCTTAACTTTGGTTCCTGGTTCACTTGGAAGCTTGCTGAGTCTTGCCTGCATCTTCTGCTAACAGATAAGGTATTTTCTGCTTTTATTTTTGTGCTTGCTTTTTGCATTTTTTCCTGCACTTCTGTGGAGGTCAGCCAGGTCCCCTCCGGGGGCTTGTGCTCCTCTTAGTTTATCTGAGCCACTGTTATTTGTTCATTTGCCTTTTCCAGTATTTTCAGTGGCTGCGGCTTAGTTTTGTTACACCAGAGAACTAATTTAGGTGGTAGAGGTCGTGTGATCTCAGGTGTTTTTGCAATTAGTAGAGTTGGTATTTTTTTAGGGTTTTTTGGATTACAGTAAGTGTCCTTCCTATCCTTTTCTTTCTAGGAAGATTGGGCCCCAACGTTTGCTCATACTATTTTCTAAGAGAACAACACTGAGGAATGGTGAGAAGGTCAAATGGAGGGATGCAAATGTATCAAAAAATAAAGATAATAAAATTAATAAATTTTTTTTTAATATATAATATATATATATATAAATAAAATTATACATATAATGAATAAATAATAAAAGTAAACGTAAACTCAGATAAAAAAGGTTTTATTGACATATAATTAAATACATATACAATAATAATACATATATAAAAAATTAATTCTTAATATTTAACTAATACAATTGAAACACTCCACTGAAACATAATTGGCCAAGGCAGAAAGAATACTCAGGAGATTTGTTAAGCACTGAATAAAAGTGGATAAAGTGCACTAAAAATAATAATGAATATAAATACAAAAGGCAATAGTGAACTGCCAAAAAAAGTGCACATAAAGCAGTGAAAATGAGTTCAATAACAATGATGGTGCTAAAATGTGCAAAATAAACGAAAAAAGAAGTAGGAAATACTAAAAAACAAATCCAAGCACGAAATGGTGTAAACTCAGTAAGGTGAAACTGAATCACAATTGGGACACTAACTCAAACCGGTATAGGTGCCCAAAAATAAAATAATAAGGAGCCCATTCACCAAATCAAAAGTGCTTACTAATACCTGGTAGCCGAGGACAGAGGAGTGTCACAAATAGCGTGCCCCAACGCACGTTTCGGAAATTAGATCCTTTGTCAGGGGATGTCTAATGTCAGCTTACATGGGCTATTTATAGTAAGCTGCTGATTAATCCAGCTGATATCATGGCGCATGCGCAGTTAGGATGGCGGAAGTGGCATCGCAACAAGCGTCACGTGATGTACACGTGTAGACGCCGTCACCATGCCAACATGCGAACCCCGAACCGGGCATGCGCGCTCACAGGGTGGAAGAATCAAAGCCAGAAAAAGCCAAACATGCGCACTAATGAATTGCAAGGTGAACCTGACGTAAAACGCCGTCACCATGCTGACCTGCAGCTACAAGGCTCACATGAAGGAGGAAACAAAACCGGACATGCGCACTGATGGATCGCAGGGTTAACCTGAGGTAAGATGCCGTCACAATGCCGAAGTAAAGGTTTTAAACTCACATAAAGGAGGGATTGGAACGGACATGTGCATTCAGTAAATTGTAAAATAAACCCAGACAGCGTGCTCATAGAAAAGGGGATCAAAACCAACAAGATCAAATATGCACGCAAATTGGGTTACAAAGTAAATCCTATCAGTCACAAAGGTACAATATATTTGCATTATGCAAATAACATAATAGTGTATACACATCATTTAACAATAAGAGAGTAAACATCACAATATATAGCAGTTACATAATTCATGCAAAAAAGCAGCAAATGCAGCCAATCATGAAAATATATATTATATGACAAAGATACACAGACATAGTATATACAAATAATATATAAATAATTACATTCATATGAACCAAATACAAGTAAATATATAAGTGCACACAGTAAATATTTAATATAAAGAATGAGTGCCTAAAAGATTAAGTCAAAAACGCATGTGACACCCATAAATACATCAAATTATACATACAAAAAAATAAATCCAGAAAAATAAAAAGTAAATAATTAAATACTAATGAATAACCATACAAAAATATTAATGCAATGATTATATATATAAAGACATGAAAAAAATGCAAGAACAAATGAATGCACATATAATATGATAAATTCCATCCTGATGAGAAAATATATGTAGAAGAAATAGTCCCATGGAAAGCTGAAAAATAATAAAAAAATTAAAATCACATAAAAATTTTTTTTATAAAAAGGAAATAAACGATAGACTCTCATTCAAACCCAATGGAGCCACTGTCTGGAGAACCCAAATCCACTTAGTTTCAAGCTGAGCAAGCCGCTTACTGATATTACCTCCCCGAACACCAGTGTTAAGTAGATCTATACCCGCGATCCTCAACAGAGATGAATCGCAGTCATGGAATAGCTTAAAATGCTTTGGTATAGTCTTAAGAGAGGAAATGTCATTTACATCTTTTGCCGCCCTAATGCCCAAAACGTGTTCACGTATTCTAATCTTGAGTTGGCGGGTTGTAAGACCCACATAAATGAGAGAACACGGACAAACTGCATAATAAATGACGGCAGAAGATGTACATGAGATCTGATGTTTGATATCAAAAGAACGGGATTTATCAGAACTGGTAAAAGAACAAGTCTTCATAACATTTGGGCAGGCTACACATGATCCACATGGTTTGCAGCCTTTTTGCGGCCTATTGAATAAACCAGTATTCATTGTTGGTTCAATTGAATAATGACTATGAACCAATTGGTCACCTAAATTCGGTGACCTCCTAAAGGCCATCTGAGGTACATCCCCAACATATTTGGCAACAATTGGATCAGATTTCAAAATAGGCCAATGTTTTTTGAGAATTGATCTAAGATGGTCACTCTGGCCATTAAATTGGGTTATGTACCGCACGGTTTTATTTGTTCTAGGCACTAAATTTCCAACATTATCTTCCTGTTCAGCTGTAGAAATTTTTGTTAAGACTGTTAGCAATGAACTCAGCAATGTTCCATTGCATCCTCCTACTAACAATTTGAGCCAAGAAGAAAAACAAGGCTGCCACCTTTTATAACACTACAATAACAGCAGCACTTGATTTGGCCGCCCCCCTCACACATAGCAAAACTTGTACAATCAACAGGCAGCCCTGGCTGACCAGCCTCACCAAAGAACTGAGAAGGGTTTCCAGGGTCTGCCAAGCACCTAACCGCATACAAGCAGTCCCTCACCAGCTTCAAGTCCACGCTCACTGCTGCAAAGCAAACTTACTTCTCATCTCTCATATCCTCCCTGTCTCACAACCCTAAACAGCTCTTCAACACTTTCAATTCTCTACTCTGTCCCCAGCACCTCCTCCTTCTCCTCTCATTTCTACTGAAGACTTTGCCTCTTTCTTTAAGCAGAAGATCGATACGATCAGAGAAAGCTTTGGCCCACAGCCCCCATTGCCCCTCTTAGCTGCTCAACCCTATTCCTCCAAAACCAACTTCTCCACCTTGACAGATCAGCTTTCCACCCTCCTATCAAGATCACACCTCACCACTTGCATGCTTGACCCGCTCCCATCCCACCTCATCCCTAGCCTCGCCACCGTCTTCACCCCTACTCTAACACACCTCTTCAACCTCTCACTTACAAATGGTGTCTTCCCCTCATCCTTCAAACATGCCTCGATCACACCCATTCTCAAAAAGACCTCCCTTGACCCATCCTCTGTGTCTAGCTATCGCCCGATATCTCTTCTCCCTTATGCCTCAAAACTACTGGAACAGCATGTCCATCTTGAACTGTCCTCCCACCTTTCCTCCTGCTCCCTCTTTGACCACTTACAATCAGGCTTCCGACTGCATCACTCAACTGAAACTGCCCTAACTAAAGTCACCAACGACCTACTAACCGCCAAGAGCAAGCGTCACTACTCTGTCCTCCTTCTCCTGGACCTGTCTTCTGCCTTTGACACTGTGGACCATTCCCTCCTGTTACAGATTCTCTCATCTCTTGGCATCACAGGCTTGGCCCTATCCTGGATCTCATCATATCTAACAAACCGAACATTCAGTGTCTCCCTCTCCCACACCACCTCCTCACCTCGCCCCCTGTCTGCCAGTATTCCCCAAGGCTCAGTTCTAGGACCCCTACTCTTCTCCATCTACACCCTCGGCCAGGGACAGCTCATAGAATCCCATGGTTTTCAGTATCATCTCTACGCCGACGACACGCAGATCTACCTATCTGGACCTGACCTCACCTCCTTACTGACCAAAATCCCACAATGTCTGTCTGCTATTTCTGCTTTCTTCTCTGCTCGCTTTCTAAAACTGAACATGGACAAAACAGAATTCATCATCTTTCCCCATCTCACTCTACCCCCCACCAGACCTGTCCATCAATGTCAATGGCTGCTCACTTTCCCCAGTCCCGCACGCTCGGTGCCTCGGAGTGATCCTCGACTCTGCCCTCTCTTTCAAGCCACATGTCCAAACCCTTGCCTCCTCCTGCCGTCTCAAACTCAAAAATATTTCCCGGATCCGTGCATTCCTTGACCATGAAACTACAAAAACACTAGTGCATGCCCTCATCATCTCCCGCCTCGACTACTGCAACCTCCTACTCTCTGGCCTTCCCTCTAGCACCACTCCAATCCATCCTGCACTCTGCTGCCCCACTAATACACCTGTCTCCCCGTTATTCCCCAGCCTCTCCTCTCTGCCAAGCCCTTCATTGGCTTCCTATCGTCCAGAGGCTCCAGTTCAAAACCCTAACCATGACCTACAAAGCCATCCACAATCTGTCTCCACCATACATCTGTGACATGGTCTCCAGGTATATACCCACACGCAACCTTCGATCCTCTCAAGATCTCCTCCTCTACTCCCCTCTTATCTCTTCTTCCCACTACCGCATACAAAGCTTCTCCCGTGCCTCTCCCATACTCTGGAACTCTCTACCCCAACACATCAGACTCGCGCCTACCATGGAAACCTTCAAAAAGAACCTGAAGACCCACCTCTTCCGACAAGCCTGCAACCTGCAGTGATCATCAGTCTACTGAAACACCGCACGACCAGCTCTACCCTCTCCTAGTGTATCCTCACCCATCCCTGTAGACTGTGAGCCCTTGCGGGCAGGGTCCTCTCTCCTTCTGTACTTGTGTGTGCCTTGTATTGCTCATGTTTACTGTACTTGTCTATATTTGCCCCTCTTCACATGTAAAGCGCCATGGAATAAATGGCGCTATAAAAATCTATAATAATAATAATAATAATACAGAAGATTCAGAAAACACTCGGACTGAAGTAAAAGGGATTCCAACAACAAAGAAGAGGTCAGACTGGACACCTCCACCTGGATGCAACTCTCATTTGGATAAATATATAGACTCATTCAGACATTTGATAAAATTCACCATCATAGACACCAACAGGAGACAAGCATCCAACATCAGTGCCTAGGAGAGAAAGGCCATACGTCTCTGAAAACCAACAAAGAAATCATCATTAAACCTGCTGACAAGGGAGGTGCAATAGTCATGATGAACACATCAGACTATATGAAAGAAGCAAACAGACAACTGATGGACTCACGCTACTACAGAAAATTGGAGTCGGATCCTACACAGGACTATTACAAGGAACTAAGCAAGTTGGTATCTGGTCTGCCTGACAAATCCATAAGAGCTGATGACCTGATACCAGAAAGTCCAAGAATAGGGACATTCTACATGCTTCCCAAAATCCACAAAGCTGGAAATCCAGGGAGGCCGATTATTTCATGTGTGGACACCCTTACTGAGCAGGTATCTGGATGGGTAGAGGGTATTCTTAAACCCCTGGTAAAGGATACACCCAGCTACATTCAGGACACAACTGACCTATTGAATAAACTAGCCCCAATAGGTCCTCTACCAGAAGGAACCATCCTGGCCACCATGGATGTGGAATCTTTGTACTCTAATATCCCACACCAGGATGGATTAAATGCCTGCAAAGTCTTCATCTTCATGGAAAACACCGGGAATGATGCTGATTCTGTGGTGAAACTCACAAAATTTATCCTCACCCACAATTACTTTGAATTTGACGACAAGATCTATCTTCAGGAGACTGGCACAGCTATGGGAAGTAAAATGGCTCCACAGTATGCAAATCTTTTCATGGCCAAGCTTGAAAGCGACTTTTTGTCCTCATGTCCCATCAGGCCTCGGGCCTGCTACCGCTACATTGATGATATCTTAATCATCTGGACGGAGTCTGAGCAACAGCTATAGACGTTCCACGAACAGTTTAATCAATTTCATCCCACCATCAACTTAACACTCAACTACTCCAGCACTGAAATTAATTTTTTAGACACCATCATTAAGCTAAAGAACAATGAAATAGAGACATCCCTGTATCAGAAGCCAATCGACCGTCCAACATACCTCAAATGGGACAGTTTGCATCCAAAACACATAAAAAACTCTATTGCCTACAGCCAAGCCATCAGATACAATCGTATATGTTCCAACCCCATGCATAGAGATGAACACCTTGGTTGCCTCAGAAAGACCTTTTTGAATCAGGGCTACCATCCAAGAACAATTGAAAACAAAATTACAAGAGCCACCAGAATACCAAGGAATCACCTGCTACATTACAAAGCTAAAGAAGAGAATAACCAAGTGCCTCTGGTGGTCACCTACAATCCAAATCTGGAGGTGCTAAGGGGAGCTGCACGGAAATTACAACCTTTACTACAAAAAGATGCCCGATTACACTTTTGTATCCCCGGTCATAGTATGATGGACATGAAATTACTTGTTTTAAAAGCTAAATTTAAATATGAGAGAGACAGAAAAGTTTGGGAATATAAACTCATGGCGACCTTTCATACACTCAGTGCTGGAATGAATGTGTTGCATGGATTTATGTATTTTTACATCAATTAAGGAATTTGCACTTCAGACCTTCTGGGGGCATCACAACACAATACCAGACCCCAATCAGAGGGCAATAAAACTTTCACACTCCTTATCTATGAACTGTTCCAATATTTATGTTCATCTCTATCTCCCATAATGACAGTTCTGCTTCACGTCACTTGTCTTACCTATTGCATTGTTTCTGTGCTGTGTTGTGTATAAATATGTGATTCTTCAGATTTTGTTTTAGTCTTTGCCTGATGAAGAGACCTGAGTAGTGTCGAAAGCTTGCAATTTGTTACCATTTTTTCTGTTAGCCATTAAAAGGTATCAACCACTGAGGACTCTCAATTCTAAATATTTTTCTATCTACTGGCTAACACGGTATGAAGATACACATCTTTCCTTTTACAGATCATTCTCATCCTTGATCCTGCGTTACAGATTATTCTGATCCTTTGCTACATTCAAACCTGCACACTGACTTCTGACATCTCTCAGTTGGTCTAGCATCTGTACATGGAATACTCTTGCTGGAAATTTGCATTCTGATAGGTATAGTCTATACAGGTCCTTCTCAAAAAATTAGCATATAGTGCAAAATTTCATTATTTTCCATATTGTAATGATTACAATTAAACTTTCATATATTTTAGAATCATTACACACCAACTGAAATTTGTCAGGTCTTTTATTGTTTTAATACTGATGATTTTGGCATACAACTCCTGATAACCCAAAAAACCTGTCTCAAAAAATTAGCATATCAAGAAAAGGTTCTCTAAACGACCTATTACCCTAATCTTCTGAATCAACTAATTAACTCTAAACACATGCAAAAGATTCCTGAGGCTTTTAAAAACTCCCTGCCTGGTTCATTACTCAAAACCCCCATCATGGGTAAGACTAGCGACCTTACTGATGTCAAGAAGGCCATCATTGACACCCTCAAGCAAGAGGGTAAGACCCAGAAAGAAATTTCTCAACAAATAGGCTGTTCCCAGAGTGCTGTATCAAGGCACCTCAATGGGAAGTCTGTTGGAAGGAAACAATGTGGCAGAAAACGCTGTACAACGAGAAGAGGTGACCGGACCCTGAGGAAGATTGTGGAGAAGGACCGATTCCAGACCTTGGGGGACCTGAGGAAGCAGTGGACTGAGTCTGGTGTAGAAACATCCAGAGCCACCGTGCACAGGCGTGTGCAGGAAATGGGCTACAGGTGCCGCATTCCCCAGGTAAAGCCACTTTTGAACCATAAACAGCGGCAGAAGCGCCTGACCTGGGCTACAGAGAAGCAGCACTGGACTGTTGCTAAGTGGTCCCAAGTACTTTTTTCTGATGAAAGCAAATTTTGCATGTCATTCGGAAATCAAGGTGCCAGAGTCTGGAGGAAGACTGGGGAGAAGGAAATGCCAAAATGCCTGAAGTCCAGTGTCAAGTACCCACAGTCAGTGATGGTGTGGGGTGCCATGTCAGCTGCTGGTGTTGGTCCACTGTGTTTCATCAAGGGCAGGGTCAATGCAGCTAGCTATCAGGAGATTTTGGAGCACTTCATGCTTCCATCGGCTGAAATGCTTTATGGAGATGAAGATTTCATTTTTCAGCACGACCTGGCACCTGCTCACAGTGCCAAAACCACTGGTAAATGGTTTACTGACCATGGTATTACTGTGCTCAATTGGCCTGCCAACTCTCCTGACCTGAACCCCATACAGAATCTCTGGGATATTGTGAAGAGAAAATTGAGAGACGCAAGACCCAACACTCTGGATGAGCTGAAGGCCGCTATCGAAGCATCCTGGGCCTCCATAACACTTCAGCAGTGTCACAGGCTGATTGCCTCCATGCCACGCCGCATTGAAGCAGTCATTTCTGCAAAAGGATTCCCGACCAAGTATTGAGTGCATAACTGAACTTTATTATTTGATGTTTTTTTTGTTTGTTTTTAAAAAACACTTTTATTTTATTGGACGGTTGAAATATGTTAATTTTTTGAGACAGGTTTTTTGGGTTATCAGGAGTTGTATGCCAAAATCATCAGTATTAAAACAATAAAAGACCTGACAAATTTCAGTTGGTGTGTAATGATTCTAAAATATATGAAAGTTTAATTGTAATCATTACATTATGGAAAATAATGAAATTTAGCACTATATGCTAATTTTTTGAGAAGGACCTGTATGTATAGACTATACACCAAGAACAGTATAATTGTTTGAAGTCAAAAAAATTGAATTTCTGCTACATTGTTTGTTCTAATTCAGATTTACAACCAGCAAAAGTCTGATTTTGGCTTTTGCATAGGAATTAGTATAAGGTTTGTCATACAAATTTTTTTTTGTCCATTTCACGCTATAACGTTTTAAACATAACTTTATGAACGCCTCAAAAAATACCTTTACAAAATGTGTCATTTGACCCTTTAACGACAGCATGGCATGCTTTACAGTAGCCATTAAGATGCTTCATCCTGCTTCACTATAAAAAACATGTTAATGCAAAATCACGGCCAGTACAGAAAGGAAGGCACATTTTTATATCATCTCATATGGCCCAACGATCACTTGACACATGTACATTAACAGTGCTGCTGGGTTTTATTGGACCTAGTGCTCATTATGACAAATACAACATAAATGTACAATACATTGAAGCAGACACAAATATATTTTTCATTTTAAGGTTTCTATGTATTATTTTAACATTTTAATAAAATATTTTTAGACTCTGTTCACATCTGCATTTGGGTATCAGCCATCAGCTGGAAAAAAAATATTTTTCCCAGCAAAATGATGAAATCACTATTATAATTCCGTGGGGTCCATCAGGAGCTGATGGTGTCCCTCATGTGATGGATCGATTACACTTTTTCTCTTGCTATGGCAAAACAAAGCAATGGAACTAGGAAGGAACGAGTGAAGCTTTATCTACTTAAAGCCAAATAATTCTACAAAGAAACCCAAAACACTATAGGAAACATTTACTATGGGTAAACTGCAAAAATATAGGGCAGAAGACACTTCTCAAGGGTGTCTAAAAAAAAGGGCGAAGACTAAATTAAACTCTAACTGAGCCACATTTATTAATGATATGCATCAAAATTTTGGCACAAATTACTTATCTAAAGTAAAGCCAACCAAGAAGTGGAATAAGTAAGTGAAAATGACTAACATGTCTTAAAGTTTATTCCCATATCAGCCTTCCAAGGCCCAGACTAGAATAACTGCTTCTAGGTGTTAGACAGGGCAAGGAATGCGGCTGAGCGCTGTTGCACAGCTTCTGAATCCACACCTTAGCAGTAGAAAACTTCACAGAGCAGGCTGCATGGGATAATAAGCTTTTACGTCTATCATGAGGTAAAGGAAGAATGCACAGTCATTTCAGCATTGCATCAGGAAACAGGAACAAAACGAAAGTGAAACTACCAGTGAGACTATTTCTTATACAATACATTAAACAGAAGGAAACTTTACACAACATCGCCATCTATTGTCAGGTCAGCATAAAGTCCTCCTTTTACTTAAAATAAGTCCTAATCTGTTGCATATGCCAGCACCCTTTCTCAACAGTAAGGACTTATTCAATCAAACCCAACTTTTTTATTAGTCTCTGATGTTGCATTCAACGCCTTCGTGAAAATGTCTGCTGTCATTTCTTCAGTAGGGCAATACTCCAACTTCAAGACTCCTTGATCCTCTTTTAGTTTTGTTGATTCCAAGTGTGATTGTCCCCAATTCTGTCAACAATTGTCTTAACCACAGTACTTCTTGTCTTTCTATCTGTATTCCTTGGTACTGTTTTACATTTCCTAAGTCTTTGATTTCAAAATGTTGTTTCAGGGTTTTTAGAATGTTTTCTTTATCCCTTTCTTGTTTAAAACAAATCAAAATGTCATCTACATATATGAGTACATAAATCCATCTATTACTCAGCCTTTTTGTGAACAAGCATGGATCTGCTTTGCTTCTTTGAAATTTTTCATTTGTTAGTACTTCCGTGATTTTGTCATTCCACGCTTTAGCTGCTTGTTTTAAACCATATATGCTTTTTTGTAGTTTACAAACTTTGTTTGGATTTCTTTCATCTTTGAATCCTGGAGGTTGTTCCATGTAAATGTCTTCTGTTAAATCTCCATTCAAAAAAGCTGTCTTTACATCCAGATGTCTTAGTTCCATCTGTTCCATTGCTGCAACTGTAAGTAAAGTTCTTATTGTAGTGTGTTTGACAACTGGAGCAAATGTTTCATCATAGTCTTCTCCATATTTTTGAGAATACCCTTTAGCTACGAGTCTTGCTCGATATCTTTCCGGTGTGCCATCTGTTTGGTATTTTACTTTTAAAATCCATTTACATCCTATGGCTTTTCTTCCTTCTGGCAAATCTGTTAGTGTCCATGTATTTGAATCATGCATGGATTTAATTTCTGTTTCTGTTGCTTCTATCCAATTATTAGCTTCTTCTTCAGAAAGTTTAGATATGTCTTCCCAAGAGGTAGGCTCATGGATTTTTCTTATACTTGTCTTGTATGAGAGACGTTTTGGTGGTTTTCCTTTGTTCTCTCATCTTGCTTCTGTGTCTGTAGTTGTGATTCTTCACTTTCAGTATTTTGTTCTTCATTAATTTCTACTTTTCTCATCAGATATTTCTTCAGTTATGTCACTATTGTTTTTCTCATTTTTTTTGTTTCAACTGAAATCATAATGTCTTCATTTAAATCTTCAATGAATGCCACACTGTTACTCACTGTAACTCTGTCTGTTTTGGGATCTAAGATTCTATATCCTTTGCAGTTTTCACTATATCCAACGAATATTCCTTCCATGGATCTGTTTTGAAGTTTGGAACATTTTTCTGTTGGAATGAATATAAAAACTTTACATCCAAAAACTTTTAAATGATTGACACTTGGTTTCATACCTTGCCACAGTTCATATGGAGTTTTCTTCAGTTTTCTGGAAAAAAGTCGGTTCTGTAGATATGCAGCTGTCATTGCTGCCTCAACCCAATATTTCTCTGGTAGTTTAGAATCTGTCAGCATACATCTCATCATTTCTGTTAGAGTTCTGTTTTTCCTTTCTGCTACTCCATTTTGTTCAGGTGTGTATGGAACAGTTTTCTGATGTTCTATTCCATTTTGTCTTAAGTAGTCTTCTATTCTGTGACCTGTAAATTCACCTTCATCATCACTTCTGATGACAATTGGCTTCCTTTGAAATTTGTTACTTGATCTTGTTAGTCTACAAGTTTATCAAAAACTTCACTTTTGTTCTTAATTAAGTATGTGACTGTGTATCGAGTAGTTGTCTATAAAAGTCAACATGTATCTATTGCCTCTTGATGTAGTCACTTTCATGGGTCCACATACGTCAGTATTAACCAAATCAAGTGGTCTTTCGCTTTTCATCTCACTTTCTTTTGGAATAGATATCCTTGTGGCTTTGGATTTTATACAACATTCACATCTTATGGTAATTGAGCAATCTGATATCTTTAAATCTTTTGTCAATTCTTTTCTCTGTAGTTCCCTTATACTGTCCGGGTGTCTATGTCCTAGACGTCTATGCCACATGTGAATACAGTTTTTGTGATCATGTGTACATACCTTCATCTGTTCCTTTGGTTTGTCAAAATTATATAATTGTTCATCTGCCTTCACTTTGGTTATCATCTTGTTTCATGCAATAATTGCACACTCATTGTCTTTGAATTTTACTTTAAGTCCTTTTGCTGTTAAATGTTTCAGATAATACTCCGCCTTCCAATTTTGGAACATACAACACATCCTGTACAAGTATCTTTGAAGGTTGTCCGAACTTGTTTGAACAATTTAGCATACCTTGTCCGATACCTTCTGCGGTTATTTTGCTTCCATCTGCAAGATAAATGGCTTCTTTCTTATCTAAATCACGATCAGTAAAGAAATTCTTGTCACTTGTCATATGACTCGTTGCTCCTGAATCAATAAACCAACCAAGTGATGATTTCTTGTCTGTTATTTTGAATGTGCCATTCCAATTATTCTCACACGAATCGGAAATTGTGTTTTTCACTTTCTGTGTATGCTTTTTATGTTGTAATTTTTGTTGTTCTGCTATCCATATGGTACAGTCTTTCTTTAAATGTCCCTTTTTTCTTACATCTGAAGCTTTCTCTTGTCTCTTTATTATAGGGTTTTTTAAATTCTGCAGCTTTAAGAGCATTTTTACTGTCCTTATCAGTAGAAGAATCATTGCTTTGTTCTTTTCTTCTCTGATATTCATCTATGAGTCCTGTTTTCACAAACTCTAATGTAATGTCAGTTTCTGGTCTCGTCTCAAGAGCATTTATCAAGGCTGTATACGAATCTGGTAAACTGCACAACAATATAGCTGCTATACGACTTTCTTTAATATCTTCACCAATAGATCTTAGCTGTGATATCACTTCCATCATTGAGAATATATGCTTCTGCATGTCACTGTCTGCACTTAGTCTCATACTGTAAAGCTTTCTTAATAAAAATAATTTGTGATTTAAGCTGGGTCTTTCATATAGCTTTCTTAATGCTTCCCACATTCCTTTCGCTGTTTCTTCATTTCTTATATGTATTAATTGAGCATCATCCACTAATAAGCCAATGGTGGCTCTCGCTTGTCTATTTTTCTTATCCCATGTCTGATTATCTTGATCAGGTCTATCTGTAGTGATTACTTACCATAAATCATCTTTAAACAATAACATCTCTACTTTGAACTTCCATAGCTGATAGTTCTCATCATTCAGTTTAGCTACTGTGAGTTTTAGCTCTGTGCTACTTGTCATTTTTAACTTATCTTACTTGTTAGGAGAGATTTGCACTGAAGAATTCTTCTGCATTCACTAGGGTCTTGCTGAGAGTTCCAGTGTCCTGGGTATCTGGTATTCTTGGTGCTTGGGATCTGTGGTGTCTGGATTTCTCTGGTGCCTGGATTCTCTGGTTACGCTGTATCTGGGTGACTGGGTGTATCTGGGCACGCTGTATCTGGGCCCATAACCTGTTGCACAGCTTCTGAATCCACACCTTAGCAGTAGAAAACTTCACAGAGCAGGCTGCATGGGATAATAAGCTTTTACTTCTAACAGCATTGCATCAGGAAAAAGAAACAAAACAAAAGTGAAACTACAAGTGAGACTATTTCTTAAACAATACATTAAACAGAAGGAAACGTTACACAACATCGCCATCTATTGTCAGGTCAGCATAAAGTCCTCCTTTTACTTATAATAAGTCCTAATCTGTTGCATATGCCAACAAGCGCAGCTGAGCTGCTCATGACATTCCAATAGACATATTGTGTTTCCGCAAGCTGAGAGTTGCCAACAATGTAGCTTGCTTTTTTCATAACTCCCATTAATTTGTATGGAAGTTGCACAAACACCGTAGCTGCGCTGAGCTGTTAGTAGTCCCGCCTGTGGTTGACTGCATCTAGAAGCAGTTAGTCTTGTCTGACATGGGATTTAAGATTTTCTGAGAAATCTGTCACGCAGCATGCACCACTGTAGTAAATATGACACAGACAGAAGTGGGGCCCTGTGTAAGAACAATATATGGGCCCTGGGCAGCCTGAGAGCTCATCATAATGCACAATTCCATCTGTTATGGAGGAAGAAGTGGGCCCCCTTACCTCTTGGGCCCCTCTGTGACTGCACAGGTTGCACCAATGATACAGTATGTCCTCCAAGATAGATAGATAGATAATAGATTGATAGATAATAGATAGAAAAATACATACATATTATAATAATAATAATAATCTTTATTTATATAGCGCCAACATATTCCGCAGCGCTTTACAGTTTAACAGTTTCAAAACACAAGTCATAGGTAACAACGTTAACAATACAATAATTAAAGCAAAATAAGCCGACCCTGCTCGTGAGAGCTTACAATCTACAATGAGGTGGGGGAGATACAAAGTACAGGTGTGTATATACAATGGTGCATTTACAATGATGGTCCAGCCATCTTGAGGGAGTGAGGCATGGATGGAGATAGTGAATGGGCTACACATACACACTTAAACATAGAACGACTTTGGTTAGTGAATGTGATAGGCCACTCTGAACAAATGTGTTTTGAGGGAGCGCCTGAAACCATGCAAATTGTGGATAGTCCTAATTTCTTGGGGTAGAGCATTCCAGAGGATTGGCGCAGTGCGGGAGAAGTCTTGGAGTCGGGAGTGGGAGGTACGGATTAGTGCAGAGGTTAGTCGAAAGTCGTTTGCAGAGCGCAGCAGTCGGTTAGGCTGATAGATAGAAATGAGGGAGGAGATGTAGGGGGGTGCTGCACTGTGGAGAGCTTTGTGGGTGAGAACCAGTACTTTGAATTGGATCCTATAATGAATGGGCAGCCAGTGTAAGGACTGGCGAAGAGTGGACGCGTCCGAGTACCGATTAGCCAGATGGATGACCCTGGCTGCTGCATTAAGGATGGACTGGAGAGGGGATAGTCGAGTAATGGGGAGGCCAAGTAATAGAGCGTTGCAGTAGTCCAGGCGGGAGTGGATCAATGCTACAGTGAGGGTTTTTGTTGTTTCCATGGTGAGAAAAGGGCGGATTCTAGAAATGTTCTTTAGGTGTAGACGGCAAGAGCGGGCAAGAGATTGTATATGGGAGGTGAAGGAGAGATTGGTGTCAAACATAACACCCAGACAGCGAGCCTGCTGCCGGGGTGTTATTATGGTGCCGCCCACAGAGAGGGAAATGTCAGATTTAGGGAGGTTAGTAGACGGCGGGAGCAGAAGGAGTTCAGTCTTGGAGAGGTTAAGTTTCAGATAGAGAGCGGACATGATGTTGGAGACTGCGGACAGACAGTCGGTGGTGTTCTGTAGAACAGCGGGGGTAAGGTCGGGGGATGACGTGTATAGTTGTGTGTCATCGGCATAAAGATGGTACTGAAAGCCAAATCTGCTGATGGTCTGTCCAATTGGGGCCGTGTAGAGAGAGAAGAGAAGGGGGCCAAGGACTGAGCCCTGGGGTACACCGACAGTGAGAGGAAGAGGAGATGACATGGAGCCAGAGAACGAAACACTGAAGGAGCGGTCAGAAAGATAGGAGGAGAACCAGGAGAGAACAGTGTCCTTAATACCTAGTGACTGGAGCCTAGACAGTAGGAGACAGTGGTCAACAGTGTCGAAAGCTGCAGAAAGGTCGAGTAGAATGAGCAGAGAGTGGTCGCCGTTACGTTTTGCTGTAAGAAGGTCATTGGTCACTTTGATGAGTGCAGTTTCAGTCGAATGTAGGGGGCGGAAGCCGGACTGTGAAGGGTCTAGGAGGGAGTAAGTGGAGAGGTAACGGGTGAGGCGGGAGTAGACTAGGCGCTCCAAAAGTTTAGAGATGAAGGGGAGATTGGAGACCGGTCTGTAGTTGTTTGTGCAGGAAGGGTCAAGAGCGGGTTTCTTTAGTAATGGAGTAATGATGGAGTGTTTGAAGGAGGATGGGAAAATGCCAGAGGAGAGTGAGAGATTAAAGATTGTAGTTAGGTGAGTTGTGACAACTGGAGAGAGAGACTGGAGGAGATGTGAGGGGATGGGGTCGGTAGTGCATGTAGTCGGACGAGAGGAGTCTGGAGACTTCTTCTTCTGTGATGGGATCAAATGTGGAAAGTGAGCCAGGGGAAATGCAGGGTGGGATGGGGGTCACAGCACTTGGTGGTTGAGAGCAGATTTCCTGATGGATAGTATCTATTTTTTCTATAAAGTGGGAGGCCAGGTCGTCAGCACAAATGTCTGTGATAGGGGCTTGTGCTTTTGGCCTGAGGAGGGAGTGAAAAGTCTCAAAAAGTTTCTTGGGGTTGTTGGCTAGTGAGGAGATCAGTGTGGTGAAGTAGGTCTGTTTGGCGAGGTGAAGGGCAGCATTATAAGTTCTTAACATGAATTTAAAGTGGATGAAGTCTTCTGGTGTGCGGGTTTTTCTCCAGAGGCGTTCAGCACTCCTAGAGCATCGCTGAAGAAGTTGAGTTTGCAATGTGAGCCAGGGCTGTTTTACTGTGTGTTTGGAGGTTCTGAGGGTGAGCGGTGCTACTTGGTCAAGGGTGCTTTTAAGAATGTCATTGTAGTGATGAACAGCCAGATCAGGACAGGAAAAAGAGGAGATTGGGGACAGCGATGAGTGTAGGGAGTCTGAAAGTGTCTGAGGGTTAATGGCTTGTAGATTTCTGAATGTGTGGTAGGTAGGAGTGCGCTGGGGTGGTGGAGGATTTGTGAGCGTGAAGGAGAGAATGTTGTGGTCAGAGAGTGGAAGCGGTGAGTTATTTAGGTGGGAGATTGAACAGAGGCGGACAAAGACCAGGTCAAGGGTGTTGCCATCCTTATGTGTCTCAGAGGTTGAAAGCTGTGAGAGGCCTAGAGAAGTGGTTAGTGATAGAAGCTGAGATGCAGATGTGGAAGTAGGGCTGGTAATGGGGATGTTGAAGTCTCCAAGGATAAGGGTTGGTAGTTCTGAGGACATGAAGTGCAGCAGCCAGGCTGAGAAGTGGTCAAGGAACTGGGTGGGTGAGCCTGGGGGCCGATATATGACCGCTACTCTGAGGGAGAGGGGATGGAAGAGCCTGATGGTGTGGACCTCAAAAGAAGGGAATGAGAGTGATGGAATTGGGGGGATGACCTGGAAAGTGCATTGTGGGGACAGGAGTATGCCAACTCCACCACCATGTCTGTTTGTGGGTCTCGGGGAATGGGAGAACTGTAAACCACCATAGGAAATGGCAGCAGGGGAGACAGTGTCAGAATCCTGAATCCAGGTTTCAGTGAGGGCCAACAGATTAAGAGAGTGGTTCAGAAAGTAGTTGTGCAGGAAGGATAGCTTGTTGCATGCAGACCGTGGATTCCAGAGGGTACAATTGAAAGAAGGAGATGAGGGAGTGCAAGTAATATTAATAAGATTATTATGGTTTCGGTATGAGGTAGGGTAGGGATTGAGGTTGGGGGATGGTGGACCAGGGTTGGGGGAGATGTCCCCTGAAATCAGTAGGAGTAGGAAGATAAAGAGCAGGTAGTTGTTGGAATTGTAAGTAGGTTTTTTATGTGATGTGTTTGGGCAAGATGGGCTGAGGTTTTTCAGGAAGGTGAGGAGTGCATGGGAGCTGTACATGGGAGAGGGAAGGATAGAGGGGCTGATGTGTATGAGTCGTGATGGAGGGGGGATGGGGCGGTGAATGTGGATGACAAGGGAACACAGGAGGAAATAGATAAAGTACATAATGAAAAATAAGGCAAAATGTGGGGTATTATCAGCTATTTTTTACTGATGCTGCACATTTAAAATGTATGTAAGATGTTTACATCAGAACAATATTGAATGCACAAGAATTGCTTTAAAAAACTTAAGATGGTGAAGAAATAATGTGTTATGAAAAAGAACGTATAATATCACATTCTGCTTCTTCCCTGAAAGCGCTCTGGAGCAAAGATTTATACATTTCCAATACACCCTGAGCCATGTCATAAAGTTTGCAGTTAACTCTCAAGATGAAGATTAAATAAGATATTTTTGTTGTGATTTGTGATAACAGAAGTACTGCAGATTAAAGGAAAAGGAAGACAAATCAGTTACATTTCGAGGATGAGAAAAGGCAGTGGTTACTGAAAGAAGTAAGGGAGGAACAAAGAGAGATCTCAAGCCTGGTGAGAATCATTTGCAGCCTTTTAAGGGTATGTGCAGACATTCAGTAATCGGCAGCGCTTTGGACGGAGTACATGTCCGCTCCGTCCAAAGCGCTGCTGGCTTTTGAAGGAAGGTGATTCCGCAGGTGATCACTAAACCGTGCAGAATCACCACATCCAATACATTGTATGGGTGAGATTTATCTTGCGGAGACTCACGTCTCCGAAAGATAAATTGACATCTGGAAAGACGCGCCGCATGTCTGTCTTCGCAGGCGTCTCTGGATGCATAGTGGACATGGGATTTCTTGAAATCCCATCTACTATGCAGTAACTTCTGGATGTTTACTAACAGTGGGAAAATACCCTTGTATTTCTATGCAGCCGCACACTCCAGTCCGACTGCCGGCAGCCGGGTGTTAATGCGAGAGACTCGTGTGAGTTTCTCGCATCACACTCGCAAGTGTGACCCCAGCCTAATAGGGATGATATTGCTACAAAATGCCAGGTAAAATGAAATGTCACTTGTACTAGTTTAATAGGGTTTGCTGCAGTATATTATCCAAAAACCCTAAGAAAATCCTGTCCGAGTCAGTAAGTCCAGCCTAAATCACTACTAGCTGACTGACAGCTTTAAAAGTACAGACAAACGAGCGACTGCAATGTGGAAGAAAACTGCCTGGTCATGCAAGCCATTGTGGATTCTAGAGAATTGTTAAAAAATGATTATTAATTCAGTATTTATTGTTAACGGCTGCGCGGTTTCAGCAATTAGAAACACAGAGATGGGATAAATCTGACTATAATACGTACAGCGCACATAGCCGGTTAAGCTCTGTAACCTGCCTGAAAGGGAGCTTAAAGGGGCTTCCCACAAACAAAACTTGATTTTAATCAATAGGTCTATAATAATGAGTAGATCAATAATAATAATAATAATAATAATAATTTCTACAATTGGATGTGTTTGAAAAAATTGTTAAGGGCCCACCAGTTTAGGGGGGACACTTTTCACCTGCATACAAATATTACACTGCCCTCATTGACAAATTTACCTATATCTCTATATAATAATAAACTGGGTACTTTGGTTAATGAATGATGAAAGGCTGCTTTATTCTGTACAGTGTGAATAAAGTGAATTAGGGGTTGGTGGCCCAGATCAGTACAGTGGCCCACCTGGGGATTCCCCTGTTACTCTATGGGCCAGTCCGAGCCTGGCCAGGTATGTTTGACTCTGAAATGCTGCCACATTTCAAAGAAAGGCATACTTTAAAGGCCACTGGGTACTGAGCCGCACTACAGACTAGTCGGACAGGTTGGTCTCCGAGACTCCTCCCGCCCGCTTCTCTGGATTGACAAGTCTCTGCCTATGTTCACATAAAATCAGAGATCTATCAATCCAGTGCAGCGGGAGAGGAGTAGCCGCCGACTGATCTCCACGCTGCAGCGTGTCCTTGGATTGGGCAGCATCTATTAGCTCAGTTGTTAGGTTCACTTTAAAGACAAAAACTTCATGTTGTCGTGATTTGAATAATGTTCAGCTCTCTTCTAAATGAATATAACTGAAATGATATGGTTCTTCTCCGTACTAAGTAATCAGTAGTATTGTTCTAAGTGCATAGGCTGACTATTGTGTTTACATACTGATACAGGCTGGTGCCCAGAATATAACACCCAAATGAGCAACATGAAATTCTACAAAATGTACTGACAAGATGAATACTTTTACTCATTTATTGTGTTCAAGCTTTAGCTTAAATAAATTGCTGCAAAGTGAAATAAATTTAGACTCAGAGTTAGTTTTGCTTAAAGGGTTTATTTAATCTTCAGGAGTACACTGCTCCTCTGCCTCCCGGGTTCTTGATTGCTGGGGGAGGTACTAGTGTGCTACTGAAGAACTGGCAATTCAGACCAGCGCTGGTCATGTCATTGGCCTGAATTGTTGGCTCTCCCTTGCTGAAAGCAGAGGAAACTTTGCGTCTGAAATTTTGGAATGTAGGATCACTGAAGGTGGCTGTGAGTCGCCCTCCAGAGCAATGGGAACTCGGATCTGAGCCTATAGACTTCTATGGGGGATGTCACGGCAGCACAGCTCAGTCCGTGGCTCTGGCGCTCACCCGTTAATGTGGGATATTTACAGGGGATTAAATGTTTGCAGGATGATTCGTGACGCCACCTGTGGTACCTGGTCAGGGTGACCAGCGCTGCTATGCAGATCCACTGAAGGGTTGGTATTGTGCAGCTAGATGTTAGGCCTCCCACAGGTGAGGCTGAGTCCTTCAGGGCAGGTAGATGTATAGGGATGCAGGACAGAGGAGGGGGGGACCCGGCAGTTAAGGGTAAGAAGATGGACACACAAGTCACTTTGGTACCTTTACTGAAGATGTTGCAGGCACTCCCCGGAGCACTGTAGGGTGAAGGGTGCACATCCAGATTCTTCCACTGAGTAGGTGTGTGGCCTCCTGTTCCTTGCCCTCTGTAATGAAGTCCTGGCCAGCATGTAGCTTGCCCTAACTTAGTCTCTGTCCTGCACCTGGCTGACCTTGTGGTTGGACCTTCTCTGAAAGGACAGGGTCCCTGATGGCAGGTACCTGCCGAACTCCGTCCTCCTGATCCTGCTACGTATCAGCTCTGTGGTACTCCTGGGACTTGTAGTCCTCCAGGAACTCCAGTGTTCTCCTAATGGGTCGTGGAAATCCCTATAGGCTCGGACCCCGGTGTCCGGTCAATACTTGTTGAGGTGAGCTATTAATGCTCCTCTGCCTCTTTTACTTCTCTTTCCACTCGCCTTCGGCCTACTCGGGCCCTCACACGATTACACACACTGGCAGTTGGTGGGCTGCCTCTTCGCCGCTCTCTGAGCGTCGGCACGCTCCTGGCTCTCAACTTGAGCTCTAGAGTCCCTCGCTGCAAACTCCACTCGTCTGCTCTGTCTGCAGACTACTCACTTGTCTCAGCTCTGACTAGACTGGAATGGATTCAATTCCACTCTACTAGCCTCCACTCTATTGAACTGAACTGAACTGCAGTCTCTCAAATCAGAGCTCTCTTTCCTGTCTTCACCCTCCTTTTATATGTCTATACAGCTCCCTCTGGTGGTCTTAGGGATGGGTGAAGGTGTGTGCATGTATATTGAGACCTCTAGTGGTGAATTCCTTCTGCGCACCCTTCTGGGAGATATGAATCCAGACGCAGCTGGGCTCCACAGCTGGATCCAGTGATAAACAGCCTGCAAGCGCATTACCCTTGATTATGACACCGACCACCTCTGATAGACTGCAGAAGTGGCTGGCAACCTAAGCAACAAGTAGTAAATTGTGATAAGTGAACATGCTCGGATGTTACTATACCATATGATTCTCCCCTCTGAAACCTCAACGTATGAAATGTGCTATAGTTCAAATGGGAAAAGACCAGAGTGTTCCTTAGAGCTACAGAATTGGTGAAGTACCAAAGTCATAATGGCAAAGCTGGGAGTCCTAGGATTGTAGTGTCATCTGTTGTAAACTAGCATTACGTTAAAGGGATTCTGTTACCATGTTTTTGTTATGTAATCTGAGAGCAGTATGTTGATGGAGACACAAGGACCCTGATTCCAGTGATGTGTCATTTACTAGTCTGCATGATCAAATTTGATATGGTTTCAGTTTTCTCTGCTGCAAATCTAGCATTTTTCTGAATGCTGAGCCATGTTTAATTCCACTCACACCACTGATTGGCAGCTTTCTGTGTATCAAGAGACAATTGCTAATCAGTGGTGGAGGCTGGGTTAGATAGAACAGTTGACTAGGAGACATGAGACATCTAGACCTGTAGTGATAAACTCTTGCTGATAAAACTAATTTTATTGAAGCAACACATAGCCTAGTAAGTAACACATCATGCTGCTCTCAGATTACATAGTATCAAATCTGCAAATAGATTCCTTTTAATAACTATTATGTTTATTCCAGTGCATATTTCAGTTTAACCCCTTATAGTGACAGAGCCAATTTGCAGATTAATGACCGGGCCAATTTTTACACTTCTGATCACTGTAATTTTATGAGGTTATAACTCTGGAACGCTTTAACGAATCCAGCTGATTCTGAGAGATTGTTTTTTCGTGACATATTGTACTTAACGCTAGTGGTAAAAATTGTTTCATATGACTTGCGTTTATTTATGAAAAAAACGGAAATATGGCGAAAATTTTGAAAATTTAGCAATTTTTAAACTTTAAATTTTTATGCCCTTAAATCAGAGAGATATGTCACACAAATTTCTTAATACATAACATTTCCCACATGTCTACTTTACATCAGCACAATTTTGGGAACAAATTTTTTTTTGTTACGAAGTTATAAGGGTTAAAAGTTGACCGGCGATTTCTCATTTTTACAACACCATTTTTTTTAGGGACCACATCGCATTTGAAGTCACTTTGAGGGGTCTATATGATAGAAAATACCCAAAAGTGACACCATTCTAAAAACTGCACCCCTCAAGGTGCTCAAAACCACATTCAAGAAGTTTATTAACCCTTTTACAGGAACTGAAGCAATGTGGAAGGAAAAAATTAACATTTAACTTTTTTTGCAAAAACTTTACTTCAGAACCAATTTTTTTTATTATCACAAGTGTTAAAAGAAAAAATTAACCACAAAATTTGTTGTGCAATTTCTCCTGAATACGCCGATACCCCATATGTGGGGTAAACCACTTTTTGGGCGCACGGCAGAGGTCGCAAGAGAAGGAGCGCCATTTGACTTTTTCAACGCAGAATTGGCTGGACGCCATGTTGCGTTTAGAGAGCCCCTGATGTGTCTAAACAGTGGAAACCCCCAACAAGTGACCCCATTTTGGAAACTAGACCCCTTAAGGAACTTATCTAGATGTGTGGTGAGCACTTTGAACCTCCAAGTGCTTCACAGAAGTTTATAACGTAGAGCCGTGAAAATAAAAAAAAATTTTTTTCCTCAAAAATGATTCTTTAGCCCACTATTTTTTTATTTTCCCAAGGGTAACAGGAGAAATTGGACCCCAAAAGTTGTTGTGCAATTTTTCCTGAGTACGCTGATACCCCACATGTGGGGTGGAACCACTGTTTGGACGCATGGGAGAGCTTGGAAGGGAAGGAGCGCCATTTTGTAATGCAGACTATGATGGAATGTTCTGCGGGCGTCATGTTGTGTTTGTAGAGCCCTTGATGTGCCTAAACAGTAGAAACCCCCTGCAAGTGACAGCATTTTGGAAACTAGACCCCCCAAGGAGCTTATCTAGATGTGTGGTGAGCACTTTGAACCCCAAGTTCTTCACAGAAATTATAAACGCAGAGCCGTGAAAATAAAAAATAATTTTTTTCCTCAAAAATGATTTTTTTAGCCAGCTATTTTTTATTTTCCCAAGGGTAACAGGAGACATTAGAACCCCAAAATTGGTGTGCAATTTGTCCTGAGTACGCTGATACCCCATATGTTTTGGTAAACCACTGTTTGGGCGCACGGCAGGGCTCGGAAGGGAGGGAGCGCCATTTGACTTTTTGAACGCCACGTCGTGTTTGGAGACCCCCTGATGTGCCTAAATAGTGGAAACGACTCAATTCTAGCTCAAACCCTAACCCCAACACACCCCTAACCCTAATCCCAACTCTAACCCTAATTTTAACCCTAATCCCAATCCTAATTCCAACCCTAATTGTAACCCTAACCCTAATTGTAACCCTAACCCTAATTCCAACCCTAACCCTAATTATAACCCTAACGGAAAAATGAAAATAAATACAATTTCTTTATTTTATTATATGTCCCTAACTAAGGGGGTGATAAAGGGGGGGTTTATGTACATTTTTTTTTTTTGATCACTGTGATAGTTTATCACAGTGATCAAAATGTACTTTCACAGAATGAATGAATCTGCCAGCAGATTCACAGGATGAAGACTCCGGGAGGCTGGGAGCTGCTGGAGGACAGGGGGACACCGGGAGGTACCGGGGTGGGATAGGGGTCCCGGGGACCCTATTTCTCTCCCCTCTGATGTGCGATCACATCAGAGGGGAGAGAAATTACATGCAGGATCGCGGCTTTTTTTCTTTTGCGATCGCCGTTATTTGGTTAACTGCAGGGGACCCGAATTATGTTCTCTGGGGTCTCGGCTACCCCCTGGTAGCCGAGACCCCGGACAAAATCCGACTTGGCGGGCGCACTGTGCAGGCACCCGCAATTTTCTTTGCCGGGACAAGACGCCGGCAGCTCCAGGAGCCACAGGAGGACTGGGGGACACCGGGAGGCGCAGGGGACAGATCAGGGGTCCCGGGGACCCTATTTCTCTCCCCTCTGATGTGCGATCATATCAGAGGAGAGAGAAATGAAATGGAGAATCGCGGCTTTTTTTTTGCGATCGCCGTTATAGGGTTAATAACGGCGATCGCAAAAGCGGGGTCGGTAAAAACCGACCCAAATTATGTTCTCTGTGGTTTAAGTACCCTTAACTACCGCCGTTAAAAGGCGTATCGGCGGTCGTTAAGGGGTTAACCATACATCATAAGAATTAAGTGGCTCATAAGAGTAGTGTTCTGGGAAACATACAACCTGTAAGAGAGCTATAGAGTTGTATGGCTATTGTAATAGTATAAGTTTTGTGAAAATTGCAAGTCTTTTGTGAGACTGGCACAAGTCTTCCCTGAAGGCTCATTCAGTCTAGCATATTTTGCATCTATGTATGATAGCATGAGAACAACACAAAAGAACAATGCAAGCAATAAATTAGTTCACATGAGAGTACTTAAATGAGGTACCATGATCATGACCATTTCTAAAATCTCAGCATACACTAAGGGTATGTTTCCACGTTCAGGAAACAGTCCGGAATTGCTGCGTGTTTGACGCTGTGCGTTGGCGCAGCGTCAAACACGCAGCGTCCAGATGTTACAGCATAGTGGAGGGGATTTCAAGAAATCCCGTCTACACTATGCTGTAAAACACGCAGGCGGAAGACCTGCGTTTCCGGACATGCGGCGCGTCTTTTCAGACCGGA
Organism: Oophaga sylvatica; assembly: GCA_033576555.1. Lineage (NCBI taxonomy): Eukaryota > Metazoa > Chordata > Amphibia > Anura > Dendrobatidae > Oophaga > Oophaga sylvatica. Next base: position 704,288,723 of record JARQOD010000001.1, read on the forward strand.
AATAACACAGGGCTATGTAGCCCTGCGATCATTCCGCATGTGTTCCGGAGGTGTCCGGAACACATCCGGAATGAGCGCGCATCAAAAAGGGGGCGGGGCTTAGGAAGGAGCGGAATTTCCACTCCGTCAAATGCGCTGTGGTTCCGGACCGTGGAACCACAGCCTAACTCTGACCTATTTTTTGGGGATCAGATCTGCCCATTAACCTAAATAGGTGCTTTAACAAAAAAGGGATGTCATATGGACACCATCTGTATGGCATCCATTTATTGGTTTGTTGATGTATAAACCAAGAGCCGTACAGATGTAAAAACAAATATGGAATGATATAGGGAATAGTGATGAGCGAGTATGCTCGTTACTCAAGTTTTCCTCGGAGTATCTTGGGCGTGCTCGTAAATTATTTCTGAGTCCCCGTAGCTGCATGATTTGCGGCTTCTAGAGAGCCTGAATACATGCAGGGATTCCCTAACAAACAGGCAATCCCCACATGTATTCAGGCTGTCTAGTAGCCAAAATCATGCAGCTGCGGGGACTCACACATAATTTACGAGCATGCCCAAAATACTCGCAGAACAACCGAGCATGCTCAGAAAACTCGAGTAATGAGCACACTCGCTCATCACTAATAGTGAACACTATCCGGATGAAAATTGGGTGATTTTGCATACAGTCCTCTGAACCTGGCCTTAATGTTCAATCAGATGTTACATGTTGTGATTTTTGGATCAGCGTTTCATCAGTATTTGATCAATGTGTCAGTTTTTACTATGAAAGTTTTATCACTATTTTTTCGCTCAAGAGAAGGATTCTCAAATTTCTCTTTTCATACAAACATAAAAAAACTAAGAATACATGGATGGCTTCCGAGTGCTTTCCAAATTTTTCACGAACTCACAGACGTGCATTAAAGAGTATGATCCATTTCTTGTATTAAAAATTAACAAGTTTACTTTTTTTTGTACTTGGTCTGCAAAAGTGCAAAAGAACTTGAACATAAACTGTACATAAAAAAACGGACAACTGAATGAGCCCTTACTTGCAGGAATTATTGGACAGCCTAATGTTCAGCGCTGTCCCATAATGTGGTACCCACACCTGTGTGCTCAGAGTACAGTGGATTTCTAAAGACTAATCTTGGTTTGCCTAAAAATAACAGTGATTTACCTGTCTAACAGCTGCAGTACATACAGTTCTGTGAATATGCACAATACATTTAAATTTAGCCTCTGTCAAATCAAATGCCTAACTCAAGAAGCTGTCAGCTCAAAGCAATGACATCTAAGCTCCCACTATGGAACTAAAATAAAAGTACATTTTATACTGGTGATTAGTCAATGGGGATCACCTAAGCAGCTTGGCACAATCTTCTTCTAAGGACTCGTGCAGACAAGTCTGGGTGCGATCCGACAAACCATTAGATTGCACCTGGACCAATGTTAGTTCATAGGGACAAGCACATATCTATCTTATTTTTTCCTCTAATAGATTCTATCCTAGGAAAAAAATTGATGCATACCCGAGTATGATTCAATATTTGGATTGCCAAGCAAGTTAATGAGTGCATGGAAATTATCGGACAGTACTCATATGACAACTGATTACAGTTCGATTTCCAAGCACTGACACAATGGAGAAATTTTGTTCTCCATCGTCTCGTCACAATGTACTGCGATTCTCTCATCCAAGAGAAACAGATCACACTATGCTGTGACAATCTGATCAGAGTTTGATCAGTGTCATTTGCAATTTTCTCGGATGAGAGAATCTACAGCTGTACCGGCGCTACAAAACAATTTAGGTGATTTTGACATGGTCAGAGTGGCATAATTCTGTTACAATTCTCTGGGAACATAACAAATTAAATAAATAACTACGAAATGTCATTCTAAATTTATTCTTAAATACTTCTAATTAGCAAATCAAAATTGTTTTGAATAAAGCGATAGGCTTTACAGAAATAAAAATTGCAATGGCTGGGTTACAGATGACAGGAACAGGTCCTAGAATGTTAGGACAGGTGCCTGTGAGCATGTGCAGGAAGGCGCTCTGCATTGCCTATGTCATGTAGGAAAATATGTTCTCAGTGGATATCGTAATCCTGGAGATACCATGGATTCTGAGGTAAGAAGAGGCTGCTCACACTGCTACCCACCTTGTCTTTCTGATCTAATAACGTAGATTTCAGGAGTGTTAAGGTAACAAAATGATGCTCATACTGTTGTCCACCCTGTCTTTCTGATCTAATATTGGAGATACTAGGTGTGCTGAGATAAGAAGAGGCTGCTGTCCACACTGTTTTTCTTGTCTAATACTCGAGATATCATGTGTGCTGAGCGAAGAACAGGCTGCTCACACTGCTATCCACTCTGTTTTTCTGAACTAATACTGGAGATATCAGGGGTTCTGAACTAAGAATAGGCTGCTCACACTGCTGTCTAGCCTGTCTTTCTTCTCTAATACTTGAGAAACTTGAGTTGCTGAGGTAAGAAGACTGCTCAGACTGCTGTCCACCCTGTCTTTTTGATCTAATACTGGAGATACCATGGGTGTTGAGGTAAGAAGAGGCTGCTCACACTGCTTTATACCCTGTCTTTCTGATGTAATACTGGAGATACAAGAAGTACAGAGGTAAGTAGAGGCAGCTCACATTGTATTTTTAATCTAATATTGGAGAACCAGGTGTGTTGAGGGAATAAAAGGCTGCTCAAACTGCTGACCAGCTTGTCTTTCCGGTCTAAAGGTACTGCCACACTAAACAATCCCGCTAGCGATCACAATAACGACGCATACTAATGCGATCGCTAGCGGGATTGTTTCTATATCGCTAAGTGCGGCCACATTTAGCGATATAGTTAACGACGCTATCGCCGTTAGCGATCTCCTTAACGACTTTAGCGGTACAAAAGTACCGCTAAATCGCTAAGAAAAGGTGCCACACACAGCGATTAGATACTTACCCAGCGGGAGCGCCAGCGATGAAATAGGGTCCGGAACGATTCCAGCGACGAGCGAGATCACAGCAGGAAGCTCGTCGCTGGCAGATGCCGCACTGAACAATATCGCTAACGGGATCGCTAAATAGTGACGTTTTTTAGCGATCCCGTTAGCGATATTGTTCAGTGTGGCATACCCTTAATATTGGAAATATCAGCTCTGCTGCTGATCTTGTCTATCTAATCTAATACTAGCGATACCAAGTGTGCTAAGGTTAGGAAAAGCAGCTCACCAGCAATCTACCCAGCCTTTCTGAACTAATACTGGAGATACCAGGGGTGATGAAGTAAGAAGAGACTGCTGACATTACTGTCTACCCTGTCTTTCTTATCTAATACTTGAGAAACCCGAGTTGCTGAGAAAAGAAAACTACTCATACTTCTGTCTACCCCGTCTTCTTGATATAATACTGAAGATACCAGGGATGTGTCTCACACTTCTATCGACCCTGTCTTTCTGATCTAATACTGCAGCTACAAGGGTACAGAGGTAAGAGAAGGCAGCTCACATTGCTGTTCACATTGTATTTTTGATCCAATATTAGAGAACAAGGTGTGTTGAGGGAAGAAAAGGTTGCGCAGGGGAACATCTTTCCCGTCAGGTCTGACAACAGACATGGAGAAATGCGGCCAAGACATCTACATGTTATACCTACAGGGAAAACCAATATAAACTGCTTATGTTTTGGTACCTTATGCCCTCTATCTTACACAAACTTAATCCCACAGTTCCTGATCATAGTTGGAGGTGTGGAACTTCAGTAGGTGACCTACCCCATATGTTTAGTCATGCCCAGTCCTCTAAAGTTTTGGGGAGAATGTTATGTCCCTTATTTTTAATGTTACTGACCTGCGGATCCCTTTGGATTCAAAATTGTATTTACTGAATATTTCGCCATCCCAAATGGGTAGTACAATTAAACAATTTCTACTACATATGACGACGGCTGCTAGATGTCTGATAGCTTGCAAATGGAGGTCGACTCAGCCTCCTTCACTTAAACTTCAATTGAGAATACAACATATTAGAGGTATGGAATATCTTACGGCCCTACTAAATAACACATTGGAATGTTACCGGTTGGTGTGGACTCTGTGGGATACATATTAAGTTCAAAGAGACTCTTAAAGACTATGGTTGTAAGAGGTGACATTGGTCAGACAGTTGGAATAATTATGGATCTTGCATACTGCTGCCGACCTTGTATACTGCTGCTGACCTTGTCTGATTAATCTAATACTGGAGATACAAGGTGTACTGAGGTAAGGAAAGGTCGCTTAGACTGCTGCCCACCTTGTCTTTCTTAATGCTGAGCAGATGCTGTGAGCTGGATATAGGTTATGTGTTAGGCTACGCTCACACGTTCAGTATTTGATCAGCATTTTACATCAGTACTTGTAAGAAGATACAGATTAGATGTTATAAAAAAACTTTTTGACAGTGAGGGTGATCAATGAGTGGAACAGGCTGCCACGAGAGGTGGTGAGTTCTCCTTCAATGGAAGTCTTCAAACAGAGGCTGGACAGACATCTGTCTGAGATGGTTTAGTGAATCCTGCATTTAGCAGGGGTTGGACATGATGATCTCTAACATTCTGTGATTCTATGGGCAGACTTCTCAGCACTGTACCTGTCCTGCATTGGGCACTGTGTCATTATTTAAATAGAGGAGTGCTGGAACTGAGCTACTCTTCAATCAGTAGAAGAACGCATCACTAGTTGGAGGAGATATCCTACTGACTGGCCTATCCTCCCTAAATGCAGCCTGCGCATACTTTACATGGGGATAGTGGGAGTAGTAAACGGCAGCACTGAGTTCTACTTTGGAGGGCTGTACTATGGGCATTCATAGATACCAGTATTTGCAGAGTGACACTTTAACAGCAGTCGCATCCAGAGTTTTACATGTGGAATGTTTTTTTTTAATAATAAAGGTCACATTGGTTCTGGAAGCAATTTTACTTTAATCTCTCTTGTATAGTTCTGAGGAATAATGAAACATTGACATATTATCATTGCAAAGCTGCTTGGAAATAAATTCTAGACACTTTTCTGTCATAAGTCATAACACAGTGTGCAAAGCCGCCAGGGACCAGAGGTAACCTGCAGTCTTTATTTTACTATTAATAACATGATGTTTAGAGGCATAGAGACAAAGTAATGCAAATGTAAGTAGAAGACAAATATGCACAGTGTAATTACTTCACTTCAATCCAAAGTCAAAGTCTCCTGGTTTCCAGCATCTATACCAAGGCGCCTCATCTTAGGGCTCATTGTGACATATGTACAAATCGGTCTGAGATCAGACTGCACGGACTGGCCACGGCTCCCCAACAACCTCATAGAAATACACAAAGATGCCGCGCTCTGTTCGGGAGACTTGTAGCCAGTCTGTGCATTAGCAGTATGAAAGAAAAACAGAGAGAAAAAAGAGATGCGTTTCAAACGCTGTCTTGGGATGTTTGACAAAGCTTTCACAAGAACGCAGGACAGCGCTTGAAACGCATCATTTTATTCTCCCTAGTTTTTTGCTTTGTACATCATGAAATGGATTTTGAAATGATCTAATAGAATTGATATATGAAAGATGTGTATCTTCGTACCGTATTAGCCAGTAGATAGAAAAATATTTAGACTTGAGAGTCCTCAGTGGTTGATACCTTTTAATGGCTAACTGAAAAGATGGTAACAAATTGCAGCTTTCGAGACTACTCAGGTCTCTTCATCAGGCAAGACTAATACAAAATCTGAAGAATCACATATTTATACACAAGAGGACACAGGAATAATGCAATAGATAAGACAAGTGACGTGAAGCAGAACTGTCATTATGGCAGAGGGATGAACATAAATATTGGGACAGTTCATAGATAAGGAGTGTGAAAGTTTTATTGCCCTCTGATTGGAGTCTGCTATTGTGTTTTGATGCCCCTAGAAGGTCAGAGAAGCAGATTCCTTAATTGATGTAGAAAGACATGAATCAGGAGTGGAGCGAGCGGCTGCATAGAAATACATGCAGCTGCGCACTCCACTCCCGAGTGCCGGCGCCAGAACTGGGATTTCACATGCGAGCGACGGACGTTTTCGTCGCATGTGTGATCCCGGCCTAAGTGGCAAAACCTGGTGACACATTCCCTTGGAAGAGGATCTATCACTTGCCATAAATCTGTAATTTTTTACCTGGTGTAAATGCCACTGTTTTCCGGAATCTAGCGTTGTATTTGTTCCTGTACCTCTCCATTCTTGAGATATGGCTGACTATTCCATGTACATCTTTTTAGCCAAATGTGTGATGTCCTCAACTCTTCCCTGTTGCCCAGTTGACTAAAAAGACTTGAGAAAAAATATGAGAAAAAAGAGGCCATATGTCAGATACGGTGAGGTGCAGCAACAAAACATAACTGATGCCAGATTCCAAACAGCATAATTTATACCAGGTAAAAAAATGATTTAATTATATTTCTGGCAAATGAGCGGTTCTACTTTAGTGTTATCATGTTATTGTGTTAAATGCATAATACAGATGCTGTGATGCTGCCATATGGCTCAATGCACAGTTTTAGGATATCCCAATATGCAGTACATAGGACTGCAGGTAGCTCCTTTTGCACTATTTGTTCTCCCAAAAAATCTTTATAAAAATATGAATAAAATCTGATGAAAGGGCATGTTTCAGATTTTCAAATTTCTAATATATCATAGATTTCACCCAATCTAATTCTGCTTTCTAACCTACATTTTTACAATACATAAACAAAATGCACATCCATAGAGTTTAATGACAATTGTGCTTTTGCTATATCAGCATGTCGTAAATCTTTAGCTTTGGTTTCCCATGTCGTAGCTGTTCTGACAGCTTAGTTTATAGCCCCCTATGCAGTGAAGTCCAGCTTCACTTACCCCTGCAACCTATATAGTTATATTGCAACTTTCTAATAAAAAAAAATAAAGTCAAATCCAAAATAGTCAGTAAGTTCTGAGACCAAAATGACAGAGCCAATAAGTATATAGCGCCCAATTTAATAAAAGTGTTTATTCTGGCCAAAAAATACCCCTGAAATCTGAAAAAAAAAAAAGCGCAACTCGAAGTTAAGAAAACAAATGTGCAACTTTCCTGACCAGCTCCAACTCCAACAGATAGGAAGGATCTGTGACTAGACAGGGAGATACAAAAACTGCCTGGCAAATTCATCACAATGTAACGTAAGTTATGCCAGAAATGTATGTCATCCCCTGGCTGATGTCCTGTTTCTTGAGGAAGCGAATGGCAGTTGTAATATGCGCCTAATTCATTAACAGGCTAAACAACGTAATGAATTAGGTGCATCGTACTGCAGCGGTGCTTACAAAACGCCAGTCTTAATGAATTAGGGCCATTTTCCTTGAATGTTCCCATTTGTGTTCATATCAATTTCCTCTATATAAAATATATTCAGTTCAGCTTTCCATGAAATTGGCCCCACAAATTTGTTGTATGTCTTAAATAATAAGTAAGGACTAAGATCCATATTAGTATCTCTCTCTAAATCTTTCTCTAAATCTATCGCTTTCACTCTCTCCATCACATAATGCAACAAGTGTGTTACTGCAGTCTTCTGGTTTACACCTTTTCAGTGTAGAGAAGAAACAGGGAGTAAAGAACAGCTGCGAATAAATCATTCTCTGCCATTTCTTGTTGTGCAGGGCTGAAAACTGTGAGCACACTGCTCAGAAAAGCCAAACATATTGGCCACTTGGAACATTACTGACACGTTACATTCCGCTAATCATGGTGTACAATAATAATAAATTATATTGTGGTACCGTGTTAGCCAGAAAAATCGATGTGAATACTTTTCCGTCCAATTATGACAAGAGCATTCTTAAGGTGATACCTTTATTGGCTAACCAGAAAATTATATGTTCGCTAGCTTTCAGAGCTAGCGAACATATAATTTTCTGGTTAGCCAATAAAGGTATCACCTTAAGAATGCTCTTGTCATAATTGGACGGAAAAGTATTCACATCGATTCCGCTAATCAAAAACTTATGATAATAAATTTTGCAATTTACAACCGTTTACCATTTTTTGAAAATTCATTCACATTTTTGAGGTTTTTAAGTATTGATATACACTACTCAATAAATAAAGGGTACACTCAAATACCACATCCTAGATATCACTGAATTAAATATTCCAGTTGCAAATCTTTATTCATTATATAGTGGAAAGCGTTGAGAACAATAAAACATAAAAATGATCAGTGTAAATCAAAATTAATATCCCATGGAGGTCAGGATTTAGAAAATCAAGTTACAGGCTGATCCAACTTCAGTGGAAATGTCTCAAGACAAGGAAATAATGCTCAGTAGTGTGTGTGGCCTCCACGTGCCTGTATGTTTTCTCTACAATGCCTGGGCATGGTCCTGATAAGGCGGCAGATGTTCTCCTAAGGGATCTCCTCCCTGACCTAGATTAAAGCATCAGTCAACTCAAGGACAGTCTGTGGTACAACGTGGTGTTGGTAGATGTAAAAGACATGATGTTCCCAATGTGGTCGATTGGATTCAGGTCTGGGGCACGGGCATAGTCTATAGCATCATAGCAATCATGCATGAACTGCTGACACACTTCAGCCACATGAGGCCTAGAATTGTCATGCATCAGAAGGAACTCAGGGCCCACTGGATATGGTCTCACAATGGGTCTGAGGATCTCATACCGTTACCTAATGGCAGTCAGGGTACCTCTGGCTAGCACAAGGAGGGCTGTGTGGCCCTCCAAAGAAATGCCTCCCCACACCATTACTGACTCACTGCCAAACCGGTAATGCTGGAGGATGTTGCAGGCAGCAGAACGTTCTCCATGAGATTTCCATACTCTGTCACATGTGCTCAGTGTGAACCTGATCTCATCCTCGAATAGCACAGGGAGCCAATGTCGAATCTGCCAATCTTGGTGTTTTCTGGCAAATGCCAATCACCCTGCATGGTGTTGTACACACAGCACACACTTGTGGACATCAGGCCCTCATACCACCATCATGGAGTCTGTTTCTGACAGTTAAAGCAGACACATGGATGTTAGAGCCTGCTGGAGGTCAATTTGCACAGCTCTGTCATTGTTCCGCCTTGCACAAAGGAGAAGGTAGCATCCCTGCTGATGGGTTGTTGCCCTATTACAGCCCCCTCCACATCTTTTTGTGAACTGGCCTGTCTTCTGGTATCTGCTTCATGCTCTGAACACTGTGCTGACAGACACAGCTACCCTTATTGCCACAGCTCGCTTTTATGTGCTATTCTGGATGAGCTGCACTACCTGAGTAACTTCTGTGGGTTATAGACACCACCTCATGTAACTGTAAAGTACCTCTAAGGGTAAAAGCAATGACAAAATGCAAAATTGACCAAAAGAACAGCCAAAAAGTATGAGAACAGAGAAATGGTCTGTGGTCACCCCCTGCATAACCACTTCTTTATGGGGTTGTCTTGCTAATTGCCTATCATTTCTACCTGTTGTCAGTTCCATTTGCACAACAGCAGGAGAAACTGATTCATAATCAGTGTTGCTTTATAACTGGACAAGTTGATTTCACATAAGTGTGATTGACTTGGAGTTACATTATGTTGTTTAAGTGTTACCTTTATTTTTTTGAGCAGTGTACATAACCACTATATCAGAGGTCTCAAACTGCATTCCTCAAGGGCCGCAAACCGTGCGTGTTTTCAAGATTTCCTTAGCATTGCACTAGGTGCTGGAATTATTATCTGTGCAGGTGATTAAATTATCACCTGTGCAATACAAGGAGATCCAGAAAACATGACCTGTTTGCGGCCCTTGAGGAATGCACTTTGAGACCTCTGCACTATATTGTTTTTTTAAAATGAAGCTTTGTATTTGATTAACTTGCAGTTGGGAACATTTAGTTCTCATTTATTATTGGGTTTTGCTTATATTCTATGCAACATAGTTAAAATATGTTGTTACTTGTGATGAGTGAACATGCTTGGATAAGGTGTTATCCTAGCATGATCAGGTACCAACCGAGTATCTTCAGCGTGCTCAAAAAATATGTCAAAGTCCCCGCGCTTGCATGTGTTGCAGCTGTCGAACAGCCACGAGACAAGTATGCGCAGGGACTCAAACATATTTTTCAAGCATGCCAAAGTAGGTCGGTTAGCACCCAAGCATGGTCAGATAACACCTTATCAGAGCACGTTTGCTCATCACTAGTTGTTAACTTGAAACTATCATCAAGCAGGCAAGATGCTGCTAATGTATGTTATCGTGACACTAGTCACAACCCACAGCTAGGCCGTGAATCAGAGCAGTCAGACGTTCCGAGGTCAATACCAAAAGATCACGTAGTAAACCAAGGGAAAATACGAAGTCGTAAGTCAGGTCACATGCCAGGGTCAGAACACCAGAGAAAAAAGTGGAAAAGCAAAGGGGCAATAACAACCGTGTAGTCTGAATACAGTCCAAAGGTCAGCAGCAGAATATCAGATACAAAGGGGCAAGGACAAATGGGTAGTCTGAACACTGTCCAAAGGTCAGCAGCAGCAGAAGATCAGAACTTACAGCACAGGGATCAGGTGAACAAACACCAGAGAGCACAGGCTTAAAACAATCTTTTGACTGGCAGTGAAATAGAAGGGCAATTACCAAGAACAGGAGCACCTGTGGAAATCTCTGCCCCTTCCAGTCAGATAGGTCAACCAAGCTGTCAATCAAAGCACTGACAGCTCAGCACTCCCCAGCACAGGACAGGATGACAGAGCTGTCCATCACTGAGTCCCAGATACTCTGAGAGGAATCGTGACAGTTATTATGGGGTAAGAACATCCTGACAATATTGGGTATTCCTGTGATAATGATTGTGGCCAATAGGAGTGTTCCTGAGCCAATCAGAGGAACAACCCATTCCCAAAAGTATAACAGTTACAGTACCTATTCATATGTCAACTAAGGACCTACTAAATGAGCCAGAATGGGAGCAAGTGTATTGAGCGGGTTCAGGAGCAGAGCCCACACCATAAATCACTGTGTTATACAGCCAGTGTCTACCTCTTAAAGAAGGTTTAAGACAACTACGGGGACTAAAAAAAGTACTGTAATTTAAAAAACAGTATGAATCACCCCACACCTTTTCGTAATATAAAAGTAAATTATAAAAAAAAAAAAAACACTTATTTGGTCTTGCTGTGCCCGCAAAGGTCCAGTATATAAAAATATAAACTTCAACCATACGGTACACATTGTAAAGAAAAATAAAACTCAAATTGCTGCATTTCAGACAATGCAACTCTCCCAAAAATGCAATAAAAAGCGATCAAATTACTATATCTAAACCCAATATTACATAAATGAAAACAATAGCTCAAACAACAGCAAAAAATAAGCTGTTATATAGGCACACTGGCAGAAAAATAAGAAAGATACAGGTCTCTGTAAATAAAAATTTATTTTTGTCGCCATTTTGTAAATTCTGACTTTTTTTAAACCACTAAAATGTAACAAACACTATACAAGTTTCGTATCACTTTAATCATACTGACTTGAAGAATCATGTTGCAGGTCGTTTTTACTACATACTGAACACATTAACAATAAATACATAAAGAACATCTTTCCTCTTACGTGGTTATAGTCAGGTCCCTAATGTTTAATGTTGTTCCAATGAATCCAGTGATACCTAGTAATGATCTTTCCTTTGTGAGTTATGTAATTCATGATGGTCATGTATCTATTGCATGTATCTAGTGTGAAATACATATACACTAATTGTATATTTAGGCAATTAATGTATGACCAGAAGAGGGAAAAGGTATGGGGGGGGGCAATTTTGTTATATTTGCATCTGTTTAAGAATTACCGTAATACAAAGTTATCTGAAAAAAAATAAAAATAAATTGCGAAATTATCATTTTTTAACCATTTCACCCCTCTTGCATATTGTGTGATTCAAAAGAACATCTCATCCCGCAAAAAACAGCACTCCTACAGCTATGACAGAAAAAAAAAAACAAGCTATGGTTCTATTACCTGAGCATGTTACAGGGAATCTGTCACCCCTGGGATGTTTTTACCTATACAGGTAAATAAAATGGTTAAACTAGTAGTACCTGTATGCCCATATCTGCCGTCTTGATGTGCAGAACTAGTCTTTTATGCATTTATGGTAATGATTTTTTCCAGACTATGAGGCCTTCGGTGCCTAGAAGAAAGCTAGATCTCCGGTCGTTGCTTACATATCATCAGCGTCGCAGTTCCCTGTGACGTGTATTGCTGGCCACGGAATCCCGTGCCAGAAGGGGCTGCAGCGAGCAGAGATAAGTGGAAGCCCCACATGACTGCATTGGAGCTGGGGTAGGGGTTTTCGGGGGGGGGGGGAGTGGATAGTTTTTTGAATTGGGAAGAGGTGATTGGGGGATGGATGTGAGTGGGTAAAAAGGGGCGTTATCAATAGGCTTTTTTATGGAAAAAGTGCGGGAAAGGCGCAGTCTGGAAAAAAATCAGCATGTCAGCGGTCAGTTCAGTCGATTGCCTCATGGATCAGCTGAGAGATGTGGCTCGCTCCAGGAGGGGTTGTTGGTTGGAGGAGCAGCTTTCCTCCATCTTAGGGAACTCCGGGCCGCAGGCGGTGACCAGCAGGGGGAGAAGGACCAGGCCCCCTGAGCGATTGTCCCCTGAAGTGGCGGCAAGCGGCGGGCGCAGGCATAGGAGCCCCTCCAGGGACCCTGCTGAGGGGTGCGGTGACAGGGCTAATTGACGCCGTGCCCGCTCCGGCAGGAATCCAAGGAGCCGGTCGGCTGGTGTGGAGCGGCGGAGTCAAGGGGATGAACAGGCTGGAACGGGATAGCGGCCTACAAGGCCCGTGACGCGAGCGACGACGGGAGGGCCGGGACCGGAAGTACAGGCCGCGGGACAGGAAATGAGGCCTGGGCAGCCGAGTCGGGCCCGACCTGGGACAAAGTGCGGCAGGCGAGAGCCGCAAGTACGGCGGCGCCGAGGGCGCAACGTGAGGAGCAGGCCGCATCGCTACAGCGGCCTGTAAAGAGTTTACCATGGGCCCGTTGCGGGGTAGGCGGGAGCGCCGACCCGCGGCGGGGCTCAGCCAGCGATGGAGCAAGAAGCAGCGGAGCTGGGGAAACTGTGGGTGCGGGCGCCCCACGGCCACCACGGATGACGGGCACTCCGGTTCGGAGGGGTAATGGGCGGAGAGGGGCGGGCTGGCAGGTGCCTGGGGACCAGGTGATGCCAGGCTCAGGTCAACAAAGAGTGGCGGGCAGCATCCGGGTGCTGTCTGGCAGGTTGCGCAGGGGCGCGGCTGGTCAGAGGGATGAAGTGGTCGTGCGGACCCGGTCAAGACTTCGGGTGGAAGAAAGGCAGTTTTCAACGGCACCGGTCCCCCCTGATGACGAGGAGGTCAGGGGCGCGGGCCTGGAGCCAAGAAGTGGCGAGGACGAGTCGGAGAATGACAGCGACCATCAAGATGGATCTAGGCGGCTGGATTCCGAAGTTTCGGCTGGCGGAGACACAGCACCCGTGCAGCTTGGTGAGCAGGATTCTATGTATTGTATGTCGCCAGTAGGGGCAGTGGGGAGGGTGTTGTGAATGGGTTTGAGATGAGTTCTGAGCAGAGGCTCCCTCTGGTGGTTACAAGCGGTGCTAGTGAAGATTGTGAGGACTGGGAATCAGGTGTTACTGACTGGTCTTATATAAGGGAGTCATTTTCCCATCAGGGTTGCCGGTGATCAATTGTTCTGGTCTGAATCCTTCTTTCCAGTTTCCCTTGTAGCCTGCTGTGTCGTGTCTGCTTCTCCTGCTAACAGATAAGTCTTTTTCTGCTTTTGTGTTTGTGCTTGATTTTTGCATTTTGTCCTGCACTTCTGTGGGGGCCTTCAGGGTCCCTCCGGGGGCTTCTGCCCTCTCAGTTTAGTTCAGCCACTGAGTTTTGTACTTTTGCTTTTTCCAGTTTTTTCAGTGGCTGCTGTTTTGATTTTGTTACACCAGAGAACTAATTTAGGTGGTAGAGGTCGTGTGATCTCAGGTGATTTTGAAATTAGTAGAGTTGGTGTTTTTCAGGGTTTTCTGGGATTGCAGTAAGTACCCTTCCTATCCTTTTCTATTTAGATAGTTTGGGCCCCAGCGTTTGCTCATACTATTTCTTTCTGTGTCAGTATTTCCTCTTGTCTAACCGCCATTACATGTTTGGGGGCTTTCTATTATCTTTGGGGTTCTGCTCCGGGGCAGTTAGCTTTCCTATTTCTATCTTTAGGTGTAGTTAGTTTCTCAGGCTGTGATGAGGCGTCTAGGACCAACGTAGGAACGCTCCACGGCTGCCTCTAGTTGTGGTGGTTAGTCAGGGTACTGCAATCCCATAGATTCCAACTGCTCTGGTGTATTGCCTTTTTTTTTCCTGCACTCCTCAGCTACCGAAACATAACAGTATCACCGGCCCAAAAATTAAAAATTGTATGGTACTCACAGAAGGGAAAAAATATTTGAAAGAAAAAAGGTTGTCAGAGTTGTCAGAGATATTTTTCTGTTTGTTACATTTTTTTTTTTTTTCCCTCTGTATCTCTGGGTGCTGGGGAGGATCTTTTCTCCCAATGGAGTTTGCACAGTTGTCTGGCCGTGTGGATCAGCTTGCCACTGAGGTTCGGAGTATTGCTATCTATCATGCTAGGTTGCCTGTTGTGGAACCTAGGATCCCCATGCCAGATTTGTTTTTAGGGGATCGAGCTAAGTTTCAGAATTTCAAAAATAATTGTAAATTGTTTTTTGCCTTAAAATCTAAGTCCTCAGGAAACGCAGCGCAGCAGGTTCAAATTATCATCTCTCTCCTGCGCGGCGATCCTCAGGATTGGGCTTTTTCCCTGATACCTGGGGATCCTGTTTTGAGTGATGTTGATGCGTTTTTTCAGGCTTTGGGGTTATTGTACGATGAGCCTAATGTCACTGATCAAGCTGAAAAAGCCTTGTTGGCATTAAATCAGGGGCTTGATGACGCTGAGTTATACTGTCAGAGATTCCGTAGGTGGGCAGTCCTGACCAAACTGAATGACGACGCTTTGGCGGCCCTTTTCCGGAAGGGTCTGTCAGATAATGTAAAGGATGTTATGGTGGGATTCCCTGTCCCCTCTGGTCTCAATGATTCTATGTCATTAGCGATTCAAATTGACAGACGTTTGCGTGAGCAGAGAAGTATGCGTGGAATGGTGTTGCCTTGTGAGCCAGCTTCTGAACCCATGCAGTGTGATAGAGTGGTGTCTGGGGCACAGTGTCATGAGTTTCGAAAGCGCAATGGGTTATGTTTCTACTGTGGTGATGCCTCTCATGCTATTTCAGTCTGCCCTAAGCGGGGAAGACGTTTTGCATGCTCAGTTGTCTTGGGTAGTGTTCAGACTAAGTTTTTATTAACTGTCACTCTGATATGCTCTCTGTCCTCATTTTCTGCTCAGGCTTTCGTTGATTCTGGAGCAGCTATTAACCTGATGGATTATGATTTTGCTAAACGTTGTGGGTTTCCCTTGATACCCCTACAGAAGTCTATTCCCCTACTGGGATCGATTCTACCCCTTTGGCTTAGAATAAACCCCAGTTTTCTACTCAGGTGATAATGAGGGTTGAACCTGATCACCAGGAGTGCTGCAAATTTTTGGTTCTATATAATCTGCATGACATTATCGTGCTGGTTTCCCTTGGTTACAGTCTCACAATCCTGTTTTGGATTGGAAATCTGTGTCTGTAACCAGTTGGGGCTGCCAATGTGTTAATACCAACACTCCTGTTTTTTCTGCCTCCCCCCAGGCTCAGGATGTTCCTGACTTTTTGTTTGATTTTTCTGATGTGTTTAGCGAAAGTAAATCTGCTTCCTTGCCTCCCCATAGGAGCTATGACTGCGCTATTGAATTAGTGCCGGGTAGTAAATTCCCTAAAGGTCGCCTTTTTAACTTGTCTGTACCTGAACATGACGCTATGCGGTCTTATATCAAGGAATCATTGGAGAAGGGTCATATCAGACCATCCTCTTCACCCTTAGGTGCCGGTTTTTTCTTTGTGGCCAAAAAAGATGGTTCATTAAGGCCGTGTATTGATTATCGTCTCTTGAACAATATTACTGTGAAATATCAATACCCGTTACCCTTGATTTCTGACCTGTTTTCCAGGGTGAAAAACGCTACTTGGTTTACCAAGCTTGACCTCAGGGGGGCGTATAACCTTATTCGCATTAAGCACGGGGATGAATGGAAGACGGCATTCAATACCCCTGAAGGGCATTTTGAGTACCTAGTGATGCCCTTTGGGCTCACTAATGCTCCTTCCGTCTTCCAGTCCTTCATGCATGACATTTTCAGGGATTTTGTGGACAAATTTCTGATTGTTTATTTGGATGATATCTTGATTTTTTCTAATGACTGGGACTCTCATGTGAAACATGTTCGAACTGTATTCCAGATTTTGAGAGAGAATGCTCTGTATGTGAAGGGATCAAAGTGTCTTTTTGGCGTACAGAGGATCTCATTTCTGGGATTCATTTTGTCCCCATCTGTTATTGAAATGGACCCGGTCAAGGTTCAGGCCATCTGTGATTGGGTCCAACCTACTTCATTAAAGGCTCTTCAGAGATTTTTGGGTTTTGCCAATTTTTATCGTAAATTTATTGGTAATTTCTCGGTTATTGTTAAACCATTAACTGATTTGACCAGAAAGGGTTCTGATGTGGTGAATTGGCCTCCTGAGGCAGTCTCTGCATTTCAGGAACTTAAGCAGAGATTCACTTCTGCTCCTGTTCTACGGCAGCCTGATGTTTCTCTGCCATTTCAGGTGGAGGTTGATGCCTCTGAAATTGGGGCAGGTGCCGTTTTGTCCCAAAAAGATCCAGAGACCTCTAAAAGTAACCCTTGTGCCTTTTTCTCTCGAAAATTTTCTCCTACTGAACGTAATTATGACGTGGGTAATCGGGAGTTATTGGCCATGAAGTGGGCTTTTGAAGAGTGGAGACATTGGCTGGAGGGAGCCAAACATCAGGTGGTGGTCCTTACGGACCATAAGAATCTGGTCTATCTGGAATCTGCCAAGCGACTCAATCCTAGACAGGCCAGGTGGGCCTTGTTTTTCACACGTTTTAATTTTGTGGTTTCCTTTCTTCCTGGCACTAAGAATGTTAAGGCGGATGCCCTCTCGAGGAGTTTCCTTGCGGACTCTCCTGAGTTATCTGATCCTTCTGTTATTTTGAAAGAAGGTGTAGTTCTTTCCGCCATCTCGCCCAATTTGAGACTGGCTCTGGAGGGGTGTCAGGAGGATAGGCCCGAGCGCTGCCCTGTTGGGAAATTGTTTGTCCCGGACCAGTGGAAAAAGAGTGTGATGTCTGAGATTCATTGTTCCGCATTGGCTGGGCATCCCGGAATTTTTGGTACCAGAGACTTGGTTAGTCGGTCCTTTTGGTGGCCTACCTTGTCTCGTGATGTCAGGGAATTTGTGCAGTCCTGCGGGACTTGCTCTCGCTCCAAGCCTTGCTCTCGCTCTAGTGGTTTGTTGATGCCATTGCCTGTGCCCAAGAGACCATGGACCCATATCTCTATGGATTTCATTTCCGATCTTCCTGATTCTCAGAGAATGACCACCATCTGGGTAATTTGTGATAGGTTTTCCAAATGATACATCTTGTGCCATTACCTAAGTTGCCTTCCTCCTCTGAATTGGTGCCGTTGTTCCTTCAGCACGTGGTTCGTTTACACGGCATTCCTGAGAACATTGTGTCTGACAGAGGAGTCCAGTTTGTTTCCAGATTTTGGAGGACTTTTTGTTCTATACTGGGTGTTCAATTGTCTTTCTCTCGGCATTTCATCCTCAGACCAATGGTCAAACTGAGAGAACAAACCAGACATTGGAGACTTATCTAAGATGCTTTGTGTCTGCTGATCAGGATGACTGGGTCTCTTTTTTGCCTTTGGCTGAGTTTGCTCTTAATAATAGGGCTAGCTCTGCCACTTTGATGTCTCCGTTTTTCTGTAATTCTGGGTTTCACCCTCGATTTTCTTCAGGACAGACGGAGGCTTCTGTCTGTCCAGGTGTTGACTCTGTTGTGGAGCGTATGCAACAGATTTGGGACCAGGTAGTGGAGAGGTTGTCCCTCTCTCAGGAGAAGGCCCAGCGGTTTGCTAACCGGCATAGGACTGATGGTCCTCGGTTTAAAGTGGGGGACTTGGTCTGGTTGTCCTCAAAGAATATTCCTATGAGAGTAGCATCTCCTAAATTTAAGCCTAGGTTCATTGGACCTTATAAGATCATGGAGATTATTAATCCTGTTTCTTTTCGTTTGCTTCTTCCAGGGACATTTAAGATCCATAACGTGTTCCACAAGTCCTTGTTGAAGAGGTTTGTTGAGCCAGTGGTTCCTGCTGCTGTGCCTCCTGACCCTGTTTTGGTTGAGGGCAATCTGGAGTATGTGGTTGAGAAAATATTGGATTCTCGTTTTTCTAGACGGAAACTCCAGTATTTGGTTAAATGGAGAGGTTATGGTCAGGAAGACAATTCTTGGGTGTTTGCTTCGGACATCCATGCTAGGAGACTTATCCGTGCATATCATAGAACTCATCCTGACCGACCTGGTTGCTCAAATGAGGGTTCGGTGACCCCTCCTCAAGGGGGGGGTACTGTTGTGAATGGGTTTGAGATGAGTTCTGAGCAGAGGCTCCCTCTGGTGGTTACAAGCGGTCTGTGGTTACAGAGGCTTGGGTACAGGGTATGTAGGATTGGGAATCAGGTGTTACTGATTGGTCTTATTTAAGGAATCATTTTCCCATCAGGGTTGCCGGTGATCAATTGTTCTGGTCTGAATCCTTCTTTCCAGTTTCCCTTGTAGCCTGCTGTGTCGTGTCTGCATCTCCTGCTATCAGATAAGACAATTTCTTATTTTGTGTTTTTGCAATATTTTTGCATTTTGTCCTGCACTTCTGTGGGGGCCTTCTGGGTCCCCTCCGGGGGCTTTTGCCCTCTCAGTTTAGTCCAGCCACTGTGTTTTGTACTTTTGCTTTTTGCAGTTTTTTCAGTGGCTGCTGTTTTTGTTACACCAGAGAACTAATTTAGGTGGTAGAGGTCGTGTGATCTCAGGTGATTTTGAAATTAGTAGAGTTGGTGTTTTTCAGGGTTTTCTGGGATTGCAGTAAGTACCCTTCCTGTCCTTTTCTATTTAGATAGTTTGGGCCCCAGCGTTTGCTCATACTATTTTCTGTCTGTGTCAGTATTTCTTCTTGTCTAACTGCCATTACATGTTTGGGGGCTTTCTATGTTCTTTGGGGATCTGCTCCGGGGCAGATAGCTTTCCTATTTCTATCTTTAGGTGTAGTTAGTTTCTCAGGCTGTGACGAGGCGTCTAGGACCAACGTAGGAACGCTCCACGGCTGCCTCTAGTTGTGGTGGTTAGTCAGGGTACTGCAATCTCATAGATTCCAACTGCTCTGGTGTATTTCCTTTTTTACCTGCACTCCTCTGCTACCGTAACATAACAGTATCACCGGCCATAAAAATTGTATGGTACTCACAGAAGGGAAAAAATATTTTGAAGGAAGAAAAGTTGTCAGAGATATTTTTCTGTTTGTTGCATTTTTTTTTTTTTTTTCCCTCTGTATCTCTGGGTGCTGGGGAGGATCTTTTCTCCCAATGGAGTTTGCACAGTTGTCTGGCCGTGTGGATCAGCTTGCCACTGAGGTTCGGAGTATTGCTGCATATCTTGCTAGGTTGCCTGTTGTGGAACCTAGGATCCCCATGCCAGATTTGTTTTCAGGGGAAACGAGCTAAGTTTCAGAAATTTTAAAAATAATTGTAAATTGTTTCTTGCCTTAAAATCTAAGTCCTCGGAAACGCAGGGGCAGCAGGTTCAAAAATTTTCATCTCCCTCCTGCCCCCGGGGGGCCTCAGGGTTTGGGGTTTTTCCCTCACAAACCCGGGGGTCCTGTTTTTTTAGTGATTTTTGGGGGGGTTTTTTTCAGGCTTTGGGGTTTTTGTAACCCCTGAGCCTAATGGGCACTGAACAAACTGAAAAAACCTTGTTGGGGGTTTAAAACAGGGGGTTGATGACGCTGATTATACTGTCAGAAAATTCCCCTTTGGTGGGCAGTCCCGACCAAAAGGAATGACGACCCCTTTGGCGGGCCCCCTTTTTCCCGGAAAAGGGGCCCGTCGGTTTTAAAGTAAAGGGTTTATGGTGGGAAATTTCCCCGTCCCCTCTGGTCTCAAAGATTCAAAGGCATTAGCGATTCAAAAAAGAAAAAGACTTTGCGTGAGCGGGGAAGTATGCGTGGGGTGGTGGGTTTCCTTGTGAAACCACTGCGAGCCCATCAGTGTGATGGAGTGGTGTTTGGGGGACAGCGTTTAAAAGTTTCGAAAGCGCAAAAGGGTTATTTTTTTCTACTGTGGTATGCCCTCAAACTATTTCAGTCGCCCAAAACGGGGAAGACGTTTTTTCAAAGCTCAGTTTTCTTGGGGATTTTTCGACTAAGTTTTTTTTAA
>JARQOD010000001.1:704309318-704400801 GCA_033576555.1 Oophaga sylvatica
GCTCCAGAGAGATCTGCAGCAACAGATCTTGATTTCTCGGACTTAAACTCCGTTACTTCTGAGGACGATGACTGTGTAAACGCTGCAATTTTTCAAGTTTCCTCAGCGGTGTCCCAGCTGAGTTGTAGGAAAAACAATTCTCATTGCTTCCTTTCCATCAAACTCTGGGTTAACTCAGTCTGGGTGTCTAGCTCTGCTATGATCGACTCAGGGGCAAGTGGGAATTTTATGGATGTCTCCTTTGCTCTGAAACAGGGGATACGTTCAGTGAAGAAGGCTACTCCAGTACAGATGGAAACTGTGGATGGCTCCCTGCTGACCTCTGGACCAGTGGATCAGGAAACGGAGCCTTTGAGGGTCCTTATGGGTAAAGATCATCAAGAGAAACTGTCCTTTATGCTTATCTCTTCTCCCCACTTTCCCATTATTCTAGGGCTACCATGGCTGCAGGCTCAGAACCCTACCATAACTGGGAGACCAAGGAATTACACTTTCCAGAGAAACAGATGAGTCCAGAAGTTTCAGCTTGCTCTGTTCCTAAAGGAACCATGTCAGTCCCTGAACTACCAGCTGTATACCAGGACTATGTGGATTTATGTGACAAGAAGAACGCTGACCAGCTTCCCCCTCACCGTCCATATGATTGTCCAATTGAATTATTGCCTGGAGCAGAGATACCTTTTGGTAAGATCTACCCCCTGGCGGGGCCTGAGCTAAAGGCTTTAAAGGATTACATAGACGAAAATCTAGCCAAGGGCTTCATACGCCCCTCTTCATCTCCTGCAGGTGCACCCATCTTCTTTGTGAAGAAGAAAGATGGATCTCTGAGACCCTGCGTAGACTATAGGGAACTCAATAAGGTTACTATTAGAAACCGTTATCCATTGCCTTTAATCCCTGAGTTATTGGAGAGAGTGCGGCATGCCAAAATTTTCTCTAAATTGGATCTCCGTGGGGCCTATAACTTGGTCCGTATTAGACCTGGGGATGAATGGAAGACTGCATTCAGGTCACGCTATGGACACTTTGAATATCTAGTTATGCCTTTTGGTCTGAGTACCGCCCCAGCCACTTTCCAACACTTGGTGAATGACATCTTCAGGGATCTCCTAGATACATTCGTGGTGATTTATTTGGATGATATTCTAATTTTTTCTAACTCCACAGAGGAAAATCATGGACATGTGAGAATGGTCTTGGAACGTCTAAGACAAAACCATCTTTACATCAAACTTGAAAAGTGTGAATTCCATAGGACCGAAATTCAATTTCTGGGGTATGTACTGTCTACACAAGGAATTAGTATGGATGGAAGTAAGACCCAAGCCATCAAGGATTGGCCAAGTCCTAGAAATGTGAAGGAGGTGCAGCGCTTCATCGGGTTTGCCAATTTCTATAGACGTTTCATTAGGAATTTCTCTGAGGTAGTGTCACCTATCACCCAACTTACCCGGAAAGAGTCTAGGTTCTCCTGGACTCCCCAAGCCCAGGAAGCATTTTCTCGTCTAAAAGATAAATTTACCACCGCACCTATCTTGGTACATCCCAACCCCGAACTTGCCTTCATAATAGAGGTGGATGCTTCAGATTGTGCCGTTGGAGCTATACTCTCTCAGAGAACAGGTGAGAAGAATGTCTTGCATCCCTGTGCCTTCTTTTCCCAGCAGTTGTCTTCGGCTGAGAGGAACTACGATGTGGGCAATAGAGAGTTGTTGGCCATTATTGCCGCCTTCAAAGAATGGAGACACCTTCTTCAGGGAGCTGCACAGCAAATAGTCGTCCTGACAGACCATCGTAACCTTGAATTTATCAGGTCGGCTAAGTGCCTGACTCCTCGCCAGGCTCGCTGGAATCTTTTCTTAAACCAATTTTTTGTCATTTCTTATAGACCAGGATCGCGCAATGGAAAGGCTGATGCACTCTCTAGGATTCATTCAGCAGAGACCCGTCCACTTGCTCCTCCTAAGACTATTCTTCCTGACTCTAGATTCCTGGGAGTGATTCATAATCAAGACCTACTTAAGGACATCAAGGAAGCATACCATGCGGATTCCTTGTTGGCACAACCCCCAAGGGACGTAAGTCTTGTCTTTAAGAATGGTGTGTGGATTCTGGGACAACGTCTGTATATTCCTGAAACAGTCAGATTGAGAGTATTGCAACTCATTCACGATTCCAAGATAGCTGGGCATAGAGGAATTCTAAAGACACAGGAATTTCTTTCTCGTTTCTTTTGGTGGCCCACTTGCAGGAAGGATGTTTTAAACTATGTCACTTCATGTGAAGTCTGTGCAAGATGCAAAACACCTCGCTCCTCACCAACTGGTCTGTTACAACCTCTTCCCACCCCGTCCCGCCCGGGGGATCCATTTCTATGGACTTCATTGTGGAGTTACCAACCTCTCAAGGGAAAAACACCATTCTAGTGGTGGTTGATCGTTTAACAAAGGCAGCTCATTTTATTCCTTGTGTCGGCTTACCCACTGTAAAACAGACATCAGATTTGATGATTAAAGATGTGTTTCGCTTACATGGAGTACCGGATGAGGTTATTTCGGATCGAGGGGTGCAATTCACTTCAAGGTTTTGGCAAAATTTCTGTGCAGCATTGGACATTAAAGTAAACCTTTCTTCTGCTTTTCATCCCCAGACTAATGGACAGACCGAACGAACCAATCAAACTCTGGAGCAGTATCTCCGCTGCTTTATCTGCCACCTACAGGATGATTGGGTGGATCTACTTCCATTGGCTGAGTTCTCTTATAACAACTCTCAGAGCGCCTCCACTAAGCAGTCTCCTTTTTACTGCAATCTAGGTTATCATCCTAACATTCTTCCACGATTTCCCATAGAAACGCCTTTACCAGCAGTGGCCGAAAGAATCACATCTTTACAGAAGAATATGGATCTTCTAAAGGAGAATCTGGAATTGGCTCAGGAAAGGTACAAGAAAGCAGCAGATAAATTTCGTAAACATGCACCAGTTTTCAAGGTAGGAGACCTGGTCTGGCTGTCAACCAGAAATCTTAAGTTAAGGATTCCATCGTCTAAGTTGGGACATAAGTACATTGGACCCTATAAAATCAGTAAAATTATAAGTGCCGTTGCTTGTCGTCTTCAACTGCCTAGAACTATGAGAATCCACCCTGTCTTTCATGTATCCCTACTAAAGGCTGCAACACCCAATACGTTTCCTGGACGTTCTTCTCCTTGCCCTGACCCAGTGCTAGTCGATGGTCAGGAAGAATTTGTGGTGGAAAGAATTCTAGATTCCAGGTTATACAGGAATCAGTTACAATATTTGATTAAATGGCAGGGCTACCCAGTGGAGGACAACTCATGGGAACCAGTCAATAACGTTAATGCTCCTCGTTTGCTCCGCCAGTTTCATCAGAGGTACCCAGACAAGCCTGGTCTGAGGCCATCCGGAGGTTGTCCCTAAGGGGGGAGTAATGTAAGGTTCTTTGTACATGTTCTTGAAACTCAGTTTTCCGTCAGCCATTTTGCTTTCTGTCTTGCTGCAGCTATCTTGCCCTCAGTCAATATGGAGTTTTCAGCTTTCATGTTCCCGCCCTGATTCTCTCCCTCTTGCTTCTTAAGCAGCCACAGCTGAGCAATCAGTGCTTCAGAATCTAGCCTGCAGTGAACCTGTGACCTGACTCCTGGAAGCCTTGGACTATGTACTCCAGCTATTCCTACTGAGGAACTCTGAACACTTGTGGACTCTGGAACCCTGCTCTTTGAAAGATCCACGTTTGCATGGACTTACGGTAACAGAGAAGAAGATCCTGAACCTGTTGTGGAGAGTGATTGCTGAGCTTAAGTTACTCTGGCCTGCTGTGTCTCCTGCTTCTGTATCTGCAAACTGTGTGACTATTTTTGCCACTTGTATGAAGTAATACAAGACCTTCTATATCAAACCTGTGTCTCATGTATTTTCATCGCACCCAAGCACAAGACGCTATATGAACTGTACTACATACATTACACTATCCAAACTCGACATGGCGTCTAATCTAGATTCCAGCCAATTTTGGTTTGAAAAAGTCAAATGGCGCTCCTTCCCTTCCGAGCTCTGCCGTGTGCCCAAACAGTGGTTCCCCCCCACATATGGGGCATCAGCGTACTCAGGGCAAATTGGACAACAACTTTTGTGGCCCAATTTCTCCTGTTACCCTTGGGAAAATAAAAAATTGGTGACTAGAAGATTTTTTTTGTGGGAAAAAAATTTGATTTTTTATTTTCATGCCCGGGCATTATAAACTTGTGTGAAGCACTTGGGGGTTCAAAGTGCTCACCATAGATCTAGATAAGTTACTTAGGGGGTCTAGTTTCCAAAGTGGGGTCACTTGTGGGGTGTTTCCACTGTTTAGGCACAGCATTCCAAAACGTCATTACTTCCTTTACGAGCCCAGCCGTGTGCCCAAACAGTTTCCCCCCCACATATGGGGTATCAGCGTACTCAGGATAAATTGGACAACAACTTTTGGGGTCCAATTTCCTTGGGAAAAATCAAAAATTGGGGACTAAAAAATCATTTTTGTGGAATTCTTTTTTTTTTCACACCAAGGCATTATAAACTTTAGTGAAACAGATCTAGATAAGTTCCTTAGGGGGTCTAGTTTCCAAAATGGTGTCACTTGTGGGGGGGTTTGCACTGTTTAGGCACATCAGGGGCTCTCCAAATGCGACATGGCGTCCAATCTCATTTCCAGCCAATTTTGGTTTGAAAAAGTCAAACGGCGCTCCTTCCCTTATGAGCTAAACAGTGGTTTACCCCGACATATGGGGTATCAGCGTACACAGGAGAAATTGCACAACAACTTTATCTGTCCATTGTCTCCTTTTACCCTTGTTAAAATAAAAAAATTGCTTGTAAAAGATAATTTTTGTGACTAAAAAGTTAAATGTTCATTTTTTCTTTCCATGTTGCTTCAGCTAGTGTGAAGCACCTGAAGGGTTAATAAACTTCTTGAATGTGGTTTTGAGTACCTTGATGGGTGCAGTTTTTAGAATGGTGTCACTTTTGGGTATTTTCTGCCATATAGACCCCTCAAAGTGACTTCAAATGTGAGGTGGTGCCTAAAAAAATGGTTTTGTAAATTTTGTTGGAAAATGAGAAATCGCTGGTCAACTTTGAACCCTTATAACTTCTTAACAAAAAAAAATTTTAGTTCCAAAATTGTGCTGATGTAAAGTAGACATGTGGGAAATGTTATTTAGCAACTATTTTGTGTGACATATTTCTCTGTTTTAAGGGAATAAAAATTCAAATTTTGAAAATTGCAAAATTTTCAAAATTTTCGCCATATTTCCATTTTTTTTCATAAATAAACGCAAGTTATATTGAAGAAATTTTACCACTATCATAAATTACAATATATCACAAGAAAACAATCTCAGAATCGCGAAGATCCGTTGAAGCGTTCCAGAGTTATAACATCATAAAGAGACAGTGGTCAGAATTGTAAAAATTGGCCGGGGCATTAACGTGCAAACAGCCTTGGGAGTAAAGGGGTTAACCCTTATAACTTCCTAACAAAAAATCATTTTGGTTCCAAAATTATGCTGATGTAAAGTAGACATGTGGGAAATGTTATTTATTAACTATTTTGTGTGCCATATCTCTGTGATTTAAGGGCATAACAATTCAAAGTTTGAAAATTGCTAAATTTTTAACATTTTCGCCAAATTTCCTTTTTTTTCACAAATAAATGCAAGTCATAATGATTAAATTTTACCACTATCATGAAGTACAATATGTCACGAAAAAACATTTCTCAGAATCTGAAGTGTTCCAGAGTTATTACCTTATAAAGTTACAGTGGTCAGAATTGTAAAAATTGGCGTGGTCATTAACGTGCAAATCACCCTTGGGGTTTTAACAGACAGGGAAATATTTTACATCACAGAAATAATCATTTGTGATCCCCTGCTGTCCTGGTATGATCAGACTAGTGATGAGCGAGTATACTTGTTGCTTGGTTTTTCCCGAGCACGCTCGGGTGTCCTCCGAGTATTTAGGCATGCTCGGAGATTTAGTTTTTGTCGCTGCAGCTGCATGATTTGCGGCTGCTAGACAGCCTGAATACATGTGAGGATTCCCTAACAAACAGGCAATCCCCACATGTATTCAGGCTGTCTAGTAACCTGTTTATGTTTAGTTAGAGCCCAGACGGGCAAGCATTTAATTTTTCTGCTGTCTCTCTGCATGTGTCAAATGCCGTAATGTGTGTAAATTGTTTATATCGTTCTAGAGTAAAGCCAAGTTGGACTTTATACCTGGACTGTCTCTGGAATTGTCATTGCCAACTTGCCGCCACAAGTACAGAAATCAACATTATAAAAACTTGTAATGCCAACAGTTTATTTATATGGAGAGTATCTAGTGTATGACCTTGTGAGAAGGACTTCTAATCTTTCATTTACAGTGATAAAAGAAAAAAACACGTGATATGTCAGCATTAAGCATTTCAATGCCTTTTTTACATGAGAGCACTTTTTAATCCTCATGAAAAATCTAAAAAGCAAGAGCATTTAGAAAAGTTAGGCCTCATGCAGACATCAGTAATTATTCTCGAAAGCAAAAAAAGACAGATTTTCATCAGTGCTTTGGATCAGATTTTCATTATTATTTGGTCAGTGTGTCGGTGTTTACCATTAATGTTTCATCAGTAATTTTTTTTTTGCCTACAAGAAATTTTCTCATCTCAAGTGCTGGCTGATTTTTTTCACGGACCCATAGACTTGTTTTGGTGAGTTTGTGCCAAAATCTAATAAATGTAGAACTTGGCACTCAGAAAGATAACTGGTTATATCTTTATTGCAACTCAAACATCACCCACCATTTCGGTCCGAACAATAGACCCTCATCAGTAACGGATTGCCCAAAGGAAATGGGTGTAGAAAATAGGTGTAATTGGCATAGAAGCGGTATCCACCACTCAAAGGTGAGCTTCCTCTTGAGCAGTCTATACTGCTTCCATGCCATTTACACAAATTTTCTACAGTCCATTTGGGCAATCCATTACTGATGAAGGTCCATTGTTTGGACCAAAATGTTTGATGATCTTTGAGTTGCAATCACAAATAAAAATATAAACAGTTAGGCTACTTTCACACTTGCGTTTTTTTGCGCAGCGCAACTTGCGCTATCGGATGCATGCGCAATGTTCCCCTATCTTTAACATGGCGGGCGCAGGGTCTAGCGCTTGCATGCGTTCATGTGCGTTTGTCGTGCGCTGAGCATTTTCCCAGTGTGCGCCCATACGCGTTAGACGCTACATGTTGCATTTTTTTTTCCGGTCAACCGCTTTAAAAAAACGCGTGCGCACGTGTGCGCATGCTATGCGCAAAAAATAACATTGCAGTCTATGGGGGCGCTGGCGTGCGCATGGCTTTGCGCTCGTCAGCGCTTTTGCACGCACGCGATTTTTCTGTAAATGATGGAGACAGAGATGATGGAGACAGATGATAAAGCCAGAGATGATGGAGACAGAGATGATGGAGACAGATGATGGAGACAGAGATGATGGAGACAGAGATGATAGAGCCAGATATGATGGAGACAGAGATGATAGAGCCAGAGATGATGGAGACAGATGATAGAGCCACAGATGATTGAGACAGAGATGATGGAGACAGATGATAGAGCCACAGATGAAGGAGACAGAGATGATGGAGACAGATGATAGAGCCACAGATGATTGAGACAGAGATGATGGAGACAGATGATAGAGCCACAGATGATGGAGACAGAGATGATGGAGACAGATGATAGAGCCACAGATGATGGAGACAGAGATGATGGAGACAGATGATGGAGACAGGATGATGGAGACAGGATGATAGAAATATGACACATAGACAACGCATGCGCCAAAAAAACGCAAACGCATGCAAAAACGCATGAAATCGCAGACAAACGCTGCATTTTTTTGTCGAAATGCGCATGCTGATGCGACTAAATATCGCAGCGTTTACAAGCGTTTGCATGCGTTTTTTTAATGCGCTTCATGTGCGCTCGAAACGCAGCGCAAAAAAACGCAAGTGTGAAAGTAGCCTTACACACATAGTCTAAATTGTTGGTACCCCTCGTTTAATGATCGAAAAACCCACAATGGTGACAGAAATAAATTGAACCTGACAAAAGTAATAATAAATCACAAATTTATGAAAATGAGCAAATGAAAGTTAGACATTGCTTTTCAACCATGCTGCCACAGAATTTAAAAAAAATAAAACTCATAAAATAGGCCTAGACAAAAATGATGGTACCCCTGAAAATAACGTGACAAAAGGGACATGTTAAATCAAGGTGTGTCCACTAATTAGCTTCACAGGTGTCTATAATCTTGGAATCAGTGAGTGGGCCTGTTTAGAGGGCTACAGATACTCACTTTGCTGTTTGGTGACATGGTGTGTATCACACTCAACATGGACCAGAGGAAGCGAAGGAAAGAGTTGTCTCAGGAGATTAGAAAGAAAATTATAGACAAACATGTTAAAGGTAAAAGTTATAAGACCATCTCCAAGCAGCTTCATGTTCCTGAGACTAGAGTTGCACATATTATTCAGAAATTTCAGCTCCATGGGACTTTAGCCAACCTCCCTGGACGTGGCCGCAGGAGGAACTTTGATGACAAATCAAAGAGATAAATAATATGAATGGTAACAAAACAGCCAAGAAAAACTTCTAAACAGATTAAAGGTGAACTTTAAGCTCAAGAATCATCAGTGTCCGATCGCACCATCCGTCGTTGTATGAACCAAAGTGGACTTCATTGGAGACGACCAAGGAGGACACCATTGTTGAAAAAAATCATAAAAAAGTCAGAATGGCTACTGGGAGAATGTCATATGGACAGATGAGACAAAAATTTAACTTTTTGGCAAGGCAGATCAGCTCTATGTTTACAGACGAAAAAAAGAACACTGTCCCTACTGTGAAAGGAGGCTCTGCTATGTTCTGGGGCTGCCCAGTGTCAGAAAGCTTGGTCTCAGTCACAGGGTGATGGATCTTGCAACAGGATAATGACCCAAAACACACAGCTAAAAACACCCAAGAATGGCTAAGAGGAAAACATTGGAATCTATTCTGAAGTGGCCTTCTATGAGCCCTGCCCCTGACCTAAATCCTATTGAGCATCTTTGGAAAGAGCTGAAACATGCCGACTGGAGCAGTTTGCTCTTAAGGAGTGGGCCAAAATACCTGTCTAGAGGTGCAGAAGTCTCATTGACAGTTACAGCAATCGCTTGATTGCAGTGATTGCCTCAAAAGGTTGTGCAACAAAATATTAAGTTAAGGGTACCATCATTTCTGTCTAGGCCTATTTCATGAGTTTTATTTTTTTTTAAATTCTGTGGAAGCATGGTTGAAAAGCAATGTCTGACTTTCATTTGTCCATTTTCATAGATTTTTGATGTATTACTTTTGTCAGATTCAAGTTATTTTTGTCTCCATTATGGGTTTTTCTGTCATTAAACGAGGGGTACCAACAATTTTGACGTGTGTATCTTTCTGAGTGCCAAGTTCTACATTATTTGCATTTCGGGTTTGGATCCTATTTGGGCATCTGTATACCAGAAGTGCAATGATTTGTTCTGTTCCGGATCAAAATGTGACATGTCTCCATGGTTTGGTGTGGACCACTCTATACGCAAAAATTCAAAGACATATCTACAGCCGCTATAGGCTATAATAGGTATGACTTCTATCAGTGAAATGCAATGTCACATGATCACTGGGAGAGCAAGTACCGACACCGCTGGAACAGCGCCGGCACCAGAAGTGAGTATAGGTGTTATCTTTCAAGGGGTGAACATAGAAATTGAGAAGGGATTGTCCAAGTAGTGGATAACCCTTTTAAGAAAAGACATATTCGTACCAAAGGCCTAACAATGAAGTTCACTGTTTAATATGATGTGACTAAAACAGAATTAGAATAGCAAGGGAAAACTATCAGTTTTTGATGGGATGCAAAATCAGGTAGGCACCGATGACCACAGCTTTTAGTTTTACATGTCAGGTTCCGTCTGAACCCTGCTACTATAGTGACATGGGTGAAGATTTCTTTATTCTAATAAGGTATTTTATGTGATTTATAAATCTAATGGATACATGTTATACAGTTGTGTGAAAAAATGTTTGCCCCTTCCTGATTTCCTATTTTTTGCATGTTTGTCACACTTAAATGTTTCAGATCACAAAACAAATGTAAATATTAGATAACACAAGTAAACACAAATGCAGTTTTTAAATGAAGGTCTTTATTGTTAACTGAAAAGGAAATCTGAACCTATAGGGCCCTGTGTTAAAAAGTGATTCCCCCCCCTTTAAAACATAAATTTACAGTGGTTTATCACATCTTTGGGAAGCTGTGTTCAAATTTCCTAGCCACACGCAGGCCTGATTACTGCCAAACCTGTTCTCAATCAAGAAATCACTTATAAAGGACCTGAATGACAAAGTGAAGTAGACCAAAAGTTCCTCAAAAGTTAGACATCATGCCGCAATCCAAAGAAAGTCTGAAACAAATGAGAAACAAAGTAATTGAGATAAAGTCATTTCCCAATCTTTGGAACTCCAGCGAGCCACAGTGAGAGCCATTATCCACAAATGGCGAAAACATGGAACAGTGGTGAGCCTTCCCAGGAATGTCTGGCTGAACAAAATTACCCCTAAGGCTCGTCTCAGTTTTGACAGAAAATATCTTGATGATCCCCAAGACTTTTGGGAGAATACTCTGTGGACTGACAAGACCAAAAGTTGAAGGTTTTGGATAGTGTATGTCACATAACATTTGGCGTAGAAGTAATACAGCATTTCAGAAAAGGAACATCACACCAACAGTAAAATATGGTGGTGGTAGTGTGATGGTCTGGGGCTATTTGCTGATTCAGGACATGGAAGACTTGCTGTGGTAAATGGAACCATGAATTTTGATGTCTATCAAAAATGCTGATGAAGAATGTGCAGCCATCTGATCGTGACCTCAAGCTGAAGCGCACTTGGGTTATGCAGCAGGACAATGATCCAAAACACACCAGCAAGTTCACCTTTGAATTGCGTTAGGAAAACAAAATTAAGACCTTAACCTGATTGAGATGCTGTGGTATGACCTTAAAAAGGCGGTTCATGCTCGGAAATGCTCCAATGCAGCTGAATTACAACAATTCTGCAAAGACCAGTGGGCCAAAATTCCTCAAGAGCGTTGTAAAAGACTCATTGCAAGTTATTGGAAACCCTTGATTGCAGTTGTTGCTGCTAAGGATGGCCCAACCAGTTATCAGGCTTAGGGGACAATTCCCTTTTTCCAAAGGGCCCTGTAGGTTTGGATTTCTTTTTCCCTTAATAACAAAGAACTTCATTTAAAAACTGCATTGTGTGTTTACTTGAGTTATCCTTGTCTACTATTTAAATTTGTTTGGTGATCTGAAACATTTAAGTGTGACAAACATGGAAAAGAATAGAAAACCAGGAAGGGGCAAACACTTTTTCACACAACTTTATTTGCATGTTTGATTACACAAAACATAATATACTCATGGAACTGAGTTTTACAAAAATGCTCCTGTATTTAGATCTTGCTGTCACGTATTTATTGTCACGTTCCTTGATGTATTTTTTTAATACCCTCTCAGAACATCCACCTAACACTCATGTACAAGAGAATCCAGCAATTAAGCTACTGGGCATATGTAACAGCTGGCAATAGGCACACCAGGTGGACGTTCTGACAAGGAATCAAAATAACACCAGGGGGCGCCATAACATGTATGTCACAGTAATATGTAGACACAGTAACATTTTTTACATAAATCTGATTATGTTTTGCCTGATCATTATACTTGTTGGTTAACTTTGAAATATTTCATAGTTCAAATCTATTAGCTTATACCTGCAACTAGCTAACTTCTGAAGAAATATAGAGATCCGATGACTGGAGAATTTAGCATATGTGACAATAATAATAATCACAATAATAATAAATGGACCAGCAGCTTAATATTATTGGTGTGAGCAGAAGAAAAGTATAAGTGACATTGCCAGGCTAAGCTATGTTCCATGGTGCATTACACGGCAATGAGATTACCTTGTGAATCAGAATGGGGAACCGGCAACATATTTTATTTTTAAAAAGTCCTAATTCCTCTTTATGTATTCGGCTGATAGTGCGGGTTTACAGAGTCATACATCTGACACCATGCTGCCCAAAATTATATTCCCCAATTAGAGACTACAAACTATCGGTGTAGGTACGTGAATATACAATATGACTACCACTGCTACGCTACTGCATACTACTTTATAAATCATTTATATACACTACTACCTTGATGGTATACAATATTAGGGTAGCGGTATATACGCAATACATTCATACTGCTGCCAAATTACTAAATACCACAAGTTGCCCCAGAGCTGCTTGCTAGTCACATGAGGCAAGAAACTGTTTTGTGCGGCTCATGGCTTTTCCGGACCTCAACAGACAGTTGCCTAGGTCCAGGACTTTCATGAGTTCATGTCTGATTGCAGATATTGGCACAGGAAGAGACACTTCACACATTTTATGGGTTGCTTAGTGGTTTTTCATGTATAGTTTGAATTTAATGGTCTTTTTCTGACCTCCTCCGAGTGGATTTATGACCTGTGACCACATCAAAGTTTAATTTGAAGGGAGACAAATAGCCTTTAAAGAAGCACTCCCATTACGTTTTTTATTAAGTAAATGCATGTAATGTAGTGTGAGTGTATTAATATATTCACCTACTGCGCTGTTCTTCTACGCTTCTGTGACATCACTGCAATTGAGACTAGCCGGTTCACTCTGTGCGCTATGTGTGAGCTAGAAGTCTCTTTTACAATGAAAGTCTATGGAGCCTCGTTCTGACGCTCCATAGGATTAAATTGTAAAAGTCACTTTACATTCACACAGAGCACAGCGTTACCCAGAGTCTGCTGAGGGGTGACGTCACTGAGAAGTGGAGCAGAACAGAACTGGATCCCAGAGAGCAGTGGTAGGTGAGTACATTAGTACGCTCACACTACATTACATGCATTCACTTAATAAAAAAACGTTATGGGAGTGCTTCTTTAAAGGGTTCAGTCGCCACAGAGATGTTGCATCTCACCGAGAGGTGTGACACCTGACTCTCAGGTAAGGAGGAAGCACACCTAAGGCTCCACACTTGCATCCAACACACCATGCCAGCTGAGCATACGGACGTACCCTTCGGGAGGATGGTCTGACTCAGCCTGGTTAGCAAAGGGTGTATACATGGGTGGGTGGAGTTAGCTGCAGCACTTAGGCTGTGTGGTAGATTAGAGAGCAGCCAGTCGGAGACTGAGGCTTCGCTTGAGTACACCTCAGGAAGCAACTGCT
The DNA here is from genome assembly GCA_033576555.1 of Oophaga sylvatica. Lineage (NCBI taxonomy): Eukaryota > Metazoa > Chordata > Amphibia > Anura > Dendrobatidae > Oophaga > Oophaga sylvatica. Next base: position 704,322,704 of record JARQOD010000001.1, read on the forward strand.
AGAGTCAGCGAAAGGGTCCGAAAAGGCACGGACGTTGGTTTATCCATCCGTGGCCCCCATCCTGAAGAAGGAAGGACCAAGGCCATCAGGGCACGGCCCCTAGACTAGTGGGAAAGCTTCAAGCCCTGCTAGTTAGCCGACGGCTCTGATCACTTTATGGGTCATTGCCACCAACCACCAGCATCTCTACAGAAAGGCGGCACTACGGGGTCAAGTACGCACAGATATAGGATTGATCTGTTGACCGAAAGGGCTCACAGCTTCTGGAACTGAGAGTTTGCATGGTGAGGTGCTAGGAAGTAGAAAGGAGTAAGAGCACAGAGAGTGAAGGCCAGAAAGGAACATACTGAGAGCGAGTCCTGCGTAGTGTGACCAATCTACCTGAAGGTTGCTGGACCACTCATCCGGAGGACACAGTGCCAAGTGGGCCTCTGTATTACCGGTGACAGAACTGTGAGTAAAAACCCTGAAACTGCACTTGGACTGTCTTCCTGATTATTCCAGCGTCGCACATTCCTCTCTGCTACATCCATAAGCACCATTCCTTCACTACCACATCTATCTGCCTTGGAAGGACACAGCCTCACCTGTAGGAGGTTTACCATCTAGCTGCACAACACCATCCCTCCCAGAGGACCTGCACAGCAGCGCTGCTCACCCTGACCAGATACTACAGGTGGCGTCACGAATCACTATACGAACATTATCCCCTGTAAATATAAATCCTCTTTTTGGGTGAGCGCCCAGGGCCACGGACCGAGTCGTGGCCGCCGTGACATCCCCCATAGAAGTCGACGGGCTCCGTGCCGAGTACCCCATGGCCCTGGCGGGCGACTCACTAACATCTTGATTCCAGGGATGTATCACTAACTTGGCTCCTCTGCAGTTTGGACAAAATCACTGTTTTATCTGCAGGAGATCTAGCAGTTCTCTGAATGCTGATCCCTGTATAACCCTCCCACACTAATGATTGACAGCTTTCTGTGTACACTGTCAATTGGCAGAAAGCTGCTAATCAGTTGTAAAGGCGGGGTTACACAGAGCAGGAAGACTACATGGCCTGAGACAACTAGTCCTTTAGTGATAATCCCCTGCTGATAAAATACTGATTTTATTGAAACAACAGCACACAGCTCAGTAAGTGACACATTGCTGGAATCAGGGTCTCTGGCCCTACACCATGCTGCTCTCAGATTATATAGCAAAATCTGCTTATCACTATTCTGGCTCTCAAACGTCATTTAAGTAGGGTAGAAGTATATAGTATATATAGTATTACTGCCTTGATACTATACTGTATATTGCTCTCCACTGAACCTGTGATGTATTTTTTCTCCCGATCAGTGCAGGCCTCACAGCTTGGATTGGCTCTTCTTAAAAGTCAACTATGGAAAGATAAAGCTTTGTAGCCCATCACCGTCTGTTATATGAAAATGTGCTTATTCAGATGTGTAGGGTAGGGGTGTATGCATATTGAATACACGCTATGACGCTTCCCCAAGATGCAGTCATAGTAAGAAATGCCTTTGGGGATTAGCACCCCTGAGGTACAGGACAAAAGAAGAAAACATCTTTATTTACCTCAGTCAGACGGCATATTGATTTTTTTTGCAAGTAGCAATCACAGCTGACAGCTACTGAGAAAAAAGAAAAGTCATGCATATATAGGTCAGAGAAGTTTGTCAGAAGGGAATGTATACTCTGAGATGAGTTAGTACACTGCACTGCGAGGTATTCTCATGGTAAAGGACAAATCTCTATGGGCTGATTAGAATTTAGCGATTCAGTTTAGCTGTTCTTTGCACCTGGGGGCCTTATAAAAATGCTGGTGATGTGCAATATCTGTAGCATCTTCCATGCATCCCATTAAGATGACTTGAAAAACACAGGAGCTGTATAACAAGCATGGATGCCAACTGATACTCATTACTATGTTCAGTACCCGGTTTAGAAAAAACATCACCGCTATGAAACCATCAATATTCAGAAGGAATAATCCTGAAAATGACCTGATAGGGGACTCTCATCATCATTCACATCTTCCTCCTCTCTGAAATTACCATAAAGGACGTGGTCTCTTTAGAATTTCACTAGTTACTTTCTTATCTCTTACAAGTTATTATACAGAGCGACTGGTGTCTACAATCACTACCACCTTCGATGCACATTGGTCATGCAAGTGTCCTTCATCTGCTAATCCTATGCCTAAAAAATAATGCATGATTAATAAAGCTGGGATTTCACTGAGCCCCATAGCCACAGAAATCTGGCACATAAGACATAGACTAGGGACACCACATGCTCTGGACTGCTGAGCCCAAATGCGTAAGCCAAGGACACCATTCAAGACCTTGCGTAAGAAGAGACGTTAATAGAGAATCTATCTACAGTACTTTTCTAAGTAACTACAAAGGAGGAAAAAACTCTCTTGATCAAGTTCCCAGTTATCACAAAAAGATGGACCTCTTGCTACCTCTATGGATAAGCGCTGTCAGGCTTAGGCTAGGGTCACACCAGTGTATACAGTTGTGTGAAAAAGAGTTTGCCCCCTGCTTGATTTCTTATTCTTTTCCATGTTTGTCACACATAAATGGTTCAGATCACCAAACAAATTTAAATATTAGACCAAGATAACACAAGAAACCACAAAATGCAGCTTTTAAATGAAGGTCTTTATTATGAAGGGAAAAAGAAATCCAAACCTACAGGGCCCTGTGGTAAAAAGTGATTGCCCCTAAACCTAATAACTGGTTGGGCCTCCCTTAGCAGCAACAACTGCAATCAAGCGTTTGCGATAACCCGCAATGAGTCTTTTACAACGCTCTGGAGGAATTTTGGCCCACTAATCTTTGCAGAATTGTTTTAATTCAGCCACATCGGAAGGTTTCCGAGCATGATCCGCCTTTTTAAGGTTATACCGCAGTATCTCAATCGGATTAAGGTCAGGACTTTGGCTGGCCACTCCAAAATCTTAATTTTGTTTTTCTTAGGCCATGTAGAGGTGGACTTGCTGGTGTGTTTTGGATTATTGCCCTGCTGCATAACCCAAGTGTGCTTAAGCTTGAGGTCAAGAACAGATAGCCAGACATTCTCCTTCAGGATATTTGTCAGACAGAAGAATTCATAGTCCACAGCAAGTCTTCCAGGTCCTGAAGCAGCAAAACAGCCCCAGACCATCACTATAACACTATTATACTTTACTATTGGTATGATGTTCCTTTTCTGAAATGCTGTGTAACTTCTACAACAGATTTAATGTCAGTCCAAAAGTCTTGGGGATCATCAAGATGTTTTCTGGCGAAACTGAGACAAGCCTTTATTTTCTTATTGCTCAGCAGTGATTTTTGTCTTGAAACTCTGCCATGCAGGCAATTTTTGCCTCTTTCGTATGGTGGAATCATGAACACCGACCTTAACTGAGGCAACTGAGGCCTGCAATTTTTTGTATGTTGTTGTGGGGTCTTTTGTGACCTCTTGGATGAGTCATTGCTACTTTCTTGGGCTAATTCTGGTCGGCTCTCACTATGGTTCATTGGAGTCCCAAAGCTTTTGAAATGGTTTTATAACCTTTTCCAGAATGATCGATCTCAATTTCATTTGTTCCAGAATTTCTTTGGTTCGCAGCATGATGTCTAGATTTTGAGCATCTTTTGGTCTACTTCACTTTGTCATGCAAGTCCTATTTAAGTGATTTCTTGATTGAGAACAGGTGTGGCAGTAATCAGACCTGGGTGAAGATAGGGAGTTTGAACTCGTGTTCCCAAAGATGTTCCCCCCCACAGTTAATTTATGTTTTAAGATGGGGGGAGGACAATCACTTTTTCACACTGGGCTCTGTGGGTTTGGATTTCTTTTTCCCTTAATAATGAAGACCTTCATTTAAAAACTACATTTTATGTTTACTTGTGTTATCTTTGCCTAATATTTAAATTTATTTGGTGATCTGAAACATTTAAGTGTGACAAACATGCAAAAGAATAAGAAATCTGGAAGGGGGCAAACACTTTTTCACACAACTGAATATACTCTCATCCAAAAGAATTGTGACAATTATGCTAATAACAGTCTGAAAAAACCCTAATCACAGTGTCAGCATACTGTAATTCGATTTTTTTGGATGAAGAAAAGATTGGAAAAAAATTCTCCCTGTTCTCCATTCTGTCAGTCGGTGGAAATAGGATTGCTCTTATATGTCATCCAAGTGTGGTCTGATGTTTTCTATTAAGTCATTAATTTGCATGGCCAAGTGCGATCCAACTTGGGCATGCCGTGATTTTATCCTCGGACCAAGATTGGAGATGTGGTCGGCCCCATAGAATAACATTGATCTGAGTGCGATCCAATGTTTTGTCTGACTGCACTCAAACCGAAAATACGGTCATGTGCAGGAGCCCATACAATCAGGCCTTCAACACATCTCTCGATAGATTATATTTGGTTCCTTTTTGGGGTTTGGAGTGGAATAAAAGTGAGGTCGCAACTAGGGACTGCACAATACGTTAAAGAAGCATTTCCTGTCATAAGATGTCCTCCTCGCGGCCGCAGTATTGTTCATTTTGTTCGCATTACTGCTTGCTCTGGGGTTACCATGGAATCAATAATGATTTCCATTCATAACAGTGCAGGTCACATGACAGGAAGTCCATGAAAAGAATCCATTTGATGCTACCTTGGCAACCACACAGCAAGCAGTAAACAGTATTCTTGCATCAGGAAGTACAGTATCCCTTTAAGGGAAAGCAATTTAATGATTTATAAAGTAATCAGAAGAAGAAAACCAACAGTGTAGTCAGACATATCATGGTCAGTGTGGTGTACACAGGTGGACCATAAATATAGATGCTCGGGAACAAAGCACCGCGCTGAATCATAGTGAACATGTACTTCACATTTCTTGACATTGCAATCGAGTATATAACACGACCAAAGCAATCTTGTTGTATTTTATTTTCTTAAACACCATTTTTTCCGTTTTCAGCACAAAATGTTTAACAGTGTGTAGTCAGTATGGCAGTTTTATCAATACTGGTCCCGGGATTAAGGCCTGTTTTACACGTCCTGATACTTCCGGTACTGGAAAAAACCGGTACCGGAGATATCAGTGTCCGTGTGTCCGAGTGTGTAATTCGTGCAGCACACGTGTGGCAACCATGCGCCGCATCAGTACCACACGGACGGCCGCCGGAGAAGAAGCGCTACTGTAAGCGCTGTTCCCCGGCGGCAGGTGCTGAACGCAGCTTTCATCCATTCTACCCTGCTCTGCCAGCGATCAGCGCGAGCAGAGGAGAATGAATTAATGAGACGCTGTGGCCGCAGGCTCAGTGACTAGTAGTGACGTCGCTGAGTCTGTGCTCGTTGTCAGCATGAACTCCTGTGACCTCAGGACCGTGGGAAAATGCAAGTGATGAGGTCACGGCGGTTCAAGTTCTGTCACAGTGACCTCATCACTGTTCAAAACAGCTGACATGTCCCGGAAAAGATGTGGGCTCAGCGCCGGAGCACACATCAAAGGCAGGAAGTCTGACATCGGTGTACTGTTACGCCCAATGTCAGAAAGGTGTTAAACTTCTCATTTTTATGCCCTTAAATAGAGAGTTATGTCCACAAAATAGTTAATAAATAACATTTCCCACACGTCTACTTTACATCAGCACAATTTTTGAAACATCATTTTTTTGTTAGATAGTTAGAAGGGTTAAATGTTGACCAGTGATTTCTCATTTTCCAACAAAATTTACAAAATCATTTGTTTCAGGGAACATGTCACATTTGAAGTGACTTTAAGGGATCTACTGTTTATGACAGAAAATACAAAAAGTAACATCATTTGGAAAACTGCACCCCTGAAGATGCTCAAAATCACATTCAAGAAGTTTATTAACCCTTCATGTGCTTCACGGGACTTTTTGGAATGTGGAAAAAAAAAATGAACATTTAACTTGCTAGGTTAATTAGCGGACAGCATGTCGCGTTTGGAGAACCCCTGATGTACCTTAAGAAGCGCTACTGTAAGCGCTGTTCCCCGGCGGCAGGTGCTGAACGCAGCTTTCATCCATTCTACCCTGCTCTGCCAGCGATCAGCGCGAGCAGAGGAGAATGAATTAATGAGACGCTGTGGCCGCAGGCTCAGTGACTAGTAGTGACGTCGCTGAGTCTGTGCTCGTTGTCAGCATGAACTCCTGTGACCTCAGGACCGTGGGAAAATGCAAGTGATGAGGTCACGGCGGTTCAAGTTCTGTCACAGTGACCTCATCACTGTTCAAAACAGCTGACATGTCCCGGAAAAGATGTGGGCTCAGCGCCGGAGCACACATCAAAGGCAGGAAGTCTGACATCGGTGTACTGTTACGCCCAATGTCAGAAAGGTGTTAAACTTCTCATTTTTATGCCCTTAAATAGAGAGTTATGTCACACAAAATAGTTAATAACATTTCCCACACGTCTACTTTACATCAGCACAATTTTTGAAACATCATTTTTTTGTTAGATAGTTAGAAGGGTTAAATGTTGACCAGTGATTTCTCATTTTCCAACAAAATTTACAAAATCATTTGTTTCAGGGAACATGTCACATTTGAAGTGACTTTAAGGGATCTACTGTTTATGACAGAAAATACAAAAAGTGACATCATTTGAAAACTGCACCCCTGAAGATGCTCAAAATCACATTCAAGAAGTTTATTAACCCTTCATGTGCTTCACGGGACTTTTTGGAATGTGGAAAAAAAAAATGAACATTTAACTTGCTAGGTTAATTAGCGGACAGCATGTCGCGTTTGGAGAACCCCTGATGTACCTTAAGAGTGGAATCCACCCACAATTGACACCATTTTGGAGACTAGACCCCTCAGGGAACCTATCTAGATGTATGGTGAGCACCTTCAACCCCCAGGTGCATCACAGAAGTTAAGGGTATGCCACACTAAACAACGTCGCTAACAAGATCGCTAAAAAAACGTCACTATTTAGCGATCTCGTTAGTGACGTTGTTATGTGTGGCATCTAGCGACGACGTGGCCCCTGCTGAGATCCTGCTGTGATCTCGTTCATCTCAGCGATCGTTCGGGACCCTATTTTTATCGCCGGCGTCCCGCTGGTAAGTATATATCGCTGAGTGTGGCACCTTTTTTTTAGCGATTTAGCGGTATTTTGTACTGCTAAAGTCGTTAAGGAGATCGCTAACCGCGATAGCGTCCTTAACGACATCGCTAAATTAGGCCACTACTAGCGATATTAAAACGATCCCGCTAGCGATCTCATTAGTATGCGACGCTAACGAGATCGTTAGAGGGATCGTGTAGTGTGGCAGTACCTTCAAATGCTTTTTAGCCCAAATTTTGCATTTTCACAATGGTAACAGGAGAAATTTCACTGAAAAAATTTTTGCGCAATTGATCCTGAGCACGCTGATGCCCAATATGTGGAGGAAAACTACTGTCTGGGCACACAACAGGGCTTGGAAGGGAAGGAGTGCCATTTGACTTTTTGAAAGCAAAATTTGCTTGAATTAGAGGGCCCGCCATGTCGCATTTGGAGGGCCCCGCATGTGCCTAAACAGTGGAAACCCCCCACAGGTGACACCATTTTGGTAACTAGACCCCTCAGGGAACTCATCTAGATGTGTGGTGAGCATCTTTAACAACCAGGTGCTTCACAGAAGTTTATAGTGTCGAGCCATTAAAATAAAAAAAATCTAATTTTTCCCACAAAAATGTTATTTTTGCCCCAATTTTTTATTTTCACAAGCGTAACAGGAAAAAATGGAACCTAAAATTTGTTGTTCGATTTCTCCTGATTATGCTGATACCCATATGTGGTCGAAAACTACTTTTGAGGCACAGTGCAAAGCTCAGAAGGGAAGAAGCGCCAAAGTGGAGTTTAGATTTTGCTGCATTGGTTTGAGGTTCCCATGTCGCATTGGCAGAACCCCTGAGATGCCAGACACCACTTTCCAAACTACACCTCTCAATGAATTCATCTTAGGGTGCAGTGATCATATTGGCACCACAGGTGGGTCACACAATTTTATACCATTGGGCAGTGAAGAAACAAATAATTACATTTTTACCACCAAAATTTTGTTTTAGCCCCAGATTTTACATTTTCACACTGGGAAATGGGTAAAATGGCACCAAAATGTGTCTCACAATTTCTGCTGAATGTGGAAAAACCCCATATGTGGCTGTACAGTACTGCTTAGCTACACGGCGAGACTCGAGAGGAAAGGAGCGTTATTTGCCTCCTGGAGAGCAGATTTTCCTAAAATAGTTTGCAGACTCCATAACCAGAGCCCCTAAGTGCTAGAAGAGCAGAATCCCCCCTCAAGTGACCCCATTTGGGAATTTATCTACAAATGTAGTGACGATTTCGACTACATGGGTGTTTTCCAGAAACAAGCAGCAGTGGATGTTGCTGAGTAAAAATTGCAAGCTGCTGTTGTGGTGACCAGTACGTTGTAGTGACCAGTACGCTATGCCCATCTCATGATTCTGGAGACATGCACCCATAAATTAGGTGAGCTCTCATTGCTACAGAAATGCCAAACATTTGGACGCCTAATGTGGTTTAGGCACACTGGGCTCAGAAGGGAGGGAGGCATTTGGATTTGGGAGCCCAGAATTTCCTGAATTTGCTTTGGTGAGTGAGGAGCCATTTTGCTTTTCCACAGCCTTTGTACTACCAGTAATGTGGAGGACCCCTATATTTCCATTTATAAATGACAGACCTGAAAGGGTTTTTTTTTGTGGATCGAGTTGAAGCTTTTATTGGGAACATTTTACATAACGTTTGGGATCACATTTAACCTGTGCTCTATACCGAGTACTTTCTTTGGGGTTTTCATCTAAATTGCCGAGTAACGTGATTTAGATGAAACTCCAGAAGAATCCATTCACTATAATGAGGCAGCAGAGTTGCCTTTTTTTTGTCCTTTTTTTCAGAAGTGCACAAAACTCTGTCGGACTGCATTTTTATACACGCCTAAAAAGATGAACACCACCGGATCACAGGCCAGACTGCGTCCACAGTGTCTCCATCTGTCTTATTATAGGGAGTCTTCCGCCGGGGGTTCCGTCTGAATGACGTATTTCAGAGATTTACATGGAAATCCCGGTGTAAGCGCTCAGCGCAAAGTGCAGGATAAATGAAAGCAGAGCTTTACTGCGATCTTTTTGAGGCAGAATGAATAAATCAACAGCAGGCGAAGAACAGGTTTTATATATTTTTACACCATTCCTCATGCGGTGTAAGTGATTAGACACCTTTATTCTTCAGGACAGTGCGATTTCAGTGATATGAGATTTATATTGAGTTTTTCTGTTTGGCTGCTGTCAAACACTAAAAAAGTTTTTTTTTGTAAAACTAGTTTTTGCATCACCATATTTTTAGAACTATAATTTTTCCATATTTCAGCCGACAGAGTTGTATGAGGGCTAGATTTTTACGGGACAAGTTGACGTTTTTATTGCTCCCATTTTCGGACACATGACATTTTTTGATCACTTTCTATTCTGAATTTTGGAGGCAGAATGAACAAAACCCAGCAATATAGGAATTGTTTTTTGTTTTTTCTTATGTCATTCCATGTGTGGTAAACTGATAAGGAAGCTTTATTCTTCGGGTCAGTATGATTACAGCGATACCATATTTATATCATTTTTTTATGTTTTGGTGCTTTTACACAATAAAAACTATTTTATAGAAAAAAAATAATTATTTTTGCATTGCTTTATACTGAGAGCTATAATTTTTGTATTTTTCAGCTAAAGGAGCTATATAGCAGATTGTTTTTTGAAGGACAAGATGACCTTTTCATCGATACCACTTTAATTTACATTCATCTTTTTGATCACATTTTATTCCATTTTTTTGTTCGATGGTATGATGATTGTTTTTTGTCTCATTTTTTATTTTTTTGCGGTGTTCACTAAAGGAGTTAACTAGTGGGACAGTTTTATAGGTCGGGTCATTCTGGACTTGGTGATACCAAATATGTGTACTTTTTTCATAGTAATATTTATTTATGGGTACAATGTATGGTATATAAATTTTTAAAATTATTTTGTGATTTTTTTTTAATATTTTTTACATTTATTTTCACTTTTTCCCACTATGGGACTTTCACTTTTTGCAGTCTGATCGCTTGTAAAGCATAGCAAAGCAGGAGCTTTGAGGCTTTCAAAGCCATGGTGCCGCTATAAGACCAGGGTCACACTTGCGAGTTCAATGCGACAAACTCATGCGAGTCTCTCACATCAATACCCGGCACTGCCACCGGCACTCGGACCGGAGTATGTGGCTGCATGTATTTCTGTCCCGAGTGCCCGTTATTGATGCGAGAGACTCACGCGAGTTTCCCGCATTGCACTCACAAGTGTGACCCTGACTAAGAAGTGACTTCATCATTCTTCAGGCTGCTTCAATTTGGAAGCCACTCACTAGTTTATACTCGTATATACAGTTAAAAAAAAAAACGGCGGCAAAAGCTTTGCAAAAGCGATCAAACAGGCGCCAAAAAGACGCTTCAGAAAAAATACCACCAGCGTTTTCCTGAAGCGTCTTTATATTGGAACAGAAAACTTGGAAACCTGGAACTTTTTGCACAAAGTTTTTTTCTCTAGTGAAAGCAATGAACAAAACAAACAATGGACAAAAAAAAAAGCTCCTATGAGGCTGAGGGAAAGATTTTTTTTTTCCCCTGCATTGCAGATTTTACTCTGCAAATCTCTGGCAAATCCACAGCAATTCTGAATGTGGATTTTGCCACATTTCAATGGATTCATTGCAAAGGCTGAAATTGGCAAAGTTTGTGCAACATAACTACAATTCCACACCAAAATACGATCAAAAATTTTACAGAAATTCTGACACCTGAACTCAGCATCAATTGCCATTTCAAAATACAAAATATCTTAACCGGGCTGTCCTGACATACTATCCAATAGTGTGTCAGCTTATGTCCTGATAGTTTTGAGGTTATTTAAATGAAAATGAAATAAAAACACAGTCATTTTTGACAAATCAGGACCAAGCGCACAATTTGACAGTGACACATAAATAGACCCGTAGACATTAAGGAGTTTGGGTCTTGGTAGGATCCCACATAGTGGTCGTCACATTCCAACTGTACAGTCATGGCCAAAAGTTTTGAGAATGACATAAATATTATATTTTCACATGATCTGCTGCCCTCTGGTTTTTATGTGTGTTTGACAGATGTTTTTATCACAGACAGAAATATAATTGCAAACATATGAGTAACAAAAGCTTATATTGACAGTTAGAATGAGTTAATGCAGCAAGTCAATATTTGCAGTGTTGACCCTTCTTCTTCAGGACCTCTGCAATTCTCCCTGGCATGCTCTCAATCAACTTCTGGACCAAATCCTGACTGATAGCAGTCCATTCTTGCACAATCAATGCTTTCATTTTGTCAGAATTTTTAGATTTTTGTTTGTCCACCCGTCTCTTGATGATTGACCACAAGTTCTCAATGGGATTAAGATCTGGGGTGTTTCCAGGCCATGGACCCAAAATCTCTATGTTTTGTTCCCTGAGCCATTTAGTTATCACCTTTGCTTTATGGCAAGGTGCTCCATCATGCTGGAAAAGGCATTGTTGATCGCCAAACTGCTCTTGGAGGGTTGGGAGAAGTTGCTCTTGGAGGACATTCTGGTACCATTCTTTATTCATGGCTGTGTTTTTAGGCAAGACTGTGAGAGAGCCGATTCCCTTGGCTGAGAAGCAACCCCACACATGAATGGTTTCAGGATGCTTAACAGTTGGCATAAGACAAGACTGGTGGTAGCGCTCACCTTGTCTTCTCCGAATGAGGCGTTTTCCTGATGTCCCAAACAATCGAAAAGGGGATTCATCAGAGAAAATAACTTTACCCCAGTCCTCAGCAGTCCACTGCCTGTACCTTTTGCAGAATATCAGTCTGTCCATGATGTTTTTTCTGGAGAGAAGTGGCTTCTTTGCTGCCCTCCTTGAGACCAGGCCTTGCTCCAAGAGTCTCCGCCTCACAGTGCGTGCAGATGCACTCACACCTGCTTGCTGCCATTCCTGAGCAAGCTCTGCACTGCTTGTAGCCCGATCCCGCAGCTGAAACACTTTTAAGAGACGGTCCTGGCGCTTGCTGGTCTTTCTTGGGCGCCCTGAAGTCTTTTTGGCAACAATGGAACCTCTCTCCTTGAAGTTCTTGATGATGCGATATATTGTTGACTGAGTTGCAATCTTTCTAGCTGCGATACTCTTCCCTGTTAGGCCATTTTTGTGCATTGCAATGATGACTGCACGTGTTTATTTAGAGATAACCATGGTTAACAGAAGAGAAACAATGATGCCAAGCACCAGCCTCCTTTTAAAGTGTCTAGTGGTGTCATTCTTACTTAATCATGACAGATTGATCTCCAGCCATGTCCTCATCAACACCCACACCTGTGTTAATGGAGCAATCACTGAAAAGAGGTTAGCTGGTCCTTTTAAGGCAGGGTTGCAATGATGTTGAAATGTGTTTTGGGGGATAAAGTTCATTTTCTAGCCAAATATTGACTTTGCAAGTAATTGCTGTTAAACTGATCACTCTTTATAACATTCTGGAGTATATGCAAATTGCCATTAGAAAAAGTGAAGCAGTAGACTTTGTAAAAATTAATATTTGAGTCATTCTCAAAACTTTTGTCCATGACTGTACAGCCGAGAGGTGTCTTAGCGGCCTTGGAATAGATTGTTAGACATTGAATATGAATTTATTTCTTAATATTAATACATGCATAGTTGTGCAAATATCATAGGGTCTTTTAGTAATAAGCAATCAATTCACACTCAAATTTTAATAATCCAATTCAAAGTAGCAGTAATTTTCATGTCATGGTCGCTCCGCGGTCACCTCTAGGCTCCCCCATGACAGCACAATGGTAAATATGTTATAAATGGAGAAAATATACATAATGCAACATTAGTTCAGAAAGATCAGATCCAGCTGTGGCATTACTGCTGTGTGCAAATGAAGCTTTACCCATGGCTGCCTATAGTGGTTTTAATGGCATGCTTTATACTTGTCACATAAACATCATGCTATTATTTGATAAGTCAATCTGAGCAGTGAACACACGGAAGACTCTGTCACTTCTTTGTACACTATGTGGGTAGACAGACCAGGGAACTGCTTCGGGTAACCATTTAAAGGGTGTCAAATCAGCTGCAACACATTTCCATGGTTTATTTGTTTCCCTCTGGATCAACACTGATAATTCCTCATAAACTTAGACCTAACTTTTTTTTGTCTTTTCAGGCTAAAAAAATGTAAAGAATAAATATATCTGATCATTGGCTATCTGTCCTGATTCTGCCATAAACATACACGTTCGGCTAGACCAAAGAGGACGCTACGCAGCTGACAATTTTGTACCTGTTTATTTCCAGGAACAAACAATATTCAAGCAGGAAAAATTACAAAGGCTTAGATTAGTTTCTTTCCTTAAAGGGAATCTGTCACCAGGATTTCACCACCTAGAGTCCTAGACTATATATGCCTGTAGCTCTATCAAAGACAAGTCCAGTAATACCTTTACATGGCTAGTCCGTTCCTCCATTACTGAGAAATCTGCATTTTAATTGGCATGAGGCTGTAGATCTGAAGCCTCTGTCACTCCAGCTCTTTTCCATCCTTAACCTGAAGTCACTCAGCTTATAGGTTGTCAGTCAAGCAGGACGAGGAAGCTCTGTGTGTGGAATAGAGCTGGAGTGACAGAGGCTTCAGATTTACAAACAGTTCTTCAGCCTCATTTGCATATCAATTCAAACGCTGATTTCTCAGTAACAAGGGAAAGGACTGGCCATGTAATGTTATTGCTGGACTTTTCTTTGAAAGAGCTATATGTGCATTTAAATCGTTTGGGGAGCGAAATCCAGCTGACAGACTCCCTTTAAATGCAGACATTGTAGGACACTCCATATACATTAGATTGTAGTTGAATCTGCTGACAACTGATTTATATGGTCAGCCTAAAGTCGTCTATGTCAATTAGCCTGATATAGGTGGAACGTGTCTTATTTAGCGGGATCTGTCAGGGATCTTCATGCATGGAGGCTGTTGTGAGAGAAAGAAACGAGTGAAATGAATCAGTCATGTTTGATTTTTTTCAGCTGATCTTGTGCCTGAAGCTGCTTCGGAGCAGTGCCTGGCAGCCATCCTCCCTCCTATCTACATACAAATTAATATGCACTTTCTGCCTAGCTGAATATGCATATTAATTGGGGGGCTGTCAATGATGATAATTGCCAGCTGAACAACTTTGGACCACCACTTGTCATATGCTTTTAGGCATCTTAATCTTTCTGAAGAAGACTGAAATTGTTAAATATACACTTTCTAATGAATCGCACACACGAACCCATAACAGTTATAGATGCTGTATTGTGAAACATCTATTTGCCTTAATGCCTATATAGCGCCATTGTCGTTACTAAATCACCTGTTGTGCTATGTGGCCCAGCTTCGCAAGGCACACATATCTTCTGGAAAATGCACAGGAAGGTAACTGTAAAGCTTGATATTCATTCACGCACACTTCTCAGCATTGCCACTAGAGGCATATCAGACTACTTAGTAGTGTGACTTAGCAAAGTTAGTCAGTCAAGCTCTGGGTGGCTCAGGAGTGAGTCATCCCATTCAAGTTCCTGTCTTTGGACAGAGAAGTTCAGTTTAGATCAGATTCCAGTCAGACAGACGGAGGGAGAGGAGAGAAGTCTGAATCCTGACCGAGCTTGTGTAGCTCATCTGACAAGAAAGTGGAGGCTAGTACGGGTGAAGTGAATCATCCTAGCCTAGTCAGAGCTACCCCTTAACCTGCTACTCAGAACAAGCTGCCTGTGTTCCTAAGAAAGAAGGAAGGAAAGGAATTACAGCAGTTATACCAACGAGTCAACTGAGAACAGGTCAGTGAGCACTGAAGGAGAGCTGACCTTGGCACGATTGCTACACGTGCTTATGTTAAGGGCGAGAGCAGGGCGAAGGGCGAGTGGAGAAGTATGAGTGACAAAGGGACAAATCACCCTCACTCAATTAAACCGGACACCGGGGTCCGAAGCGTTGCTAGTGCTTCACGCCTAGTAATAAGAAAACCGGAGGCTTTCTGGACTACAAGTCGCAGAGGGTAGCCCTAAGCGCTGATACGTAAACGGAGTCAGGGAGAACGGGGACTTTGAGTCAAGTGCACGACAAAAGTAAGGACTTAGTTCTCTCAACATCTGATAATCAGAGACATAGAAGGCTCCACCACAATGTTGGCCGGGCGCAGTTACTATTGAAAGAGTTGCACTTGACTTTATGCAAGTTGTACTCACACACATTAAAAGGATAAAGGAGGCCTCTAACCTGCTCAACAGTTTTCCTGAATGTGCATTCTCCAACCTAACCAGCTTCCCGGGACATACCTGCAACATCTACAAGTAAAGGTATGGAAAGAGATTGCATTGTGTGTGACTGAATTCTTATCTGCACCCTGCATCACCACCATAGACTTTGAGGGACCAGTCCCACCTGTGGGGGACCTAACACCTAGCTGCCATAACATCCCCTCAGAGATCTACCCTGCAGCGCTGGTCAATCAGATCAGAAACCACAGGTGGCGTCACAAACTATTCTAATCTACAATCCCCTGTAAATATCCCCCATTGCATGACCGCCAGGGCCACGGACCGAGCTCTGCTGCCAGTGACAACTCCCATAGACTTCCATGGGCTCGGTGCCGAGTACCCCATAGCCCTGGTACCACCAATGTGGTGCGCGTCATCTTTGGCGTCACGATCAGGATACGAAGCTTGCAAATTGTGAGTCCTGTGTTGCGTATATTGACTGTTTTGTGCAGAAAAGACTGTTTGCTGTTTTGTCATTTTTGGCGCCATATACCGCCATTTTACCGCCATATTCGCGCCCTGAGGCGCTGGTGAAGAAGGTGGGCGTGCATTTTTGGGCGTACCTGAAAGAGCGCGCTGTTTCCTGGACACGCCCCCAACGCTGACGCGGCGGCAGGTCCTGTGAGAGCGGCAGTGAACGCTCTGACATCAGAGCGCCAGCGACTCAGGTCCCGTCTCCACCGCTGTGTCTGCGGAGCTGCAGCCTTTGGAAAAGGTAGGCTCCGATTAAAGAAGGGGGCGCAAACATGTCACAGCAACCGGCAGACAGCGCGGCCCCGGCCGGTGGCCCCAATGACTTACCGCTTGGCATTGTAGCACAGGATGGAAATGTGGGCCCCTCACCTGGTCCTGTGGTCCCGCTCATACCGCTAGCGCTCCCATACATGCCTGGAGCGAAGTGGCTCCCTCAGTACAGCGGCGAGCCAGACACCCTGTCAGGGTTCAAACGGAAAATATGCAGTGTACTGGACATGTACTCAATGACAGAGAAGCAAAGAGCTGCAGTGGTAATAGGACAGTTAGCTGGTGCTGCTGAGAGAGAAGTGGAGACTTGGACCACTGCAGACCAGGAGTCGGTGCCTGCGATTCTCTTAAAGCTACAGACTATCTTTGAGGACCGCACAGAAACAGATCTCCGGATGGCATTTTACCAATGCTCTCAGAGACCAGGTGACAGTATTAGGGACTACGCCTGCCGACTACAGGGGGCCCTGCGAGCTCTCAAACAGGTTAACCCTATAAGTGCCAGTGATGAAAGCAAAATGTTGAAGGAACAATTTGTACGGGGACTGAGGTCCCAAGCGGAAGGCAGGACTGTAAACTGGTGGTCCTTGGATCATCCTGATGCTACCTTTGATGCCCTAAAGGATATGGCTATAAAAGGACTGCGACCCCTGGAAAAGCCTGAGGTGGCAACTCAGTATCAACCGGGTGAAGCCACTCTAAAGCCGGCAGTATCCACCTTTTCCCCGCTGGTAGCAGAAGCCAAAACGCAGGTGGCGCCCCCTAATGAGTTGGACTGTCTGCGCTCAGAAGTGCGCCAGCTGACTAAAAACCTGGCCACTGTAATGAGTGCCCTGCAACTGCGGAAAGAGGAAGGAGGAAAGATCCTGCTAGCCGACTGTCCAGAGGATGTCCCTTGGATGAACCGGAGGAAATGGAGGACGTCGCCTCACCGGAGGAGGACAACGCCACCCCCAGGAGCGACCCCTGATCAGCACCATCCTCGCCGAGAGATCATCTGCTACCGCTGCAACCGAAAAGGTCATATGGCTCAGCAGTGTCCTTTAAACGAGCAGATCCTGGGTCCGAGGGCCAACACCCAGGAGTAGACTCATCAGGCCCCTTAGACTGGAACCGCAGGTTTGTGGGAGGAAGACCCTACCTGTCCATCATTCTGGACGGGATCGCAATTCCTGCACTGCTGGACACTGGATCTCAGGTGACCATCATACCTGATGTCCTTTATAATAAGTTTTGGTCCATGGACAGTCTTCAGCCCCCGAGCCCTGACTTTACGGTGTACGCCTCTAATGGTCTCCCTGTTGAAATACTCGGAGCCAAAAACGTGGACGTAAAGGTGGGCAGAGTGGAGCTGGAGGATCAGGGACTCTTAGTAGTAAAGACTGTAAATGAGGAAAATGGCTTAAATGTGGTTTTAGGTACTAACATTATCAGTAACTGTCTGGGAGAAGTTGTGTTTTTGCTCCAACAGCTCGCTGAAGTTGCCAAGCCAAAGCAAAGGGGAGTGATCCAGAGGGAGATCCGGGCCCTGATGTGCCAGCAGCAAGCGAAGCTTACAGATGGAGAAATTGGTAATGTACGGGTAACGGACCCAAACCCCATTGTGATACCCCCAATGAGTGAAATGCTAATATGGTGTAGAGCAGCAATAGGTCCGAGAGGACAGAACTACCAAGCGGTAGTAGAGCCCCATCGTTCAGAGCACAGACCTACACTCTTGACTGCTAGAGGGGTAGTGGAAGTAATAAATGGGAGAGTACCAGTACGACTTCTCAACTGGGGAGAAGATGAAGTAAATTTACCACGTTATGCAACTGTTGCTAAATTACATACCGTAGATAACAATTCTATTCTCTCAACCGAGTCCTTAGCCTCCCGCCAACCAGCGGAGGATAATGACCCGGCAACCCAGGTGGAGGATTGGTGTCAGAAGCTCCATGTCGGGACAGACACCACTTCCGCCCACCAGAAACAGGGAGTACTACGGGTGGTACAGGAGTACGCACAGGTATTTAGCAAACACCCACTTGACTTTGGGACAATTAAGGGAGTACAGCATCATATCCCTACAGGCAGTCATCCTCCCATCAAAGAGCGGTACAGGCCTATACCTCCAGCCCACTATCAGAAAGCTAAGGAAATGTTGCGTGACATGAAGGAAGCCGGGGTGATAAGGGATAGTTGTAGTCCCTAGGCAGCACCTCTAGTCCTAGTTAAGAAAAAGGATGGAAGCATGAGAATGTGTGTAGATTACAGACAAGTAAATCGCATAACACATAAAGATGCATACCCATTACCACGCATTGAGGAATCCTTAGCTGCTTTGAAAACGGCTAACTACTTTTCCACCCTCGACCTCACTAGTGGGTACTGGCAAGTAGCTGTGGCTGAGGAGGATCGGGAGAAGACGGCTTTTACCACCCCAATGGGACTCTGCGAGTTTGACAGAATGTCGTTTGGACTCAGCAGTGCCCCGGGAACATTCCAGAGAGTGATGGAGAGCTGCCTGGGACATCTCAACTTTGAAACCGTGTTGCTGTACCTGGACGACGTCATTGTGTACTCCAAGACGTATGAAGATCATCTGAAGCACTTGGCAGAGGTATTCGAGTCACTGTCCAAGTATGGGATGAAACTCAAGCCCTCAAAGTGCCATCTGCTCAAACGAAAAGTACAGTACTTGGGGCATATTGTCAGTTCCGAAGGAGTAGCGCCGGACCCCGAGAAGGTCACGGCCATCCAGAAATGGCCGGAGCCGAAGAATCTCAAGGAGGTGCGCCAGTTCCTGGGACTAACAGGTTACTACAGGAGGTTTGTAAAAGATTACACCAAGAAAGCAGCGCCTCTGCAGGACCTCCTGGTGGGACAACCCCTCAAGAGCAGAAACCCTCCATTCCACTGGGTAAAGAACAAGCTGAGGCATTCAAAGAGATGAAAGAGATCCTGACAGGCGATGAAATCTTGGCCTACCCTGATTACAGCCAACCGTTCCTGCTGTACACTGATGCCAGTAACGAAGGATTGGGAGCGGTCCTCAGTCAGAAGCAGAATGGCCAAGAAAAAGTAATCGCATATGCAAGCAGGAAGCTCCGGCCAACTGAGAGGAACCCCGAAAACTATAGCAGCTTCAAGTTGGAGTTCCTGGCGTTGGTCTGGGCCATTACAGAAAGATTCAAGCATTACCTTGCCTCCAACAAGTTCACTGCGTATACAGACAATAACCCCTTGACGCATCTTGAAACAGCCAAGCTGGGAGCCATGGAGCAACGTTGGATGGCTCGGCTGTCAAACTATCAATTTACCATCAAGTACAGGGCGGGCCGTAAAAATGCCAACGCTGACGCCTTGTCCAGAATGCCGCATGAATCCAACACGGAGGAAGAATCGGACGACCTGGAAGAGATTGAGCTACCTGCGTTCCACCGAAATGGGATGATCCATGAGCAACGAGCCTACAGAAAGCGGTGTGGTAAGACGTTAAACCCTTTACCTCATCACAGCTGGAAGGAGACTCAGGACAGCGATCCAGTGGTCAGCCGTATCAAGGAGCTGATAAGACAGGAAGGTTCCTCCTTGGAGAAGGATGCACCTATACCAGCAAAGCTCCTGTGGAACGAGAGAAGCCGGTTGTTCATTTACCGTGAGAAGTTGTGCAGGAGATACGTCGACCCAAGGACCCATGAGATGGTTTGGCAGATAGTGGTCCCCAGAGCAGACATCCAAATGGTGTTAGAAGCCTACCACGATCAAGCGGGACACTTTGGCTGGAAAAAGCTGGAGACCCTGTTGAGGTGTCGGTTCTACTGGGTAGGGATGCGCAGATCCATCGAGAAGTGGTGCCGGAACTGTGGACCCTGTGGCCTCAGACGAAAAGACTACAGTAGTCAGAAGGCACCCCTGCAGCCTATCCAGACGACTCGTCCCTTGGAGATCGTGGCATTGGACCATGTCAAGTTGTCACCAAGCAGGTCGGGATACTCATATGCCCTGACCATGGTGGATCACTATTCCAAATTTCTGGTGGTCGCCCCTGTCAAAGATCTGACAGCAGAGACAGCAGCAAAGGCCTTCCAAGCAAGTTTCTGCAGACCACACGGATATTCGGAGCAGGTGCTGACTGATCAAGGTCCTGCCTTTGAAGCTGAACTGTTTAAGGAATTCTGTCACTTGTATGGGTGTAAGAAGATCAGAACAACACCGTACCACCCTCAAACCAATGGCCTTTGTGAAAAGATGAATCACATTGTCATTGATTTACTGAAATCTGTACCACTGGAAGAAAGAAACCGGTGGCCAGACTTGTTACCTGACCTGGTCGACTTGTACAACCACATACCAGTAAGTTCCACCAACTGCACTCCAGCCTACCTTATGAGAGCAAGACCAGGGAAGCTGCCAATGGATTTAGAACTTGGTGTGGTGGAACCAGAGGCTGATGACACTGCTGAAGATTGGGACACGAATCGACAGGAACAGTACAGGAGAGTACAAGCCTGCGTGGAAGATAGTCTCAATAAAGTAAGGGAAAAGCAAGAGAAGAACTACAACAAAAATGCTCCCGCTAAGCCTTTTATGCCTGGAGAAATTGTGCTAAAAAGAAAAAGAAGAATGCACAAATTGGATGATCAGTGGGAACAAGAGCCATATGTCGTGCAAAATTCCAAATTTGATAACAGAAAAACCTGTACCATAAGCAAGGATGGAGGAAAAACGACTGCAACTGTGTCTAGAGATCATCTAAAGCTGTGTCCGGGCCCATTAAAGCTTCGTGAGGAAGAACCTGTTGTCAATCAGGAAGAGAGTGATGAAGCGGTCATACATACGGATTTGGGAGATTTACCTGCAGATTGGCCCAGAGTGGGAGAAGCTGTAATCATTCCTGTGCTGCAGTTTTATCAACCGCAAGAAGAATCTCTACATCCAGTCATACCAATTGTGCCAGTAGAGTTAGTTCCAGAAGGACCTGTTCCGGCAGAACCCCAACCAGTGGAACCCCAAGAAGCGGAACCACAAGAAGTAGCACCACAAGAAGTGGAATCCCCTAGCGGAGCAGAACAGCATCGCCCAGTCGCTAGCATGCTTGCCAGATCCCTAGAGAGGTGGAATCGTATTTACAGTTTGCCGGCACGCAGAACCGATAGGCTAGAGACTACTATACCTGACACCACTC
Organism: Oophaga sylvatica; assembly: GCA_033576555.1. Taxonomy (NCBI): domain Eukaryota; kingdom Metazoa; phylum Chordata; class Amphibia; order Anura; family Dendrobatidae; genus Oophaga; species Oophaga sylvatica. Next base: position 704,344,038 of record JARQOD010000001.1, read on the forward strand.
CACGTAGGTCAGTACGTACAACGAAAGGAAGGTTACCTATTCGTTATCAAGAGTAGTCCTAGTAAACTAGTTTAGTATGACCCAGACAGGGTTTACTGCAACTGAACCTGTACAAAGTTTTGAAGAAGTTTTATGAGAAAAATTGCACTTTATATAAATGTTGAATAATGTTTATTACTATGCTTATTTAAAGTAGAATACCTGGCTGGGTAAAGAAGAGTTAAAGTATTAATGTGATTTTACTTGAAATGTGTTTTCCCATGCAAAGGACTGCGTGGCTGTGGACTTTGCCAGCCCAAAAACTTATATTGTAAATAGTTCGCACTTCGGTGCCCCATCTTGGTTTTACATAAAGCCTTACTACCTCTGAAGAAAAACCCGTATGGTGTGGCCTAGAGTGAGGTCTGCAGCAATGAAGTCCTGCAGCCCACCCAGGACCCACGTGGGAGGTTTTTGGTGCGGGTCCTCCACAAGAATCTTGTCGTATACTATGTATTTATTGAAAAGTATTTTGATAATTTTCTACTGATCTATGTACAAATTGTAACGTTTAAGAGTCCGTACCTCCCGCAAGGGATGAGTTATTATGTTGATGTTATATGCAAAACAAAAATGTTTTTCTTTTCTATTTCAGCCCGGGAGTGCTGAGTTTAACTAGGGGGGATGTGTGGCCCAGCTTCGCAAGGCACACATATCTTCTGGAAAATGCACAGGAAGGTAACTGTAAAGCTTGATATTCATTCACGCACACTTCTCAGCATTGCCACTAGAGGCATATCAGACTATTTAGTAGTGTGACGTAGCAAAGTTAGTCAGTCAAGCTCTGGGTGGCTCAGGAGTGAGTCATCCCATTCAAGTTCCTGTCTTTGGACAGAGAAGTTCAGTTTAGATCAGATTCCAGTCAGACAGACGGAGGGAGAGGAGAGAAGTCTGAATCCTGACCGAGCTTGTGTAGCTCATCTGACAAGAAAGTGGAGGCTAGTACAGGTGAAGTGAATCATCCTAGCCTAGTCAGAGCTACCCCTTAACCTGCTACTCAGAACAAGCTGCCTGTGTTCCTAAGAAAGAAGGAAGGAAAGGAATTACAGCAGTTATACCAACGAGTCAACTGAGAACAGGTCAGTGAGCACTGAAGGAGAGCTGACTTTGGCACGATTGCTACACGTGCTTATGTTAAGGGCGAGAGCAGGGCGAAGGGCGAGTGGAGAAGTAAGAGTGACAAAGGGACAAATCACCCTCACTCAATTAAACCGGACACCGGGGTCCGAAGCGTTGCTAGTGCTTCACGCCTAGTAATAAGAAAACCGGAGGCTTTCTGGACTACAAGTCGCAGAAGGTAGCCCTAAGCGCTGATACGTAAACGGAGTCAGGGAGAACGGGGACTTTGAGTCAAGTGCACGACAAAAGTAAGGACTTAGTTCTCTCAACATCTGATAATCAGAGACATAGAAGGCTCCACCACAATGTTGGCCGGGCGCAGTTACTATTGAAAGAGTTGCACTTGACTTTATGCAAGTTGTACTCACACACATTAAAAGGATAAAGGAGGCCTCTAACCTGCTCAACAGTTTTCCTGAATGTGCATTCTCCAACCTAACCAGCTTCCCGGGACATACCTGCAACATCTACAAGTAAAGGTATGGAAAGAGATTGCATTGTGTGTGACTGAATTCTTATCTGCACCCTGCATCACCACCATAGACTTTGAGGGACCAGTCCCACCTGTGGGGGACCTAACACCTAGCTGCCATAACATCCCCTCAGAGATCTACCCTGCAGCGCTGGTCAATCAGATCAGAAACCACAGGTGGCGTCACAAACTATTAAACTATTCTAATCTACAATCCCCTGTAAATATCCCCCATTGCATGACCGCCAGGGCCACGGACCGAGTTCTGCTGCCAGTGACAACTCCCATAGACTTCCATGGGCTCGGTGCCGAGTACCCCATAGCCCTGGTACCACCAATGTGGTGCGCGTCAGTGCCAAATTTCGATATTAGTACTTCTCATTGGTGGCGACAGATAGCTCGATGTCACGCACCTCAGATAGCTGTCATGAGTAGATGCCTCCAGTCATTTTGTAAATTATTGCTCTCTACAGAAAGACTTTTTTCTGTATCCAGCATAATGGAAGAGAAGGGGGAGACGTGATCATATATAACCTAGCAGAAATAAGGGCGCTATCGTTGCTCAGACTTTACAAAAAGCAAATGATACCGCCTTTATTCCTAGGTTTTTTAATCAAAATTTGCCACAGAAGGCGAGTTAGTAACAGCGATAGGGCTGTATAGTCAGTAAGATGTTTCATAATGCATCCAGAATTGTTATGGGATCATGCAAGATGAGATCTATACCAACTTCAGTCTTCTGCAGGTACATGTACCCCAACAAGCACATGCCATGCGTACAGCACAGTATATGGTACTGTGAATGGTGCTGGCTACAGCTGAGTGAGCAGCAAAAATCAGAAAAGGGAATACAGTGCTATACTGGCACCCTTTATTCTCAGGATAGTGAGGGTCCCCGAGTTCTGAACCCCAGTGATCAAATTTAGCTAGGGCTGCATGGCGACTACGTGATGTTACACTATGACATTGTATATCATTGCAATGTGGCGCACAACCTACCATGACCCAACATTGTAGGATTTTTGGTCGCAGGTCATGCACATCTTTGGACTTAAAAAAAAATGCGTCATTTTTCATATCTCATGTTTGCAAGCTATAGCGCCACAGTGTGCTTCCTTTTTTTCTTTGAGTGTACATGAGTTGGTGACTCTAGGTTAAGCACCTGTTCACACTAGGTCTATGTTTGGATGTGACAGTCAGTTTTTTGATGTGTATTAAAAAAAATGTGTGACTTGTGACACTCGGTAAACTGGCTGTTTTTTTCATTAGTGTTTGTATGCCAAAACCAGGAGTGTCTCCAAAACAGAGAACAGGAGTCAATCTTTCAATGATAGTTTTTCTTTGTATGTTCCACTCCTGATTTTGGCATACTGATGAAAAATCACTGATGTGTGAATGAGCCCTTAGGGTTACCCTTACTGAGAGATTGTGAAACGGACACTGCGGGTACACCCTCACGTGCTTCCTGTACAAGGGCTTAGCCCATATTCAGACCCAATGTGTACATCGCTCATTGTAAGGAGCCATATATTTTTATTCTTAATGAGTAACAGGGCTGAATAACACAAATAGCCAGGAGCCCCCCATTAACAAGATAATGAGCACTTTATCTATAACATATGTGGCTGAACAGCTTGTCCTGTGGATGTGATGTGAACATAGGACTTTCTGATTAGAAATGTTTCCCAGGTCTAATCCCCGTTTACACTGTGGAAAGCCATCCCAAGGCTTAACTATTTGATCCAGAGGAAAGCAAAACATAATTGATGACTTACGTTCCTAAAATCCTGGTCTGTGCTGTCACCACTATGACAAATAAAGCATTTCTTCTTTTTTATGGGGCTGAAAGTTGTCAGCAGCAGCTCTTACCCCAACGTAAAATTAAATTCAGTTACATATCAATATGTGCAGCATTATGGAGAATACAGTCCTAGGAAATACACCTACTCACCCTCCCGATCAGGACAGGCTCTGGTCCTGTATATTCTTCTATCACAAAGAACTGGTTCCAGACCCAGCTACGCTTGAAACGGGGTGGAGGACCAGGACCCTGAGGAGGAGAAGATGAGGATCCACTATCTCCACTTAGCCCTGGAGAAGATTCCTCCATAACAGGAACAGTGGAGGAACAGCCCAACAGCAGTAAGGAAAGCAGAGGGCAAAATTGGAAGGCAGGCATTGGGAGGACTGAGGCCCAGTGAGGCCAAAAGGCAAAGGTCACAACAGACTGCGACTTGTATGCTGGTTGTCAAAGTCTTCCATGTAGTAAAGTCTCTTTAGTTTGGGTTGTAACTTAAACCATGTAGCTTGTAACTGGCAAAAATAAATGAGAGGGAAAGAAAATAAAATGGATTAGAACGTAATGCTGATCTTTAAATGCTAAAAATAGGATAGGTGTGCACATTTATTTTTGTTATATAAACTGGTAACATAAAATGTCCCTTCAATGCTATATTCAATCTATGAACTCTGACAATCAATGACACGTAACCCATGGAACAGCTGCGGGTCCCAGAATTGCTGACCATATACAGTATGTGAATACATTATTATTATTATTATATACATTCATTTACATCATTCTTTATCGTACAATCATACTGATAGATAAGTTTGACAACTGCATGATGTGTGTAAGGGATGTCCTATCTGTCAGAAGCTCCTGGCAAACTAACTTCTGACAGCTTCTTTTAAAAAAGACATCGAAAAACTGGAGCAAGTTCAGAGAAGAGCTACCAGGATGGTGAGCGGACTGCAAACTATGTCCTACAGAGAACGGTTAAAGGATCTGGGAATGTTTAGCTTGCATAATAGAAGGCTGGCTAAGAGGAGACTTAATAGCTATCTACAAATATCTCAAGGGATGTCACAGTGTAGAGGGATCATCATTATTCTCATTTGCACATGGAAACATGAGAAGAAATGGAATTATCACAGACTGATTGAAAGATGATAATCCTTTTTAATACTGTTATGATCCATCAAGCAGACAGGTCAAAAGTGTGTAAAGGTGAGGGTCCCACACTTCTGACTTGTCCCACAGGGATCATACAGTGGTGTAACTTGAAGATCATGGACCCTAATAAAAACTCCAATAGGGTCCCCAACGATCAAGGTTCTTTAATAGTACTGGTCTTCTAATATAGGCTTCTAATATAGACTGTTTGGACCCTATAGGCTCCAGGGCCCGGTGAGACTGCATCTCCTACACCTATTATAATTATGCCTCTGACACTGTCTTTATTCTCTGCAGGCAAAAAGGTGCTACTCTTCGTAAAAATGAATTGGAAACAGCCAGAGCTTTTGATGTTCCCATTCACTGTGATTAAGAACGCCAAGGCCTGAATCTACTTGTTCTTGGTAATGAGCAAAATGTACCCATACTTTCACAGTTTTATGACTTTCTTATGACAGATCAAAAAAAGCAAAATAACACCTAACCCTTTCATTGACTGAGAAGGTCAACTCAAGAACTCCTAAATACTAGTAATGTTATTTTATAGAGGAAGCAGCTTAGTACGCAAGACTCGTGCCAATCTAAAGATACAACCAGAGAGCATTGATGCGACTACATTCCCTGAGTGCTGCACTGCCGCTATTGTTTCTGCGCTCAGCTCTCTCTTTTTCCTCTCACCAGCGGCTCGTCCACCTCCTGTCTCCCTGCAGGCCTGATATTTCAAGTGAGAAGGTTCTGACTGTTCTTTTCTAGCTCCGCTTATCCCACAGACCATAGGAGGCTTTGCATTGGTTTTATTCTTGACTATTTCTCTGTCTCGTATGATTCCCACTGTTCCTCGGTATCTTCTCCCCATTGCGCCCTCCCTTATGTAGAACTTATTTCCCCTGTTTGGATTTAGCTGCGTACAAATTGTACCATCTGTCTCTCCTCTCCACTTCTCCTTCCCATTCTCCCCTCGCTTCTCCTCTCTTCCTCTGTCTCTTTGTATGCCCGTCATGTTCAACACTTTACGCTTTACTGCAATAAGAAGAGGATAAGAAATCATAGGGAGAGACCGAGAGAGGAAAAGGAGGGGGAGAAAAAAGGGATAGATAAAGATTCCAGTAAAGAAGAACAAAACAAATGGGCGAGAGGGCGAGAAAAACAAAGCCTTAAATGTGGAGGATCATTATAGATGGGGGCACTAGGGCAGAGAGGCCAGGAGGACAGCAGCTTGGCCGGACACAATTTTTGCCACTGCAGAAGTTCTGTGGCTCTGAGGGACACACATGACCATCTGGTGACACGTCTCAGTGATGGCAACACATCTCTCGCAGTCCCTCATACGGGGTCCGAGCAGGTGACCAGAATTTAAACAAGTCACAGTAGCCATCGCTGCGTGCATCATATAGAGTTTTATGTAGTCACATACTAGAATGTGGCTATCACTTCAGAATTATCCAGTCATCCTCCTCCACTCTCAGATATCTCATTGTCCTTCTGTCTGAGTCTTTCTTCCCCCCTCCACTGTTTTTTTTAATGCCACCCTCCCGCTATCTCTATTCCAACTGCTTGTAAAATTCATGTCTCTTTTCCCTGTAGGGTTTAGTGGATTATTCTAGGATGGTGTATGCTGGGTATTAACTTCCACATATAAAATACGATTTTTCCTTCGTCTGCATCTGTGCATCAGACGAATTAAACTCTTAAATATACATGTCAGGTGGATCGTCTGCCAAGAAGTGTGTACAGAATGTGCGATGTGATGGTCTAATTGAGGCATTGATCATCCGGCAGCCAATCCCTTTACCTGTCTTACTGCGCCCAGAAACTCCTTCTCGAACCCCATTTATGCCCCTATACCTCTTCTAAGTGCTCCCCTTAATGAGCCATTAAACCATTTGCTGCATATGATCCCATTGTTCAGTTCCATCTCTCCTCTCAGCATCTCCTTTTATCTCTCTTTTTACAATGCGTTATATTGGTCTAAACCGTTTTGCTGCGACTCTTCCATTACTTATTATACCGCTCCGCAATCCACCCTTTAACTCTCCTATTGCTTCACATAAATTCTGTAATTACTCCATAATCACACATCGTCTGCGCTCATTGCCAGCTGAACCTCTCACGATAAATGCGTCACGCAATATGTTGTGAGCGATACTCGACTCTTGGCGCTCCTCCTCTTCCACAGCACTTCCATTCCTTACAGCCTCCTGTCTGTACTGACATGTAGTGCCCTTCTATTCTATGACGGTGGTATATATTGGCACTTACACTGCAGTAATAATCAGTCTTCAGTATGTATCCACAGCCTGTATGTTCCCGGCCGCTTCTCATGACTTGTCAGGCTGCCAGGTATGTGGCATAATTACATGATGCTGATTAATGAGCAATCACAATGAAAAAAACAATCGAAACAATTTTCCTAATTGGCATCAGTCGCCCAAGGCTAGAGATACATGGCGACTTTGGGTGCACAACATGAAGATTTCAAAGTCACATTACGACATCGTGTTGTGGCACGTGACATGTAACCACCGCACAACTGTCACCAAACATTGTAAATTTGATGCCACGCGATCACAGCCGTTGTATAACCTTAACCTGAACAGAAGTTATCTATGTTATGTTCTAATAGAAATGGGCACTACTGCAAAATGCCCAGAATAAGCGGCACTTGGGTGACAGGCGGGAATAGTGCATGGTATATGTAGCCTTTAAGTCAGCCTTCTTAACCAATCTGAAGTGCTCACAAGAAATCGTGTACCGCCCCTTTGACATTTTGCTGGTAGAAAATGCTGCAGGGAATGTATTCAACGTTCTTAGCACACTGAGCACATACAGCAGTCCTCGGGTTACATGGGCGCAGTTCCAATGGCACTATGAGCACATAGTCCTCAGGTTACACGGGCACAAGTACACGGGCACTATGAGCACATAGTCTTCAGGTTACACAGGCACAGGTACACGGGCACTATGAGCACATAGTCTTCAGGTTACACGGGCGCAGGTACACGGGCACTATGAGTACATAGTCCTCAGGTTACACAGGCGCAGGTACACGGGCACTATGAGCACATAGTCCTCAGGTTACACGGGCGCAGGTACACGGGCACTATGAGCACATAGTCCTCAGGTTACACAGGCGCAGGTACACGGGCACTTGAGCACATAGTCCTCAGGTTACACAGGCGCAGGTACACGGGCACTATGAGCACATAGTCCTCAGGTTACACAGGCGCAGGTACACGGGCACTATGAGCACATAGTCCTCAGGTTACACGGGCGCAGGTACACGGGCACTATGAGCACATAGTCCTCAGGTTACACGGGCGCAGGTACACAGGCACTATGAGCACATAGTCCTCAGGTTACACGGGCGCAGGTACACGGGCACTATGAGCACATAGCCCTCAATTTACACGGGCATAGGTACATGGGCACTATGAGCACATAGTCCTCAATTTACAAGGATGCACTTACACGGGCACTATGAGCACATAGTCCTCAGGTTACACGGGCGCAGGTACACGGGCACTATGAGCACATAGTCCTCAGGTTACACGGGCGCACGTACACGGGCACTATGAGCACATAGTCCTCAATTTACACAGGCGCAGGTACATGGGCACTATGAGCACATAGTCCTCAGGTTACACGGGCTCAGGTACACGGGCACTATGAGCACATTGTCCTCAGGTTACACGGGCGCAGGTACACGGGCACTATGAGCACATAGTCCTCAGGATACACGAGCGCAGGTACACGGGCACTATTAGCACATAGTCCTCAATTTACACGAGCGCAGCTACATGGGCACTCTGAGCACATAGTCCTCAGGTTACACGGGCGCAGGTACATGGGCACTATGAGCACATAGTCCTCAGGTTACATGAGCGCAGGTACACGGGCACTATGAGCAAATTGTCCTCACGTTACACGGGCACTCTGAGCACATAGACCTGGGGTTACATGGGCGCAGGGTACACAGCACTCTGAGCACATATCCCCTGGATTACAAAGGCACTCTGAGCACAAAGTCCTCTGGTTACATGAGCACTCTGAGCACATCGTCCTCGAGTTACACAGGCACGCTAAGCACATAGTCCTAAGGTTACACGGGAGCAGGGTACACGGGCACTATGAGCACATAGTCCTCAGGTTACACAGTCACTCTGAGATCATAGTCCTTGGGTTACATGGGCACTCTGAGCACATAGTCCTAGGTTACATGGGCACTCTGAGCACGTAGTCCTAGGTTACATGAGCACTCTGAGCACGTAGTCCTCAGGTTAGACAGTCACTCTGAACACATAGTCCTCAGGTTACAAGGGCACTCTGAGCACATAGTCCTCAAGTTACACAGTCACTCTGAGATCATAGTCCTTGGGTTATATGGGCACTCTGAGAACATAGTCCTTGGGTTACACGGTCACTCTGAGTACATAGTCCTACCGTTAAACAGTCACTCTGAGCACACAGTCTTCAGCTTACACGGGCACTCTGAGTACATAGTCCTCAGGTTACACGAGCACTGTGAGCACATAGTCCTAGGATTACACGGGCACTCTGAGAACATAGTCCTCAGATTACACGGTCACTCTGAGCACTTCGTCCTCGGGTTACATGGGCACTCTGAGCACGTAGTCCTCGAGTTACAAGGGCACTCTGAGCACATAGTCCTTAGATTACTGAGTCACTCTGAGCACATCGTCCTCAGGTTACATGGGCACTCTGAGCATATAGTTGTCAGGTTACACAGGCACTCTGAGCACATAGTCTCAGGTTACATGGACACTCTAAGCTCAAAGTCCACGGGATACACGAGCACTCTGAGCACATAGTCCTCGAGTTACAAGGGCACTCTGCGCACATAGTCCTCAGAGGACTATGTGATCAAAGTGCCTGTGTAAACTGAGGACTATGTGCGCAGAGTGCCCATGTAACCCGAGGACTATGTGCTCAGAGTGACTGTGTAACCTGAGGACTATGTGCTCAGAGTGCCCTTGTAACCTGAGAACTATGTGTCACGCTGTATAGCAGATATATATATATGTGATGTCAGTAATCTATATCAAAAGGGCAACATACTATATAACATGCACATAGATATATGATAACATAGAATTACCTGACAGAATGTCCAGTGGGTCAATACGGAATCCGTTATACGCTGTCTCCGGCTAGAGGGTGACCGGGGTCTATGCTGACCCTAAACTGGGGTCCTAACTAATCCCTCTACCTGGAGGTACTGTTAAAGGTACAGAGGTCCAGGCCACCAGCGTAAACCCTGTCTCCTATCAATCCCTGCCAACTGTAATCTAGTCCTAAGAAGGACCCTGATTACCACCAAAGGGAATGAACAGGTAACGGTTAATGAACAGAAAGACATACAAGAAAGACAAGAAATAAAGTAAATAAAGTCTTACATACAACACTCACACACAGTAGGAACACCTAAGGTCTCAGAGATAAACTATAAGCTGTAAGAGTAAAAACAACTAAGGAACTCTTAGCTTAAGTATTCTCAGAACCGATCCAGTCTGCTAGACTACATGAATGCTTTCACCGGCATCTAACAAGCAGACTGGCAGGTATATGAAGGAATCTAATTAGAACATAATCAAAAGCAGCCGGGCGAGGCTGGACCTAGTCTTAGCAAAGAGCTAGGTAAAATTAACTCCCTCATTACCAAACACAAAGAAACAGCAACTCAGCTGTGAGAAGTCAGAGTGTGTAATCGCGACGATCCTCGTGGCGATACACCCATGACAGTACCCCCCCCCTCTACGAGGGGACTCCGGACCCTCAGGGCCAGGACTGCCCGGGTGAGTTGTGTGAAAGGTCCGAACCAATCGATCTGCGTTAACATCAGACGCAGGGACCCACGTCCTCTCCGCAGGACCATACCCCCTCCAATGAACCAAGTACTGAAGGGATCGGCGACTGAGACGTGAGTCAATGATTTTCGACCCATGAAATTCCACGTTATCATTGACCACCACTGAAGGAGGAGGTAGAGGTGACGGTATGACTGGTGCCACATACTTTTTAAGTAATAACTTGTGAAACACATTATGAATTTTAAACGTAGGAGGGAGGTCCAGACGAAATGCCACAGGATTAATTATGGAACTGATCCTGTACGGCCCGATGAATCTGGGACCCAACCTCCAGGAGGAAACTTTAAGTTTTATATTCCTGGTAGACAACCAAACCAGATCGTTCACCTTCAGATCTAGACCAGAAACTCTCCCCCTATCAGCCATCCGTTTGTAACGGTTCCCCGTAACCTTCAGTCTTAACCGATCTGGAACTATCAGTCTCCCTGGAAGTCCCCCAGGGGCGTCCCCCTGAGCCCCCAATACCTCCCCCTCAAGCTCAGAGCATACAGCTGACACTACAACTCCCTCCTGAGGAATAGGAACCGGATCAATCCGTCTTCCCGGCCCCTGGGAAAGTACGAGATAAGGCATCAGGAAGCAACTTTATTGAGCAGTCATATGCGCGATGAGGAGGTAATTCTTTACACCCCTCCTCTGAGAACATCTCCCCAAAGTCCTCCAGAAAAGGAGACAAAGTCCTAGGCACAACCGCACCGATGACCGTGCTCATGCAGTTATTCCTGCAAAATTCACCCCACTAGCTTATCTTTCCGGATTGCCAATCAATCACTGGGTTATGTTTAGCCAACCAAGGAAGTCCCAACACAATAGGAGTGGGTAGACCCTCCAACACATAACAAGACAATTGCTCTTTATGTATTGCCCCTACTCGAAGATCTATGTTATGAACAGCTTGTACCAAGCTACCTTGACCGAGAGGTCTAGAATCAATAGATACTATAGGGACCGGTTTGGCCAATACACTCAGTTGCATACCATGCACCTGGGCAAACCGAGCGTCCACCAGATTAGCCCCGGACCCACTATCAAGAAAAACAGAAATCCTCTCAGTTCTAGTACCAATCACCACCTCCGAAGGCACGAGAAACTGAGAGGGATTTGGGACGAAATACACACTCCCAGGTTAACTCCTTTGCTCAAAGAGGCCCGGGATGGACACCCCCCAACAAAATGTCCCTCTCTCCCGCAAAAGAAACACCTTCTAGTCTTGCGGTGCACCGCCGATTCCCTCCTACAAAAAGATGTCCCTCCCAACTGCATGGGTTCCTCAGAACAGACCAGGGGAACCTCAGTATAAGGGACTTTAGTAGTAGGTGGAGTCATCACGGGAGGCGGAGTTACCTCGCGTCTTCCCCGAATTCGTCTATCAATGCGAATAGCGAGGGCCATAGCAGCCTCCAGTGATGGAGGAGAATCATACTGAGCCAACACATCTTTTAATTTGTCAGACAACCCTTGACAAAACTGGCTCCTAAGAGCTGGGTCATTCCACTGAGTATCTGTTGCCCATCTACGGAACTCAGAAGAATATTCCTCCGCTGGACGATTTCCTTGCCGTATTTTACGTAACTTTGTTTCAGCAAGGGAAACTCGATCCGGATCATCATATACCAGACCCAGGCAGTAAAAAATCGATCCACTGACTGGAGATCTGGGGAGCCTGGAGGAATAGAGAACGCCCAAGATTGAGGGTCCCCTTGTAAGAGCGAGATAACAATTCCCACCCTCTGCTCTTCACTCCCAGATGACCGAGGCCGCAGCCGAAAGTACAATTTACATGCCTCCCGGAAAGTAAAAAATTTGTCCCGCCCACCAGTGAACCTGTCCGGGAGAGCAACCTTAGGTTCAGATCTGGTTTGCTCCGGGGGAGACAAAACCTTGGACTTAATGTCTGCCAACTCCATGGACAACCCCTGCAACTGCCGGGCCAGCTGGGCTACTGGATCCATGACAGCTGGGGAGAATCTTTAGTATGGGCCGGTGAAAATGTCACGCTGTATAGCAGATATATATATATGTGATGTCAGTAATCTATATCAAAAGGGCAACATACTATATAACATGCGCATAGATATATGATAACATAGAATTACCTGACAGAATGTCCAGTGGGTCAATACGGAATCCGTTATACGCTGTCTCCGGCTAGAGGGTGACCGGGGTCTATGCTGACCCTAAACTGGGGTCCTAACTAATCCCTCTACCTGGAGGTACTGTTAAAGGTACAGAGGTCCAGGCCACCAGCGTAAACCCTGTCTCCTATCAATCCCTGCCAACTGTAATCTAGTCCTAAGAAGGACCCTGATTACCACCAAAGGAAGAACAGGTAACGTTAATGAACAGAAAGACATACAAGAAAGACAAGAAATAAAGTAAATAAAGTCTTACATACAACACTCACACACAGTAGGAACACCTAAGGTCTCAGAGATAAACTATAAGCTGTAAGAGTAAAAACAACTAAGGAACTCTTAGCTTAAGTATTCTCAGAACCGATCCAGTCTGCTAGACTACATGAATGCTTTCACCGGCATCTAACAAGCAGACTGGCAGGTATATGAAGGAATCTAATTAGAACATAATCAAAAGCAGCCGGGCGAGGCTGGACCTAGTCTTAGCAAAGAGCTAGGTAAAATTAACTCCCTCATTACCAAACACAAAGAAACAGCAACTCAGCTGTGAGAAGTCAGAGTGTGTAATCGCGACGATCCTCGTGGCGATACACCCATGACACTATGTGCTCGGAGTGCCCAGGTAACCAGAGGACTATGTGATCAAAGTGCCTGTGTAAACTGGTTACCTGGGCACTCCGAGCACATAGTTCTCAGGTTACAAGGGCACTCTGAGCACATAGTCCTCAGGTTACACAGTCACTCTGAGCACATAGTCCTCGGGTTACATGGGCACTCTGAGAACATAGTCCTCAGGTTACATGGGAACTCTGAGATCATAGTCCTTGGGTTACACGGGCACTCTGAGCACATAGTCCTCGGTTTACATGGGCAGTCTGAGCACGTAGTCCTCAGGTTACACAGTCACTCTGAGCACATAGTCCTCAGGTTACAAGGGCACTCTGAGCACATAGTCCTTGAGTTACAAGGGCACTCTGAGCACATAGTCCTCAGGTTAAACAGTCACTCTGAGCACATAACTCTCAGGTTACACGGGCACTCTCAGCACATAGTCCTCAATTTACATGGGTGCACGTACACGGGCACCATGAGCACATAGTCCTCAGATTACACGGGCGCAGGTAAACGGGCACTATGAGCACATAGTCCTCAGGTTACACGGGCGCAGGTACACGGGCACTATGAGCACATAGTCCTCAGGTTACACAGGCGCAGGTACACGGGCACTATGAGCACATAGTCCTCAATTTACATGGGCGCACATACACGGGCACTATGAGCACATAGTCCTCAGGTTACACGGGCGCAGGTACACGGGAACTATGAGCACATAGTCCTCAGGATACATGGGCGCAGGTACACGGGCACTATGAGCACATAGTCCTCAATTTACACGAGTGCAGCTACATGGGCACTCTGAGCACATAGTCCTCAGGTTACACAGGCGCAGGTACATGGGCACTATGAGCACATAGTCCTCAGGTTACATGGGCGCAGGTACACGGGCACTCTGAGCACATAGTCCTCAGATTACACGGTCACTCTGAGCACTTCGTCCTCGGGTTACATGGGCACTCTGAGCACGTAGTCCTCGAGTTACAAGGGCTCTCTTAGCACATAGTCCTTAGATTACAGAGTCACTCTGAGCACATCGTCCTCAGGTTACATGGGCACTCTGTGCATATAGTTGTCAGGTTACACAGGCACTTTGATCACATAGTCCTCTGGTTACATGGGCACTCCGAGCATGTAGTTCTCAGGTTACAAGGGCACTCTGAGCACATAGTCCTCAGGTTACACAGTCACTCTGAGCACATAGTCCTCGGGTTACATGGGCACTCTGAGAACATAGTCCTCAGGTTACATGGGCACTCTGAGATCATAGTCCTTGGGTTACACGGGCACTCTGAGCACATAGTCCTCGGGTTACATGGGCAGTCTGAGCACGTAGTCCTCAGGTTACACAGTCACTCTGAGCACATAGTCCTCAGGTTACAAGGGCACTCTGAGCACATAGTTCTCAGGTTACATGGGCACTCTGAGATCATAGTCTGTCACGCTGTTACTGCATACAGGAGGTCTGGGGTCTATGCTGACCCTAAGCTGGGGTCCTGACTAATCCCTCTACCTGGAGGTACTGTTAATGGTACAGAGGTCCAGGCCACCAGCGTAATCCCTACCTCCTGAGGATCCCTGAACCTCAGTGATCCAGTCCTGAGAAGGACCCTGATCACACACCGGGGACTGGTAGGTATATGCCTAAACACAGTAATAAACGAACGAGACAGTACAAGGGGTAAACTAAAATCCACCTTGCATACAAAAATCACACCACAGGAAACAGAGGGGACACCAACGGGTACGGAGATAAATGATAAAGCGAGGAGGGGGAAAAGACCACACAGGTACTCTTAACTTCAGCCTTCACCATACAACGATCCGCTCTGCTGGTCTGCATGAATGCTTTCACCGACACTTCCCCAGCAGACAGGCAGGTATTTGAAGGAAACCAATAATCACAACATTAATTGCAGCTGAGCGAGGCTGGTCTAGTCCAGCACAGAGAGAGGAAGAATTAACTCCCTCTCTGCCGAAAAACACCCAGCACCAGAAACTCAGCTGTGAGAAGTCAGGGTGTGCAATCGCGACGATCTTCGCAGCGACACACCCGTGACATAGTCCTTGGGTTACACGAGCACTCTGAGAACAGAGTCCTTGGGTTACATGGGCACTCTGAGCACTTTGTCCTAGGGTTACATGCGCACTCTGAGCACATAGTCCTCGAGTTACAAGGGCACTCTGAGCACATAGTCCTCAAGTTAAACAGTCACTCTGAGCACATAACTCTCAGGTTACACGAGCACTCTCAGCACATAGTCCTCAATTTACATGGGCGCACGTACACGGGCACCATGAGCACATAGTCTTCAGATTACACGGGCACTATGAGCACATAGTCCTCAGGTTACACGGGCGCAGGTACACTGGCACTATGAGCACATAGTCCTCAGGTTACACAGGCGCAGGTGTACGGGCACTATGAGCACATAGTCCTCAATTTACATGGGCGCACATACACGGGCACTATGAGCACATAGTCCTCAGGTTACACGGGCGCAGGTACACGGGCACTATGAGCACATAGTCCTCAGGATACATGGTCGCAGGTACACGGGCACTATGAGCACATAGTCCTCAATTTACACGAGCGCAGCTACATGGGCACTCTGAGCACATAGTCCTCAGGTTACACAGGTGCAGGTACATGGGCACTATGAGCACATAGTTCTCAGGTTACATGGGCGCAGGTACACAGGCACTCTGAGCACATAGACCTGGGGTTACATGGGCGCAGGGTACACAGCACTCTGAGCACATAGCCCTTGGATTACAAAGGCACTCTGAGCACAAAGTCCTCTGGTTATATGAGCACTCTGAGCACATCGTCCTTGAGTTACACAGGCACGCTAAGCACATAGTCCTCAGGTTACACGGGAGCAGGGTACACGGGCACTATGAGCACATAGTCCTCAGGTTACACAGTCACTCTGAGATCATAGTCCTTGGGTTACACGGGCACTGTGAGCACATAGTCCTAGGTTACACAGTCACTCTGAACACATAGTCCTCAGGTTACAAGGGCACTATGAGCACATAGTCCTCAGGTTACACAGTCACTCTGAGATCATAGTCCTTGGGTTACATGGGCACTCTGTGCACATAGTCCTAGGTTACATGGGCACTCTGAGCACGTAGTCCTCAGGTTACACAGTCACTCTGAACACACAGTCCTCAGGTTACATGGGCACTCTGAGAACATAGTCCTCAGGTTACACAGTTACTCTGAGCACACAGTCCTCGGGTTACATGGGCACTCTGAGAACATAGTTCTCAGGTTACATGGGCACTCTGAGATCATAGTCCTTGGGTTACACGAGCACTCTGAGAACAGAGTCCTTGGGTTACATGGGCACTCTGAGCACTTTGTCCTAGGGTTACATGCGCACTCTGAGCACATAGTCCTCGAGTTACAAGGGCACTCTGAGCACATAGTCCTCAGGTTAAACAGTCACTCTGAGCACATAACTCTCAGGTTACACAGGCGCTCTCAGCACATAGTCCTCAATTTACATGGGCGCACGTACACGGGCACCATGAGCACATATTCCTCAGGTTACACGGGCGCAGGTACACGGGCACTATGAGCACATAGTCCTCAGGTTACACGGGCGCAGGTACACTGGCACTCTGAGCACATAGTCCTCAGGTTACACAGGCGCAGGTACATGGGCACTATGAGCACATAGTCCTCAGGTTACATGGGCGCAGGTACACGGGCACTCTGAGCACATAGACCTGGGGTTACATGGGCGCAGGGTACACAGCACTCTGAGCACATAGCCCTTGGATTACAAAGGCACTCTGAGCACAAAGTCCTCTGGTTATATGAGCACTCTGAGCACATCGTCCTTGAGTTACACAGGCACGCTAAGCACATAGTCCTCAGGTTACACGGGAGCAGGGTACACGGGCACTATGAGCACATAGTCCTCAGGTTACACAGTCACTCTGAGATCATAGTCCTTGGGTTACACGGGCACTGTGAGCACATAGTCCTAGGTTATATGGGCACTCTGAGCACGTAGTCCTCAGGTTACACAGTCACTCTGAACACATAGTCCTCAGATTACAAGGGCACTATGAGCACATAGTCCTCAGGTTACACAGTCACTCTGAGATCATAGTCCTTGGGTTACATGGGCACTCTGTGCACATAGTCCTAGGTTACATGGGCACTCTGAGCACGTAGTCCTCAGGTTACACAGTCACTCTGAACACATAGTCCTCAGGTTACAAGGGCACTATGAGCACATAGTCCTCAGGTTACACAGTCACTCTGAGATCATAGTCCTTGGGTTACATGGGCACTCTGTGCACATAGTCCTAGGTTACATGGGCACTCTGAGCACGTAGTCCTCAGGTTACACAGTCACTCTGAACACATAGTCCTCAGGTTACATGGGCACTCTGAGAACATAGTCCTCAGGTTACACAGTTACTCTGAGCACACAGTCCTCGGGTTACATGGGCACTCTGAGAACATAGTTCTCAGGTTACATGGGCACTCTGAGATCATAGTCCTTGGGTTACACGAGCACTCGAGAACAGAGTCCTTGGGTTACATGGGCACTCTGAGCACTTTGTCCTAGGGTTACATGCGCACTCTGAGCACATAGTCCTCAAGTTACAAGGGCACTCTGAGCACATAGTCCTCAGGTTAAACAGTCACTCTGAGCACATAACTCTCAGGTTACACGGGCACTCTCAGCACATAGTCCTCAATTTACATGGGCGCACGTACACGGGCACCATGAGCACATAGTCCTCAGATTACACGGGCGCAGGTACACGGGCACTATGAGCACAAAGTCCTCAGGTTACAAGGGCGCAGGTACACTGGCACTCTGAGCACATAGTCCTCAGGTTACACAGGCGCAGGTACATGGGCACTATGAGCACATAGTCCTCAGGTTACATGGGCGCAGGCACACGGGCACTCTGAGCACATAGACCTGGGGTTACATGGGCGCAGGGTACACAGCACTCTGAGCACATAGCCCTTGGATTACAAAGGCACTCTGAGCACAAGTCCTCTGGTTATATGAGCACTCTGAGCACATCGTCCTTGAGTTACACAGGCACGCTAAGCACATAGTCCTCAAGTTACACGGGAGCAGGGTACACGGGCACCATGAGCACATAGTCCTCAGATTACACGGGCGCAGGTACACGGGCACTATGAAGCACATAGTCCTCAGGTTACACGGGCGCAGGTACACTGGCACTCTGAGCACATAGTCCTCAGGTTACACAGGCGCAGGTACATGGGCACTATGAGCACATAGTCCTCAGGTTACATGGGCGCAGGTACACGGGCACTCTGAGCACATAGACCTGGGGTTACATGGGCGCAGGGTACACAGCACTCTGAGCACATAGCCCTTGGATTACAAAGGCACTCTGAGCACAAAGTCCTCTGGTTATATGAGCACTCTGAGCACATCGTCCTTGAGTTACACAGGCACGCTAAGCACATAGTCCTCAAGTTACACGGGAGCAGGGTACACGGGCACTATGAGCACATAGTCCTCAATTTACATGGGCGCACGTACACGGGCACTATGAGCACATAGTCCTCAGGTTACACGGGCGCAGGTACACGGGCACTATGAGTACATAGTCCTCAGGTTACACAGGCGCAGGTACACGGGCACTATGAGCACATAGTCCTCAGGTTACACGGGCGCAGGTACACGGGCACTATGAGCACATAGTCCTCAGGTTACACAGGCGCAGGTACACGGGCACTATGAGCACATAGTCCTCAGGTTACACAGGCGCAGGTACACGGGCACTATGAGGACATAGTCCTCAGGTTACACAGGCGCAGGTACACGGGCACTATGAGCACATAGTCCTCAGGTTATACGGGCGCAGGTACACGGGCAACTATGAGCACATAGTCCTCAGGTTACACGGGCGCAGGTACACAGGCACTATGAGCACATAGTCCTCAGGTTACACGGGCGCAGGTACACGGGCACTATGAGCACATAGCCCTCAATTTACACGGGCATAGGTACATGGGCACTATGAGCACATAGTCCTCAATTTACAAGGATACACTTACACGGGCACTATGAGCACATAGTCCTCAGGTTACACGGGCGCAGGTACACGGGCACTATGAGCACATAGTCCTCAGGTTACACGGGCGCACGTACACGGGCACTATGAGCACATAGTCCTCAATTTACACAGGCGCAGGTACATGGGCACTATGAGCACATAGTCCTCAGGTTACACGGGCTCAGGTACACGGGCACTATGAGCACATTGTCCTCAGGTTACACGGGCGCAGGTACACGGGCACTATGAGCACATAGTCCTCAGGATACACGAGCGCAGGTACACGGGCACTATTAGCACATAGTCCTCAATTTACACGAGCGCAGCTACATGGGCACTCTGAGCACATAGTCCTCAGGTTACACGGGCGCAGGTACATGGGCACTATGAGCACATAGTCCTCAGGTTACATGAGCGCAGGTACACGGGCACTATGAGCAAATTGTCCTCACGTTACACGGGCACTCTGAGCACATAGACCTGGGGTTACATGGGCGCAGGGTACACAGCACTCTGAGCACATAGCCCTGGATTACAAAGGCACTCTGAGCACAAAGTCCTCTGGTTACATGAGCACTCTGAGCACATCGTCCTCGAGTTACACAGGCACGCTAAGCACATAGTCCTAAGGTTACACGGGAGCAGGGTACACGGGCACTATGAGCACATAGTCCTCAGGTTACACAGTCACTCTGAGATCATAGTCCTTGGGTTACATGGGCACTCTGAGCACATAGTCCTAGGTTACACAGTCACTCTGAACACATACTCCTCAGGTTACAAGGGCACTATGAGCACATAGTCCTCAGGTTACACAGTCACTCTGAGATCATAGTCCTTGGGTTACATGGGCACTCTGTGCACATAGTCCTAGGTTACATGGGCACTCTGAGCACGTAGTCCTCAGGTTACACAGTCACTCTGAACACATAGTCCCAGGTTACAAGGGCACTATGAGCACATAGTCCTCAGGTTACACAGTCACTCTGAGATCATAGTCCTTGGGTTACATGGGCACTCTGTGCACATAGTCCTAGGTTACATGGGCACTCTGAGCACGTAGTCCTCAGGTTACACAGTCACTCTGAACACACAGTCCTCAGGTTACATGGGCACTCTGAGAACATAGTCTCAGGTTACACAGTTACTCTGAGCACACAGTCCTCGGGTTACATGGGCACTCTGAGAACATAGTTCTCAGTTACATGGGCACTCTGAGATCATAGTCCTTGGGTTACACGAGCACTCGAGAACAGAGTCCTTGGGTTACATGGGCACTCTGAGCACTTTGTCCTAGGGTTACATGCGCACTCTGAGCACATAGTCCTCAAGTTACAAGGGCACTCTGAGCACATAGTCCTCAGGTTAAACAGTCACTCTGAGCACATAACTCTCAGGTTACACGGGCACTTTCAGCACATAGTCCTCAATTTACATGGGCGCACGTACACGGGCACCATGAGCACATAGTCCTCAGATTACACGGGCGCAGGTACATGGGCACTATGGCACTATGAGCTTATAGTCCTCAGGTTACACGGGCGCAGGTACACTGGCACTCTGAGCACATAGTCCTCAGGTTACACAGGCGCAGGTACATGGGCACTATGAGCACATAGTCCTCAGGTTACATGGGCGCAGGTACACGGGCACTCTGAGCACATAGCCTTTGGATTACAAAGGCACTCTGAGCACAAAGTCCTCTGGTTATATGAGCACTCTGAGCACATCGTCCTTGAGTTACACAGGCACGCTAAGCACATAGTCCTCAAGTTACACGGGAGCAGGGTACACGGGCACTATGAGCGCATAGTCCTCAGGTTACATGGGCACTCTGAGCACGTAGTCCTCAGGTTACACAGTCACTCTGAACACATAGTCCTCAGGTTACAAGGGCACTCTGAGCACATAGTCCTAGGTTACATGGGCACTCTGAGCACGTAGTCCTCAGGTTACACAGTCACTCTGACACATAGTCCTCAGGTTACATGGGCACTCTGAGAACATAGTCCTTAGGTTACACGGTCACTCTGAGCACATAGTCCTCAGGTTACACGGGCACTCTGAACACATAGTCCTCAGGTTACAAGGGCACTATGAGCACATAGTCCTCAGGTTACACAGTCACTCTGAGATCATAGTCCTTGGGTTACATGGGCACTCTGTGCACATAGTCCTAGGTTACATGGGCACTCTGAGCACGTAGTCCTCAGGTTACACAGTCACTCTGAACACATAGTCCTCAGGTTACATGGGCACTCTGAGAACATAGTCCTCAGGTTACACAGTTACTCTGAGCACACAGTCCTCGGGTTACATGGGCACTCTGAGAACATAGTTCTCAGGTTACATGGGCACTCTGAGATCATAGTCCTTGGGTTACACGAGCACTCGAGAACAGAGTCCTTGGGTTACATGGGCACTCTGAGCACTTTGTCCTAGGGTTACATGCGCACTCTGAGCACATAGTCCTCAGTTACAAGGGCACTCTGAGCACATAGTCCTCAGGTTAAACAGTCACTCTGAGCACATAACTCTCAGGTTACAGGGCACTCTCAGACATAGTCCCAATTTACACGGCGCAGGTACACTGGCACTCTGAGCACATAGTCCTCAGGTTACACAGGCGCAGGTACATGGCAACTAGACACATAGTCCCCAGGTTTACATGGGCGCAGGTACACGGGCACTCTGAGCACATAGACCTGGGGTTACATGGGCGCAGGGTACACAGCACTCTGAGCACATAGCCTTGGATTACAAAGGCACTCTGAGCACAAAGTCCTCTGGTTATATGACACTCTGAGCACATCGTCCTTGAGTTACACATGGCACGCTAAGCACATAGTCCTCAGGTTACACGGGAGCAGGGTACACGGGCACTATGAGCACATAGTCCTCAGGTTACCAGTCACTCTGAGATCATAGTCCTTGGGTTACACGGGCACTCTGAGCACATAGTCCTAGGTTATATGGGCACTCTGAGCACGTAGTCCTCAGGTTACACAGTCACTCTGAACACATAGTCCTCAGGTTACAAGGGCACTATGAGCACATAGTCCTCAGGTTACACAGTCACTCTGAGATCATAGTCCTTGGGTTACATGGCACTCTGTGCACATAGTCCTAGGTTACATGGGCACTCTGAGCATTAGTCCTCAGGTTACACAGTCACTCTGAACACATAGTCCTCAGGTTACAAGGGCACTATGAGCACACAGTCCTCAGGTTACACAGTCACTCTGAGATCATAGTCCTTGGGTTACATGGGCACTCTGTGCACATAGTCCTAGGTTACATGGACACTCTGAGCACGTAGTCCTCAGGTTACACAGTCACTCTGAACACATAGTCCTCAGGTTACATGGGCACTCTGAGAACATAGTCCTCAGGTTACACAGTTACTCTGAGCACACAGTCCTCGGGTTACATGGGCACTCTGAGAACATAGTTCTCAGGTTACATGGGCACTCTGAGATCATAGTCCTTGGGTTACAAGAGCACTCTGAGAACAGAGTCCTTGGGTTACATGGGCACTCTGAGCACTTTGTCCTAGGGTTACATGCGCACTCTGAGCACATAGTCCTCGAGTTACAAGGGCACTCTGAGCACATAGTCCTCAGGTTAAACAGTCACTCTGAGCACATAACTCTCAGGTTACACGGGCACTCTCAGCACATAGTCCTCAATTTACATGGGCGCACGTACACGGGCACCATGAGCACATAGTCCTCAGATTACACGGGCGCAGGTACACGGGCACTATGAGCACATAGTCCTGAGGTTACACGGGCGCAGGTACACTGGCACTATGAGCACATAGTCCTCAGGTTACACAGGCGCAGGTGTACGGGCACTATGAGCACATAGTCCTCAATTTACACGAGCGCAGCTACATGGGCACTCTGAGCACATAGTCCTCAGGTTACACAGGCGCAGGTACATGGGCACTATGAGCACATAGTCCTCAGGTTACATGGGCGCAGGTACACGGGCACTCTGAGCACATAGACCTGGGGTTACATGGGCGCAGGGTACACAGCACTCTGAGCACATAGCCCTTGGATTACAAAGGCACTCTGAGCACAAAGTCCTCTGGTTATATGAGCACTCTGAGCACATCGTCCTTGAGTTACACAGGCACGCTAAGCCCATAGTCCTCAGGTTACACGGGAGCAGGGTACACGGGCACTATGAGCACATAGTCCTCAGGTTACACAGTCACTCTGAGATCATAGTCCTTGGGTTACACGGGCACTCTGAGCACATAGTCCTAGGTTATATGGGCACTCTGAGCACGTAGTCCTCAGGTTACACAGTCACTCTGAACACATAGTCCTCAGGTTACAAGGGCACTATGAGCACATAGTCCTCAGGTTACACAGTCACTCTGAGATCATAGTCCTTGGGTTACATGGGCACCTGTGCACATAGTCCTAGATTACATGGGCACTCTGAGCACGTAGTCCTCAGGTTACACAGTCACTCTGAACACATAGTCCTCAGGTTACATGGGCACTCTGAGAACATAGTCCTTAGGTTACACGGTCACTCTGAGTACATAGTCCTCAGGTTAAACAGTCACTCTGAGCACATAGTCCTCAGGTTACACGGGCACTCTGAGTACATAGTCCTCATGTTACACGAGCACTGTGAGCACATAGTCCTAGGATTACACGGGCACTCTGAGAACATAGTCCTCAGATTACACGGTCACTCTGAGCACTTCGTCCTCAGGTTACATGGGCACTCTGAGCACATAGTCCTTAGATTACAGAGTCACTCTGAGCACATCGTCCTCAGGTTACATGGGCACTCTGAGTATATAGTTGTCAGGTTACAAAGGCACTCTGAGCACATAGTCCTCAGGTTACATGGGCACTCTAAGCTCAAAGTCCATGGGCTACACGGGCATTTTGAGCACATAGTCCTCGAGTTACAAGGGCACTCTGCGCACATAGTCCTCAGGTTACACAGGCACTTTGATCACATAGTCCACTGGTTACATGGGCACTCCGAGCACGTAGTTCTCAGGTTACAAGGGCACTCTGAGCACATAGTCCTCAGGTTACACAGTCACTCTGAGCACATAGTCCTCGGGTTACATGGGCACTGAGAACATAGTCCTCAGGTTACATGGGCACTCTGAGATCATAGTCCTTGGGTTACACGGGCACTCTGAGCACATAGTCCTCGGGTTACATGGGCAGTCTGAGCACGTAGTCCTCAGGTTACACAGTCACTCTGAGCACATAGTCCTCAGGTTACAAGGGCACTCTGAGCACATAGTCCTCAGGTTACACAGTCACTCTGAGCACATAGTCCTCGGGTTACATGGGTACTCTGAGAACATAGTTCTTAGATTACATTGGCACTCTGAGATCATAGTCCTTGGGTTACATGAGCACTCTGAGCACATAGTCCTCGAGTTACAAGGGCACTCTGAGCACATAGTCCTCAGGTTAAACAGTCACTCTGAGCACATAACTCTCAGGTTACACGGGCACTCTCAGCACATAGTCCTCAATTTACATGGGCGCACGTACACGGGCACTATGAGCACATAGTCCTCACATTACACGGGCGCAGGTACACGGGCACTATGAGCACATAGTCCTCAGGTTACACTGGAGCTGGTACACGGGCACTATGAGCACATAGTCCTCAGGTTACACAGGCGCAGGTACACGGGCACTATGAGCACATAGTCCTCAATTTACATGGGCGCACGTACACGGGCACTATGAGCACATAGTCCTCAGGTTACACGGGCGCAGGTACACGGGCACTATGAGCACATAGTCCTCAGAGGTTACACGGGCGCAGGTACACGGGCACTATGAGCACATAGTCCTCAATTTACACAGGCTAAGGTACATGGGCACTATGAGCACATAGTCCCAGGTTACACGGGCTCAGGTACACGAGCACTATGAGCACATAGTCCTCAGGTTACACGGGTGCAGGTACACGGGCACTATGAGCACATAGTCCTCAGGATACATGGGCGCAGGTACACGGGCACTATGAGCACATAGTCCTCAATTTACACGAGCGCAGCTACATGGGCACTCTGAGCACATAGTCCTCAGGTTACACGGGCGCAGGTACACGGGCACTCTGAGCACATAGACCTGGGGTTACATGGGCGCAGGGTACACAGCACTCTGAGCACATAGCCCTTGGATTACAAAGGCACTCTGAGCACAAAGTCCTCTGGTTACATGAGCACTCTGAGCACATCGTCCTCGAGTTACATAGGCACGCTAAGCACATAGTCCTCAGGTTACACGGGAGCAGGGTACACGGGCACTATGAGCGCATAGTCCTCAGGTTACATGGGCACTCTGAGCACGTAGTCCTCAGGTTACACAGTCACTCTGAACACATAGTCCTCAGGTTACAAGGGCACTCTGAGCACATAGTTCTAGGTTACATGGGCACTCTGAGCACGTAGTCCTCAGGTTACACAGTCACTCTGACACATAGTCCTCAGGTTACATGGGCACTCTGAAAACATAGTCCTTAGGTTACACGGTCACTCTGAGCACATAGTCCTCAGGTTACACGGGCACTCTGAGAACATAGTCCTTAGGTTACACGGTCACTCTGAGCACATAGTCCTCAGGTTACAAGGGCACTCTGAGCACATAGTCCTCAGGTTACACAGTCACTCTGAGCACATAGACCTCGGGTTACATGGGTACTCTGAGAACACAGTTCTCAGGTTACATTGGCACTCTGAGATCATAGTCCTTGGGTTACATGCGCACTCTGAGCACATAGTCCTCGAGTTACAAGGGCACTCTGAGCACATAGTCCTCAGGTTAAACAGTCACTCTGAGCACATAACTCTCAGGTTACACGGGCACTCTCAGCACATAGTCCTCAATTTACATGGGCGCACGTACACGGGCACTATGAGCACATAGTTCTCACATTACACGGGCGCAGGTACACGGGCACTATGAGCACATAGTCCTCAGGTTACACTGGCGCTGGTACACGGGCACTATGAGCACATAGTCCTCAGGTTACACAGGCGCAGGTACACGGGCACTATGAGCACATAGTCCTCAATTTACATGGGCGCACGTACACGGCACTATGAGCACATAGTCCTCAGGTTACACGGGCGCAGGTACACGGGCACTATGAGCACATAGTCCTCAGAGGTTACACGGGCGCAGGTACACGGGCACTATGAGCACATAGTCCTCAATTTACACAGGCTAAGGTACATGGGCACTATGAGCACATAGTCCTCAGGTTACACGGGCTCAGGTACACGAGCACTATGAGCACATAGTCCTCAGGTTACACGGGTTGCAGGTACACGGGCACTTGAGCACATAGTCCTCAGTATACATGGGCGCAGGTACACGGGCACTTATGAGCACATAGTCCTCATTTACATCGAGCGCAGCTACAATGGGCACTCTGAGCACATAGTCCTCAGGTTACACGGGCCAAGGTACATGGGCACTATGAGAACATAGTCCTCAGGTTACATGGGCGCAGTACACGGGCACTCTGAGCACATAGACCTGGGGTTACATGGGCGCAGGTACAACAGCACTCTGAGCACATAGCCCTTGGATTACAAGGCACTCTGAGCACAAAGTCCTCTGGTTACATGAGCACTCTGAGCACATAGTCCTCGAGTTACATAGGCACGCTAGACATAGTCCTCAAGTTACACGGGATCAGGGTACACGGGCACTATGAGCGCATAGTCCTCAGGTTACATGGGCACTCTGAGCACGTGTCCTCAGGTTACACAGTCACTCTGAACACATAGTCCTCAGTTACAAGGGCACTCTGAGCACATAGTCCTAGGTTACATGGGCACTCTGAGCACGAGTCCTCAGGTTACACGGATCACTCTGACACATAGTCCTCAGGTTACATGGGCATCTGAGAACATAGGTCCTTAGGTTACATGGTCACTCTGAGACATAGTCCTCAGGTACACGGGCACTCTGAGTACATAGTCCTCAGTATACCAGACAGCTTGAGCACATAGTCCTAGGATTACACGGGCACTGAGAACATAGGCCTCAAGTTACACAATCACTCTGAGGATCATAGTCCTTGGGTTACATGGGCACTCTGAGAATATAGTTCCTTGGGATTACACGGTCACTCTGAGTACATAGTCCTCAGGTTAACAGTCACTCGAGACAAGTCCTCAGGTTACACGGGCACTTGAGTACATAGTCCTCAGGTTAACACAGCACTGTGAGCACATAGTCCTAGGATTTACACGGGCACTCTGAGAACATAGTCCTCAGATTACACGGTCACTCTGAGCACTTCGTCTCGGGTTACATGGGCACTCTGAGCACTAGTCCCTTCGAGTTACAAGGCTCTCTAGCACATAGTCCTTAGATTACAGAGCACTCTGAGCACATCGTCCTCGGTTACATGGGCACTCTGAGCATATAGTTGTCAGGTTACACAGGACACTCTGAGCACATAGTCCTCAGGTTACATGGGCACTCTAAGCTCAAGTCCATGGGTTACACGGGCACTCTGAGACATAGTCCTCGAGTTACAAGGGCACTCTGCGCACATAGTCCTCAGTTTACAGGCTCAGTACATGGGCACTATGACACATAGTCCTCAGGTTACAATGGGCACTCTGAGCACAGTAGTCCTCAGGTTACACAGTCACTCTGATACACATAGTCCTAGGTTACAAGGGCACTCTGAGCACATAGTCCTAGGTTACATGGGCACTCTGAGCACGTAGTCCTCAGTTACACAGTCACTCTGAACACAAGTCCCAGGTTACAGGGCACTGAGAAAGTCCTAGGTTACACGTCACTCTGAGACTAGTCCAGGTTACACGGGCACTCTGAGCACATAGTCTGGTTACAGGCATTGAGCACTAGTCCTAGGTTACACGGGCACTCTGAGACATAGTCCTCAGGTTACACAGTGCACTCTGAGACATAGTCCTTGGGTTACATGGCACTCTGAGAACATAGTCTTGGGTTACACGGTCACTTGAGTACATAGTCCTCAGGTTAAACGCACTCTGAGACATAGTCCTAGGTTACACGGGCACTTGAGCACATAGTCCTCAGGTTACACGAGCCTGGGCACATAGTCCTAGGTTACACGGGCACTGAGACATAGTCCTCAGATTACAGGCACTCTGGCACTTAGTCTCAGGTTACATGGGCACTCTGAGCACATAGTCCTCAGTTACACGGGTTCTTAACATAGTCCTTAATTACGAGCACTATGAGCACATGTCCTCAGGTTACAGGACCCGGCAATAGTGTCAGGTACACAGGCACTATGAGCACATAGTCCTCAGGTAATGCATCTAGCTAAAGCCATGGATACACGGGCACTATGAGCACATAGTCCTCAATTTACAAGGCGGGACTCTGCGCACATAGTCCTCAGGTTACTACATGGCACTTTGATCACATAGTCCTCGGTTACATGGGATCGGCATGGTTCAGGTTACAAGGGCACTCTGAGCACATAGTCCTGGGGTTACACATCTGGGCATAATCTGGGTACAATGGCACTCTGAGAACATAGTCCTCGGTTACAATGGCACTCTGAGCACAATAGTCCTTGGTTACAGGGCACTCTGAGCACATGTCCTCGGTTACATGGCAGTCCTGAGCACGTAGTCCTCAGGTTACAGCACTCTGAGATGTCTCAGGTACAGGGCACTATGAGGCATAGTCCTCAGGTTACAGGTTACTCTGAGCACTAGTCCTCGGGGTTACCATGGTCACTCTGAGAACATAGTTCTCAGGTTACATGGGCACTCTGAGACATAGTCCTGGGTTACAGAGCACTCTGAGAACAGTAGTCCTTGGGTTACATGGCACTCTGACACTTGTCCTAGGTTACATGGCACTCTGAGCACATAGTCCTGAGTTACAAGGCACTCTGAGCACATAGTCCTCAGGTTAAACAGTCACTCTGAGCTACATAACTCTCAGGTTACACGGCACTTCAGCACATAGTCCTCAACTGGGAGTACACGGGCACCATGAGCACATAGTCCTCAAGTTCATAGGGCACGTACAGCACATGAGACATAGTCCTCAGATTACACGGCGAGTACAGGGCACTATGAGCAATAGTCCTCAGGTTACAGGGCAGGTACTGCACTATGAGCACATAGTCCTAGTTACCAGCGCAGGTGTACGGGCACTTGAGCACATAGTCCTCAGGTTACACGGCGCAGTACACGGGCACATATGTCACAGTACTCAGATTACAATGGTCCAGGTACACTGGCACTATGAGCACATAGTCCTCAATTACACGGCACAGTACATGGCACTCTGAGCACATAGTCCTCAGGTTACACAGGCGCAGTACTGGGCACTATGAGCACATAGTCCTCGTTACACTGGGCGCTTAGTTACACGGGCACTCTGAGCACATAGACCTAGGTTTACATGGGCAGGCAAGTTGCAGGTTACACAGGCACTCTGAGCACATAGTCCTCGGTTACTATGGCACTCTGAGCACAAAGTCCTGGTTACAGGGCACTCTGAGCACATAGTCCTCGAGTTACACAGGGCAGCTATGAGCACATAGTCCTCAGGTTACACCGGGCAGTCAGGTACACGGGCACTATGAGCACATAGTCCTCAGGTTACATGGGCACTCTGAGCACGTAGTCCTCAGGTTACACAGTCACTCTGAACACATAGTCCTCAGGTTACAAGGGCACTCTGAGCACATAGTCCATGGGATACACGGGCACTCTGAGCACATAGTCCTCGAGTTACAAGGGCACTCTGCGCACATAGTCCTCAGTTTACACAGGCACTTTGATCACATAGTCCTCTGGTTACATGGGCACTCCGAGCACGTAGTTCTCAGGTTACAAGGGCACTCTGAGCACATAGTCCTCAGGTTACACAGTCACTCTGAGCACATAATCCTCGGGTTACATGGGCACTCTGAGAACATAGTCCTCAGGTTACATGGGCACTCTGGGATCATAGTCCTTGGGTTACACGGGCACTCTGAGCACATAGTCCTCGGGTTACATGGGCAGTCTGAGCACGTAGTCCTCAGGTTACACAGTCACTCTGAGTACATAGTCCTCAGGTTACAAGGGCACTCTGAGCACATAGTCCTCAGGTTACATGGGCAGTCTGAGCACGTAGTCCTCAGGTTACACAGTCACTCTGAGTACATAGTCCTCAGGTTACAAGGGCACTCTGAGCACGTAGTCCTCAGGTTACACAGTCACTCTGAGCACATAGTTCTCGGGTTACATGGGAACTCTGAGAACATAGTTCTCAGGTTACATGGGCACTCTGAGATCATAGTCCTTGGGTTACACGAGCACTCTGAGAACAGAGTCCTTGGGTTATATGGGCACTCTGAGCACTTTGTCCTAGGGTTACATGCGCACTCTGAGCACATAGTCCTCGAGTTACAAGGGCACTCTGAGCATATAGTCCTCAGGTTAAACAGTCACTCTGAGCACATAGCTCTCAGGTTACACGGGCACTCTCAGCACATAGTCCTCAGGTTACATGAGCACTCTGAGCACATAATGCTAGGATTACATGGGCACTCAGAACATAGTCCTCAGATTACTCTTCTCCATCTACACCCTCGGCCTGGGACAGCTCATAGAATCCCATGGTCTTCAGTATCATCTCTACGCCGACAACACGCAGATCTACCTATCTGGACCTGACCTCACCTCCTTACTGACCAAAATCCCACAATGTCTGTCTGCTATTTCTGCTTTCTTCTCTGCTCGCTTTCTAAAACTGAACATGGACAAAACAGAATTTATCACCTTTCCCCCATCTCACTCTACCCCCCCACCAGACCTGTCCATTAACATCAATGGCTGCTCACTTTCCCAAGTCCCGCACGCTCGGTGCCTCGGAGTGATCCTCGACTCTGCCCTCTCTTTCAAGCCACATGTCCAAACCCTAGCCTCCTCCTGCCGTCTCAAACTCAAAAATATTTCCCGGATCCGTGCATTCCTTGACCATGAAAGTACAAAAACACTAGTGCATGCCCTCATCATCTCCCGCCTCGACTACTGCAACCTCCTACTCTCTGGCCTTCCCTCTAGCACTCTGGCACCACTCCAATCCATCCTGCACTCTGCTGCACGACTAATACACTTGTCTCCCCGCTATTCCCCAGCCTCTCCTCTCTGCCAAGCCCTTCATTGGCTTCCTATCATTCAGAGGCTCCAGTTTAAAACCCTAACCATGACCTACAAAGCCATCCACAATCTGTCTCCTCCATACATCTGTGACATGGTCTCCCGGTACATACCCACACGCAACCTTCGAGCCTCTCAAGATCTCCTCCTCTACTCCCCTCTTATCTCTTCTTCCCACAACCGCATACAAAGCTTCTCCCGTGCCTCTCCCATACTCTGGAACTCTCTACCCCAACACATCAGACTCGCGCCTACCATGGAAACCTTCAAAAAGAACCTGAAGACCCACCTCTTCCGACAAGCCTACAACCTGCAGTGATCATCAGTCTACTGAACCACCGCACGATCAACTCTTCCGTCTCCTAGTGTATCCTCACCCATCCCTGTAGACTGTGAGCCCTTGCGGGCAGGGTCCTCTCTCCTTCTGTACTTGTGTGTGCCTTGTATTGCTCATGTTTACTGTACTTGTCTATATTTGCCCCTCTTCACATGTAAAGCGCCATGGAATAAATGGCGCTATAAAAATCTATAATAATAATAATAATAATAATAATTACACGGTCACTCTGAGCACTTCGTCCTCGGGTTACATGGGCACTCTGAGCACGTAGTCCTCGAGTTACAAGGGTACTCTGAGCACATAGTCCCTAGGTTACACAGTCACTCTGAGCACATCGTCCTCAGGTTACATGGGCACTCTGAGCACATAGTCCTTGGGTTACATGGGCACTCTCAGCACATAGTGGTCAGGTTACAAAGGTACTCTGAGCACATAGTCCTCAGGTTACATGGGCACACTAAGCTTAAAGTCCACGGGATACAAGGGCACTCTGAGCACATAGTCCTCGGGTTACATGGGCACTCTGAGCACATAGTCCTCAGGTTACACGGTCACTCTGAGAATATAGTCCTTGGGTTACACGGGCACTTTGAGAACATGTTCCTCAGGTTACATGGGCACTCTGATATCATAGTCCTCGGGTTACATGGGCACGCTGAGCACGTAGTCCTCAGCTTACATGGGCACTCTGAGAACATAGTTCTATGATTACACGGGCACATAATTCTTGGGTTACATGGGCACTCTGAGATCATAGTCCTTGGGTTACATGAGCACTCTGAGCACATAGTCTTCGGGTTACATGGGCAGTCTGAGCACATAGTCCTCAGTTTATACAGGCACTTTTATCACATAGTCCTCAGGTTACACGGGTACTCTGAGCACACAGTCCTCAGGTTACACGGACACTCTGAAAACGTTGTCCTCAGTTTACACAGGCACTTTGAGAACATAGTCCTCAGGTTACATGGGCACTCTGATATCATAGTCCTTGGGTTACATGGGCACTCTGATTACTTCATTCTCGGGTTACATGGGCACGCTGAGCACGTAGTCCTCAGGTTACATGGGCACTCTGAGCACATAGTCCTCAGGTTACACGGTCACTCTGAGAATATAGTCCTTGGGTTACACGGGCACTTTGAGAACATGGTCCTCAGGTTACATGGGCACTCTGATATCATAGTCCTTGGGTTACATGGGCACTCTGATTACTTCATTCTCGGGTTACATGGGCACGCTGAGCACGTAGTCCTCAGCTTACATGGGCACTCTGAGAACATAGTTCTCTGATTACACGGGCACATAATTCTTGGGTTACATGGGCACTCTGAGATCATAGTCTTCGGGTTACATGGGCAGTCTGAGCACATAGTCCTCAGTTTATACAGGCACTTTTATCACATAGTCCTCAGGTTACACGGGTACTCTGAGCACACAGTCCTCAGGTTACACGGTCACTCTGAAAACGTTGTCCTCAGTTTACACAGGCACTTTGAGAACACAGTCCTCAGATTACACGGGCACTTAGATCATAATTCTTGGGTTACATGGGCACTCTGAGATCATAGTCCTTGGGTTACATGAGCACTCTGAGCACATAGTCCTCGGGTTACATGGGCAGTCTGAGCACACAGTCCTCAGTTTACACAGGCACTTTGATCACATAGTTCTCAGGTTACACGGGCACTCTGAGCACATAGTCCTCAGGTTACACAGTTACTCTGAGTACATAGTCCTCGGGCTACATGGGCACTTTGAGAACATAGTCCTCAGGTTACATGGGCACTCTGAGATCATAGTCCTTGGGTTACACGGACACTCTGAGCACTTCGTCCTCAGGTTACATGGGCACTCTGAGCACATAGTCCTCGGGTTACATGGGCACTCTGAGCACATAGTCCTCGGGTTACATGGGCACTCTGAGCACATAGTCCTCAGATTACACGGGCACTCTGAGCACATAGTCCTCGGGTTACACGGGCACTTTGAGGGCACATTTCACTCCTGCAAGCGAGAGCAATTCTGGTGACAAATGCTCTTTACATGATTGTTCTATTCTTGATCTCACCTACCAGTCTGAAACCAACGATGCAACATCTGCCAGGAAATATTCTCACCGTGTATGTGCCAATGTTTACCAATATACCCAAGCACATCTAACTATTAGTGAACAGAACTCTGTATACTGCACCCCCTGCTGCCCTGCCAGAGACTGCTGGGCAACGAGTGCCAGGCACCATGCAGACGACTGGGTCCTGGGTAACCTGTAATGCCCATATAGATGCCTAATCATAACACACAGTGTACACAATGCACACAACACCAACACACAATGTGTACAACGTACACAATACACAATGTATACAACATACACGCAACATGTACACAACACACAATGTATAAAATAGACACACAATATAGACAGCAAACACATAATGTATACAACATACACAACACACAATGTGTACAACATAAAAACAAAATGTATACAAAATAAACGCATAATGTATATAACATACACATCATACAATGTATACAACATACGCAACACACAATGTAAACAACTTTCAGACAACACACAATCTGCACAACATGCATAAAACACACACACAATGTACACTACACACAATGTGTACAACATACACAACACAGTTTATGAAACATACACACAACATGTACACAACACAATATATACAACAAACACACACGATGTATACAGCAAACACAAGACACAATGTATAAAACAGACACACAATGTATACGACATACGCTACACACAATGTATAAAACAGACACACAATGTATACGACATAGCTACACACAATGTATAAAACAGACACACAATGTATACGACATACACAACACACAATGTATACGACATACGCTACACACAATGTATAAAACAGACACAATGTGAACAACACACACATGTTACACTACACAATGTGTACAACATACACAACACGTGGTATGGAACAACACACAACATGTACACAACACAATATATACAACAAACAAATGTATACAGCAAACACAAGACACAATGTATAAAACAGACACACAATGTATACGACATACGCTACACACAATGTATAAAACAGACACACAATGTATACGACATATGCTACACACAATGTATAAAACAGACACACAATGTATACGACATACACAACACACAATGTATACGACATACGCTACACACAATGTATAAAACAGACACAATGTGAACAACATACACACACTGTATACAGCATACAGCATACACAACACATACACACACACCTGTCTGGTGCTGGAGAGCACCCCGCCGGTCATGCACACGGTCACACACGTACACGCATGACCCTCACACACTCAGGCAGAAGTTTGAACGCACCGTGTAACTCCAGACGTGAGAGGCAGACCGCGCCACAGACAGCTCGGGATGTCAGAGACCTCCGCAGAGACAGCGCTCACCCGAAGCCCGCCACAGAGACCGCTCCAGGTGTGAGAGAGCCCGGGAAGAAGACTGCTGCAGAGACAGCTCCACATCTACGAGAGGCTGCCGCCGCCGCCGCTGCAGAGACCATGTGATAAGGAGCTACAGACAGGCACACAGGTTCCTGCAGAGGCTGCCCTGGTTTTAGAGCGAGTGATGCTGAGAATACGAGTTGACATACTCCCCCCAAATAAAACCCCTGCACTCCCCTCCTCCTTCTTCTCTCTCTTTCTATCTCTCCTCCTCTTTCTTCCTCTTTCTCCTTTCCTCTAATACAAGAGGACACAAAGAACAGAGAGACACGAAGTGACAGCCACAAAGCAGAGGGACAAGGAGTGGAGCGAGAGCAGACAGCAGCAGCAACAGCAGCAGCAGGACGTGTACACGGGGAGGACAGGCTGAGGCATGGGAAGATGGATGAATAGAGAGAGATAATAGATAGATAGATTAGATAGATACAGAGAGAGTCGATAGAGATTACATAGATAATAGCTGTGGAATGCAGTGATGGATGACAAGCTCAGTAAATGGCCATCTGACACTGCTGGTTTTGGATGTGATATGACTCTGCCCCGGGGCACATACACGATTTTCCAATATACAAGGAAAGCAGCAAGAGCCACTCTGAAGATATATGTCCTCTGTGCAGTATACATGGGCTTGTGAGGGGAATACAGAGTACCCTGCACCGAATAGGGAAGCAGTGTATGTCAGCACATGGTGTACAGGCAAGGGATGAGGAGATAGAGGGCAAAGGAGGAGACATTACTGTCTGCCAGGGGTACAGCACTATCTGCCAGGGGTACAGGACTATCTGTCAGGGTACAGCATATCTGCCAGGGGTACAGGACTATCTGTCAGGGTACAGCACTATCTGCAGGGTACAGGACTATCTGTCAGGGGTACAGCACTATCTGCCTGGGGTACAGGACTATCTGTCAGGGGTACAGCACTATCTGTCAGGGGTACAGCACTATCTGTCAGGGTACAGCACTATTGCCAGGGGTAAGGACTATCTGTCAGGGGTACAGCACTATCGTCAGGGTCAGGACTATCTGTCAGGGGTACAGCACTATCTGTCAGGGTACAGGACTATCTGCCACGGGTACAGGACTATCTGTCAGGGTACAGCACTATCTGTCAGGGGTACAGCACTATCTGCAGGGGTACAGCACTATCTGCAGGGGTACAGGACTATCTGTCAGGGTACAGCACTATCTGTCAGGGGTGCAGCACTATCTGTCAGGGGTACAGCATATCTGTCTGGGGTACAGGACTATCTGTCAGGGTACAGCACTATCTGTCAGGGGTACAGCACTATCTGTCAGGGTACAGCACTATCTGCTGGGTACAGGACTATCTGTCAGGGGTACAGCACTATCTGTCAGGGGTGCAGCACTATCTGTCAGGGGTACAGCACTATCTGTCTGGGGTACAGGACTATCTGTCAGGGGTACAGCACTATCTGTCAGGGGTACAGCACTATCTGTCAGGGGTACAGCACTATCTGCCTGGGGTACAGGACTATCTGTCAGGGGTACAGCACTATCTGTCGGGTACAGGACTATCTGTCAGGGGTACAGCACTAATTCAAATTCAAATTCAAAGAAACTTTATTGGCAGACTAAATACACATTAGTTGCAAGCAATGTACAAAGGATAGGATAGGATGTGGGTAGGACTATCTGTCAGGGTATAGACTATCTGTCAGGGTACAGTACTATTGTCAGGACAGCACTATCTGTCAGGAGTATAGGACTATCTGTCAGGAGTATATGACTATCTGTCAGGGGTACAGGACTTACTACCAGGGGTACAGGACGATCTGCCAGGGGTACAGCACTATCTGTCAGGGGTACAGTACTATCTGTCAGGGGTACAGCACTATCTGTCAGGAGTATAGGACTATCTGTCAGGGGTACAGGACTATCTACCAGGGGTACAGGACGATCTGCCAGGAGTACAGCACTATCTGTCAGGAGTATATGACTATCTGTCAGGGGTACAGGACTTACTACCAGGGGTACAGGACGATCTGCCAGGGGTACAGCACTATCTGTCAGGGGTACAGGACTATCTGTCAGGGGTACAGCACTATCTGTCAGGGGTACAGCACTATCTGTCAGGGGTACAGCACTATCTGCCTGGGGTACAGGACTATCTGTCAGGGGTACAGCACTATCTGTCAGGGGTACAGCACTATCTGTCAGGGGTACAGCACTATCTGCCTGGGGTACAGGACTATCTGTCAGGGGTACAGCACTATCTGTCGGGTACAGGACTATCTGTCAGGGGTACAGCACTATCTGTCAGGAGTATAGGACTATCTGTCAGGGGTACAGTACTATCTGTCAGGGGTACAGCACTATCTGTCAGGAGTATATGACTATCTGTCAGGAGTATATGACTATCGTCGGGTACAGGACTTACTACCAGGGGTACAGGACGATCTGCCAGGGGTACAGCACTATCTGTCAGGGGTACAGTACTATCTGTCAGGGGTACAGCACTATCTGTCAGGAGTATAGGACTATCTGTCAGGGGTACAGGACTATCTACCAGGGGTACAGGACGATCTGCCAGGAGTACAGCACTATCTGTCAGGAGTATATGACTATCTGTCAGGGGTACAGGACTTACTACCAGGGGTACAGGACGATCTGCCAGGGGTACAGCACTATCTGTCAGGGTACAGGACTATCTGCCAGGGTACAGCACTATCTGTCAGGAGTATAGGACTATCTGTCAGGGGTACAGGACTATCTGCCAGGGGTACAGCACTATCTGTCAGGAGTATAGGACTATCTGTCAGGGGTACAGGACTATCTACCAGGGGTACAGGACGATCTGCCAGGGGTACAGCACTATCTGTCAGGAGTATAGGACTATCTGTCAGGGGTACAGGACTTACTACCAGGGGTACAGGACGATCTGCCAGGGGTACAGCACTATCTGTCAGGAGTATAGGACTATCTGTCAGGGGTACAGGACTATCTACCAGGGGTACAACACTATTTGTCATGGACTAATCAAAAAAGGAAAACGCACTGCAGTCAATAGGTCAATAGAAATACAATTTTATTACACAAAATATTAAAAATAAGATGAGATGGATACACAGGGGACAAATGGCATCACAGTAAGCGCATGATACGTAGGCTATCAAGGCAGCAAGGCAGGGCACTGCACATATATGTATAGTTCGAATAGAAAAACCACCTAAGAAAATAGGTATATCATATATCAATACTCCAAATGGATAATGTATCGGCCAATATAACCAGCACGTGCTGCAATAGGTCAAGACAAGTGTCACATTAACAACAGAGCAAAAATAGTCATAGGTGGAACATAATTACCAGCAAAGGTGCAATCAGTACAGGTGCCTATCGCCCGACAGCCCTCCCCGACGCGCGTTTCGGAGTGACGACGCACTCCTTCCTCAGGGGCGAAACGCGCGTCGGGGAGGGCTGTCGGGCGATAGGCACCTGTACTGATTGCACCTTTGCTGGTAATTATGTTCCACCTATGACTATTTTTGCTCTGTTGTTAATGTGACACTTGTCTTGACCTATTGCAGCACGTGCTGGTTATATTGGCCGATACATTATCCATTTGGAGTATTGATATATGATATACCTATTTTCTTAGGTGGTTTTTCTATTCGAACTATACATATATGTGCAGTGCCCTGCCTTGCTGCCTTGATAGCCTACGTATCATGCGCTTACTGTGATGCCATTTGTCCCCTGTGTATCCATCTCATCTTGTTATTTTTAATATTTTGTGTAATAAAATTGTATTTCTATTGACCTATTGACTGCAGTGCGTTTTCCTTTTTTGATTAGTCCATTTTGCAGTTGGTCTCCTTCAATCCATTAGGCATTCATATATTGGTATCTAGCAATATTAGTCATCTTTATGTTTTATAGCATTTGATCTACCATTCATGTATTATGCCAGTGTCACTATTGTTTTATTACAACTATCTGTCATGGGTACAGGACTATCTGCCAGGGTACAGCATTATCTGTCAGGGGTACAGGACTATCTGTCAGGGGTACAGGACTTACTACCAGGGGTACAGGACGGTCTGCCAGGGTACAGCATTATCTGTCAGGGTACAGCACTATCTGTCAGGGGTACAGGACTATCTACCAGGGGTACAAGACTATCTACCAGGGTACAGGACTATCTGTCAGGGGTACAGGACTATTTGTCAGGTACAGGACCATCTACTAGAGGTACAGCACTATCTACCAGGGGTACAGGACTATCTACCTGGGGTACAGGACTATCTGTCAGGGGTACATGACTATCTGCCAGGGGTACAGGACTATGTGCCAGGGGTACAGCACTATCTGTCAGGGGTATAGGACTGTCTGTCAGGGGTACAGTACTATCTACCAGGGGTATAGGACTGTCTGTCAGGGTACAGGACTGTCTACCAGGGGTACAGGACTATTTGTCAGGGGTACAGCACTATATGCCAGGGGTACAGGACTATCTGCCAGGGGTACAGGAATATCTACCAGGGATACAGGACTATTTGTCAGGGGTACAGCACTATATGCCAGGGGCACAGGACTATTTGTCAGGGTACAGGATTATCTGTCAGGGGTATAGAACTATCTGCCAGGGTTACAGGACTATCTACCAGGGAACAGGACTATCTGCCAAGGGTACAGGTGTATCTGTCAGTCTGTCAGGGGTACAGGACTATCTGTGGCACCCCAGAGTCCGGCTGCCACGGTGACATTGCCTCCCTTTACAGGGTGGTGATGTCATTCCTGGAAGCAGGAAGAGGTCCCCATGCGACGTAATACACAGCATTCAACACTTGTTCAGGCTATGTGCACACGTTGCGGAATTGCCATGGAAATTTCTGCGGTAATTCCGCACCTCCCTGCCGCGGGAAATAGGCATATTATAGGTATGCGTATTCCCGCTAAAAACTAGCATTTTGCAAGCGTAATTAGCTTGCAGAATGCTAGCGTTTTGCAAAGCAATCTGACAGGCTGGTCACACGAGTCAAACAAGTGTTTGACTCGTGTGACCAACTTTTTACTATTGATGCCGCCTATGTCGCATCAATAGTAAAAAGATCTAATGTAAAAATAATAAAAAAAATAATAAATAATGATATTCTCACCTTCCGGCGGCCCCCACAGCCTTCCCGCCTCACAGCAACGCTCCCGGCCCAATCCCTTTCCCAGGCGTCCTTTGCGACAATCAGCCCGATGACGTAGCATCACGCGAGACCGCTACGTCATCTGGGGTGATTCTCGCAATGCATCACTGGGAAAGGGATTGGCCGGGAGCGTCGCTGAGAGGCGGGAAAGCTGCGGGGGCCGCCGGATGGTGAGAATATCATTATTTTTTATTTTAATTATTGTTTTTACATGGATATGGTACCCAGGGATTGGAGGAGAGTCTCCTCTCCTCCAGACCCTGGGTACCATCCGCACATAAACCGCTTACTTTGCGCATGGTGGGCACAGCCACATGCGGAAAGTAATCAGTTCAATGCATTCCTATGGCGGCGGTTCCGCAAAAAAGAATGAACATGCTGCGGATTCTCCCGCGATGCGATTCCGCCGCGGGAAAACCCGCAGCATGTGCACAGCATTGCAGAATCCCATAGGCCTTAATGAGTTGTATTGTGTAAGCGGTTTTGCTGTGGTTTCGCGGCATTTCCGCTAGGAATCCGCAACGTGTGCACAGGCCCTCAAACTCCAGACCAAAAGGGGTGGAGCTTAAGGGAGTGACAGTTGGTGGGACGGGTTAGTGCTGAGGTAAGGATATTGTTCTGGAAAGAGTCAGTTGGTCTTAGGTGAGGGAAGAGAGAGGAGCAGAGACAAGGGCTCTGGGAATTGCAGCTGTGTCAGAGCTGATCCCGGAGCGGAGCGCTGATAAAAAGGACGCCAGATTCCTGGGCTGTGCGGGTGCTGTACGCCCCGACAGCCGAATCTGGAGGGCAGGGGACTGCAAGCTCCTTGACCACACCGAACACCTGGAGGCACCACAGCAGACCATGAGCCCAGGGCTGTCAGTGAACAGACAGTGCCTGTGATAGGCTGATGCTGTTTGCCATACAGGTTAAAGCCAACACGCAGGAGAGGGTCGCAGCTTAGCTACAGTCAACAGGTACCAGAAAAGAGAGTGCAGCAGGAAGGCCTCTAACCTAACCTGGCAGGGCGGATTCCCTGAATGCTTTCAGGCTAGCCGGACTCCTGTCATCTGTAACTAATACCCCGGATTGGATATTCATTTACCAAGAAGTAAAAGATAAAGAAAACTGCACTTTTCTGTGTCCCTTGCTTATTCTCTGCACCTCAATATTCACCATCACCTGAACAGACTGCCATATCTGCCCTGGGGTCCCGCTCTACCCGTGGGGAGCAGTAACATCTCTGCTGCATCACCATCCGCCCCAGTGGACCTGAACTGCAGCAGCCATATATAGCTGAACACCACGGTTGGCGTCACAAACTAATCCCCTTACAAACTACCCCAACCATCATGTTTGACCACGGACCAGGTCACTGCTGCCGTGACTACCCCTTTAAGAAGGGCCCGGTACCGTGTACCCCACGGCCCTGGTGGGGAGCTCCAACTTGGCGTCACAATCAGGATCTCGTAACCCGACATTTTTGGGTACTGTGTGCCAGAGACTTTATTGATTTGTGTGCCAGAGACTTTATTGAACTTTTAAATCGCCGCCATAACTGCGTCACACGGTGCGCGCGTGAAGAGAGGGGCATGCTGTCGTGGGCGGAGCCTGGAAAAGGGTGCAAAGCGAAGCCCTGCCCCACTTTCTGACGTCAATGGGCGTAGTGAAGCTGGAGCCGCGCTCTATTAGGAGAGGATGAAAAGCAGGAAGTCCTGGCTTGGAAACCAGAAGGAGCTCAAACCAGCCTGTCGTGGAGCAGCTGTTGACCACGGTAAAGGTAAACAGAGCCTGGCTGAACTTCAATGAGGGGGGAAGAAAATGCTCCAACCCGGGTGGAGATTCAGCGGCGGTCACAGCCACCCCAGATGCAGATTACGGCGTGGGACTGACTGTACGCCG
The DNA here is from genome assembly GCA_033576555.1 of Oophaga sylvatica. Taxonomy (NCBI): domain Eukaryota; kingdom Metazoa; phylum Chordata; class Amphibia; order Anura; family Dendrobatidae; genus Oophaga; species Oophaga sylvatica. The sequence continues at coordinate 704,386,417 of JARQOD010000001.1, forward strand.
GACAGGTATGGGTATATTGTTGTTTTTTGATGTTTTCTTTATTACAGGAGATCGAGGGCATTGTTTGGATTAGCAGAAGAATAAAGTTGGAAAAAATGTGTGGTCTCTCATTTCATTAAAATACTTTATTCTACATGTTGTGTGTTTAACCCTTTACAAACTTTCCTGCGCAGGTTGCATGGACCACATTCTCTGCACCACTTCTCAATGGCTCTCCTCATGCCAACCCAGTAGAATCTTTCACAAAGTAGGACCTCTAACTTCTTCCACCTGAAGTGTCCTGCTCCATCGTGGTACGCCTCCAAGACCATTGGCACATCCCGCTTTGGGACTACCACCTGCCAGACCAGTTCATGGGTGCGTGAGTTGATGTTCCTTCGACACAGCTTACCCTCATAGATGAACAGCTTGCTCCTCTCTTTCCACAACTTCTGTGCTTCCTGTGGAGCATCTGGACCAGGGTGTGAATCAGCTTGTGTCAGCAACTCCTTTACTAGGTGAACGGCTGGCTCTGCCCACTCATGATGGGGCAATGGGTTCAACGTGCCCTCTCAACGATATAGCGCTTGTTCTTCACCCTTTGGGAGCGCTGGGCAGCAATTGGGTGGTGGAAGGCTGGTAACTCGATTTCTTCGAGTTCTCCTGGATCTTCTCCCCATCTGGTGAATTGGGCATCCTGGACAGTGCATCGGCATTAGCGTTCTTATGTCCCGCTCGGTACTTGATGGTAAACTCGAAGTTGGACAGCCGGGCCATCCATCAGTGCTCTAATGCACCCAGCTTTGCAGTTTCAAGGTGGATTAGCGGATTATTGTCCATGTAGATGGCAAACTTTGCTGAAGCCAGGTAGTGCTTGATGCACTCCGTTACCGCCCAGACAGTGGCGAGGAACTCCAGTTTAAAGGAACTGTAGTTGTCGGGGTTCCTTTCAGTGGGACGAAGCTTCCTGCTGGCGTAGGCAATCACTCTTTCTCTACCTTTTTGCATTTGTAATAGCACTGCTCCCAATCCCACGCTGCTGGCGTCAGTGTAAAGTATAAATGGTTGGTCATAATCAGGGTAGGCCAGGACTTCATCTCCTGTTAGGGACAATTTCAACTTGATGAAGAACTCTTCTATCCTTTTGTTCCACTCGAATGGAAGACTCTTGTTCTTGGCCTTCTTGGATTGGCCCACTAGAAGATCTTGCAAGGGTGCGGCTATTTTGGAGAAGCCCTTGATGAATCTCTGGTAGTAGCTTACCAACCCAAGAAAGTGCCTTATTTCATGAGTGGTGCTGGGTCTTTGCCATTCCGGTGACTTTGTCAAGGTCTGGTGCCACACCTTCCGCACTTACCATATGGCCTAGGTACAGCACCTTGGGCTTCAAAAGGTGACTCTTGGATGGCTTCACTTTTAAATCAAAGTTGGACAGGGCTTCGAATACCTTGGCCAGGTGCTTCAAGTGGTCTTCGTAGGTTTTGGAGAAGACGATGATGTCATCCAGGTACAGCAGAACAGTTTCAAAGTTTTTATGTCCAAAGCAGCGTTCCATTAACCACAGGAACGTCCACGCTGCACTGCAGAGCCCGAATGGCACGTAGTTAAATTCGCAGAGGCCCATTGGTGTTGTAAACGTTGTCTTCTCTTTGTCTGCCTCTGCCACGGGAACCTGTCAATACCCACTGGTGAGATCCAAAGTAGAGAAATAGTTAGCGGTTCTCAGTGTAACTAATGATTCCTCAATTCTAGGTAATGGGTAAGCTTCCTTATGTGTAATGCTGTTAATCCGCCTGTAGTGTACACACATTCTCATAGTACCATCTTTCTTTTTAATGAGGACTAATGGAGCTGCCCAGAGGCTACAACTATCTCTGATTATCCCAGCCTCCTTCATCTCTCGTAACATACTCTTGGCACATTGATAGTGTGCTGGAGGTACAGGCCGGTACCTCTCTTTAATGGGCGGATGTTTTCTCCGGTGGGGATATGGTGTTGGACCCCTTTTGCCTGGCCAAAATCTTGAGGATGTTTGCTGAAGACCCGTTAAAATTCTCGAGCCACCGGGTAAGCCCCATTCTTTTGGTGCAGAGGGTTGTAGCCAGTGCCTACGTGTAGCTGCTGACAATAATCCTCCAGCTTCCCTTCAGAGTCCCTGGCCTTCACCTGGCCAGATGGAAGCAAGGGTTCCGCTGCCTCTATTGCATTGTTACTGACAGTGAACAGCTTAGCAAGGGTGGTATACCAGGGTAAACAGACTTCTTTCTCACCAAATTCAAGATGCGTACTGGTGTTCTCCCCTTGCGAACATCAACTACCCCTCTGGCTGTCAGGATAGTGGGCCTACTATCAGAGTACATGGGTTCTACCAGGGTTTGGCAATCTTGACCCCTGAGGCCTATTGCTGCCCGACAACAAACTAACATTTTACTCCTGGGGGTACTGCAATGGGGAATCGATCACTTACTCTGACACTGCCGATTTCTCCTCCAGACAGCTCTACCTGTTGTCTCTGCATCAGGGCTCTGATCTCCTTTTGCAGGTCCCACTGCTGACTGGAGCTGGCTGTCTCAGCTACCTGTTGTAGCATAACAATAATTTCTCCAAGACAATTTTCTATTACATTGGTGCCTAAAGTGATCATAGGATGGCATTCTTGTTTGTCAATATCAACTATAATCAAACCTTGCATACATATGTATTCTATGTGTATATATCTATTCTATCTATTCTATTCTAAACTGTCAGTGTGATTTTACTGTATGCGCACACGAATTGCCGACTTTTTACTATCTATCTAATATATATATATATACATGTCAGTGACAAATATAATTAGTATAGTGTGTGTGCAGCTTACTGTACATGTATTTAATTAATAATTGGTGACTAATTGGTGATGGGTGTCTCAATATGGAAACTGCTGCTGGTACCAACCTATTGCGCTGTACCACCAGCGGAACACCGTAGCACCACACACACACTCTATACGCCGTATGCAACACACACACACTCTCACACATTCACACTCACATTCACACTTTCACAGTCACACTCAGACTCGCACACTCACATTCACACTCACAGGTCAAAGAAGAGAGCACAGATGGGAGAAGTCAGCACATGGGGAAAGAGAGAGTGATAGGTGGGTGAGCACATGGAGAGATTCTCAAAGCTGCAAAGCCTGCCCCTATCGTGACATTACCACGATTAGCATCGGGCCTCCGTCTAGTCTAATACTGTATATAATTACCTTGTAATGTCTTCACTTCCTGTTCCGTCCAGATGTGTCCGGATCCCAGAATTCCAAGCAGCCGAAGTTCACCAACTGCCATATTGGGACACCCAAGTGATGGGTGTCTCTATATGGAAACTGCTGGTGGTACCAGCCTCTTGTGCAGCCTCTTGCGGAACACACTGTATATGCCGTACGCACCACACACACACACTGTATACATCGTATGCACCACACACACTCTATATATGCCATACGCACCACACACACTATACGCAGTGCGCACCACACACATACACACACAGTATATGCTGTATGCACCACACACTGTATTACGCCATACGCACTACACACACTGTATACACCGTACGCACCACACACACTGTATATGCCGTACACACCACACACATACACAAACACACTGTATATGCCAAACGCACCACACACACACACAAAACACACACACGCTGCATACACCGTATGCAGCCTCTTGCGCGGTACCACCAGCGGAACACCGTCACGAACACGCTGCCGCTGGATCAGCTGAATGATTCACTGACCGCCACCATCTTTGTACAGGAGGAGTGCATTCACAGTTTTAATGTGACTGCCATAATCCATATCTGGGGATATACAGTTTTCAACCAGGACGGTGCCAAGGTGCGACCGTCCCGGCTGAAAACCACTGGTGAATGAGGAGATGCTGGAAGCGGAGCTTTAGTGACTAGTGTTGACGTCACTGAAGCTGCGGTCCCTCACAGCCTGAACTGCGGTAACCTCTGGACCGTGTGAAAATGCCAGTGATGAGGTGACCGCAGTTCAGGCTGTAATGGAGCATATATTGAAAATCCTAAAGCCATTTTTTATTGCAGAATATAGAAATTTGCTTAATTTTTCATTATGGGAACAGATGAATAAGTAACAGTATTTCATTGCAATGATATACAAAGTCATTCAAGGCAGCGTACAGCTGCGCAAGTCTCCTTAGGCCTCTTTCACACATCCGTTTTTTAGTAGTAGTAGTAGTAGTAGTAGTAGTCCCTGATTTCCAGAATCCGGATCAGTCTTTTGACAGTTTGCACAAGAGACTGATCCGGTTCCATAGACTTCTATTATTTCCGGCTCCCTGATGCGCCGCTTCAAGCACTATCAGGCGGCTCCGGAAAAAATAAAAAACGTTGCAGTCACCGTTTTGTCCGGCCGCCGGAATGTACATTTCCGCCGGATCCGGACAAAAACTGATGCAACGCAATGACATCAGGCGCGATCCGCCGCTAATGAAAGTCAATGCTAAAAAAACGCATCCGGTACCGGATCCGTTTTTTTAACAACACGCCGGATCGTGCCTGAAGTAAAAAAATGGATGTGTGAAAGAGGCCTTACAGTCTTCTTACTTCCTGACTTCCTGGCTTATGGAGGCTCTCCTTCTTGAGAGACAGTTCTGTTCAGCAACTGTAGAATTAGTAGAACTATAAAGCACAGCACAAGTTCTGCTGTAACGCATTCACCTTCATCAGTGCTTGTTCAGAGTCTACACTGCTATCACTATATTTACACTAGAGATAATATGGTGTTTGATCAAGCACACAGCTCAGGACAGTGAGAGCCATGATTAGTACAACTACTCTGGGAGAAGCTGGTGCTGCATGCTGGTGATTCTGCAAGATTTATAACAGCAGCTTGTAAAGAGATGAGAATGAAATAAGTTAGCAGCTAAGGGCCCCGTTACACGCTTCAATGTCCCAGCGATCCCACCAACGATCCGACGTGGATGGGATTGCTGGGACATCGTCAGCTGATCGCTGGTGAGCTGTCACATAGGCAGACTCACCAGCGATCAGGACCAGCGAGCACGCTGGTATCCAGGGTAAACAGCAGGTAACTAAGCGCCGTGCGGCGCTTAGTTACCCGATGTGTACCCTGGATACCAGTTCCCAGCATCTGCTGTACGGCGCTGGAAGCTCGCTGATCGTTGGTCTCCCGCTGTCACAAGCAGTTGATGAAAAAATGGTCCAGGCCATTCGACGACGATCAGCGATATCCAGCAGGGTGGTCGGTCGCCACTGCGTGTCACATGTAGCGAGATCGCTGGCGAGGTCGCTGTTGCATCACAAAATCGGTGACGCCTCAGCGGTCTTGCTAGCGATCTTGCTATGTGAGACGGGGGCTTAACTGCACTTTATGGTCTGGGCAGGCACTAGTGGTCAAGCTCCATGGAATCCATCTGTACATTATGAAAGATAAAAGCTCTCATTGCAGGTGGATGACAGCAAATAGAAAAAGCAATTAATGCTTATTTTTATGCTAACCATAGCAATTTAATAACTTGAGAATACCCCTTTAACTGCACTCTTTTTGGAATTCCTAAATGTAAAGCTTCATTTACAATGTCCACTACTTCCTCTACTTCCACAAAGTTTGAGAGAGGACAGTAATGCAAGCAACACACAATCACAAAATTAAGTCAATGAAGCGGTAGGTCTCCCCCCACCATTTGTAGTGTGCTTGCTCAATATCACAATGGCATTTGTGTGGCCCAGCTGCGCCAGGCACACATATTCCAGGAAAATGCACAAGAAGGTAACCGTGAAGCTTGATATTCATTCACGTCACTCACATTTCCCAACACACCCACTAGGGGTATAAAAGGAAGTGACATGTAGCAGTCAGAGTTCAGTCTTTCTAGACAGTCTGTGCAGGAGGAGAGGAGTGGGCACATTCAGTTCAGTGTTCAGTCAGCTTCCTGTCTTAGGACAGTACAGTTCAGTCGAGGAGAGGAGAGGAGCAGACTGGTTCAGTATCACTTCAGTCTAGTCTTGGAGGAAGAAGAGTGCAGACTAGATTCTGGCAGAGCAAGTTCATGAAGTGGAGTCTGGTTTGAGTGTAAGGAGTCACTCTAGCCCAGTCAGAACTACAAAGCCAGTACCTCAGCACAAGCTACCTGTATTCCTTGGGAAGTGGAAGGTGACTCTCGGAGCTACAGCGTGTACACAGTTTGACAGAGTTCCTGTGCGCTGCTCTGGACAGGGTCTGAGAAAGAAAGGAAAGAAGGAAGGTAATCACAGGAGCTGCGACAGTGAGTGTACTGAGAACTGTTCAGTGAGCTCTGAAGAAAGCTGATATTCACATCATCGCTACTTGTGTTTATGTTAAGAGCAAGAGCAGGACGAGGGGCACAGTGGAGAAAGATAGAGACAAATGCATCAGGTACCGGAGTACCCGCACTAATTCACCGGGGTCCGAAGCGTTGCTAGTGCTTCACGCCTAGTAATAAGAAAACCGGAGGCTTTCTGGACTACAAGTCGCAGAAGGTAGCCCTAAGCGCTGATACGTAAACGGAGTCAGGTAGAACAAGGACCTTGAGTGGGACGCTACAAAAGTAGGAACTCTGTTCTCACCAACTAGAAGGCTCTACCACAATGTCAGCCGGGCGTTGCAGCTATTGAACGAGCTGGAGACTGACAGAGTTAACTTGACTTCATGCAAGTTTGTACTCACACATATACAAGGTTAAAGGAGGCCTCTAACCTGCTCAGCGGTTATCCTGAATGTGCATTCTCCACCCCGACCAGCTTCCCGGGACCTGCCTGAAACATCTGCAAGTAAAGGTATGGAAAGAGATTGCCTTGTGTGAGACTGTTTCATTTACTACACCCTGCACCACCATAGACTTCCAGGGACCAGTCTCGCCTGTGGGAGACTTACCATCCAGCTGCCTCATAACATCCCCTAGGAAGATCCATATAGCAGCGCTGGTCAAATTGATCAGAAACCACAGGTGGCGTCACAAACTATTCTAATCTACAATTCCCCTGTAAATATCCCCCATTGCATGACCGCCAGGGCCACGGACCGAGTCCCGCTGCCAGTGACATCTCCCATAGAAATCAATGGGCTCGGTGCCGAGTACCCCATAGCCCTGGTACCACCTCAGTGTGGTGCGCGACGCCAGGAAAGATGACGCGCACCACATTGGTGTGGTACCAGGGCTATGGGGTACTCGGCACCGAGCCCATTGATTTCTATGGGAGATGTCACTGGCAGCGGGACTCGGTCCGTGGCCCTGGCGGTCATGCAATGGGGGATATTTACAGGGGAATTGTAGATTAGAATAGTTCGTGACGCCACCTGTGGTTTCTGATCAATTTGACCAGCGCTGCTATATGGATCTTCCTAGGGGATGTTATGAGGCAGCTGGATGGTAAGTCTCCCACAGGCGAGACTGGTCCCTGGAAGTCTATGGTGGTGCAGGGTGTAGTAAATGAAACAGTCTCACACAAAGCAATCTCTTTCCATACCTTTACTTGCAGATGTTTCAGGCAGGTCCCGGGAAGCTGGTCGGGGTGGAGAATGCACATTCAGGATAACCGCTGAGCAGGTTAGAGGCCTCCTTTAACCTTGTATATGTGTGAGTACAAACTTGCATGAAGTCAAGTTAACTCTGTCAGTCTCCAGCTCGTTCAATAGCTGCAACGCCCGGCCGACATTGTGGTAGAGCCTTCTAGTTGGTGAGAACAGAGTCCCTACTTTTGTAGCGTCCCACTCAAGGTCCTTGTTCTACCTGACTCCGTTTACGTATCAGCGCTTAGGGCTACCTTCTCCGACTTGTAGTCCAGAAAGCCTCCGGTTTTCTTATTACTAGGCGTGAAGCACTAGCAACGCTTCGGACCCCGGTGTCCGGTGAATTAGTGCGGGTACTCCGGTACCTGATGCACTTGTCTCTATCTTTCTCCACTGTGCCCCTCGTCCTGCTCTTGCTCTTAACATAAGCACAAGTAGCGATGATGTGAATATCAGCTTTCTTCAGAGCTCACTGAACAGTTCTCAGTACACTCACTGTCGCAGCTCCTGTGATTACCTTCCTTCTTTCCTTTCTTTCTCAGACCCTGTCCAGAGCAGTGCACAGGAACTCTGTCAAACTGTGTACACGCTGTAGCTCCGAGAGTCACCTTCCACTTTCCAAGGAATACAGGTAGCTTGTGCTGAGGTACTGGCTTTGTAGTTCTGACTGGGCTAGAGTGACTCCTTACACTCAAACCAGACTCCACTTCATGAACTTGCTCTGCCAGAATCTATCTGCACTCCTCTCCTCCAAGACTAGACTGAAGTGATACTGAACCAGTCTGCTCCTCTCCTCCTGCACAGACTGTCTAGAAAGACTGAACTCTGACTGCTACATGTCACTTCCTTTTATACCCTTAGTGGGTGTGTTGGGAAATGTGAGTGACGTGAATGAATATCAAGCTTCACGTTACCTTCTTGTGCATTTTCCTGGAATATGTGTGCCTGGCGTAGCTGGCCACACACATTGTCCATTATGGTCATGTTCAGGGCTGGCTCACATGGCCTGCACTCAAGATTACCAGGTAGGTGAACCATTTTTTCACACTCAAGTTTACATTTTTATGGTGTTGCTTTCTATTAGGATTTTCTCTAGAATTAGTGCAAATTTATTTGCACATCCCATTTCATCGCCCACAACAGTGAATTGTTGCCTCTGTATCAGTGTGGTGCGCTCATCTTTCCTGGCGTCACGAACAGGATCCGAAGCTTGCAAAATTGTGAGTCCTGTGTTGCCTATATTGACTGTTTTGTGCAGAAAAGACTGCTGTTTTGTCGTTTTTGGCGCCAAATAACCGCCATTTTTACCGCCATATTCGCGCCCTGAGCGCTGGTGAAGAAGGTGGGCGTGCATTCGTGGGCGTGTACCCCCCCTGTGGCGCGAAAGTTATGGCCGCCCTCTCAAAGTGTTATTATAATATCCGCAATGGCCCCACTGCAAGGGAGATCCGCCTCCTCTTCATCTTCTATGCAAAAAAGAGAAGCGCAAATCCCGCCTCCACGGAAAGGACCAGATTGTTCCTGATGGAAAGCACAGTCTGGCCTGGAGAGAGATGGCGGAAGGACGGGATACGCTATGCGGAGAGCAGTGGCAAGCAGGCCTTGTTCCCCTGAAGAGCCTCTGCCCGTGCCGGAGCCATCCCCAGTACGGGACCTTCAGCAAACCATGCTGGAGTTAAAGGAGGAGAATGCGGCCTTAAAAGATTGATCCAGCGCCATGCAGACCTGAAGGAGACCGAGGGACGCTGGCGTGCCCAACACAGCGCTGCTGTGGGACGCAGTGTTCTCTCCCACAGACAAAACGCCATCACCTGACTTTCCTAAGTCCCTGCTGAAAAAGGCTGAAGAGACACCGGAGGCCAGTTGTGGAGAAGCTGAGCCCGACTCCCCTGATGATGTGACGGAGATGAACCGTACAACCAGCCTGGCCAGGAGGCCGCAGCCGATTACAGTTCCCCGTAGGAACACCGGAGGCGTCCCAGCCATCACGCCGGAAATCGACTGGAGGAAATGGAGTACCTTGACGACATCACCTATGCTGCAAAAGGAGCACGAGGAGCTGTGTCGTGAGAAGGAGAGACAACGGCAGCAGGAGGAGAGAGAAATACAGCAGTTCCGTCAGCGGTACATGGAAGAGTTCCTCGCCGACAAGGAGAGTGTTCGCCGTGATAAAGGTACACTCCGGAACCGCGGCGCCAGGGGTGCGTAACGGACTTCAAACTCCGCAAAGGCTGGGCTTTATCCGTGAGCCGGCCTATATATCCGGGAGTCTTTGTGAGCCGCCGGGATGTAGAGTCCCACCTGCCCATCGGTCACCGGGAAGGGATCTCATTAATGGGGACATCGTCAGTTACACTCGACACTGGGGTTTAAAGGATGGTATGCCCTAAACGTCACCATTGTCCGTGACCCCGTCCCCGACGCCGGTAACGTACACAATGCCGCAGCGTCCCAGTCCCGGGCCCCAACAGCACCAGGCCGTGCACCAGCATCGCCCCCTGCGTACGCCTCTCTGTCTACGTCTCATACCGCATCGCAACCTGCGTCCTCCTCTACACCAAGATCTGTCCAGCATCGTACCCTGCGTACACTTCTGCATCGCAATCTGCGACCTGTCCTGAATCGCAAGTAACTGCGGCACCTGCAGCAACGCAACTAGCGTCGTACATGAAGGAAGTACCCGTGGACCACAGTAAGAATGAAGACTGTAGCTACCCAAACCTACATCGCAGGACATGATATCCTGGTAATGGTACCCAAGGGCATCGTGTACTTCTGTCCCCAGGGATGGAAAAAGTAAATGTTACTCCAACCAAAGATGGAAAACAGTAGGACCCAGACAGGGGTTTACTGCAACTGAAAATGTATAAAGTTTGAAATAGTTTTTGCAAAATTTGCACTTTATTAAAATGTTTACATATTTATGTAGCATACCCGGACGGGTAAAGAGTTAAAAAGTTAATATCTCTTGAAATGTTATATTTGAATGTTTATCATGCACAGGACTGCGTGGCTGTGGACTTTGCCAGCCCAAAAACTGTAAATGTAAATAGTTCGCACTTCGTGCCTCATTTTGGTTTTACATAAACCTAACTACCTCTGAAGAAAAACCCGTATGGTGTGGCCTAGAGTGAGGTCTGCAGTCAGAAGTCCTGCAGCCCACCCAGGACCCACTGGGAGGTTTTTGGTGCGGGTCCTCCACAAGAATCTTGTCTTGTATTTATGAAAGTGTTTTTGATACTTTTATATTTTTCTATGTATACAGTGTAACGTTCAAGAATTCTTACCTCCCGCAAGGGATGAGTTAAAAACTGTTTGATGTTATATGCAAAACAAATGTTTTCTTTTCTCTTTTACAGCCCGGAGTGCTGTGTTTAAACCAAGGGGGGATGTGTGGCCCAGCTACGCCAGCACACATATTCCAGGAAAATGCACAAGAAGTAACCGTGAAGCTTGATATTCATTCACGTCACTCACATTTCCCAACACACCCACTAGGGGTATAAAAGGAAGTGACATGTAGCAGTCAAGTTCAGTCTTTCTAGACAGTCTGTGCAGGAGGAGAGGAGTGGCACATTCAGTTCAGTGTTCATCACTTCCTGCTTAGGACAGTACAGTTCAGTCGAGGAAGGAGCAACTGGTTCAGCATCACTTCAGTCTAGTCTTGGAGGAAGAGGAGTGCAACTAGATCTGGCAGAGCAAGTCATGAAGTGGGGTCTGTTTGAGTGTAAAGAGTCACTCTAGCCCAGTCAGAACTACAAAGCCAGTACCTCAGCACAAGCTACCTGTATTCCTTGGAAGTGGAAGGTGACTCTCGGAGCTACAGCGTGTACACAGTTTAAAGAGTTCCTGTGCGCTGCTCTGGACAGGGTCTGAGAAAGAAAGAAAAGAAGGAAGGTAATCACAGAGCTGCGACAGTGAGTGTACTGAGAACTGTTCAGTGAGCTCTGAAGAAAGCTGATATTCACATCATCGCTACTTGTGCTTATGTTAAGAGCAAGAGCAGGACGAGGGGCACAGTGGAGAAAGATAGAGACAAGTGCATCAGTACCAGATTACCCGCACTAATTCACCGGACCCGGGGTCCGAAGCGTTGCTAGTGCTTCACGCCTAGTAATAAGAAAACCGGAGGCTTTCTGGACTACAAGTCGCAGAAGGTAGCCCTAAGCGCTGAACGTAAACGGAGTCAGGTAGAACAAGGACCTTGAGTGGGACCTACAAAAGTAGGGACTCTGTTCTCACCAACTAAAGGCTCTACCCAATGTCAGCCGGCTTGCAGCTATTGAACGAGCTGGAGACTGACAGAGTTAACTTGACTTCATGCAAGTTTGTACTCACACATAACAAGGTTAAAGGAGGCCTCTAACCTGCTCAGCGTTATCCTGAATGGCATTCTCCCACCCCGACCAGCTTCCCGGGGACCTGCCTGAAACATCTGCAAGTAAAGGTAGGAAAGAGATTGCCTTGTGTGAACGTGTTTCATTTACTACACCCTGCACCACCATAGACTTCCAGGGACCATCTCGCCTGTGGGAGACTTACCATCCAGCCTGCCCATAACACCCCTAGGAAGATCCATATAGCAGCGCTGTCCAAATTGATCAAAACCACAGGTGGCGTCACAAACTATTCTAATCTACAATTCCCCCTGTAAAATATCCCCCATTGCATGACCGCCAGGCCACGACCGAGTCCCGCGCCAGTGACATCTCCCCATAGAAATCAATGGGCTCGTGCCGAGTACCCCATAGCCCTGGTCCACCTCATGTGGCCACGCCAGGAAAGATGACGCGCACCACATTGGTGTTGTACCAGGGCTATGGGTACTCGGCACCGAGCCCATTGATTTCTTTTGGAGATGTCACTGGCACGGACTCGTCCGTGGCCCTGGCGGTCATGCAATGGGGGATAATTTACAGGGGAATTGTAGATTAAAAGTTCCCACCCACCTGGTTTTTTTATCAATTTGACCAGCGCGCTATAGGTTTCCTAGGGAGTTTTAAATAGGTAAGTTAGGGTTTGGAAATTCTAATGGTTGTCATTGACAGGGTATAAATGAACTTTATGTTATGAGCACTGAGGTAAGTCTCCCACAGCGAGACTGGTCCCTGAAGTCTATGGTGGTGCGGGGTAGTAAAAAAACATCTCACACAAACAATCTCTTCTACTTTATGCAATTCAGGCATCCCGGAAGCTGGTCGGGGTGGAGAATGCACATTCAGGATTAACCGCTGAGCAGTTAGAGGCCTCCTTAACCTTGTATATTGTTGATACAAACTGCATGAAGTCAAGTTAACTCTGTCAGTCTCCAGCCGTTCAATAGCTGCAACGCCCGCCGACATTGTGGTAGAGCCTATCTAGTTGGTGAGAACAGAGTCCCTACTTTTGTAGCGTCCCACTCAAGGTCCTTGTTCTACTGACTCCGTTTATGTATCAGCGCTTAGGGGCTACCTCTCCGACTTGTAGTCCAGAAAGCCCCGGTTTTCCTTATTACTAGCGTGAAGCACTACAACGCTTCGGACCCCGGTGTCCGGTGAATTAGTGCGGTACTCTGGTACCTGATCACTTGTCTCTATCTTTCTCCACTGTGCCCCTCGTCCTGCTCTTGCTCTAACATAAGCACAAGTAGCGATAGATGTGAAATATCAGCTTTCTTCAGAGCTCACTGAACAGTTCTCATACACTCACTGTCGCAGCTCCTGTGATTACCTTCCTTCTTTCCTTTCTTTCTCAACCCTGTCCAACAGCGCACAGAACTCTGTCAAACTGTGTACACGCTGTAGCTCCGAGAGTCACCTTCCCTTTTCCAAGGAATACGTACTTGTGCTGAGGTACTGGCTTTGTATTCTGACTGGGCTAGAGTGACTCCTACAACTCAAACCAACTCCACTTCTGAACTTGCTCGCCAGAATCTTGTTGCACTCCTCTTACCTCCAAGACTTAGAACGGAAGTGATACTGAACCATCTGCTCCTCCCTCCTGCACAGACGTCCTAGAAAGCTGAACTCTGACGCTACATGTCACTTCCTTTTAACCCTTAGTGGGTGTGTTGGGAAATGTGAGTGACGTGAAATGAATATAAGCTTCACGGTTACCCTTCTTGTTGCATTTTCCTGAATATGTGTGCCTGCGTAGCTGGGCCACACACAATTGTCCATTATGGTCAGTCAGGCTGGCCACATGGCCTGCACTCAAGAATACCAGGTAGGTGAACCATTTTTTCCCACTCAAGTTTTACATTTTTATGGTGTTGCTTTCTTATTAGGATTTTCCTCTAGAATTAGTGCAATTTATTTCACATCCCATTTCATCGCCCACAACAGTGAATTGTTGCCTCTGTAATTGAGGGAGTACCGCCTTTACCTGACAGCGTCTATGGCTTCTTTTTTGATAATCGTTTCGCACAATGTCATTGTTACATTGTGAGCACATGTTTATTGCGCCAGACCTGCTAATCAAAAGCTGAACCCCGGACACCGTCAGATAAGAGAAGTACTCCCTCTCGCATAATAGCAGCCGCGGACCACTGTAATTTCAGATTGAAATGGGATCGATTCTCAACAACTTAATTGTCACTCCATAGTTTGGGTGGACCGTAATAGTCTACACTGTGGCTGTTTATATCCACAACTTTGCCTTGTGTCTATTGTTTAGATCATGAGTGCCCAACCTTTTTCGGTTCGGACTTCACAGTATAATAAACGTAGGATGTAAAAAAATGAATTCTCATCTCACCATTCACCTATTCCCGCCATCCCCAAAGCCTGCTGTCCTCCACGTCTCCTTTTTTACCTTTCCCCTAATGTGCACATTTTCTTTGGCCACTTCAC
>JARQOD010000001.1:704400901-704442049 GCA_033576555.1 Oophaga sylvatica
GTTCAGAGGGAATACCTACCTATTTAGCTGGCTCTCTGTCTCCAATTACTGCCAGTTGTAGCTCAACTCAAGTGGTGTGTGTTCACTCTGTGCTCTGAGTTCTTGTATTCTGATCTTTGTCGCCCGACCTTGGACTTGCTTTTGATCTTCTATTTGCCAAGCCACTTTGTCTTAATCCATAACCTTCCTGGAATTCTGACTTCAGACCGTGACCTGACTATGCCACTGTCTTTCCCCTTTATTTACGACGAGCTCTCTTGGTAACTGACTCTGGACCTCTTGACTATCATACCTCAAGACAGTAGTGACTGACGTAAAGCTGCACTGTGCTTGCTAAAGTCTGGAGTCCAAGTTGTTTTTGCATGTCTGTTTTTTCCATTCGGAAAATATAAATGTAATTAAATCTGATGAAAAGACAAAGTTTTAATAATAGATGTTTCACAGTTTACCTAATAATCAATATCCATTAAACAGTTATCGACCATAGGATTGACCAAAGCTACAGGGCATGTTCCCACTTTAAGAAACAATGTACAATTGTTACATTGTATTCTGCTACGAAAGATTATTTACACTTAAATGCAAATCCTGCTGATTATATCAAGCACTGCAATCTCCACCATTAACATGTTTTGAAACTTTCATCTTGATATGCTATGTTTTGTATTCATCTGTCCATTTCAGGTGCAGATTTACATATATAACATGGAAATCAAGAATAATTTCTTAAGACATTTTATTTCAGGATTATTTACAGTATACAGTATTGTCATGATTCTGGATTCAAACCCTTGATTATGTGTCCTGTGGTCGGCTTTTTTTTCCCTCTGAGCCATAACAGATAAACGTTTTCTTTGGGTGTTTTAGTTCTGTTGACTTTGTTTTTCGGTTTTGGGTAACAGGTGTTTTTCATTTACTCTGTTTGCCTGTCCTATCACCTTTTGGATGCAACTTTAAATACCTTCCCCTGCTGGCGTTTCCTGCTGGTAGGAGACTTTATTGGATTCAGTTTGCTGTAGTTTGTGTAGGCTCCAGTACTTGTGTGCGTGATCTCTTTATTCCTTAGGGAACTGCTACTCTAGCGATATTAGTAGCTGCTAAGGAGATTCAGGGTAAGCCACCGTCGAATGGGGTGCCATTACCTTATCTTAGGGTGCCAACCTCCCCGGTAAGGCAGGGAAAGACCAAGATCAAAGAAGGGTTTTATCCTAGTCTGAACAGAGAACTGTCAGGTTCAAGTATTTGTCTTCCTGGTTTGTACGTTACCCTGTGAACGTGCTTTGGCAATCATAACAAGTATATGTTTATGGCAGATAAGTATGTAATGCTCTGTTTACATTGAATCAAAAAGATTACCAATTGAATTTATTGACTTGTTATGGGGTCAATTAGGGTTCTGTGTTAGTTTCCATTGTTTTGGGGTTTTGGGAGGCAAAAATTGCTTTTTGTGCTGTAATGAGAGCAGCACAATGTAGAGACAGGGATCTTCATTCCAGCGATTTGTCACATACTGGGCTGCTTGCTGTAGTTTTGAGAAAATAATTTTTATCAGTAGTCAGTACAAGATTGTGACTTTAAGACTACTAAACCTGCTGTCATATAGAACTCCATACTCACGAGCACTGTATAGCTCTAGCCACATCACTGATTTGCAGGTTTCTGCCTATGCATAGTGTAAACAGAAAATTGCCAATCAGTGGTGAGGGTGGAGTTATACAGAGCTCAGCATTCAGAGACTGGTAGATCTGCAGCAGATAAAACAGTGATTTTTTTTTAGAAACTGAAGCAAGCAGCCCAGTAAGTGATACCTGCTAGAATCGAGGTCTCTGCCTCAATATCATGCTGCTCTCAGATGGGATTTTAACTCCGTTCTGACATTTGAGGTATATATGTGTCATGGAAGGGAAAGACTTGTTGCACAGCTTCTGAATCCACACCTTTGCAGAGGAAACTTCACAGAGCAGGTTGCATGGGATAAGGCTACTTTCACACTTGCGTTTTTTTGCACTGCGTTTCGAGCGCACATGAAGCACATTAAAAAAACGCGTGCAAACGCTTGTAAACGCTGCGATATTTAGTTGCATCAGCATGCGCATTTCGACAAAAAAAACACAGCGTTTGTCTGCGATTTCATGCGTTTTTGCATGCGTTTGCGTTTTTTTGGCGCATGGGTTGTCTATGTGTCACATTTCTATCATCTCTGTCTCTATTATCTATCTCTATCATCTCTGTCTCTATCATCTATCATCTGTCTCTATCATCTCTGTCTCTATCATCTATCATCTGTCTCTATCATCTCTGTCTCTATCATCTGTCTCTATCATCTCTGTCTCTATCATCTATCCTCTGGCTCTATCATCTCTGTCTCTATCATCTGTCTCTATCATCTCTGTCTCTATCATCTATCCTCTGGCTCTATCATCTCTGTCTCTATCATCTATCATCTGTGTCTATCATCTCTGTCTCTATCATCTATCATCTGTCTCTATCATCTCTGTCTCTATCATCTATCATCTGTCTCTATCATCTCTGGCTCTATCATCTGTCTCTATCATCTCTGTCTCTATCATCTATCCTCTGGCTCTATCATCTCTGTCTCTATCATCTGTCTCTATCATCTCTGTCTCTATCATCTATCCTCTGGCTCTATCATCTCTGTCTCTATCATCTATCATCTGTGTCTATCATCTCTGTCTCTATCATCTATCATCTGTCTCTATCATCTCTGTCTCTATCATCTATCATCTGTCTCTATCATCTCTGGCTCTATCATCTATCATCTGGCTCTATCATCTCTGGCTCTATCATCTATCCTCTGGCTCTATCATCTCTGGCTCTATCATCTCTGGCTCTATCATCTTTGGCTCTATCATCTATCCTCTGGCTCTATCATCTCTGGCTCTATCATCTCTGGCTATATCATCTTTGGCTCTATCATCTCTGGCTCTATCATCTCTGGCTCTATCATCTCTGGCTCTATCATCTTTGGCTCTTCATCATGGCCTATCATGTTAAACAAGTGTTTAGACATAATTTACAGAAAAATCGCGTGCGTGCAAAAGCGCTGACGAGCGCAAAGCCATGCGCACGCCAGCGCCCCATAGACTGCAATGTTATTTTTTGCGCATAGCATGCGCACATGTGCGCACGCGTTTTTTAAAGCGGTTGGGCGAGAAAAAAAAATGCAACATGTAGCGTCTAGCGCGTATGCGCGCACACCAGGAAAATGCGCAGCGCACGACAAACGCACATGAACGCGTGCAAGCGCTAGACCCTGCGCCCGCCATGTTAAAGATAGGGAACATTGCGCATGCGTCCGATAGCGCACGATGCGCTGCGCGATAAAACGCAAGTGTGAAAGTAGCCATAACAAGCGTTTACTTCTCTGAACAAGAGTAAAAGAATAATGCACAGTCATTACAGCATTGCATCAGCAAAACAGGAACAAAACGAAAGTGAAACTAAACAAGAGAAGACTAATTCTTATACAATACATTAAAGAAGTAAACGTTACACAACATCGCCATCTACTGTCAGGTCAGCATAAAGTCCTCCTTTTACTTATAATATAGAAGTCCTGATCTGTTGCATATGACAAAAAGACTTTCCGACAAATTAAGTATATATACATCATGTCATTCATATGATCACCGTGACTAAACTCATGGAGATCACATGAAGATGCCTGCTGCTTCTGACAGCAGGGCACCAGGAATCTTTGTGCTGGGGGGTGTCGCCCCCCGCAACACTACTATCACTGTGATTGGCAGTTCAGAATTGAACAGCCAATCATAGAGTTCTCAGTGTTTCAGGCAATGAAATGAAATTGCCTGAAACACTGATGTCCAGCCTATAATCGGTGCTGTAAGAGCACCAATCATAGGTTGGAGCCTAGCAAATACGGCGTCAACAGGGCCAGCTTTGATTGGTCTGGTCGGACAATGACGTCGATCTTACCAATCAGAGTGCACTGACACGATCTGACCCCACAGTGACTGCCCTGTACGTCCTCATTTTAGCTATGAACATGTACAGGGCGGTTACTGTGTCATTCTGTTGCACTGTGCTGGGCCTTGTGGTGCCACAGACTTTTTGAAGCCTGTGCCATCACTTCTGCTGGTGTTGCTGCGGAAGAAGAAAGAAGACATTTCTGATCCCTATCTGATCTGTTCCTGATCCCTGATCTTTCCTAATCTAAACCCAATTCACCGCTCCTCCCTTTTTGCCCTGACCCCATTTTTTGCCGCCAAGAGCTGATCAGTACTTGATCGCTGATTAGTACTTGAGGACTCATTTTTTGGCAGTTTTTCTTTTCATGCGTCCTGCAGCCACTGACACAAATCACTGATGCGCACTTATGCTCGCTGTTTTCCACAACTTTGCACCACTTCCGTGCGTGAGACCTTCAGCTACCAAGCACTGATCAGGGACACAAATCACTAATCCACACTCATACTCTTTGTTTTCCAGGACCTTTGTGTCCCTATCTATTTTTTATCCTCCACCACCCATTTGCACCATTCCGTGTGTGTGTGTCCTACAGCCACCAAGCCGCTGATCAGACACACATCACTGATTAGCATCTGTGGTCGCCTTTGGTATGGGCTTTTTTATCCTATTTTTTTTAAATCCCTTTATTGCACCACATCTGTGCGTTCGTCCTATAGCCATTAGCGCTGATCACTGATGCCCATCAGTGATTGGCTTCCGGTTGTTTTTTTGTGAAAAAATAATCCAAAGAAATAATTTAGATTAGTTGATTTGACTAGATTAGGGACAGTAAAAATATACTGTAGTACCATAATCAGCATCTACTATAGTATTTTTTACTGAGTTGAGTCAGGATTAGTGTCAGATAGTAAAGAGTAAGAAAAATTTAAAAAAAAATTAGTTGATAGGACTAGATTAGGGACAGTAAAAATATATGGTAGTAATCTGTGTCTACTACAGTAATTTTTGCTGAATTTAGTCAGGGTTAGTATCTGCGGAAAAAAATAATCACATCCATATGTGCGTCCTACAGCCGTCGACCGCTGAACCACACATTACTGATCGGCATCCGATTGTTTGTTTTTTTGTGTGGGGAAAAAAAGAATTGCAAAAAAGAATTTAAATTAGTTGATAGGACTAGATTAGGGACAGTAAAAATATACTGTTGTAATCAGTGACTATTATTTTCTACTGAGTATAGTCAGGGTTAGTGTCAGATACTTGCGGGCGCTCATTAATTTGTTTTTTACTGATGTCCATTTAGTAAGTTTATTTTTTATTTAACAAATTTTTTAATTATTTTTATTTTATTGTTATCTTTTAATTTATAGATTCTTCTTTCTTTGTCTCTTGTAAATAAAAATCGTTTACACCAAACACTCACACACATTTGAATAAAATTTGGTACAGACACAAACACTGCATACGTGAAAAAAATGTCATCCCTCTCGTCCCAAGCCCAGTATTCAGCAGAGGAGGCTTACACATTCCTTGCCTCCGACACTGATAGCGAGAGAGAGGATCCCACCTTCCTATATTTTTCCAACTCCTCCTCCTATACCTCAAGTGATACTGAACCGCCACGGAGACGCCCCAAGACAGAAAATTAAGGTATTTTCTCTGTGGATTTTGTAAATCTTATGGTGTCTCAGACAAATTTTGTATGGCCAGCAATTTTTATCCCAAAATCCCACTTCATTATTTGTCAACTGGACCCTTGTTGATGACGTAGAAATGATTAGGTTTTGGTGCCTTGTTCTTCACATTCGGCAATATTGGAGTGCTGAAGTTTTGTATCACTCCACTGTTCCACATGGCTAGCCCTGGACACACTTTGAGGCCATCCACAAATTTTTGCATTACAGGGGTAATGCACAATGTCCTCCCCGAGATTACACCAACTTTAATCGAATTTTCAATGTTCGGTCAGTCATTGAGCACTTCAGCAACAAGTTGAGGTGTATGTTCCCCAAAGGGACATCTGCGTGGATGAGTCCCTAATACATGTAAAGGGGAGGGTCAAATTACGGCAATACCTGCCCAGCAAGAAAGCCAGGTACAGAATTAAGCTCTACAAACTGTGTGAGAGTACTTACAGTACCTCAGGGTACACCCACAAGTTTAGGGTTTATGAAGGGAAGGAAACCCAGATTCAATCCTCTGAATGGCCCCCTATCCTGGGAGTGAGTGGGAAAATTGTGTGGGATTTTGTGCATCCACTGCTGGATCAAGGGTATTACTTCTATGTAGATAACTTTTATACCAGCATCCCACTGTTCAAGTCCCTCTTTGACCGAGCTACCATGAGAAAGGCCATGGTGTGATACAAGAAGCTGGCCAAGCATATTGTACAAATGGCAAAGTATAACTCTTTCGTGCTATCACGATGTGCAGGCCAGACCAGTACCTTCCTTCAGTTCCAGGAAGTAGTGATAAAGGCCCTAATATTTGTCAGTCAGGAAGGAGCGGGCCACAGTACTTCCTGAACTGAAGGTGCCCTTGTTGTACCAGGGCAACATTTACCTGGTTAGGTCCCTCGATCTGCAAAGAGAGAAGGGTCGCAAAAAAGTGCAAAGTGTGTCACATAAGGGGGATATGAAAGGACACCATTTATCAGTGTGATACCTGCCCTGACAAGCCTGGTCTGTTTATGAAAAACTGTTTCAGAGTCTACCACTCATCCATGGACTAATACATTTATTTCAGACTTACACAACTTACATATGCCTGACAACCTGATGCCCTCTACACAACTCACATATGCCACAACATTAAAAAATTCACATACCAGGAAAACATTAGATCATTTCCAATATAGGGTCAATAGCGGGGGGTTTCCACTGTTTAGGCACATCAAGGGCTCTCCAAATGTGACATGGCGCCCACACTCAATTCCATCATGCATTTCAAACGTCACTCCTTCCTTTCCGAGCCCTGCTGTGTGCCCAAACAGTATTTTTCCCCCACAATTAGGGTATAAGCATACTCAAAAGAAATTACACAACACATTTTGGGGTCCATTTTCTCCTATTACTCTTGCAAAAATAAAAAATTGAGGCTAAAAGAATATTTTTGTGGAAAAAATTGGATTTTTTTATTTTCACGGCTCAACGTTCTGTAAAGGACCTAGGGGTTCAAGGTGCTCACCACACATCTACATAAATTCTTTGAGAGTTTTGGTTTCCAAAATGTGTTTACTTGTGGTGGGTTTCCACTGTTTAAGCACATCAGGAGCTCTCCAAATACAACATGACTCCTGCAGACCATTCCATCAAAGTCTGCATTCCAAACATCACTCCTTTCTTTCCAAGCCCTGCCGTGTGCTCAAACATTAGTTTTCCCCTATAATTGGAGTATCGGCATACTCAGGAGAAATTGTACAATAAATTTTGGGGTCCATTTTCTCCTGTTATCCTTGTGAAAATAATAAAAACTTGGGGCTAAAAAACATTTTTGTGGGAAAAAAATTAGATTTTTTTATTTTCACGGCTCAATGTTATAAATTTCCGTGAAGCACCTGGGGATTCAAAGTGCTCACCGCAAATCTAGATAAGTTCCTTGGGGGGTATAGTTTCCAAAATGCATTCACTTGGGGTTTTCCAATGTTTAGGCACATCAGAGGCTTTCCAAACGCGACATGACGTCAGCTCTCGATTCCAGCCAATTTTGCGTTCAAAAACTCAAACGATGCTCATTCCCTTCCGAACCCTACCGAGCGCCCAAAGAGTAGTTTTCCCCCACTTATGGGGTATCAGCGTACTCAGGAGACATTGCACAACAATTTATGATGTTCATTTTCTCCTGGTACCCATGTGGGTCTAAAATATAAAATTTTGTGAAAAAAGTTAAATGTTAATTTTTTTCCTTCCACATTGCTTCAGTTCCTGTGAAGCACCTGAAGGGTTAATAAACTTCTCTTATGTAGTTTGAGCACCTTGAAGAGTGCAGTTTTTAGAATGGTGTAACTTTTGGGTATTTTCTGACATAAAGACCCCTCAAAGCCACTGCAAATATGATGTGGTCCTAAAAAAAAATTGGTTTTGTTAATTTTGTTGGAAAAGTGAGAGATCGCAGGTCAATTTTTATCCCTTTTAACTTCCTATAGAAAAAAAATGTGTTTCAAAAACTGTGCTGATGTAATGTAGGCATTTTAACTATTTGGTGTTACATAACTCTTTGATTTAAGGGCATAAAAATTAAAAGTTTGAAAATTCCAAATTTTTGCCAAATGTCCAATTTTTTTCACAAATAAACGCAATTCTTATCGAACAAATTTGACCACTATTATAAGTACAATATGTCACGAGTAGTGTTGAGCGATACGATAATGCAAATATCGGCTATCGGCCGATATTAGCTCTATCGGCCTTTCGATAATTCGTTTCGATATTTTCGTCTTATCGATATACCGGAATCGGAAGTTCCCATAATTGTTTGCGAGGCAATGTGATTTTATTCAGCCAATAAGGAATCCTAAGAAGTGTGGGCACATCCTGTACTGCTGCGGTCATGTTAACTAATGGCATGGCTGTGATTGGATGCTGAAATGATGTCAGAATGCACTATAAAAGGCGCCGCCGCCATTTTAGCGTCACTGTGCTGTGAATTCAGTAAGGGACAGAACGCTACTGTGCTGACTCTGAGGGACAGTTAGAGATTGCGTTTTAGTGTACTGTGCTGTAGGCAGGCTAGCACCAACCGCTGTGTAAAGCTTCCTTTTGCCTGCAGTGTTGTTTTAACAGCTCTGCAATGTGTGTGTGAGTGCAGGTGACGCTGCAGTTTGCTCTGCATTAGTGTTGAGCGATACGATAATGCAAATATCGGCTATCGGCCGATATTAGCTCTATCGGCCTTTCGATAATTCGTTTCGATATTTTCGTCTTATCGAATACCGGAATTGGAAGTTCCCATAATTGTTTGCGAGGCAATGTGATTTTATTCAGCCAATAAGGAATCCTAAGAAGTGTGGGCACATCCTGTACTGCTGCGGTCATGTTAACTAATGGCATGGCTGTGATTGGACGCTGAAATGATGTCAGAATGCACTATAAAAGGCGCCGCCGCCATTTTAGCGTCACTGTGCTGTGAATTCAGTAAGGGACAGAACGCTACTGTGCTGACTCTGAGGGACAGTTAGAGATTGCAATTTAGTGTACTGTGCTGTAGGCAGGCTAGCACCAACCGCTGTGTAAAGCTTCCTTTTGCCTGCAGTGTTGTTTTAACAGCTCTGCAAGGTGTGTGTGAGTGCAGGTGACGCTGCAGTTTGCTCTGCATGCAACGCTGTCTGTAGGCATCTGCACCTGTCACTCACAGACTCTTTTTTTTTTCCTTCAGTGTAATTCTTGCTGCTCCATGCAATTTAACTATTAGTGTGACGCGCTTCCATCCGTATCCAATACATTGGTTGCAAACACTATAGAAGTAGACAAAGGAGTAGCCTTTCACAGATTGTGAACAGTTGTGTTTCAGTGTTCACTTCAGTCTGTGTTTTTTATTTTTTGAGTGCACATCACGCTCCAGTTACTTGTTCAAGCACTGCTGCTTGTACTCTGCTGAGCGTGTCTCAGTGCCTCATCCTTTTCATTTATCTCCAATTGGTTCTGCTCCATTCCATTTAAAATATAATCTATTAGTGTGACGCGCTTCCATCCGTATCCAATACATTGGTTGTAAACACTATAGAAGTAGACAAAGGAGTAGCCTTTCACAGATTGTGATTTGTGAACAGTTGTGTTTCAGTGTTCACTTCAGTCTCTGCGTAATAACCACACTTAGGCCTTATAACTTTTCTGACTTTCTTTATCAATCTACCAAGATGAAGAAGGCAGGGAGTAAGGCACGTGGTCGTGGCCGTGGAGTTTCAGCAGGGAGAGGACGTGGGGATTCTGTGTCTGCTGCCGCCCTCAGTGACACAGCATCCACCATTTATCCCCGTGAGCGTTCCTTTATGCGCACTTTGGTAGGAGCTCAGCGTGCCCCCCTGCTGCGGGAAGAACAAATTGAAGCCGTTGTTGGTTGGATGGCAGCCAATGCATCGACTTCAATTCCTTCCACCTCCTCTCAGGAACACAACACTGTTGAGCAACCATCTGTCTGTTCACCGCCTGTCAAATTGCCAAGGCAGTCAGAGAGTTCTGTACAGGAGCCAGCTGAGTCTCTGCTTCTGTTCTCAGAATCTGTTGGCTCGCAAACACGGGCACAGGCAAGCAGCATTCTTTAATTTGAAGAAGAGGGAGTATGCAGTGATGCGCAACAGCTGTGTCTCTCTCAATCTGAAGAGGCGGGTGAGCCAGTGCCGATGGACAGCACACCGCAGAACGCATCTTATGATGATGATGAGACTCAGGTGCCAGGTTTTGTGGAGCATGGTGCTGCCCAGACCATCCAACAGCAGCAGGTGTTGGAAGAGGGTAGTGGAGATGATGAAGTCCGAGACCCAACATGGCGTGAGCAACAGCAAGGTGGTGGGAGCAGCTCTGAGGAAGAGATTGTCCCAACGGTACAAAGAGGAGGGAGAGGTAGGCTGCAGACTCGCTTGCCTGTAGCCTCCAGTTTGGCACCTGTTGGGAGCAGTTCTCTTAGAAATGTCAAAATTGGCGCTCCCATGACTTGCACTGCATGGTCCTTTTTTGACAGACTTGTAGATAATATTTGCTATGTTCAATGCAAGCTGTGTAAGCAAAAAGTTAAAAGAGGTAAAAATATCAGGAACCTGAATACCACAAATATGTGGACACATGTACGGACAAAGCACGTAGCTGAGTTCCAAAGACACACTGGAGATGTAGGCCAACCTACAGCAGCACCTACATCTTTACGTCATGTTCGAGCCTCTACCTCCAGCTGTCACACACCTCTTTTGGCTTCCTCACAGGATCTCCATGGAAGAACCTCGGTCACTGTTGTCCATAGAGAAACTGTTATTCCACCCACTGCAGCAAGTTCACAGTCATCGTCACACTCCCAGTACAAAAAACAGCCATCGGTAACACAGGCATGGGATAAAAGACGGCCATACTCGGCAAGCCATCCACGAGCACAGGCTCTGAATGCTGGCTTTGCAAAACTCCTGTCCCTTGAAATGCTGTCATTCAGGCTGGTGGAGACTGACAGTTTCAGGAACTTTATGGCATTGGCAGTCCCACAATATAATGTGCCAAGCCGATTTTATTTCAGCAGGCAAGCTGTCCCTGCTCTGCAAAAACATGTCGAGGGAAACATTAAACATGCGCTACTAAACGCCGTCAGTAGCAGGGTCCACCTGACCACCGATGCGTGGACCAGTACCCATGGCCAGGGACGATACCTTTCCCTCACTGCCCATTGGGTCAATGTTGTGGAGCCGGGTACAGATCTTGCCAGTGGCGCTGTACGTGTTCTGCCAACTCCAAGGATTGCAGGAATCCAGTCTGTGCACATTGATTCCTCCTCCTACTCCAGTTCCTCAGAATCATCGCTGCACGAGCCGTCACGGTATACCTCCACATGGACCCGTGAAGCTTACCTGTTGCGACCGATATGAGCACAGCCGTGGCCAAACGTCAACAGGCCGTCCTGAAATTAATTCCCATGGGGAATCGAAGCCACACAGCGCAGGAGCTCTGGGATGCCATCAAGCAGGAGAGCGACGTGTGGTTTTTGTCAGCTAATCTCCAGCCAGGCTTGGTAGTGTGTGACAATGGCCGAAATCTGGTGGCAGCTCTGGGCCTTGGCAACCTCACTCACATACCATGTCTGGCACATGTGCTCAACTTGGTCGTGCAGAGTTTTTGAGGGACTATCCGGATCTTGATGCACTGCTGCACAAGGTCCGCCTAGAGTGCGCTCACTTGCGACGTTCCAGCATGGCCAGATCGCGCATTGCAGCTCTGCAAGTCAGATTTTGCCTTCCTGAACATCGCATCATATGTGACGTACCCACCAGGTGGAATTCCACGTTACATATGTTGGAGCGGTTGTGTGAGCAGCAGCCAGCAGTAATGGAGTATCAGCTGCAACAGGCGCAATCAACTCGCAATTTGCGCCGTTCACACTTCACCACTACTGAGTGGGCCTCTATGAAGGACATCTGCGATGTTTTGCGTGCGTTTGATGTCTCAACGCGGATGGCGAGTGCAGATGATGCACTAGTCAGCATGACTGTCCCCCTTATCTGCCTGCTTCAGAAATCACTGAAAGCACTAAAGGAAGAGGTTTTGAAACAGGTGGAGGATGAGGTGTCACAAATTCAATTACCTTCAGGACAGTCAGCGCAACGTGGTTCCTCACAAAGGGCTGGGCAGGGCTCACTTTGTGAGGAGGATGAGGAGGAGGAGGAGTCAATGGAGGAGGAAGAAATCCCTACAGAGGAAGGTACACAACGCTGTAGTCAGTATGTAGAGCGAGGGTGGGGTGATGCAGAGGAGACAGAGATGACGCCTCTTCCAGAGGACAGCCTTTGTTGGCCAGTTGGGAGTCTGCAGCACATGGTTGATTTCATGCTTCAGTGCCTAAGAAACGACCGCCGCATCGCCCACATTCTCAGCACGTCAGATTATTGGGTGTACACCCTCCTAGACCCTCACTACCGGGACAACTTACAAACCCTCATCACACCGGTGAACCGGACCGTAAAATGCAGGAGTACCAAGACACACTGGTGCAATCCATACTGTTGTACATTCCAGCCGAGAGAGATGCTGCTGCTGCTACTGCTTTACAAAGCAGCTCTGTGCGTCGAGGCAGTGTAGACACCTCTACAACAAGAGGGAGCAGAAGCAGCGCCTCTGCACAGGGCAAGAACTGTATGTTACAAATGTGGCAAAGTTTTGTGACAGCGCCAGCAAGGTCTACACCATCCGAGACGGCTCCAGTCACCAGGAAGAAACGTTTCCGTAAGATGGTGACAGACTACTTGGCTTTCCCTCTAAGTGTACTCCCAGATGCCTCTTCTCCTTTCAAATTTTGGGTCTCTAAGTTGGATACATGGCCAGAGCTTAGCCAGTATGCATTGGAGGTGCTGGCTTGCCCTGCTGCCAGTGTATTATCTGAGCGTGTCTTTAGTGCTGCAGGTGGTGTAGTAACAGACCGTCGCATGCGACTATCCTCAGAGAATGTAGACCGGCTTACTTTTCTGAAAATGAACAAGGCATGGATCTCACCTGAATTTGCCTGTCCGTTTTCAGATTAAATAACTGTTTGGCAACGTTTTCCATGTCTCCGGTTATGTTCATCTTTCTACCACCTGAACTCTACTCCCTGGGCTACAACACCGCCATTTGTTGCTCGTAAGTAATTGGCAGGGGTACTGACTCCTGGCCAGCCTGGTTACAGCACGACAGCTGTTTCCTGGCAGTGTGAACGTCAATTATCCTCCAATAAGTTGTGCTGTCGTGTTGCATTCGGTTAGCCGACTCTATGGTGCCTGCAGTTTAGGTGATTCCTATGTGTGCTGTGGGATATGTAAATAAAGGCGGTTTCCATTGTGACAATAGGATAAGCACCCACTGTAGGACTGTGTGATTCGGTAACTGCGGACGGCTTGCGTCCTGTCAACTTACATTTTCATGGGTGCGTTCTTCTACCCGTCCGGGGTCCAGTACCGTCAAGTGGTTCTCCCCAGTGCCTTTGGCCTAGGTGCCTCCATCTCCGTATCCGAGTTCCAGCAACGTCTGCTGGTCCTTGGTAGTGCTTTGGAGCACAGGTACCTCCTGCTTAGTAACCGTGTCACAGTAACGTCAGCTGGTACTCGGTTGTGACATTGCCTCTTTTCCTTCTGCTACCCGTCCGGGGTCCAGTACCGTCAAGTGGTTCTCCCCAGTGCCTTTGGCCTAGGTGCCTCCATCTCCGTATCCGAGTTTCAGCAACGTCTGCTGGTCCTTGGTAGTGCTTTGGAGCACAGGTACCTCCTGCTTAGTAACCGTGTCACAGTAACGTCAGCTGGTACTCGGTTGTGACATTGCCTCTTTTCCTTCTGCTACCCGTCCGGGGTCCAGCACAGTCAGCTGGTCCTTGTTACTTCCATTGTCTCTTGCTCCATCTGATACCCGTCAGGGTTCCAGTAACGTGAGCTGTTTCTCGGAAATTAGACGACATTAAAGACCACCCAGAAGAAGATGACGACAACAAGGACGACGAGCATGAAGCCAACCAGCCTGAACACCATCACAAAGAAAAAATAAAAGATTACCAAGAAGAAGATCACCAACAGGACAAAGAAGGTTAAGACAAACTACAAGATACAGAACAAGAGACAGAAGAACAATAAGCAGAAGATCAAAAAGCAGAAGAACATGAAGTATAAGACCAAAATGAAGAGCAAAATATATGCTCTAAATTCTAAGCAGAAGAAGACTAAGCAGTGTATGGGGGTGAGTCCGTTCCTCCTCGTGGTGCCCCTGGAAAATGCCTGCTGCTGCTACAGGCTAAACTGAACACGGACAAATACTGTTGTAATTTAAATCTTTTGTGACAGCAAGAACGGAAGGATGAACAATTCATACTTTTACAGATTACAAGTACAGGAATCTCTGTCACAAATAAGAATATGATGAAGAAGATGAAGAGGAAGAAGATGAAGAATTTGAATATGAAGAAGATTAATTAGTTTAATAATAACAATATGAGTAATGTAAACAAAAACATGAATAGCAAGAAGTTTAAGAAGAAGATTAAGAAGGTGAAGATGAAGAATAATTTGATGAGAAAGATGATGCTGCTGCTGAATATTATGAAGGAGAAAGTGTGGCACTGGCAAAAGTTAAAAAGGTGAAGAGCATGGAAGTTGTGAAACATACATATTTGCCAAAATAGAAAAAAGGTTAACAACATTGTCAATTTGTTAGTCAATCCAAACGTATTTCCAAAAAAAATATATTAATGCTATTCCAATGCATTGGGTTAAACATGTATGCCTTTATTGTCTCCTCAACCTCCCCCAATACATTCTACATTAGTCTTTGTTGTTTTCCTTCATGTACAATTAACCAACAAGGCAAGAATGGTTTTTTTTAATTTCGATATTTTGTTCCCATAGACTTACATGGGACTTCCGGTATCGAAATCGGATATCAACGATATTTAGTGCTATCGGCGATACAATTTCGATATGATATTTTTAGATATCGAGCAATATCGCTCAACACTAGTCTCGAGAAAACAATTTCAGAATCAGTGGGATATGCTGAAGCGTTCCAGAGTTGGTACCTCATAAAGTGACACTGGTCAGAATTGTAAAATTTGGCCTGGTCATGAAGGTGAAAATAGGCTCTGGGGTGAAGGGGTTAAAAACCTACTGATAGATTACCTTTAAAGGCCCTTAACTTCAATGTGAACACAACATAAATTCTTCTCGTCTGTAACAGATGATGATTCATCATAAAGGATATGACATTTATCATATAAAATCCTCATCACTAGTTAGAACAAAGCCTAATGTAAGTAATTTGTAAATCTGCTAAACTTTATATTTTCTCTCTCAATAGAGAAATAATGTGAAATACAGTTTAGGACAGGCTCAGTATTCTATGAGAATACACGGTGTTAAATGAGCTGACAGAACATTTTGTAACAGACCAGAAACTGTTAGCTACAAACAGATAACATTGGATTACCAACTAATAAAATTGGATTTGGTGCAAATTCCCAAAGAGCAGAAGGTAATTTGGTAAATCTAGGTGCTGAATTCAATCTGTAAGCTAAATTTCATGTTTAGGAATTCATAAGCAGCGCAAGCCCAGTTAAGGTTAATGAATGCATCTGATAATGTGCAAGATTTAAGTAAATTGCATTCAGCCCTTGGGCTAACACAAAATTAAAAAAGGCAGTGACAAAACATAAAGCTTATAAATGTCACAACAGGTGTGAGAGGAAACATACAAATCGCTTCACCGGAGGACAGATGTGCGACAAATACCCGAGGATGAGCATTTTACTACTGTTTACTGAATAATAGCTGTGAGGACGCAGATACAATTACAAGGCACAAGAGACTCTTGCAGACATGACTTCTAGAACATAGACTCATTCTGACCACATATGCCATCATACACAGGTAATGCAGAAAATGTAAGTCCACTGATCTACTAGAACAGGGGAGGGAGAAATAATAGATCCTGACTGCAGATCCCCTAAAGCTGTTGAGCTAGACACAGTGACTTGAATAATGTCATACTTTACAATATGCTTCATCAGTTAAAGGTTTCATGCATGAACAAACTATTTCCAACAGTTACATGTGCATGAAAGAGAACAAAGTGTAAAATCTCTTATTCCCAACATTGACTGTGTCACGAAACATAATTTCCTCCATCACCTCATCCTTATTATTACTATTATACAATTTTAGAGCACCATTTATTCCATGGCGCTTTACATGCGTAAGGGGAAAATATAGACAAGTACAATAAATATGAGCAAAACAAGGCACACACAAGTACAGAAGGAGAGAGGACCCTGCCCGCGAGGGAACACAGTCTACAGGGGATGGGTGAGGATACACTAGGAGAGGGTAGAGCTAGTTGTGTAGAAAAAAGGGGAGATATGTGGATTAGTCAGGCAGCAGAGTGTAAGATGGATTGGAGTGGTGCCAGGGTGCTAGAGAGGAGGCCAGAGAGTAGGAGGTTGCAGTAGTCGAGGCGGGAGATGATAAGGGCGTTCACTAGTGTTTTTGTGGTTTCATGGTCAAGGAATGCAAGTATCCGGGAAATATTTTTGAGTTTGAGTCGGCGGGAGGAGGCAAGGGCTTGGATATGTGGTTTGAAAGAGAGTCGAGGATCACCCCGAGGCATCGAGCATGCGGGACTGGGGAAAGTTAGCACCCATAGTGCATTATTGCAAAGGTTTTCCCTTTATCAGCCATCTAAAAGTTGGTGATGAACCTTGGATTTTCTTTTCATTTCCCTCTGATACTACAAGCATTCATTTTTATTTATTTTTTTGCAACTGCCAACTGATTATTAACCTATGAACAAACAAAAAATGAGGAACAGAGATGTCTAACCAAGTCACGTGAAAGTTGTGCCATAAAGAGGATTTTCAGATTTTACAGTCAGTGACAAAATGCATTAATGTAATTAATTTTAGAATTTTTTGTGTTTTGTTTTTACTTCTCAATTTCCTGACAGAACTAATAAATTCTGTATCTTTCTACTACACACATGGTCAAAATTGTTAGTACCCTCATTTAATGACAGAAAAACCCACAATGGTCACTGAAATAACTTGATTCTGAGAAAAGTTATAATAAATAAAAAATCTATGAAAATGGAACAAATGAAAGTCAGACATTGTTTTTCAACCATGCTTCCACAGAATTTTTTTAAAAATAAAACTAATGAAATAGGCCTGGACAGAAATGATGGTACCCCTGAAAATAATGTGACAAAAGGGACATGTTAAATCAACATGTGTCCACCAATTAGCATCACAGGTGTCTACAATCTTGGAATCAGTGAGTGGGTCTGTATAGAGGGCTACAGATACTCACTGTGCTGTTTGGTGACATGGTGTGTATCACACTCAACATGGACCAGAGGAAGCGAAGGAAAGAGTTGTCTCAGGAGATTAGAAAGAAAATTATAGACAAACATGCTAAAGGTAAAAGTTATAAGACCATCTCCAAGCAGCTTGATGTTCCTGTGACTACAGTTGCACATATTATTAGGAAATTTAGGCTCCATGGGACTGTAGCCAACCTCCCTGTATGTGGCCGCAGAAATCAAAGTGACGGATAATACAAATGGTAACAAAAGAGCCCAGAAAAACTTCTAAACAGATTAAAGGTGAACTTCAAGCTCAAGGAACATCAGTGTCAGATCGCACCGTCCGTCATTGTATGAGCCAAAGTGGACTTCATGGGAGACGACCAAGGAGGACACCATTGTTGAAAAAAAATCATAAAAAAGCCAGACTGGAATTTGCCAAACTACATGTTAACAAGCCACAAAGCTCCTGGGAGAATGTCCTATGGACAGATAAGATAAAAATTGAACTTTTTGGCAAGCCACATCAGCTCTATGTTCACAGACTGAAAAATAAAGCATATCAAGAAAAGAACACTGTCCCTACTGTGAAACATGGAGGAGGTTCTGTTATGTTCTGGGACTTCTTTACTGCATCTGGCACAG
This sequence comes from Oophaga sylvatica, assembly GCA_033576555.1. Classification (NCBI taxonomy): domain Eukaryota; kingdom Metazoa; phylum Chordata; class Amphibia; order Anura; family Dendrobatidae; genus Oophaga; species Oophaga sylvatica. The sequence continues at coordinate 704,418,997 of JARQOD010000001.1, forward strand.
GGTGTCTAGAATCTGTGCAGAGTACAATGAAATCTCAAGACTATCAAGGGATTCTAGAGAGAAATGTGCTGCCCAGTGTCAGAAAGCTTGGTCTCAGTCACAGGTCATGAGTCTTACAACAGGATAATGACCCAAAACACACAGCTAAAAACACCCAAGAATGGCTAAGAGGAAAACATTGTCCTATTCTGAAGTGGCCTTCTATGAGCCCTGACCTAAATCCTATTGAGCATCTTTGGACAGAGATGAAACATGCCGTCTGGAAAAGGCAACCTTCAAACACGAGACAACTGGAGCAGTTTGCTCTTGAGGAGTGGGCCAAAATACCTGACGAGAGGTGCAGAAGTCTCATTGACAGCTACAGGAATCGTTTGATTGCAGGGATTGCCTCAAAAGGTTGCGCAACAAAATATTAAGTTAAGGGTACCATCATTTCTGTCCAGGCCTATTTCATGAGTTTTATTTTTTTTTTAAATTCTGTGGAAACATGGTTGAAAAGAAATGTCTGACTTTCATTTGTTCATTTTCATAGATTTTTGATTTATTATTACTTTTGGCAGATTCAAGTTATTTCTGTGACCATTGTGGGTTTTTCTGTCATTAAACGAGGGGTACCAATAATTTTGATTACGTGTGTATATTGATAGGGGCAGCATGGTGACTTTGCAGCTCTGGGGTCTTGGTTTCAAATTCCACCAAGAACAACAGCCAATTTTAGCAAACTACATTTTTTTGCTACTCTTAACATACTTATAAGGAGTTTTTAGGGGTTCCTTAAGATACAAGTCTGCAGTCTATGTGATTGCAGACTTGTGAGGGCATGTGCACACGATCAGTGAACACTGCGGGTTGGACGCTGCGTACTTGTGCAGCGTCCAACCCGCAGCGTCCAGATGTTACAGCATAGTGGATGGGATTTCAAGAAATCCCATGCCCACTATGCTTCCAGAGACGCCTGCGGATCACCAACGAAGACGGTCATGCGGTGCCTCCGCAAGAGAAATTTCGCCCATTGGATGCATTTTACACATCAGTGATCACAAGCGGATTCACCTGCGTTCATTATACAGCAGCGCTTTGGACACAGTGAACATGCGCTGCCTACAAAGCGCTGCCAGTTACGAATTGTGGGCACATACCCCTGAATCCTCACAACACATGTGTAGCGCACAGTGAGGATTCTCCGATGCAGACACTGATTTGCATACTTCTGTCCACATTCCAACTAAATGTGTCCGGCCTCACTCAATGGGCTTGCACTTGTGGTCACGTGTCCACCGCTACCGTCACCAAAGAATTTTTGGTAACTTTAGTCCTTGTAACACCATAATGGAAGACACAGGGAAGCGTTCTAGTAGTTGAAAGGGGGATGATTGTGCAGACTTATTGTTGGAATATGTTTGATGCAACAACTGCATTCATGTCTATGAGTGTTTAATTGCTAGATTTGTATGCTGTTTATAAAGTTAGAACAAAAAAAACTCCCAGAGGTTCACACAGGGAGAGCATGTGACTATATTTCCTGTTTTCCTGTGTCTGTGTATGAGAGAAGCAGCCTGCTGTAGAAAATTATTTATTTCTGATCTATTAAGCTTATCATATATTGTTCCTGTTTGTTCCTGAATAAAGAAGCTTTGTTGTCACACGCTTGGAGAGTATTCTAAATAATACACTGCCAACACTTATCCTGTACATGAGACACTAAATTTAGTTGTGGTATTGGAACACTTAGGCCAGGTTCATGCTTCATCCTCTTGACTCCATGAGGGGCTTCCATCGTAATCCATGAAAAGCAGAATTCAGATGTTGGAACAAAGAAAGGAAGTTTAAAACTTTGGACTCCATTTGCCCTCCTTTCCTCTTATCTTTATTAATATTTGATTAACTACATCAAACTGCAAGAGAATGCCACAACCATACTGGTCCACAATGAGCACGTCATAGATAAATGACGTTTTTCAGGGTTAGGTTTTCCCAGTCACCAGTTTTGACATCTAGGGAGGGAAAAAAGATATGACAATAAGTGACACAACAAATACAATGAAATACAGCGGTTACACAACTATATATAGAAAAAGATCTGACAAGCCTTGTACAGCCCATAATAAAGCCTCTTAACTCACTCCTACATTCTTATTATACATCCTTGTAGGAAAAGGATCAACAAATGCCAATTACACAAAACATATCTGGTTCCACTAGATATCTAAATTCTTCTGCCGCTGTTTCCAATATATATCTAAAGCCGCTACAGAATTTTTTAATTTTTTTTTTTTTTTACTATGACACGAATGCTTTAAATTATGACTACATTCACCATGGTTTCAGATGAAGCTCCTGCTGTTTGATATTGTTATAATAACTGTATTTGTTAAATGAATCTGAGAAGCACGGTTTACGACCTAGATATTTGATATAACATGCCCTGTATTGAATTCTCATAGATTTTCCTATAACTTCATTTATTAGGCAGGCGTATACCGCAAAGGGCATTGAACGATAGTGGATTACGCTAATGCCTTACATCTCATTACAATAACTTAGTTTTTTAAATAGGTATTACTAAAAAGCCATGAGCAACTAATATAATATTTACTGTTAAAACTGAAACATTTTTATCTCTGCCTTACAGATTGTATAGTATCACCTATTCTGGAATAAATTGCATTGCTAAATATAAGAACAATCATCATTACGGCTTTGATGATTTAGGCTTGTATTAGTATGCATTCTATAATTTCTTACCACTATGATTAGGTTTTTTTTTCTCTTATGCTTCTCTTTTTTTTTTAAGAGAAAATGGAACCCTTTTTTTCTAAATGCCAAATGTTGTATGCGCCTCACTGTTAAAATAATATTTAACTAATCTTTTAATACTCATGTCTTTTGAGTCGCCTGACCTTTGCTTTTCGATTGATTTTACACTAACATATATTATTTGAAGAAGGCATTTTGAGAGCAGAGAAAAGTCAAGAATCAAGTCTTCTAGCTAAGTATGAGCTGTCCAATGTGATGATCAACGTAGAGGACTTGGAAGGCAGTGCAACTAAAGCAATATAAAGTATATGAACCAGACAGAATACCTACCTGACGTGTAATGGACACATTCCTCAAGACTGGCAAATTTCATAAGCGTCTTAATGAGGGGGCATGCCGGAGTCAGACGTTCCCGCATGCACTCTTCTTAATGAATCAGGAACATCAGACAAGTGGCGTACACCTCCGTGTTCACCTTGCCACAAATCACTGGAGTGAGATTTCTAGGGAGGCGCACATGGAGGCAGACACTCCTGATTCGTTAAAGGGTATTCCCATCTCCAATATCCTATCCCAATATGTAGTAGGTGTAATAATAATAATAATATTAGCAAATACCTCCAATTAGAAATGTAGTATAGTTCTTCTGATTCTCTATGTCACTTACCCCAGTGGTCCCCAACCTTTTTTGCACCAGGGACCGGCTTCAAGCAAGTCCATTCTTCCATGGCCCGGCAGGGCGGGGATGGAGGTGTGGCAGGGGTGGGACTTTGATCATAAGGGGGTGGGGCTATGGTTGGGGTTGTATACCCTTGTATACATGGCTCCGCTCCCACCCTTGTATGCAAGGCTCCGCTCCCACCCTTGTATGCAAGACTCCGCTCCCACCCTTGTATGCAAGACTCCGCTCCCACCCTTGTATGCAAGGCTCCGCTCCCACCCTTGTATGCAAGACTCCGCTCCCACCCTTGTATGCAAGGCTCCGCTCCCACCCTTGTATGCAAGACTCCGTTCCCACCCTTGTATGCAAGGCTCCGCTCCCACCCTTGTATGCAAGACTCCACTCCCACCCTTCTATACATGGCTCCGCTCCCACCCTTGTATGCAAGACTCCGCTCCCACCCTTGTATGCAAGACTCCGTTCCCACCCTTGTATGCAAGGCTCCGCTCCCACCCTTGTATGCAAGACTCCACTCCCACCCTTCTATACATGGCTCCGCTCCCACCCTTGTATGCAAGACTCCACTCCCACCCTTCTATACATGGCTCCGCTCCCACCCTTGTATGCAAGGTTCCGCTCCCCCCTTGTATGCAAGACTCCGCTCCCACCATTGTATGCAAGGCTTCGCTCCCATCCTTGTATGCAAGGCTCCGCTCCCACCCTTGTATGCAAGGCTCCGTGGCCACACTGGTATACATGGCTCCGCTCCCACCGGTACATTGGCTAGCTCACTCCCACCCTGGTATACTCTCCGCTCCCCACTGGTATCAGGCTCCGCTCCCACACTTGGTATGCAGCTCCGCTCCCACCTGGTATACATGGCTCCGCTCCGACACTGGTAATGGCTCCGCTATCACATGGTATACATGGCTCCGCTCCCACCCTGTATCATGGCTCTGCTCCCACACTGGTATACATGGCTCCGCTCCGACACTGGTATACATGGCTCCGCTCTCACACTGGTATACATGGCTCGCTCCACCCTGTAGCAAGTTCGCTCACGGTTATGGGCTCCGCTCCCACCCTTGTATCATGGCTCCGCTCCCACATGTATGCATGGCTCGCTCCCACACTGGTATACATGGCTCCGCTTCCACACTGGTATACATGGCTCCTTTCTCATCCTGGTATACGGCTCCGCTCCACACTGGTACACATGGCTCTGCTACCACACTGGTATACATGGCTCCGCTCCGACACTGGTATACATGGCTCCGCTCTCACACTGGTATACATGGCTCCGCTCCCACCCTTGTATGCAAGGTTCCGCTCCCACCGTTGTATGGAAGGCTCCGCTCCCACCCTTGTATTCATGGCTCCGCTCCCACCATTGTATGCATGGCTCTGCTCCCACACTGGTATACATGGCTCCGCTTCCACACTGGTATACATGGCTCCTTTCTCATCCTGGTATACGGCTCCGCTCCCACACTGGTACACATGGCTCTGCTACCACACTGGTATACATGGCTCCGCTCCCACACTGGTATACATGGCTCCGCTCCCACCCTTGTATTCATGGCTCTGCTCCCACCGTTATATGCATGGCTCTGCTCCCACACTGATATACATGGCTCCGCTTCCACACTGGTATACATGGCTCCGCTCCCATCCTGGTATACAGCTCCGCTCCCACACTGGTATACATGGCTCCGCTCCCACACTGGTATACATGGCTCCTCTCCCACACTGGTATTCATGGCTCCGCTCCCACACTGGTATACATGGCTCCGCTCCCACACTGGTATACATGGCTCCGCTCCCACACTGGTATACATGGCTTCGCTCCCACACTGGTATACATGACTCCGCTCCCACCCTGGTATGCATGGCTCCGCTCCCACACTGGTATAAATGGCTCCGTTCCCACACTGGTATACATGGCTCCGCTCCCACACTGGTATACATGGCTTCGCTCCCACACTGGTATACATGGCTCTGCTCCCACACTGGTATACATGGCTCCGCTCCCACACTGGTATACATGACTCCGCTCCCACACTGGTATACATGGCTGGGCTCCCCGTCCTCCCCCATACTTACCCTCCTTGCTCCGTCGCTGAACTTCCCTGCGTCCCTGTCGGCCGTGGCAGCTTCCTCCTGTGCGCAGCGGTGACGTAGTACCGCTCATTAAGGTCATGAACATGGACGCCACGCCTATGGGAGTGGCATCGCGTCCATATTCATGACCTTAATGAGCGGTACTACGTCACTGCTCAGCACTGGATGAAGCTGCCGCGGCCGACAGGGATGCAGCGACGGAAGGTGAGTATTGAGTCTTCTTGAAGCCGGTGGCTGTAGCTGTCACTACAGTGCTACAGCCGCCGGCTCCATGTGTGACCAGCGTTCTGTGCCGTGGCTCCGCGGCCCGGTGACAGAACTGCAACGGCCCGATCCTGGGCCGCGGACCGGCGGTTGGGGACCCCTGACTTACCCCATGTACAGGGCATTGCAGAAGTTTATGTTTCCATGATTACGACCACTAACAACTAACTGTCACTATATGAGTGGACATAACAATGGATATGTAAGCTGCTGCAATACCCTCCATATGGGGTAAGCAACATAGCGAATCAGAAGAACTATAATACATTTCTAATTAGAGGTATTTGCTAATATTTTTTTCATTACATCTGCTATATATTGGGATAGGATCTTGGATATGGGAATACCCCTTTAAGAGGCGTGTGATCTTAATGACTCAGGCACACCCCATTAACAAGAGAGGGATGAAAATCTTGATGAATCATGGCCTATGTAGCAATAAAACACCCATATACTTGAAATCTGTTTTACCTAAAAAAAAATACATAGATGTGGAGGAGCAGTTCTGAGGGTTTACACAGTTATTTAATGTTCTATGCAAGGAAAACTTTGCTTCCCTCAAGAGCCTTTCTATCAGTCAGTGCAATTAATTTATTCTCCAAACTACAAAGTTAAATGCGCTTAAATTAATACATTACGTAACACAAGAGTTGATTAATACAAATACAGGAAGTCGTTCCTCCAGTGTAATCATTTGTCCAATCTGTTCTCCCAGTGCAGAATCCAGAAGTAGGTGAATGCCTCTTCCAGGCTCCTCTGCCCTCCCTTTTTAGCATTACGCACCTGTACATCAAAACATAAAATATTAAACTACTTTCCATTGCCATAGTACAATTTAATGAAACATGTAGGTATATCAGACGAACTCCTAGCTTTCCTTACTATGTTTGAATCATGCTCTGCCATATCAATTAAATAATGCAACTTAAGTACATCAGTTTGTAATTGTCACATACTCTAGTGTAAACCACATCTCATAAATGCACTAAAGGGAACCTGTTCATGAGCTTCTCCCCGCTCTGCTTCCTTAGACTGACAGGTCTCCCTGTTTGTGTAGAGGGAGAATCCTTAGGAGAGGCCAAGGAGAACACAGGGGACCTGCCTAAGACTAGTCATCAAGACGCATAGTCCCCAGACGTTTTTTCAAAGTACGTTTTCTCTGAAATGAAATAGTGCTTCAGAGTAAAACATACACAACTGCAATAATGCAGCCAGACTGTGATTCATGCCACTTGTGTTTCAGGCAGCATGAATCTCATGATACGTTCCCTTTAATTTTAGACTTACTAGGGATGCGCGAACGTGCTTTGTGATACTCGGATATCACTCCAGTATCTGGGTGCTCAGATGTGCTCGTCATTAGCCGATGCTCTATTTCAAACTTGATTCCCTTCCCACGTTTGGCGCCTGTTAGACAGCCAAAAAGCATTCACGGATTGCCTGTGGGTCACTGTTATGCCATAGCCATCTTGGTAGTGGCATTACTATGATTGGCTGGCCCTGTGACATCATCAGTGGTTATAAAGGTACAGGCTCCGCCAGGCTCGGCACACTGACGCCATTGCATGGCTCTGTGGCAGTTCTTATTGGAGGAAGAGAGTGCTTGTCCAGGCGTGTATGTGCACAGTTTAACGAATCAGCATCCTGTAGTGTTGATATGGGGGATGAAGCTGAACCATCATACTAAAAGCCCTTCTAATGGCTAATTTTGTGCTTTGCTGTTTGTATCAGATACATTCTGCATGTAGCCTAGGAGGGAGAGAGTTGCAGGAGCAGGGAGAGTGGCTGAATACAGTCTCTAGGCAGGGATTAGGGCTCTGCAGTCCATTGCTAAAAATATAGCTGCGGCTGTTGACCACCTTTTTTTACGGGGGGGGGGTGAAAAAATGTACTATATTGCCTATATTATCATCCATAGAGTATTATGTGGTTTGTGGTACATTTCTGTGTTATATAACACTCCAAAAAACTTGAATCTGTTTTCTGGGTTCAATTTTTCACCCACAGAGTATTAAGTTCTTTGTGTTCCATTTTGTGGTTACAGTTGAAACCAGAAGTTTACATACACTATATCAAAAAACACGTGCATGTTTTTCTCAATATCTGACATGAAATCAGAATATATTTTCTTGTTTTAGGTCAATTAGGAGGACCATAATTATTAACCCCTTTATTCCATCTGACGTACTATTCCGTCCATGTGCCCTGGGACTTAATTCCCAAGGACGGAATAGTACGTCACATGCGATCGCGGCCGGGTGTCAGCTGTTTATCGCGGACCGCTCCCGGCACATTAACCCCTGGCACACTGCGATTAAAGATGAGGGAGGCTCCCTGCGTGCTTCCCTGAGACCCTCAGAACAGCACGATGTATCGCGCTGTTCCGAGGGACCCTTCTACCTGCAGGACCCCTGATCCAGGATGGCCACGGGGTCCTTCCGGGTCCTGCAGGGAGGCGGCTTCCTCAGTGCCTGCTCAGAGCAGGTGCTGAGAAAGCCTGCAGCAGTGCCTGTCAGATCGGCGATCTGACCTTATACAGTGATGTCCCACCCTGGGACAAAGTTAAAAAGTTAAAAAAATAAAAATCACATCTGTAAAAAATAATTCCTAAATAAAGAAAAAAAAATATTCCCCAATAAATTAATTTCTTCATGTAAATAAAAACAAACAAACAATAAAAGTGCACATATTTGGAATCGCCGCATCCATAACGACCCGCCCCATAAACCTACCCCACTAGTTAACCCCTTTAGTGTACCCCTTAAAAAAAACAAAGAAAGCAAGGCAAAAAAAAAAAGGTAAATCATCATACAGCCGAACAAAAAGTTGAATAACACTCGATAAAAAAGATGGATATAAATAAACATGGTACCGCTGAAAACGTAATCTTGTCCCTCAAAAAACGAGCCATACAGCATCATCAACCAAAAATAAAAAAGTTATAGCTCGCAGAATAAAGCGATGCAAAAATAATTATTTTTTGTATATATCGGTAAATGTTTTTATTGTATAAAAGCGCCAAAACATAAAAAAATATAAAAGAGGTATCGCTGTAATCGTACTAACCCGAAGAATAAAACTGCTTTATCAATTTTATCACATGCAGAACGGTATAAATGCCCCCCCCAAAAGAAATCTATGAATTGCTGGTTTTTGTTCATTCTGCCTCCCAAAATCGTAATAAAAAGCGATCAAAAAATGTCATCTTCCCAAAAATAGTACCAATAAAAACGTCAACTCGTCCCGCAAAAAATAAGACCTCACATGACTCTGTGGGCCAAAATATGGAAAAATTATAGCTCTCAAAATGTGGTGATGCAAAAACTATTTTTTGCAATAAATAGCATCTTTTAGCGTGTGACAGCTGCCAAACATAAAAAACCGCTATAAATAGTAAATCAAACCCCCCTTTATCACCCCCTTAGTTAGGGAAAAATAATAAAATAAAAAAAATGTATTTATTTCTATTTTCCCATTAGGGTTAGGGTTAGGGTTGGGGCTAAAGTTAGGGATAGAGTTGGGGCTAAAGTTAGAATTAGGGTTAGGGTTGGGATTAGGGTTAGGGATGTGTTGGGGTTAGGTTTGTGGTTAGGGTTATGGTTAGGGTTGGTATTAGGTTTAGGGGTGTGTTGGGGTTAGGGTTGGAGTAAGAATTGGGGGGTTTCCACTCTTTAGGCACATCAGGGGCTCTCCACATGGCGTCTGATCTCAATTCCAGCCAATTTGGCATTGAAAAAGTGAAACGGTGCTTCTTCCCTTCTGAGCTCTGACATGCGCCCAAACAGTAGTGTACCCCACATGTGGGGTATCTGCATACTCAGGAAAAATTGCACAATAACTCTTGGGGTCCAATTTCTTCTGTTACTTTTGGGAAAATAAAAAATTGGGGCCGAAAATATCATTTTTGTGGAAAAAAATTAGATTTTTTATTTTTATGGCTCTACGTTATAAACTTCTGTGAAGCACTTTGGGTTCAAACTTCTCACCACACATCTAGATAAGTTTCTTTGGGGTCTAGTTTTCAAAATGAGGTCACCTGTGGGGGGTTTCCACTGTTTAGGCACATAGGGGGCTCTCCAAACGCGACTTGACGCCCGCAGACTATTCCATCAAAATCTGCAATGCAAAACGTCACTACTTCCCTTCCGAGCCCCAATGTGTGCCCATACAGTAGTTTTCTCCCACATGTAGGGTATCAGCGTACTCAGGACAAATTGGAGAACAACTTTTGGGGTCCAATTTCTCTCGTTACCCTTGGGAAAATAAAAAAACTTGGGACTAAAATATCATGTTTGTGGAAAAAATATGATTTTTTTTATTTTCAGGCACGGGCGTTATAAACTTCTGTGAAGCACTTTGGTGTTCAAAGTGCTCACAACACATCTAGATAAGTTCCTTTGGGGTCTAGGTTCCAAAATGGGGTCACTTGTGGGGGGTTTCTACTGTTTAGGCACATCAGGGGCTCTCCAAACACGACATGACACCCGCAGACCATTCCATCAAAGTCTGCATTACTAAACGTCACTAATTCTATTCCGAACCCCAACGTGTGCCCATACAGTAGTTTTCTCCCACATGTAGGGTGTCAGCATAATCAGGACAAATTGGAGAAAAACTTTTGGGGTCCAATTTTTCCCGTTACCCTTGGGAAAATAAAAAATTGGTGACTAAAAGATCATTTGTGTGGGAAAAAAATAGGCTTTTTATTTTTATGCCCGGGCATTATAAACTTGTGTGAAGCACTTGGGGGTTCAAAGAGCTCACCACAGATCTAGATAAGTTTCTTAGGGGGTCTAATTTCCAAAATGGGGTCACTTGTGGGGTGTTTCCACTGTTTAGGCACATCAGGGGCTCTGCAAACTGAACATGACACCCATCAAAGTCTGCATTCCAAATGTCATTACTTCCTTTCCAAGCCCTGCTGTGCTCCCAAACAGTATTTCCCCCCACATATGGGGTATCAGCATACTCAGGACAAATTGGACAACAACTTTTGGGGTCCAATTTCCTTGGGAAAAATCAAAAATTGGGGACTAAAAAAATCATTTTTGTGGAATTTTTTTTTCACACCCAGGCATTATAAACTTTAGTGAAACACTTGGGAGTTCAAAGTGCTCATAACAGATCTAGATAAGTTCCTTATGGGGTCTAGTTTCCAAAATGTGGTCACTTGTGGGGGGTTTCCACTGTTTAGGCACATCAGGGGCTCTCCAAACACGACATGGCGTCCAGCCAATTCTGCGTTGAAAAAGTCAAACTGCGCTCCTTCCCTTCCGAGCTCTGCCATGCACCCAAACAGTAGTTTACCCCCACATATTGGGTATCAGTGTACTCAGGACAAGTTGCACAATAACTTTTGTGGTCTCGTTACCCTTGGGAAAATAAAAATTGGGGTGAAAAGATCATTTTTGTGGAAAAAATATGAATTTTTAATTTTACGGCTCTACGTTATGAACTTGTGTGAAGCACTTAGGGGTTCAAAGTGCTCACCACAGATCTAGATAAGTTTCTTAGGGGGTCTAGTTTTCAAAATTGGGTCACCTGTGGGGGTTTCCACAGTTTAGGCACATAAGGGGCTCTTCAAACGCAACATGACGCCCGCAGACTATTCCATCAAAGTCTGCAATGCAAAAGTCACTACTTCCCTTCTGAGCCCCGATGTGTGCCCATACAGTAGTTTTCTCCCCACTTGTGGGGGGTTCCCACTGTTTAGGCACATCAGGGGCTCTCCAAATGCGATATGGCGTCCAATCTCGATTCCAGCCAATTTTGGTTTGAAAAAGTCAAATGGCGCTGCTTTCCTTCCGAGCTCTGCTGTGCGCTCAAACAGTGGGTCCCCCCCACATATGGGGTATCAGCATACTCAAGACAAATTGGGCAACAACTTTTGTGGTACAATTTCTCCGGTTACCCTTGGGAAAATAAAAAGTTGGTGACTGAAAGATTTTTTTTGTGAGAAAAAGATAGGATTTTTTATTTTCATGCCTGGGCATTATAAACTTCTGTGAAGCACTTGGGGGTTCAAAGTGCTCACCACAGATCTAGATAAGTTCCTTAGGGGGTATAGTTTCCAAAATGGGGTCACTTGTGGGGGTTTTTCACTGTTTAGGCACATCAGGGACTCTTCAATCTGAACATGACACCCATCAAAGTTTGCATTCCAAAACGTCATTACTTCCTTTCCGAGCCCTGCCGTGCACCCAAACAGTATTTTCCCCCCACATATGGGGTATCAGCATACTCAGGACAAATTGGACAACAACTTTTGGGATCCAATTTCCTTGGGAAAAATCAAAATTGGGGACTAAAAAATCATTTTTGTGGAAATGTATTTATTTTTCACACCCAGGCATTATAAACTTTAATGAAACACTTGGGGGTTCAAAGTGCTCACCACGGATCTAGATAAGTTCCTTAGGGGGTCTAGTTTCCAAAATGGTGTCACTTGTGGGGGGTTTCCACTCTTTAGGCACATCAGGGGCTCTCCAAACGCGACATGGCGTCCAATCTCAATTCCAGCCAATTTTGGTTTGAAAAAGTCAAACTGCGCTCCTTCCCTTCCAAGCCCTGCCGTGCGCCCAGACAGTGGTTTTCCCCAACATATGGGGTATTGGAATACTCAGGAGAAATTGCACAACAACTTTTTCTGTCCATTTTCTCCTTTTACCCTTGTTAAAATAAAAAAATTGTAAAAGATCATTTTTGTGACTAAAAAGTTAAATGTTTATTTTTTCCTTCCAAGTTGCTTCAGCTCGTGTGAAGCACCTGAAGGGTTAATAAACTTCTTGAATGTGGTTTTGAGTACCTTGAGGGGTGCAGTTTTTAGAATGGTGTCACTTTTGGGTATTTTCTGCCATATAGACCCCTCAAAGTGACTTCAAATGTGAGGTGGTCCCTAAAAAAAATGGTTTTGTATAATTTGTTGTAAAAATGAGAAATCGCTGGTCAACTTTTAACCTTTAGAACTTCGTAACAAAAAAAAAATTTTGGTTCCAAAATTGTGCTGATGTAAAGTGGACATGTGGGAAATGTTATTTAGTAACTATTTTGTGTGACATATTTCTCTGTTTTAAGGGAATAAAAATTCAAAGTTTGAAAATTGCAAAATTTTCCAATTTTTTGCCATATTTCCATTTTTTTCGTAAATAACTGCAAGTTATATCGAAGAAATTTTACAACTATCATGAAGTACAATAAGTCACGAGAAAATATTCTCTGAATCGCTAAGATCTGTTGAAGCGTTATAGCCTCATAAAGAGATAGTCGTCAGAATTGTAAAAATTGGCCCGGTCATTAACGTGCAAACCACCCTTGGTGTTAAGTGTCGTGCGTTCTTCTGGATCTGAACCATCAACAAAATCTGTGGTCTCCCATTCTGGTCCAGCCAGGGCAGATGCTGTTCAGCTTCGCCGTCGATCCCAACGCCTAGCCAGTACACAGAAGGTACAAGCTGTTGCTAGGGTCTTTGTTCCTAGTAGCTTTAAACATAGGTTACAGAAAGGAACAGGGCTGCCACAGCCTAAGTCCAGGATTTCCTGCACTGAGCATGCCCGTGACGTGGCGGACCGTGATTGGTGATTTGATGTCAGCTGATCCGGTGACCTGACACCGCCTGATTGGCCACGGGTGACGTCATCAATGATGTGGCTTGGGGCAGAGCTTAGCCTTTAAATAGCCTGACCGCAAGCATGGCGGCGCGGTCAGATCATACTTTATAGGTCGTGCATATGTGCAGACGCCTGCCACTTTGGGCTCCACATGCTCTTTAGTTTCGCTCTCCGTGACCTGCCAATGCCAGAGATAACTCGGCTAATTAGCACAGGTCACTCAGGCAGGTTAGTAGATGCTAGGCAGGTAATGAAGGTGGTGCAGTCTAGCTCCGACAGAGGGTAGCGATACACCCTGAGCAGACTGCAGGGCGCGTAACTTGGGCATCGCCTGCTATCCGAAAGGAGAGTTGCTTCACAGTCCGGTCGCACACCGTCTGGCAGCACATACGCCCGGCGTGAGTTGCACTCACTTCCTAACGGCTGGTGTGTAGTTTCTGTGCAGTTAACAGAGCTACGTCTACGCCAGTACACAGCACATCTTCCGTGAAGTTAACGGAGATAGTGCAAATCCTTGCCTTTCCTTGTGTGAAGTAACACAGGAGAGATCTTATATATTTTGGTTGTCAGTTTTACCCTCGTACCCAAGGGGTTGTTCAGCCGCAGTCTCTAACGGCTGCACAGCGGACCCCGGGTTCGGTTGCATTCCATTATTTTATAAAGTTGTTGCAACCGTCCCCTTAACACTTGGGGTTAAGGGGTTAATATTTGCAAAATAAAATAAACAACAAAGCGTTGAAACATTTTTCTGTATTCAGTTACTCATCCATATACTATTATGATCTCTGTGGTACATTTCAGTGTTATTTAACAGTCCAATAAAGCATAGAAAAATGTTTCTGTATTCAAATAGTGTACGATCTCCTTGTCAAAGAATAACCTTTCAGAGCATAAATGGCAGACAAGTGGCAGTGCAATTAATATCACAAAACATCCATATACCTCAGACATGAACTATAATATATATATATATATATATATATATATATATACACTGTATGTATTTATATATACACTGCTCAAAAAAATAAAGGGAACACTCAACTCATCCTACAGTAGATCTGAATGAATGAAGTATTCTCTTTGAATACTTTGTTCTGTACAAAGTTGAATGTGCTGACAACAAAATCACACAAAAATCATCAATGGAAATCAAATTTATTAACCAATAGAGGCCTGGATTTGGAGTCACCCACAAAATTAAAATGGAATGTAATGTCCTTAAAACAAGTCAAAATGATGCTCAGTAGTGTGTGTGGCCTCCACGTGCCTGTATGACCACCCTGTGCCTATATGACCTCCCTACAACGCCTGGGCATGCTCCTGATGAGGTGGCGGATGGTCTCCTGAGGGATCTCCTCCCAGACCTTGACTAAAGCATCCGCCAACTCCTGGACAGTCTGTGGTGCAACGTGATGTTGGTGGATGGAGCGAGACATGATGTCCCAGATGAACTCAATCGGATTCAGGTCTGGGGAATGGGCGGGCCAGTCCATAGCTTCAATGCCTTCATCCTGCAGGAACTGCTGACACACTCCAGCCACATGAGGTCTGGCATTGTCCTGCATTAGGAAGAACCCAGGGCCAACCGCAACAGCATATGGTCTCACAAGGGGTCTGAGGATCTCATCTCGGTACCTAATGGCAGTCAGGCTACCTCTGGTGAGCACATGGAGGGCTGTGCGGCCCTCCAAAGAAATGCCACTCCACACCATTACTGAACCACTGCCAAACCGGTCATGCTGAAGGATGTTGCAGGCAGCAGATCGCTCTCCATGGCATCTCCAGACTCATGTCACGTGTGAACCTGCTTTCATCTGTGAAGAGCACAGGGCACCAGTTGCGAATTTGCCAATCCTGGTGTTCTGTGGCAAATGCCAAGCGTCCTGACCATCCTCATGGAGTTGGTTTCTAACCGTTTGTGCAGACACATGCACATTTGTGGCCTGCTGCAGGTCATTTTGCATCGCTCTGGCAGTGCTCCTCCTGTTCCTCCTTGCACAAAGGCGGAGGTAGCGGTCCTGCTGCTGGGTTGTTGCCCTCCTACGGCCCCCTCCACGTCTCCTGGTGTACTGGCCTGTCTCCTGGTAGCGCCTCCAGCCTCTGGACACTACGCTGACAGACACAGCAAACCTTCTTGCCACAGCTCGCATTGATGTGCCATCCTGGATGAGCTTCACTACCTGAGCCACTTGTGTGGGTTGTAGAGTCCGTCTCATGCTACCACAAGTGTGAAAGCACAATCAACTTTCAAAAGTGACCAAAACATCAGCCAGAAAGCATTGGTACTAAGATATGGTCTGTGGTCCCCACCTGCAGAACCACTCCTTTATTGAGTGTGTCTTGATAATTGCCAATAATTTTCATCTGTTGTCTATTCCATTTGCACAACAGCATGTTGTTAGGGTTCAAGTTCCCGTTGCTGCACAAGGGGAGTCTCAAACCCGTCCCGCTGCGGTCTCCCATTCATCTCCAGCTGCAGTGGAGCCTGCTCAGCAGAGACGTCGGTCCAGGCGTCTTGCCCACTCCTCTACTGTGCAGTGACTTGCTGCTGCCTTTCCTGGATCTGCTATTATAGCCAGTGCTGGAGCAGCCGTCTTTGAGACAAAGTCCTGCGTTTTCCCATCTGAGCATGCCCAGAGTGAGATCTCTCATTGGAGATCAGGGGTCACATGTTCAGGTGCTGCAGCGGCTCCTATTGGTCCGCCAGGAAGGTCATGTAGCTACGTGTGTTTGTAACAGCTTCTCATTGGTCCTTGTTCCTGGAAGGTCCTGTAGCTGTTGCTATAAAAGGGTAGCATGGCTGGGCCGACATGCGCTAATATCAACCATTGTATGCTATGCGCCAGTGTGATCATGCGTATGTGTGGTTAGGGACCCTGGCTGAAATAAGCCACTAGAATACCGACTTAATCGGTGAGGAGTTTGGTATGGTAGCTGGCCAGGGTCGGTGTCCTATATGCCCTAGATTACCGGCGTAACCGGTGAGGAGTTTTGATTGCCGTATTCAGGGTCTGGCGTTCAGACGCCATAGATTGCGGGTGACTCCCGCGAGGACATTAGCACATGATCACGCGTTATGTACGCTTAGCACTTAACTGTGTACCTGAGAGCCTGACAGGACACAGCACTTTTCCTCAGCGGCCCTGTGACGTAACAGGGTTTGCTTTCGACGCTAGACAGCGCCCTAGCGTTTTACTTTGCGGCTCACTGAAGCTAAGTGAGTTCGCACCTATCGCCATATAGCGCTGTGGCATTTCCGTTAGCGGCTCTGGGTATTAACAGAGTTCGCACTTACTGCCACAACGCGCTACGGCGTTTATTTTAGCGACTCTGCGGGATAACAGAGTTCGCTACTTTCGCCATTTTACTAGCAGCAGGTTCCGCCTGCACGGTGGACCCCGGGCTGCGAACGCACCTCTCTACCTCATATATTTGGTGCATTCCGCAGACCCTAACATAATATTAGCGCCAGGGTCTGGCTGGTGAAATGGCGGATGACCAGCGTCTACTACGGGACATCCAGCAGCTGGAGGGTAGGTTGGCGGCTCTTGAGTGCACAACCTCAGCTGTGGATGTTACCGCAGTCGCTGTTCAGGCTGCTAGCGTGGCTGCAGCCAGTGTGTCCACTGCCACCTCTGCCCCCACAATATCCCACCTCCCGCTTCCAGACAAGTTTGCTGGTGACAGCAAGCAATGTCGGGGATTCGTGAGTCAGTGCTCTATACAACTCGAGCTTCTGGTTGCACGTTTCCCCACGGATCGGGCACAAGTGGGCTTTATAATTTCGCTTCTGTCAGGCAGAGCGTTGGAGTGGGCCACCCCGCTGTGGGAGCGTGAGGACCGTGTGGTGCGGAGTGCTCCTCGTTTTCTGGAGGCTCTAAAAAAGGTCTTTTTAGGACCTCAGGTCACCCACGATACGGCGCTACAACTGCTGGCATTGGCACAGGGTTCGTCTTTGGTCAGTCTGTTTTCCGTCCAGTTTCGGACTCTGGCCTCAGAGCTAGACTGGTCGGATAAAGTACTCATTCCAGTCTACTGGCGAGGACTGGCTGATCATGTTAAAGATGCTTTGGCTACCAGGGAGATTCCCGCCACACTGGAGAAGCTTATCGCCATATCTACCCGCATCGACCTCCGTTTTCACGAGCGGAGGTTGGAGCGGTCCCAGTGTAGGCAGAGGTTCCGGCTGGCTCCCACCTTCGCCAGACCTCTGGAATCTTCCAGCCAGGCGCCCGACTCCCATGAGGCCATGGAGGTTTCTCGAGCGGGACCTAAGTCCCGGGCCGCTCGAGTACCCGTGGTCTGTAACATCTGCCAGCAGTTAGGACACTATGCCAACAAATGTCCACAGCGGTCGGGAAAACGGTCGCGTCTAGTGACCTTGGGAGGAGGTTCACTAGACACTGTGGCATTTTCCACCAAGTTGTCCTTTAAAGGGACAATTACAGTAGGCCCATCCACGCTCTCCGCTGAGCTCTGTGTGGATTCCGGAGCCGAGGGGAATTTCATGTCCTCTGCATTTGCTCTCCGCCACACTATACCTCTGGTGATGCTCGCCCAACCGGTGACTGTGCGAGTAGTGAATGGATCAACTCTGCCCTCCCAAATCACCCACCAGACGATCCCTCTCACTTTATCTATGTCCCCGTCCCATCAGGAGAGTATTTCTTTTCTTGTCCTGCCCGAGGGAATAGACGAGGTGTTGCTGGGAGTACCTTGGCTCCGTTACCACTCTCCCCATATTGAGTGGTCCTCTGGGAGGATACTGGGTTGGGGTGATTCATGTAGAGGCAGGTGTATCAGGGAGTGCGTTCAGGTCACCACCACTGAGATACCCGTAGATCTCACTTCTCTTCCTCAGTGTTATTGGGCATATGCAGACGTTTTCTCCAAGAAGGCGGCGGAGACTCTTCCACCTCATCGCCCCTACGACTGTCCTATTGATCTCTTGCCTGGAGCAGAACCTCCTCGGGGGAGAGTATACCCCCTCTCGCTCCCTGAGACAGAGGCCATGTCCCAGTACATTCAGGAGAATCTGGCGAGAGGGTTCATTAGGAAGTCGGTGTCACCAGCAGGGGCAGGGTTCTTCTTTGTGCAAAAGAAGAACGGAGAATTACGTCCATGCATTGACTACAGGGGTCTTAACGCCATCACCGTCAAGAATAAGTACCCGTTGCCCCTAATCTCTGAGCTCTTTGATAGGCTCCGAGGAGCAAGAGTATTTACCAAGCTTGATCTACTTGGTGCCTATAACCTAATTCGCATCCGTGAGGGGGACAGTGGAAGACAGCTTTTAATACCAGGGATGGGCATTACGAATACCTGGTGATGCCCTTCGGGCTCTGTAATGCTCCCGCTGTTTTCCAAGACTTTGTCAATGATATCTTCCGGGATATGCTCTCCACCTCTGTGGTAGTCTATCTGGATGATATTCTCATCTTTTCACCAGATATAGACTCTCACCGGAGGGATGTCAACAAAGTCTTCGACCTCTTACGGGCAAACTCCCTCTATGCCAAGCTGGAGAAATGTGTGTTTGAGCAGGAGTCCTTACCTTTTCTGGGCTATATCATCTCTGCCCAGGGATTGGCTATGGATCCTGCCAAACTACAGGCTGTAATGGACTGGCAAGAACTCCATTGTTGTGAATGGGCTGGAGATGAGTTCTGAGCAGAGGCTCCCTCTGGTGGTTACAAGCGGTACTGGACTGTCCAGTGAAGATTGTGAGGATTGGGAATCAGATGTTACTGACTGGTCTTATATAAGGGAGTCGCCTTCCCATCAGGGTTGCCGGTGATCAATTGTTCTGGTCTCAATCCTTGATTCCTGTTTCCTTTGTAGCCTGCTGTGTCGTGTCTGCATCTCCTTCTAACAGATAAGACATTTTCTTCTTTTTGTTTTTGTGCTTGATTTTTGCATTTTGTCCTGCACTTCTGTGGGGGCCTTCTGGGTCCCCTCCGGGGGCTTTTGCCCTCTCAGTTTAGTTCAGCCACTGATGTTTGTACATTTGCTTTTTCCAGTTTTTTCAGTGGCTGCTGTTTTGATTTTGTTACACCAGAGAACTAATTTAGGTGGTAGAGGTCGTGTGATCTCAGGTGTTTTTGAAATTAGTAGAGTTGGTGCTTTTCAGGGTTTTTTGGGATTGCAGTAAGTGCTCTTCCTATCCTTTTCTATTTAGGAAGTTTGGGCCCCAACGTTTTCTCATACTATTTTCTGTCTGTGTCAGTATTTCTTCTTGTCTAACCGCCATTACATGTTTGGGGGCTTTCTATGTTCTTTGGGGATCTGCTCCGGGGCAGATAGCTTTCTCTTTCTATCTTTAGGTGTAGTTAGTTTCTCAGGCTGTGACGAGGCGTCTAGGACCAACGTAGGAACGCTCCACGGCTGCCTCTAGTTGTGGTGGTTAGTCAGGGTACTGCAATCTCATAGATTCCAACTGCTCTGGTGTATTGCCTTTTTACCTGCACTCCTCAGTTACCGAAGCATAACAGTATCACCGGCCAAAAATTGAAAATTGTATGGTACTCACAGAAGGGAAAAATATTGTGAAAGAAAAAAGGTTGTCAGAGTTGTCAGAGATATTTTTCTGTTTGTTGCATTTTTTTTTTTTCCCTCTGTATCTCTGGGTGCTGGGGAGGATTTTTTCTCTCAATGGAGTTTGCACAGTTGTCTGGCCGTGTGGATCAGCTTGCCACTGAGGTTCGGAGTATTGCTACCTATCTTGCTAGGTTGCCTGTTGTGGAACCTAGAATTCCCATGCCAGATTTGTTTTTAGGGGATCGAGCTAAGTTTCTGAATTTCAAAAATAACTGTAAATTGTTTTTTGCCTTAAAATCTAAGTCATCAGGGAACGCAGCGCAGCAGGTTCAAATTGTCATCTCTCGCCTGCGCGCGATCCTCAGGATTGGGCTTTTTCCCTGACACCTGGGGATCCTGTTTTGAGTGATGTTGATGCATTTTTTCAGGCTTTGGGGTTATTGTACGATGAGCCTAATTGTAATGTATGGTGTACAGTTCATATAGCGTCTTGTGCTTGGGTGCGAGGAAAACACATGAGACACAGGTTTGATATAGAAGGACTTGTATTACTTCATACAAGTGGCAAAAATGGTCACACAGTTTGCAGGTACAGAAGCAGGAGACACAGCAGGCCAGAGTAACTTAAGCTCAGCAATAACTCTCCACAACAGGTTCAGGATCTCTTCTCTGTTACCGTAATTCCATGCAAACGTGGATTTATCAAATAGCAGGTTTCCAGAGTCCACAAGTGTTCCAAAGTTCCTCAGTAGGAAATAGCTGGAGTACAAAGTCCAAGGTTTTCCAGGAGTCAGGTCACAGGCTCACTGCAGGCTTGATTCTGAAGCACTGATTGCTCAGCTGAGGCTGCTTAAGAAGCAAGAGGGAGAGAATCAGGGCGGGAACATGAAAGCTGGAAACTCCATATTGACTGAGGGCAAGATAGCTGCAGCAAGACAGAAAGCAAAATGGCCGACGGAAAAACTGAATTTCAAGAAACATGTACAAAGAACCTTACATTACTCCCCCTTAGGGACAACCTCCGGATGACCTCAGACCAGGCTTGTCTGGGTACCTCTGATGAAACTGGTGGAGCAAGCGAGGAGCATTAACGTTATTGACTGGTTCCCATGAGTTGTCCTCCACTGGGTAGCCCTGCCATTTAATCAAATATTGTAACTGATTTCTGTACAACCTGGAATCTAGAATCCTTTCCACCACAAATTCTTCCTGACCATCGACTAGCACTGGGTCAGGGCAAGGAGAAGAACGTCCAGGAAACGTATTGGGTGTTGCAGCCTTTAGTAGGGATACATGAAAGACAGGGTGGATTCTCATAGTTCTGGGCAGTTGAAGACGACAAGCAACGGCACTTATAATTTTACTGATTTTATAGGGTCCAATGTACTTATGTCCCAACTTAGACGATGGAATCCTTAACTTAAGATTTCTGGTTGACAGCCAGACCAAGTCTCCTACCTTGAAAGCTGGTGCAGGTTTACGAAATTTATCTGCTGCTTTCTTGTACCTTTCCTGAGCCAATTCCAGATTTTCCTTTAGAAGATCCATATTCTTTTGTAAAGACGTGATTCTTTCAGCCACTGCTGGCAAGGGCGTTTCTATGGGAAATCGAGGAAGAATGTTAGGATGATAACCTAAATTGGAGTAAAAAGGAGACTGCTTAGTGGAGGCGCTCTGAGAGTTGTTATAAGAGAACTCAGCCAGTGGAAGTAGATCCACCCAATCATCCTGTAGGTGGCAGATAAAACAGCGGAGATACTGCTCCAGGGTCTGATTGGTTCGTTCTGTCTGTCCATTAGTCTGGGGATGAAAAGCAGAAGAAAGGTTTACTTTAATGTCCAATGCGGCACAGAAATTTTGCCAAAACCTTGAAGTGAATTGCACCCCTCGATCCGAAATAACCTCATCCGGTACTCCATGTAAGCGAAACACATTCTTAATCATCAAATCTGATGTCTGTTTTGCAGTGGGTAAGCCGACACAAGGGATAAAATGAGCTGCCTTTGTTAAACGATCAACCACCACTAGAATGGTGTTCTTCCCTTGAGAGGTTGGTAACTCCACAATGAAGTCCATAGAAATGGATCCCCACGGGCGGGACGGGGTGGGAAGGGGTTGCAACAGACCAGTTGGTGAGGAGCGAGGTGTTTTGCATCTTGCACAGACTTCACATGAACTGACATAGTTTAAAACATCTTTCCTGTAAGTGGGCCACCAAAAGAAACGAGAAAGAAATTCCTGTGTCTTTAGAATTCCTCTATGCCCAGCTATCTTGGAATCGTGTATGAGTTACAATACTCTCAATCTGACTGTTTCAGGTATATACAGACGTTGTCCCTGAATCCACACACCATTCTTAAAGACAAGACTTACGTCCCTTGGGGGTTGTGCCAAAAAGGAATCCGCATGGTATGCTTCCTTGATGTCCTTAAGTAGGTCTTGATTATGAATCACTCCCAGGAATCTAGAGTCAGGAAGAATAGTCTTAGGAGGAGTAAGTGGACGGGTCTCTGCTGAATGAATCCTAGAGAGTGCATCAGCCTTTCCATTGCGCGTTCCTGGCCTATAAGAAATTACAAAATTAAATTGGTTTAGGAAAAGATTCCAGCGAGCCTGGCGAGGAGTCAGGCACTTAGCCGACCTGATAAATTCAAGGTTACGATGGTCTGTCAGGACGACTATTTGCTGTGCAGCTCCCTGAAGAAGGTGTCTCCATTCTTTGAAGGCGGCAATAATGGCCAACAACTCTCTATTGCCCACATCGTAGTTCCTCTCAGCCGAAGACAACTGCTGGGAAAAGAAGGCACAGGGATGCAAGACATTCTTCTCACCTGTTCTCTGAGAGAGTATAGCTCCAACGGCACAGTCTGAAGCATCCACCTCTATTATGAAGGCAAGTTCGGGGTTGGGATGTACTAAGATAGGTGCGGTGGTAAATTTATCCTTTAGACGGGAAAATGCTTCCTGTGCTTGGGGGGTCCAGGAGAACCTAGACTCTTTCCGGGTAAGTTGGGTGATAGGTGACACTACCTCAGAGAAATTCCTAATGAAACGTCTATAGAAGTTGGCAAACCCGATGAAGCGCTGCACCTCCTTCACATTT
>JARQOD010000001.1:704442149-704595678 GCA_033576555.1 Oophaga sylvatica
AGGGAAAAAGAATGTCGGGCAGTCTTAAAGGACAGTAGCCCAAATAGACTTTGCAAAAGAAAAAAAAAAAAAAAGGTGTTTGCACAGCAAAGCTGAATTTTCTGTGGAAAAAAGCTGTGTAGTGTGTATGCCTTGACTGAAGTCTGGCCGTTGTGAAGACAGAGAAGTCTGACAGCATGGACAACGAGTGTGATACAAGCATCTTGCTGTGACTCAGTGGGGTCACGAGGCATCTTGCTGTGACTCAGTGGGTCACGAAGCATCTTGCTGCAACTCGCGGGGGTTGTGAAGATTGTCGTCGCACTCAAATCCAGTTTTGCTGTGGCTCGGCGGGGCCACGAAGATTTTTTCAAGGGAAAGCGGTGAAGCTCGGTGTGAACAGTGCTCCGCGATGGCTGTGAATGGAGCCACGAATGGGTTTGACAAGTCGGACCGCATATGTGAGAAATGTCTACTGGACATGCAACTGGACATGGTGCGGGAACCATGGGCACCGTATGGAATGGCGGCAGTGGACCATTCTATGGATTCTCCGGGGGTGCCAGTGTTGTCACAGAGTGCCCGGGGAGGTGGTAAGAGATGTTGTGAACTGAGTCCTAAGACTACTGCTGATTTTTTGTGTAAAAATTACCCTGCCGGTGTGGTTGTTAAAAAGGGGGCGGAGTCTAAAAAAGGGGCGGATTTTCACAAGAGTGTAGAGTGTGGAAAACTGAAAATTGTTACTGGTGGTGGGTTGGTACCTCCTAAAAATGACAATGTGACCGTTGATAACGGGGTAGCTCCAGTAGAAGGGGGTGACGTCAAAGTGGGAGGTGACCTGTTAGTCCACAACACCATGGGGAGTGACACAGACCCCGTAGCTGACTGGGACACTATGAAAGTAAAAAGTGAGTTCAGTCAGGAGAGGCTAGACGAGGGAAGAGAGTCCTCCTCTCGTCGTAGACGGCGCAAGGGCCACAAAAAGGTTGTTCCGGTAGTACTCGCTGAAAATGAAAATGAAGAGAATGTAGTACTGTCTGCCTATGCTTCAAGTGTGGATTCTCCTTTAGAGGTAGAAAAGGAGGGGGCCAGTCATGGCCAAGAGCTGGAACCTATTCGGCTGCAGTATCAGAGTGACATGCTGCAATTATGTGAAAACCTGGAGGACGTGTCCTCAGACCAGCGAGGTCTAGAAGGAAGCAACGAGGAAGTTATCCTGTGGCAGAATATGTTCTTTGCCATTAAAGAGGACCGCCGCAAAATCAAGGAAGAGGTTTTGCAGTTAAAGCGTGAGAAGGAGGCGCTGCAGGATGGAGTTTCTGGAAGTAAACAAATCCTAGAACGACTGCGCGAACAGCTCAACCAGGAGCTGTGTGACTCCAGGAAGGAGTGTGATGAACGCAGTAGGGAACTGCAACAGAGGAAGAGAGATTATGTAGATCTCCTCAGGGTCAAAGAAAAACTAGAAGAGGAGAAGATGGATGCAGAGCAAATGTGCCAGGTGGTTGAGACCACTCTGCAGGACACCCGTGATGAAAATGGTGATCTGCGCAGAAAGACCCTAGGTCTGGAAGCTCAGGTGAAGGAGCTACAGATGTCCTGTGATACTCTCCAGAAGGTGGAGATGCGCCTTAAGGAAAAGCTCAGCCAAATGGAAGCTGAGCGGGAAAAGATGGAGGAGTCCATCAGAGAAGCTACAGACCAGGTCCAGGAGTTGGCCACTGGAGATGAGAGGTGTAAAGCAGATACTTCCTCGAGTGCGGTGAGTTCGGATGATTCGGTGGATGTCGGAGCCGAGATCAAGGAGCTCAAGGAGTGGTTACAAGCCCAGTGGACGCAAGAGAAGCTTCAGAGACGGGCTGCTGAGAGGCGAATGGCGGAACTAGAGGAAGAAGTTCTCGGGCTTAAAAGTCGCCTGATACAGTGTCACTCGGTGAACAAGGCCTCCTTGGAGAAAGAAAAGGGCAACCACGTTGCACTCGCTTCCCTTGGCCAGGAGAAGATAGACCTGAGGAGAGCTAAGAGTGTGGTAACGGAAGATAATTGTGAAATGGAAGTGGTCCGGACGGAAATTCACGAAATTGTAGCTGTGAGTCAGCTCAGAAGAAGTGTAAAGGGGGAAGAAGCTGAAAGTCAGTTGTCCCTGAACCCTGAGCTGATTGATCGTCTGGAAACCACTGGTGAGACCGAAACGTGTCGGTACAAGTGCCTCGTAGATGTACCCGAGGACTTGAGAGAAGAATGCACCCGTGAGTCTGTGCATGAAGCGTTTAGGAAGGCCGTGGGAGCCTGTAAGGTGTACTCGACCTCAGGAGCTAAACAGCTGGTGGTCTTGTCCACGACTGAAGTTACAGTGAAGAGGGTGGCAATCCTAAGTGACATGCACTGGCGATGTATTCGCACAAAGCGGTTTCTCCGGTTGAAGACAGAACAAACCGTTAGACAACTAAAGCTTATGAGAAAAGCTCACAGTCTACAGGAAGAGGTCATCCGGGTGCCTCATGTTCTGGTGAGAAAGCTGATTGGGAGAAATGGCCGAGCCATGCAGATAATGGTGAAGAAGTCTGGTGTGGTGAAAGTAAGCAGTCCACGTGATCGTCGGGACTGGATACCAGATGAAGACGGCATGGTGGCATTCTACGCTATAGGAACGGAAGAAAGTCTTGAATATGTGCGCATGCTGGTGGCGTACCGTGTGACCTACCTGCGAGAGGTAGAACAATTGAATCTCGCTAGACAGCGAGTAGATAGACAGCATCATCTGAGCAGCAGAAGATGGCAGCCGTCTAAGAATAGTGAGACCCGACAGAGAAAGGGCCCCCTAAATAACAGAACAGCTACGGCTGAAGTTAGGGACCTTACAAGATGTCCTGAGGGTAGTGGGCGTGGGTTTAGAGGTAGTGAGACCTCCAGTAACTCAGGTTTGAGAGGCCCATACAGACGACCCGATAGAGTACAGGACAGTACAGAGTCTAACCGGACCTTAGATACCCAGGCAAGACCTGACAAGGTTACGATTGACCACTGGGAGCAAAGGGGAGACCTGACAAGGTTACGTCCCAGAAATGTGACTGGACGAAGTCTGTGACAATGACAGACGGTAGGTCCCTAAGGAATGAGCGAATGTCATTGACTAATATTCCGGGGGGGCTGAACGGAGCAAGGGACAAGTACATGGTCTCTGTGTGAACTGTGGGTTGAGGTGATTGGATATATTATGTGTTCAACCCACAAGCTTAAACTTAAGTGATGATACTGATAATGGTACCTGACCTATATAGAAGTATAGGGCCAGGACTGGTCCAGAGTTCACTGTCTCTGTTGGATTGTTAACCAGCCCTCCGGTCTGGATGACCAGCCCTCCGGTCTGGAGAAGAGGGGGAGGATATGTGAGACAGTGAGAGTATGTGTATTGAATGGGGTGTATATTTCACCTAGCTACTTTACTGACTGGTATAAGGGAGGTGTGTGTGGCTTTGTAGACCTAGTGGTAGGGAAAGGTCACTACACCTTACATTCAGTAAACACTTGCAGCTCAGGCCTGAAATCACTCAGGTGTTAATTAAGAAACCAGAAGTAGGTGTCTGGGAATACAGACAGGGCTGGAACTAGTTTAGTCTGGACACAGGAAGGTGTCCCGGCACGAGAAACAGTCTCCAAGTCAGAGTGGGAGCTCATTCAGTCTGGACAGGAGTCCAGGCACGGAAGGAGACTCCGGGAGGTGGGCTCTCTCTGTCTGGGTGCTCGAGGTACCCCGGACACAAAGAGGAGACTCTGCGACACTCCATGCTGGTGACTACTGAACAGGAGGTGATCTCTCCCAAGTCTGGACGTTGGAGTTGCCTTCAGACATAAAGAGGAGTATCTGTGAAACTCCAGACTGGTAACATATATCATATGTGTTGTTTGGGCCCAGGCTGGTAGAGCCGGGGTCCTGTTAGAAAGGGACATTTGTGTGTGTAATTAGTGGCTAGACAAGCCTAGGTTTTCTGTTTATGATTTCGTTTTTATCACCTACTGTTTGCTGTGGACTTTAATAAAGCTGGTTGCGGCCAGTTTTACACCAGAACTGCTGTCTGAATGAACTTTTTTGTGCCATTCTGTCTACCCAGACAGCGATCCTAGAGCTATATCCCCTGAAAAGCTTACACCTCCTATATATATAGTATAAGCACTCACAAAGCCTCTTATATACAGTATAAGCTCCACTTCTAGTCTGGCCAGCTGATAACGTCATCGTGCTGGCGCGTCACAGCAGAGGTGACGGGAGCTCCCCTGGAGCTGCGTTGCCATTTTGTATCATCGGTAGCACAGTGCCAGGAAACCTCCCTGACGGGATATGTGCACCGCAGGTAGCGGCGCACAAAACATTATAATGAGGACAATCTGGAGATGGGCTCCCCGGAGTGCTGGGCTGTAGCCCAGATTGCCCTCATTATAACCCACCTATGATTAAAATTCTCACCTACTGCTGCTTGTCAGTCTGACAAACAGCACTCTGGTCACCAGCATGCGGTTTCTGAAGCTCAAAGAAAATTGGACTAACTTACTCTCTATAGTGGTATTGTGACATCTCTCAATGCTGCAATAGTGAAGAATACTAACGAGCTCCTGGAGGTACTTCACCTACGAACGTGTGCTGCCGGCCAGAGCGATTTTTGTCAGATTGGCACTCCTAAGACTATCTGTCTAAGCTGAAAGTTATTTCACCTTGTTACAATAAATGTATACATTTATAACAATTTCACAGGTAACTATTGATAATCATTGAGAGACCTGAAATGACAGGACACAAATATGGAAGAAGCCCTTCATGCGTGGAGCATATAACTAACACAATGAGTCACAATCTTGTCACGGTGTAGGTAAGTCTATCACGTGTTTTCAAAGTCTCTAAAGCAGCTTTAACAAAATTTTAACTCCCGAGCTGAGAGTTTGGACAAAAATGACAGTTCATGAGAATACTGCACAACTGTTATGGGGACTATGCTTTTCCTTTAGCAAAGATGTCACAGACTAAATTAAAACCATTCCCACTTATCTTACAAACTAGATTGGTAAGACAGTATTTCTATGTAGTGATTTGGCTTCTTAATCGCTAAAGCTGCCAAATCTTGTCTGGATTGACACTTTCCTGGTGCATCAAATTGGAACTTGGCTTAAATTTCAGCATCTCATAATATGTACCTTGTTTCCTGAAAAGAAAGATTTTTCTGCAGGAATATCTTATCCTCTTTATTATAGTCTTTTTTTTTTAACAGTCTCTTAGAGACGGGTGGGCAATTAATTTCCCCAAGGGGCTGCATGAGAGATGGTGACTGTTGTGGAGGACTGAAACAATAGGCTGAGCTTATAGGAAAGATGTGTATCTTTGTACCGTGTTAGCCAGTAGATAGAAAAATATTTAGACTTGAGAGTCCTCAGTGGTTGATACCTTTTAATGGCTAACTGAAAAGATGGTAACAAATTGCAAGCTTTCAAGACTACTCAGGTCTCTTCATCAGGCGAAGACTAATACAAAATCTGAAGAATCACATATTTATACACAACAGGACACAGGAATAATGCAATAGATAAGACAAGTGACGTGAAGAAGAACTGTCATTATGGCAGAGGGATGAACATAAATATTGGAACAGTTCATAGATAAGGAGTGAAAGTTTTATTACCCTCTGATTGGAGTCTGCTATTGTGTTTTGATGCCCCTAGAAGGTCAGAGAAGCAGATTCCTTAATTGATGTACACAGACATGAATCCGTGTGATATATTCATTCCAGCACTGAGTGTCAAAGGTCACCATAAGTTTATATTCCCAAACCTTTCTATCTTTCTCAGATTTGAAGTTAGATTTTAATACAAGTAATTCCATATCCATCATGCTATGACCGGGCATACAAAAGTGTTTTGCCACAGGTAAATCCATTCTTTTTTCTCTTATTGTGTGGCGATGAGCATTCATCCTTGTTCTCAGTTTTTGCCCGGTCTCCCCCACATACAGACCCCCAGTTGGACATTTCGTACAAATAATTAGGTACACCACATGCTCATCGCCACCTTTTGCTTTGATTACTGCTTTGTACGAAGGTGAACGGATGGACTCTACATGCCTGGTTCCCACCGTGAAGCATGGAGGAGGTGGTGTGATGGTGTGGGAGTGCTTTGCTGGTGACACTGTTGGGGATTTATTCAAAATTGAAGGCATACTGAACCAGCATGGCTACCACAGCATCTTGCAGCAGCATGCTATTCCATCCGGTTTGCGTTTAGTTGGACCATCATTTATTTTTCAACAGGGCAATGACACCAAACACACCTCCAGGCTGTGTAAGGGCTATTTGACCAAGAAGGAGAGTGTTGGGGTGCTATGCCAGATGACCTGGCCTCCACAGTCACCAGACCTGAACCCAATCGAGATGGTTTGGGGTGAGCTGGACCGCTCACCGCTTCAGTTTTGAATAATCCCCAACAGTGTCACCAGCAAAGCACCCCCACACCATCACACCAACTCCTCCATGCTTCACGGTGGGAACTAGGCATGTAGAGTCCATCCGTTCACCTTTTCTGCGTGCAAAGCTGTAATCAAAGCAAAAGGTGGCTACTTTGAAGAACCTAGAATATAAGACATATTTTCAGTTGTTTCACACTTTTTTGTAAAGTGTAATGTATAATTCCACATGTGTTAATTCATAGTTTTGATGCCTTCAGTGTGATTCTACAATTTTCATAGTCATGAAAATACAGAAGAATCTTTGAATGAGAAGGTGTGTCCAAACTTTTGGTCTGTACTGTATATGGTCTTTTGTGGAATGTCTGTCTCTTTAGTGACGGACAATGCTCTTGTCCGTATTACTATGTATATATTAGCTTGTTTGGTTCCAGGTACTTTCCTTTTATTGTATGTCCGTTATGTATTCACTTGCACTAACACGCATGCACCGCCTTGTCTGAGTCGGCTGCATCTGTGTCTGTCCTTAGTGTACTGTTGGCAGTGCGCGTGCACCGCTTTTCCTCTGCGTCAACCGCGTCACTTCCTGTGACGCTGAATGCCCTTATCACGTGGGGCCCTAAGTGTTTCCGGCTCCAGCGTTCCGTGGTACACGCTGGTTTGGCGCATTGTTGAGACGACGCATGACCACTTCCGCTACAGGTGACATAAATTCATGCCCTTTGTGGCCATTCACTACACGCCCCCTGAGAAAGGAGTTCCTACTCCGAAACGCGCGTCGGGGTGGGCTGTGAGACTGCCATTCGTTGCATCACTTGGGTAATTATTTACACCTTTACCGCTGCCGCTTGTTATTAGGTTGTTTGTGGATGAGTCTGTGCATTATTCTATAGGGTATTTACCGTATTCTTACATGCTTTGGTCCCTACTAAAGTAGACTCTACCACCACTTATGTGCAATAATGTGGCTGCGGTTTATGATGTTATTTTGTGGTACTGATTTATACTGATGCAGAGGTCTGTGTCGTCTTTGCAGCCCTTTTTGTTATTGTGTGGACAGTGAGGTCACGTTTTCCCCTTCTTTGCCTTATGTACCTGTAATTTTTATCATGTATTTAAAAATGTATATATGTTTTATTGGGACTTCATGACTGTGGCTCTTGTCCTTTATGTTCCTTAGGCATTCATGTGTGGGGGTGCATTCTTGTGTCTGTTGCTCAGGCAGCCATATATGACCCACATATGTACTATGCTTGGTTCACTTTATTTATGGTATTTTTGTTACTAACCATGCAGGGTGCCCGAACCTTTGCACTGGCCCATTTTCCTTTTTGTCATTTTTAAAATATAAAAGATGACAAAATATACATTTGCTTGTCTAAAACACAAAGGAAATGCGTAATCTAACTTTAGGCCTTTTAGAAATCATTTTATCTTCAACTTTCTTAACTGTTCACAATAACTCCTACATGCCACTCTACTCGTACAATTAAGATTTTGTTACATTGTGTTTATCATGTATGCTGATTTGACTCTGACCCCTGTGATAAGCAGCTCATTGTCTATGGACATTGTACATACAGAACCTGGTGTGGGCGAGGTTAGTTTTCTCAGCTCTGCTGCATTGCTAAATCTAAAAGCTCTGATTGTATCAGACCAGCTGCACCCAGTAAACTAAGTGATACATTGTTGGATTTAGGGTCTCTTTGTCTACATCATGTTGATGTCAGATGACGCTGCGAAAACTTTCTGACAGATTCCATTTAAGGCTGAATAATAAGACAGAATGATTTATTTATTTTTATAAACCTTGTAAAAAGCAATAAATTATATAGTGTTATTTAGCCATTTCTGGTAAGAGTACATGTTACAATAAGTCCTATAGTAAATTATTAGCAGTAGCAGCTAGTCAACATTTTTCTCAATGATAAGCGATATAATTATTATCTTGAACAAAATGGTATTAACAATATTAAAATAGTTTTGATAATCATTTATCATTGTAATATTATAGAAATATTATTATTAATAATAATAATAATAATAATAATAATAACTATGTATTACTAAGCTCAGCCTAGAAAAATATAGATAAGACAAGTGACGTGAAGCATGTGGTGTACCTAATTCTACAATTTCATAGTCATGAAAATACAGAAAAATCATTGAATGAGAAGGTGTGTCCAAACTTTTGGTCTGTACTGTATCTATTAGTATAAATAGACAGTGCAGGGAAAAGGTAAAGCCCCCGTCTCACACAGCGATCTCGCTAGCGAGATCGCTGCTGAGTCACTAGTTTTGTGACGCAGCAGCCATCTCCCCAGCAATATTGCTGTGTGTGACATTCAGTGACGATCAGCCCCCTGCTGGGTATCGCTGATCGTCGCTGAATGTCCTGGACATTTTTTTGATCTCTGGTCTCCCGCTGGCCAGCACGCATCGCTGCTTGTGACAGGCGGGAGACCAGCGATCCGCTGGTAACCAAGGTACACAGCGGGCTTCCAGGCGCGGGGCTGTGCCTGGAAACCCGCTGTGTACCTTGGATACCAGCGCCCTGATGCAGGAAGATGGTAACCAAGGTACACAGCGGGTTTCCAGGCACCGCGCAGCGCCTGGAAACCCGACGTGTACCTTGGTTACCAGCTCCCTGCATCAGGGCGCTGGTATCCAACGTACACTGCGGGTAACTAAGCGACGTTACCCGCAGTGTCGCTGTGCTGATCGCTGCCTGAGCTGCCTGTTTTGCAGTTCAGCAGCGATCATGTAGCGACACCAGCGATCCTGATCGTTGTCGGGATCGCTGGTGTATCGCTTTGTGAGACCCGGGCTTAAGGTCACATATACATAGGGGGTCAGCATTATACACATGATAAAGCAGGACTGCATAAGACAAAACAGCAATCAACCAAAGGTAGCCGCACAGAAGGAAGCAGATGTTAATCTGTCTCCCCTTAGATAAGCGTCCATATAAATACTGATAGATGGTCAATCCATTTTTTAATCATTGTGCACATAATAATAAGAATAAATTATGCTAATTTCTTGTTTGGATACCTAATCAAGAATCAAGATATATAATATAACAAACAGATATTCATCCGGTAGACAATATATATGGTACATTCAATAGATAAGCATCATTATAGATAGTGGCAAATAGTCCATCAGGCAATCTGGTAGTCTTGTAATCTTGCAAATCACGTTATTCAGATGTTGAATAATTCAAGCAGCAGGCAATAGGATCATATAACAAGAAACTAAGAGAATAAGAAAAAATAATAAAGTTAAAACCAAGTAAAAATAAAAATTATGCGGACAAAGAAACACGTAATGATGCCAGAAGTGGGAGATCACAGGAAGGGAGCAAATGATATATTCTCATTGAGTCCATTAGGGTGGATAGTTTGCAGTGTCCAGATCCACCTAGTCTCAACCTGGGCCAAATTCCTCGATAAATTGCCGCCTCTAATATTGATGTTCTAGGAATCTATGCCTCGCACTTTCAACAGAGAGCCATCGCATCGATGGAATTCATGAAAATGGCGAGGTAGTGTTTTCAAAGTGGCTGTGTCCGTGCAGGTAGATGCCGCCTGGATGCCCAAAACGTGCTCCCTCACACGAACTTTCAATTGTCTAGTGGTTAAACCCACATATAGAAGCCCACATGGGCAACTGGCACAATAAATAACGTATCTAGATGTACATGAGATACGTTGCCTAAAAGCAAAATTCTTTGTGCCATCAAAGTTCGTGAAAGAGGAGCACCGTTCAATGTTGGGACATGCAACACATCTACTGCACGGTACACAGCCACTCCCAAATGGGGCACTGTCTAAAAAAGTCGTAAGTCGCAAGGTAATGGCTAGAGGTTAATTGGTCACGCAAATTTCTTGCTCGTCTGAAGGTGATAGACAGCTTATCAGGGAGGAATTTACTGATGATCGGGTCAACCTTTAAAATCGGCCATGCTTTCTGAATAGCCAACCGCATCCGATTATGTTGAGGGTGATAAGTAGTAATGAATCTCACTGTATTCAAACTCCTTGGACCCAGATGGATTATTATTATAGAGCAAATTATCCTGCATAGAATGCATAGAATGCTTTGCTCTATGATAGGCCTTCTTGATAATACGCCTGCTATATCCTCTAGCTAGAAAACGTGATCTGAGTTCCTCCGTTCATATCTCAAAATCTGCATCTGTAGAACAGATGCGC
Organism: Oophaga sylvatica; assembly: GCA_033576555.1. Taxonomy (NCBI): domain Eukaryota; kingdom Metazoa; phylum Chordata; class Amphibia; order Anura; family Dendrobatidae; genus Oophaga; species Oophaga sylvatica. The sequence continues at coordinate 704,452,791 of JARQOD010000001.1, forward strand.
CGCAAGCGGAGGAACTGTCCAACAGGAATAGCTTTTATTACATGTGAAGGATGGCATGAAGAGGCATGGAGTACCGTGTTAGTAGCAGTCTCTTTACGGTGGATATCAGTTTGTATGGTACAGGACCTGTCCTTCTTAATGGTGACATCTAAAAAATCAATTTTCACCTGGTCCGAAACCAGAGTCAGGTGTATATTCAGGTCATTGCTATTCAAATTGGACACAAATTGCACAATGGATGTGCCCTGCCAGATAAATAAGATGTCATCGATGTAGCGTGCCCAAATCAACCCCTGTTTATCTGTCAGGAAAAGGTCCCTCTCCCAAAACCCCAGGAACAGATTGGCATACTACGGTGCAAAGGCAGCACCCATAGCCGTCCCCTGGAGCTGTAGGTAGAAGGATCCTTTGAACGCAAAAAAATTGTGAGTAAGGGTGAACTCCAGTAGCTCCAGGAGCAGGTCCCTCAAACCGGTAGAGATGGTAGATGTGCCCAGAAAAAAACGAACTGCCGTAATACCATCAGAGTGTCTGATGTTAGTGTAGAGGGACTCTACATCAACTGAAGCTAGTAGAGTATCCCCCTCCAGACACAAACCATCGACCTTGCACAATAGTTCACTCGCGTCTTTGAGGATGGAAGGGAGGTTGGCGACCAAAGGTTGTAAATAATGGTCAATCCATTTACATGCATGCGCCGCCTTGTCTGAGTCAGCTGCATCTGTGTCTGTCCTTAGTGTACTGTTGAACATTGCGCGTGGGCCCTTTTCCTCTGCGTCGACCGCGTCACTTCCTGTGACGCTGGATGCCCTTATCACATGGGGCCCTACGTGTTTCCGGCTCCAGCGTTCCGTGGTATACGCTGGTTTGGCGCATTGTTGAGGCGACGCATGACCACTTCCGCTACAGGTGACATAAATTCATGCCCTTTGTGGCCATTCACTACACGCCCCCTGAGTAAGGAGTTCCTACTACAAAACGTGCGTCGGTGTGGGCTGCGAGACTGCCGTCCTCTGCATCACTTGGGTAATTATTTACACCTTTACCGATGCCGCTTGTTATTAGGTTGTTTGTGGATGAGTCTGTGCATTATTCTATAAGGTATTTACCATATACTTACATGCTTTGGTCCCTACTAAGGTAGACTCTACCACCACTTATGTGCAATAATGTGGCTGCGGTTTATGATGTTATTTTGTGGTACTGATTTATACTGATGCAGAGGTCTGTGCCGTCTTTGCAGCCCTTTTTGTTATTGTGTGGACAGTGAGGTCACGTTTTCCCCTTCTTTGCCTTATGTACCTGTAATTTTTATCATGTATTTAATAAAGTATATATGTTTTATTGGGACTTCATGACTGTGGCTCTTGTTGTTGCGTATGGTTAGTAACAAGTAGCACCCACTTTGGAAAGTATCATAGCTTGAAAACACTTTTTGTAGCTAGCCAAAAAGTTGTTTGAGGTATTGTTCTTCTGAGAGTGACTATAGGATTAGAGCAGCGGATCTGAGAGATAGGTTTATTTCTCGGGGATATAGTAAGAGACAGGTCAAGAAAGCTCAAAACAACACTAGAAGTCTAAATAGACAAGATCTAATATATGGATCAAGAAATGGTCGTAGTGATCTTTTGAAAGAATCAAAAAAGGTGAGAATGATAACTACGTATCATTCACAGTGGAACCTTATGCGTAAAGCAATGGCTAAATTTTGGCCTATCCTCTTGGCGGACTCTACCCTTAATAAATACTTACCCTCCACTCCAAGTATTACTGCAAGACGCAGCAAGAATCTGAGGGACATACTTGTACACAGCCACTATGACAAAAATGATCAGAGCAAATTGCCCTTTATGTCTAGCAAGAAACCAAAATGGGGATGTACCCCGTGTGGAAAATGTGTGGCGTGTCCAAATATTGAAAAAGCAACCTCCTTCTCTTCTTCAGACGGGAGTAAAACCTTCAAAATTACCCATTCAATTACGTGTCAAACCAAGGCCGTGATCTATTATGCATGTTGTTCATGCCCACTTATTTATGTTGGCATGACCACCAGAGCTCTTAAAACTAGAATAAGAGAGCATGTTAGAGACATTATTGCAGCAAAAGAGGAAAAGTGTATAGAACATCTACGTACAATACCGAAACATTTCAAACTTCACCACCAGTGCGATCCAGTGTTTTAAAGCACGAGGGATCGATAGATTAATTTTGGATATTAGGGGTGGTGAGATTAGTCGTCCCCTTGCACAATTAGAGACAAAATGGATATGGTCTCTACGAACTATGTACCCGGACGGACTTAATGAGACCTGCAGTTTTGTGCCTTTTCTCTGACCATCTGTGTTTTTGACATTTTTATCTCACCATTATTGTTTTTATTAATTGTATAATTTTTGTTTATTTTGTCGAGCAGGTGATTATTTCATCATTGTTGCCAGATTGAAATGGGGGTGTATCTACATATATGAATATCTTCGTTATGGCAAATATTGATATTACTATTGAGGAAACAGTCGGATCACCTCCCATATGAACTTCAATATCATACGTCAAAATATGTTCCCTATTTCTTACTCTAGGGCTTTATGAATTCTATTTTTGCATTTTTTGTGTTTTTGATGTTATTTTCTTTTCTTTTTTAGACAGTTATGTGTTATGTATTTATTATTCATTTCATATGTGTAACGTGGTCCCCCATGTATATTGTGTCTATCCCATATTCAATATCATTGTAGGTTTGTACAAAATTCTAATCTAGTTATATATTTTCTATTTCTTTGTACAATGTATTTATTATACATCCCTATTATCCCCGTTGTTATTCATCTATTTGTAATACAGACCTAATGTGACGTTAGACATGTTCTTTTCATAAGTGAAGGTTTGGTACGCCATCCTATGGAGTAGTATATACCTGCTTGCTTTATGTCCCAGACGGCCACTGTGCGCACGCGCCCGCCTGGCGTGGTCTGGGACATCGGGAGGCGTGCCTTTCTGGGCGCGGTGTTCCGATGACGCGTCTCGGCCCCGTCCACGTCAGACGTGGGCGGAGTCAGATTCGCGCTCAGAGCTCGGCGCTTTGTCGCGCATCCCGATGTCTCGGGGCCGCGTTGGTCGGTGCGGGGTGCGCCAACATAGTGGCGAGTCCTCCAGACATTTAGGGGTGGATTTAGGATCGCTTATATTTTTGGTGTATAGCGAATGAGTGGCAATGTAGGGGGCGTAGGTTGAATAATTTTGAGACATGTGATTGGTATTTGGATGTCTTTATGCCGCCCATAGGCGTGATTTTTTCCTCTGGGATTTATACACTCCCACATATGGGCGGACACATTGACATGGGGACCAATGTGTGCACTTGTTAGAAATAAGACCCACGTTATCTGTCTACCCATTGGCAATTTGAATATATATAATCCTGCTCCAGTTGGTGTGATGCCACCCCCGGAAGAAGGCTTCACGAAACGTGCGTAGGGGCTGGCACCACAATCCACTGGAGGTAATACTGTGCTGACTCTTTCATCTTATATGACTATTGTGACTGTCTGTACAATTATTTAGTGGACTTTATTTGTCCTGGATGTATGCACCTTAGTTTAAAAGGGGTACTGTCACTTTTGGTTTATTGTGTCTTTATGCAACCTCTGTAGATTTATGTGGATTGTGGTGTCCCATTCGGGTTTCCCACTTTTTAACTTATGTGTATATATGGTTCTTCTATTTGTTAATAAAGTTTATACCTTTTTAAATATATGCTGTTCAGGTTCATACTTCTATTATCGGATTTCAATTCATGGTAAGTAACAAGTAGCACCCACTTTGGAAAGTATCATAGCTTGAAAACACTTTTTGTAGCTAGCCAAAAAGTTGTTTGAGGTATTTTCTATCACGAACACTGCACTGCACTTGCTCACTGAGCCAGTGCGCGTGTCCTGAATAAGACAGACTGCACTCAAAGATACCTGTGGAGCGGGGCAGTAGCGGTGAAGATGCGTGCTTCAGACTAACAGGACTCGAAGCACGTGACTGCCAAGGGGCGGCGCCGGCCACAGGTCTCTCAGAGGGAGCAGTAACAGATAGAGAATGCTTCAGGCCAGAGGACCTGAAACACGTGACTGCTGGTGGGCGTGGCCTAAGCTCCAGAGAGCTATGAGCGGAAGGAAAACTCCTAGAAGGGTAACTACGGGACAGAGTTACCAAGGGGCATAGACAAAACGGATAGTCAGGATAGCCAGGTCATACACAGAGGGAGCAACGCAGTACAAGAGGAGCAGGCAGAGAATAACCAGAACGTAGCCAAGGGATCAGAAAACCAGAATGGGCAAATACACAGTACCAAGACAGTAGACAAACTCACAATGAAGAGACGGACCGGGTCAAAACCAAACAAGCAACAAGATCAGGCACAAGGCACAGGCACACAGGAGGTCAACTAACTCAGCCGAGGGCGGGAGTATAACTGACACCAGACCTAGGTCAATTAGCAACTAAATAGCCGCCCTCTGCCAGAGAGAGGCTGAAACCATTAACCCCAGTCTGGCCAGGACGGGACAAAGACCAAACCCCGTCCTGGGTCATGACAACACCAGAGAGGTTGGAATCTACTGGATTGCCGTACCCTGACTAACCACCACAACTAAAGGCATCCGTGGAGCGTTCCTACGTTGGTCCTAGACGCCTCGTCATAGCCTGAGAGGTTAACTACACCTAAAGATAGAAAGAGGAAAGCTATCTGCCCGGAAAGACAAAACCCCGTCCTGGGTCATGACATTTTCATGCTTTGTTCCTTGGAAAATTCTTCCAACTCTGTGAGATTCCTGGGTCATCTTGCATGCACTATTATTTTGAGTTCTAGCCACAGATTTTCAATGATGTTCAGATTAGGGGACTGTGAGGGCCATTGTAAAACCTTCAGCTTGCGCCTTTTGAGGTAGTCTATTGTGGATTTTGACGTGTGTATAGGATCATTATCCATTTATAGAAGCCATCCTCTTTTCAGCTTTTTTACAGGTGTTGTTTTGCTTGCATCAAAAATTTATTGAATTTAACTCCTTTACTCCCAAGGGTCGTTTGCATGTTAATGACCGGGCCAATTTTTACAATTCTGACAACTGTCTCTTCATGAGGTTATAACTCTAGAACGCTTCAACGGATCTTCGCGATTCTGAGAATGTTTTCTCATGACATATTGTAATTCATGATAGTTGTAAAATTTATTCGATATACCTTGCGTTTATTTATGAAAAAAACAGAAATATGGCAAAAATGTTGAAAATTTTGCAATTTTCAAACTTTTAATTTTTATTCTCTTGAAACAGAGAAATATGTCACACAAAATAGTTATTAAACAACATTTCCCACATGTCTACTTTACATCAGCACAATTTTGGAACCAAAATTTTTTTTGCTAGGAAGTTATAAGGGTTAAAAGTTGACCAGCGATTTCTCATTTTTACAACAAAATTTACAAAACCATTTTTTTAGGGACCACCTCACATTTGAAGTCACTTTGAGGGGTCTATATGGCAGAAAATACCCAAAAGTGACACCATTCTAAAAATAGCACCCCTCAAGGTACTCAAAACCACATTCAAGAAGTTTATTAACCCTTTAGGTGCTTCACAGGAGCTGAAGCAACGTGGAAGGAAAAAATGAACATTTAACTTTTTAGTCACAAAAATGATCTTTTACAATCAATTTTTTTTATTTTCACAAGGGTAAAAAGAGAAAATGTACAGAAAAAGTTGTTGTGCAATTTCTCCTGAGTACGTCGATACCCCATATGTGGGGGAAAACCACTGTCTGGGCGCACGGCATGGCTGGGAAGAGGAGTGCAGTTTGACTTTTTCAAACCAAAATTGGCAGGAGATGAGATTGGACATCATGTCGCATTTGGAGAGCCCCTGATGTGCCTAAAAAGGAAGTAATGACATTTTGGGAATGCAGACTTTGATGGGTGTCAAATTCAGTTTGCAGAGCCCTGATGTGCCTAAACAGTGGAAACCCCCCACAAGTGACCCCATTTTGGAAACTAAACCCCCTAAGGAACTTATCAAGATCTGTGGTGAGCACTTTGAATCCCCAAGTGCTTCACAGAAGTTTATAATGCCCAGGCATGAAATAAAAAATCCTATTTTTTCCCACAAAAAAATCTTTTAGTCACCAACTTTTTATTTTCCCAAGGGTAACTGGAGAAATTGTACCACAAAAGTTGTTGCCCAATTTGTCTTGAGTACGCTGATACCCCATATGTGGGGAGAACCACTGTTTGAGCGCACAGCAGAGCTCGGAAAGGAAGGAGCGCCAAACAAGCAACAAGATCAGGCACAAGGCACAGGCACACAGGAGGTCAACTAACTCAGCCGAGGGCAGGAGTATAACTGACACCAGACCTAGGTCAATTGGCAACCAAATAGCCGCCCTCTGCCAGAGAGAGGCTGAAACCATTAACCCCAGTCTGGCCAGGACGGGACAAAGACCAAACCCCGTCCTGGGTCATGACAACACCAGAGAGGTTGGAATCTACTGGATTGCCGTACCCTGACTAACCACCACAACTAAAGGCATCGTTGGAGCGTTCCTACGTTGGTCCTAGACGCCTCGTCACAGCCTGAGAGGTTAACTACACCTAAAGATAGAAAGAGGAAAGCTATCTGCCCCGGAGCAGATCCCCAAAGAACATAGGAAGCCCCCAAACATGTAATGGCGGTTAGACAAGAGAAATACAGACACAGACAGAAAGTAGTAAGAGCAAACGTTGGGGCCCAATCTGCCTAGAAAGAAAAAGGATAGGAAGGACACTTACTGCAATCCAAAAAACCCTAAAAAATACCAACTCTACTAATTGCAAAAACACCTGAGATCAAACGACCTCTACCACCTAAATTAGTTCTCTGGTGTAACAAAACTAAGCCGCAGCCACTGAAAAAACTGGAAAAGGCAAATGAACAAATAACAGTGGCTTAGATAAACTGAGAGGAGCACAAGCCCCCGGAGGGGACCTGGCTGACCTCCACAGAAGTGCAGGGAACAATGCAAAAAGCAAGCACAAAAATAAAAACAGAAAATATCTTATCTGAGAGTAGGAGAAGAGGCAAGACTCAGCAAGCTTCCAAGTGAACCAGGAACCACAGTTGAGACAAGAACAATTGATCACTGGCAACCATGATGGGAGGGAACCTCCCTTATATAAGACCAGTCTGTAACTCCTGATTGCCAATCCCCATTGAATGGTTCAGTACTGTTTGTAACCACCAGAGGGAGCTTCTGCTCAGAATTCATTTCTAACACATTCACAACAGCTTCTGCTCAGAATTCATTTCTAACACATTCACAACAGTACCCCCCCTTGAGGAGGGGTCAATGAACCCTCATTTGGGCAACCAGGTCGGTCAGGATGAGCTCTGTGATACGCACGGATCAGTCTCCTAGCATGGATGTCCGAAGCAAACACCCAAGAATTGTCCTCCTGACCATAACCTCTCCACTTAACCAAATACTGGAGTTTCCGTCTAGAAAAACGAGAATCCAATATTTTCTCAACCACATACTCCAGATTGCCCTCAACTAAAACAGGGTCAGGAGGCGCAGCCATAGGAACCACTGGCTCGACAAATCTCTTCATTAAGGACTTGTGGAACACGTTATGGATCTTAAATGTCCCTGGAAGAAGTAAACGAAAGGAAACAGGATTCAGAATCTCCATGATCTTATAAGGTCCAATGAACCTAGGCTTAAACTTTGGAGATGCAACTCTCATAGGGATATTTCTTGAGGACAACCAGACCAAGTCCCCCACTTCAAACCGAGGAACATCAGTCCTATGCCGGTTGGCAAACCGCTGGGCCCTCTCCTGCGAGAGGTACAACCTCTCCACTACCCGGTCCCAAATCTGCTGCATACGCTCCACAACAGAGTCAACACCTGGACAGACAGAAGCCTCCGTCTGTCCCGAGGAAAATCGAGGGTGAAACCCAAAATTGCAGAAAAATGGAGACATCAAAGTGGCAGAGCTAGCCCTATTATTAAGAGCAAACTCAGCCAAAGGCAAAAAAGAGACCCATTCATCTTGATCAGCAGACACAAAGCATCTCAGATAAGTCTCCAATGTCTGGTTTGTTCTCTCAGTTTGACCATTGGTCTGAGGATGAAAAGCCGAGGAGAAAGACAATTGAACACCAAGTTTAGAACAAAAAGTCCTCCAAAATCTGGAAACAAACTGGACTCCTCTGTCAGACACAATGTTCTCAGGAATGCCGTGTAACCGAACCATGTGCTGAAGGAACAAAGGCACCAATTCGGAAGAGGAAGGCAACTTAGGTAATGGCACAAGATGTATCATTTTGGAAAACCTATCACAAATCACCCAGATAACGGTCATTCTCTGAGAAACAGGGAGGTCGGAAATTAAATCCATAGAGATATGGGTCTCTTGGGCACAGGCAATGGCATCAACAAACCACTAGAGCGAGAGCAAGGCTTGGAGCGAGAGAAAGTCCCGCAGGACTGCACAAATTCCCTGACGTCACGAGACAAAGTAGGCCACCAAAAGGACCGATTAACCAAGTCTCTGGTACCAAAAATTTCGGGATGACCGGCCAATGCGGAACAATGAATCTCAGACATCACACTCTTTTTCCACTGGTCTGGGACAAACAATTTCCCAACAGGGCAGCACTCGGGTTTATCTTCCTGACAACCTTCCAGAGCCAGTCTCAAACTGGGCAAGATGGCGGAAAGAACTACACCCTCTTTCAAAATAACAGCAGGATCAGATAACTCAGGAGAGTCCGCAAGGAAACTCCTCGAGAGGGCATCCGCCTTAATATTCTTAGTGCCAGGAAGAAAGGAAACCACAAAATTAAAACATGTGAAAAACAAGGCCCACCTGGCCTGTCTAGGATTAAGTCGCTTGGCTATTCCAGATAAACCAGATTCTTATGGTCCGTGAGGACCACCACCTGATGTTTGGCTCCCTCCAGCCAATGTCTCCACTCTTCAAAAGCCCACTTCATGGCCAATAACTCCCGATTACCCACGTCATAATTACGTTCAGTTGGAGAAAAATTTTCGAGAGAAAAAGGCACAAGGGCTACTTTTAGAGGTCTCTGGATCTCTTTGGGACAAAACGGCACCTGCCCCAATTTCAGAGGCATCAACCTCCACCTGAAATGGCAGAGAAACATCAGGCTGCCGTAGAACAGGAGCAGAAGTGAATCTCTGCTTAAGTTCCTGAAACGCAGAGACTGCCTCAGGAGGCCAATTCACCACATCAGAACCCTTTTTGGTCAAATCAGTCAATGGTTTAACAATAACAGAGAAATTACCAATAAATTTACGATAAAAATTGGCAAAACCCAAGAATCAATGAAGAGCCTTTAATGAAGTAGGTTGGACCCAATCACAGATGGCCTGAACCTTGACCGGGTCCATTTCAATAACAGATGGGGACAAAATGAATCCCAGAAATGAGATCCTCTGTACGCCAAAAAGACATTTTGATCCCTTCACATACAGAGCATTCTCTCTCAAAATCTGGAACACAGTCCGAACATGTTTCACATGAGAGTCCCAGTCATTGGAAAAAATCAAGATATCATCCAAATAAACAATCAGAAATTTATCCACAAAATCCCTGAAAATGTCATTCATGAAGGACTGGAAGACGGAAGGAGCATTAGTGAGCCCAAAGGGCATCACTAGGTACTCAAAATGCCCCTCTGGGGTATTAAACGCCGTCTTCCATTCATCCCCGTGCTTAATACGAATAAGGTTATACGCCCCCCTGAGGTCAAGCTTGGTAAACCAAGTAGCACTTTTCACCCTGGAAAACAGGTCAGAAGTCAAGGGTAACGGATATTGATATTTCACAGTGATATTGTTCAAGAGACGATAATCAATACACGGCCTTAATGAACCATCCTTTTTGGCCACAAAGAAAAAACCGGCACCCAAGGGTGAAGAGGATGGTCTGATATGACCCTTCTCCAATGACTCCTTGATATAAGACCACATAGCGTCATGTTCAGGTACAGACAAGTTAAAAAGGCGACCTTTAGGGAATTTACTACCAGGCACTAATTCAATAGCGCAGTCATAGCTCCTATGGGGGGCAAGGATGCAGATTTACTTTCGCTAAACACATCAGAAAAATCAGTCAAAAAGTCAGGAACATCCTGAGCCTGGGGAGAGGCAGAAAAAACAGGAGTGTTGGCATTAACACATTGGCAGCCCCAACTGGTTACAGACACAGATTTCCAATCCAAAACAGGATTATGAGACTGTAACCAAGGGAAATCTAGTACAATAATGTCATGCAGATTATACAGCACTAAAAATTTGCAACTCTCCTGATGATCAGGTTCAACCCTCATTATCACCTGAGTAGAGAACTGAGGTTTATTCTCAGCCAAAGGGGTAGAATCAATCCCCAGTAGGGGAATAGACTTCCGTAGGGGTATCAAGGGAAACCCACAACGTTTAGCAAAATCAAAATCCATCAGGTTAATAGCTGCTCCCGAATCAACAAAAGCCTGAGCAGAAAATGTGGACAGGGAGCAAATCAGGGTAACAGTCAACAGAAATTTAGTCTGAACACTACCCAAGACAACTGAGCGTGCAAAACGTCTTCCCCGCTTAGGGCAGACTGAAATAGCATGAGAGGCGTCACCACAGTAGAAACATAACCCATTGCGTTTTCGAAACTCATGACGCTGTGCCCCAGAAGCCACTCTATCACACTGCATGGGTTCAGAAGCTGGTTCACAAGGCAACACTATTCCACGCATACCTCTACGCTCACGCAAACGTCTGTCAATTTGAATCGCTAATGACATAGAATCATTGAGACCAGAGGGAGCAGGGAAACCCACCATAACATCTTTTACATTCTCTGACAGACCTGTTGTGAATAGGCTGGAAATGAGTTCTGAGCAGAAGCTCCCTCTGGTGGTTACAAACGGTACTGGACTGTCCAGTGAAGATTGTGAGGATTGGGAATCAGGTGTTACTGACTGGTCTTATATAAGGGAGTCACCTTCCCATCAGGGTTGCCGGTGATCAATTGTTCTGGTCTCAATCCTTGATTCCTGTTTCCTTGATAGCCTGCTGTGTCGTGTCTGAATCTCCTGCTAACAGATAAGACATTTTCTTCTGAATAAGACAGACTGCACTCAAAGATACCTGTGGAGCGGGGCAGTAGCGGTGAAGATGCGTGCTTCAGACTAACAGGACTCGAAGCACGTGACTGCCAAGGGGCGGCGCCGGCCACAGGTCTCTCAGAGGGAGCAGTAACAGATAGAGAATGCTTCAGGCCAGAGGACCTGAAACACGTGACTGCTGGTGGGCGTGGCCTAAGCTCCAGAGAGCTATGAGCGGAAGGAAAACTCCTAGAAGGGTAACTACGGGACAGAGTTACCAAGGGGCATAGACAAAACGGATAGTCAGGATAGCCAGGTCATACACAGAGGGAGCAACGCAGTACAAGAGGAGCAGGCAGAGAATAACCAGAACGTAGCCAAGGGATCAGAAAACCAGAATGGGCAAATACACAGTACCAAGACAGTAGACAAACTCACAATGAAGAGACGGACCGGGTCAAAACCAAACAAGCAACAAGATCAGGCACAAGGCACAGGCACACAGGAGGTCAACTAACTCAGCCGAGGGCGGGAGTATAACTGACACCAGACCTAGGTCAATTAGCAACTAAATAGCCGCCCTCTGCCAGAGAGAGGCTGAAACCATTAACCCCAGTCTGGCCAGGACGGGACAAAGACCAAACCCCGTCCTGGGTCATGACAACACCAGAGAGGTTGGAATCTACTGGATTGCCGTACCCTGACTAACCACCACAACTAAAGGCATCCGTGGAGCGTTCCTACGTTGGTCCTAGACGCCTCGTCATAGCCTGAGAGGTTAACTACACCTAAAGATAGAAAGAGGAAAGCTATCTGCCCCGGAAAGACAAAACCCCGTCCTGGGTCATGACATTTTCATGCTTTGTTCCTTGGAAAATTCTTCCAACTCTGTGAGATTCCTGGGTCATCTTGCATGCACTATTATTTTGAGTTCTAGCCACAGATTTTCAATGATGTTCAGATTAGGGGACTGTGAGGGCCATTGTAAAACCTTCAGCTTGCGCCTTTTGAGGTAGTCTATTGTGGATTTTGACGTGTGTATAGGATCATTATCCATTTATAGAAGCCATCCTCTTTTCAGCTTTTTTACAGGTGTTGTTTTGCTTGCATCAAAAATTTATTGAATTTAACTCCTTTACTCCCAAGGGTCGTTTGCATGTTAATGACCGGGCCAATTTTTACAATTCTGACAACTGTCTCTTCATGAGGTTATAACTCTAGAACGCTTCAACGGATCTTCGCGATTCTGAGAATGTTTTCTCATGACATATTGTAATTCATGATAGTTGTAAAATTTATTCGATATACCTTGCGTTTATTTATGAAAAAAACAGAAATATGGCAAAAATGTTGAAAATTTTGCAATTTTCAAACTTTTAATTTTTATTCTCTTGAAACAGAGAAATATGTCACACAAAATAGTTATTAAACAACATTTCCCACATGTCTACTTTACATCAGCACAATTTTGGAACCAAAATTTTTTTTGCTAGGAAGTTATAAGGGTTAAAAGTTGACCAGCGATTTCTCATTTTTACAACAAAATTTACAAAACCATTTTTTTAGGGACCACCTCACATTTGAAGTCACTTTGAGGGTCTATATGGCAGAAAATACCCAAAAGTGACACCATTCTAAAAATAGCACCCCTCAAGGTACTCAAAACCACATTCAAGAAGTTTATTAACCCTTTAGGTGCTTCACAGGAGCTGAAGCAACGTGGAAGGAAAAAATGAACATTTAACTTTTTAGTCACAAAAATGATCTTTTACAATCAATTTTTTTTATTTTCACAAGGGTAAAAAGAGAAAATGTACAGAAAAAGTTGTTGTGCAATTTCTCCTGAGTACGTCGATACCCCATATGTGGGGGAAAACCACTGTCTGGGCGCACGGCATGGCTGGGAAGAGGAGTGCAGTTTGACTTTTTCAAACCAAAATTGGCAGGAGATGAGATTGGACATCATGTCGCATTTGGAGAGCCCCTGATGTGCCTAAAAAGGAAGTAATGACATTTTGGGAATGCAGACTTTGATGGGTGTCAAATTCAGTTTGCAGAGCCCCTGATGTGCCTAAACAGTGGAAACCCCCCACAAGTGACCCCATTTTGGAAACTAAACCCCCTAAGGAACTTATCAAGATCTGTGGTGAGCACTTTGAATCCCCAAGTGCTTCACAGAAGTTTATAATGCCCAGGCATGAAATAAAAAATCCTATTTTTTTCCCACAAAAAAATCTTTTAGTCACCAACTTTTTATTTCCCAAGGGTAACTGGAGAAATTGTACCACAAAAGTTGTTGCCCAATTTGTCTTGAGTACGCTGATACCCCATATGTGGGGAGAACCACTGTTTGAGCGCACAGCAGAGCTCGGAAAGGAAGGAGCGCCAAACAAGCAACAAGATCAGGCACAAGGCACAGGCACACAGGAGGTCAACTAACTCAGCCGAGGGCAGGAGTATAACTGACACCAGACCTAGGTCAATTGGCAACCAAATAGCCGCCCTCTGCCAGAGAGAGGCTGAAACCATTAACCCCAGTCTGGCCAGGACGGGACAAAGACCAAACCCCGTCCTGGGTCATGACAACACCAGAGAGGTTGGAATCTACTGGATTGCCGTACCCTGACTAACCACCACAACTAAAGGCATCGTTGGAGCGTTCCTACGTTGGTCCTAGACGCCTCGTCACAGCCTGAGAGGTTAACTACACCTAAAGATAGAAAGAGGAAAGCTATCTGCCCCGGAGCAGATCCCCAAAGAACATAGGAAGCCCCCAAACATGTAATGGCGGTTAGACAAGAGGAAATACAGACACAGACAGAAAGTAGTAAGAGCAAACGTTGGGGCCCAATCTGCCTAGAAAGAAAAAGGATAGGAAGGACACTTACTGCAATCCAAAAAACCCTAAAAAATACCAACTCTACTAATTGCAAAAACACCTGAGATCAAACGACCTCTACCACCTAAATTAGTTCTCTGGTGTAACAAAACTAAGCCGCAGCCACTGAAAAAACTGGAAAAGGCAAATGAACAAATAACAGTGGCTTAGATAAACTGAGAGGAGCACAAGCCCCCGGAGGGGACCTGGCTGACCTCCACAGAAGTGCAGGGAACAATGCAAAAAGCAAGCACAAAAATAAAAACAGAAAATATCTTATCTGAGAGTAGGAGAAGAGGCAAGACTCAGCAAGCTTCCAAGTGAACCAGGAACCACAGTTGAGACAAGAACAATTGATCACTGGCAACCATGATGGGAGGGAACCTCCCTTATATAAGACCAGTCTGTAACTCCTGATTGCCAATCCCCATTGAATGGTTCAGTACTGTTTGTAACCACCAGAGGGAGCTTCTGCTCAGAATTCATTTCTAACACATTCACAACAGCTTCTGCTCAGAATTCATTTCTAACACATTCACAACAGTACCCCCCCTTGAGGAGGGGTCAATGAACCCTCATTTGGGCAACCAGGTCGGTCAGGATGAGCTCTGTGATACGCACGGATCAGTCTCCTAGCATGGATGTCCGAAGCAAACACCCAAGAATTGTCCTCCTGACCATAACCTCTCCACTTAACCAAATACTGGAGTTTCCGTCTAGAAAAACGAGAATCCAATATTTTCTCAACCACATACTCCAGATTGCCCTCAACTAAAACAGGGTCAGGAGGCGCAGCCATAGGAACCACTGGCTCGACAAATCTCTTCATTAAGGACTTGTGGAACACGTTATGGATCTTAAATGTCCCTGGAAGAAGTAAACGAAAGGAAACAGGATTCAGAATCTCCATGATCTTATAAGGTCCAATGAACCTAGGCTTAAACTTTGGAGATGCAACTCTCATAGGGATATTTCTTGAGGACAACCAGACCAAGTCCCCCACTTCAAACCGAGGAACATCAGTCCTATGCCGGTTGGCAAACCGCTGGGCCCTCTCCTGCGAGAGGTACAACCTCTCCACTACCCGGTCCCAAATCTGCTGCATACGCTCCACAACAGAGTCAACACCTGGACAGACAGAAGCCTCCGTCTGTCCCGAGGAAAATCGAGGGTGAAACCCAAAATTGCAGAAAAATGGAGACATCAAAGTGGCAGAGCTAGCCCTATTATTAAGAGCAAACTCAGCCAAAGGCAAAAAAGAGACCCATTCATCTTGATCAGCAGACACAAAGCATCTCAGATAAGTCTCCAATGTCTGGTTTGTTCTCTCAGTTTGACCATTGGTCTGAGGATGAAAAGCCGAGGAGAAAGACAATTGAACACCAAGTTTAGAACAAAAAGTCCTCCAAAATCTGGAAACAAACTGGACTCCTCTGTCAGACACAATGTTCTCAGGAATGCCGTGTAACCGAACCATGTGCTGAAGGAACAAAGGCACCAATTCGGAAGAGGAAGGCAACTTAGGTAATGGCACAAGATGTATCATTTTGGAAAACCTATCACAAATCACCCAGATAACGGTCATTCTCTGAGAAACAGGGAGGTCGGAAATGAAATCCATAGAGATATGGGTCTCTTGGGCACAGGCAATGGCATCAACAAACCACTAGAGCGAGAGCAAGGCTTGGAGCGAGAGAAAGTCCCGCAGGACTGCACAAATTCCCTGACGTCACGAGACAAAGTAGGCCACCAAAAGGACCGATTAACCAAGTCTCTGGTACCAAAAATTTCGGGATGACCGGCCAATGCGGAACAATGAATCTCAGACATCACACTCTTTTTCCACTGGTCTGGGACAAACAATTTCCCAACAGGGCAGCACTCGGGTTTATCTTCCTGACAACCTTCCAGAGCCAGTCTCAAACTGGGCAAGATGGCGGAAAGAACTACACCCTCTTTCAAAATAACAGCAGGATCAGATAACTCAGGAGAGTCCGCAAGGAAACTCCTCGAGAGGGCATCCGCCTTAATATTCTTAGTGCCAGGAAGAAAGGAAACCACAAAATTAAAACATGTGAAAAACAAGGCCCACCTGGCCTGTCTAGGATTAAGTCGCTTGGCTATTCCAGATAAACCAGATTCTTATGGTCCGTGAGGACCACCACCTGATGTTTGGCTCCCTCCAGCCAATGTCTCCACTCTTCAAAAGCCCACTTCATGGCCAATAACTCCCGATTACCCACGTCATAATTACGTTCAGTTGGAGAAAATTTTCGAGAGAAAAAGGCACAAGGGCTACTTTTAGAGGTCTCTGGATCTCTTTGGGACAAAACGGCACCTGCCCCAATTTCAGAGGCATCAACCTCCACCTGAAATGGCAGAGAAACATCAGGCTGCCGTAGAACAGGAGCAGAAGTGAATCTCTGCTTAAGTTCCTGAAACGCAGAGACTGCCTCAGGAGGCCAATTCACCACATCAGAACCCTTTTTGGTCAAATCAGTCAATGGTTTAACAATAACAGAGAAATTACCAATAAATTTACGATAAAAATTGGCAAAACCCAAGAATCAATGAAGAGCCTTTAATGAAGTAGGTTGGACCCAATCACAGATGGCCTGAACCTTGACCGGGTCCATTTCAATAACAGATGGGGACAAAATGAATCCCAGAAATGAGATCCTCTGTACGCCAAAAAGACATTTTGATCCCTTCACATACAGAGCATTCTCTCTCAAAATCTGGAACACAGTCCGAACATGTTTCACATGAGAGTCCCAGTCATTGGAAAAAATCAAGATATCATCCAAATAAACAATCAGAAATTTATCCACAAAATCCCTGAAAATGTCATTCATGAAGGACTGGAAGACGGAAGGAGCATTAGTGAGCCCAAAGGGCATCACTAGGTACTCAAAATGCCCCTCTGGGGTATTAAACGCCGTCTTCCATTCATCCCCGTGCTTAATACGAATAAGGTTATACGCCCCCCTGAGGTCAAGCTTGGTAAACCAAGTAGCACTTTTCACCCTGGAAAACAGGTCAGAAGTCAAGGGTAACGGATATTGATATTTCACAGTGATATTGTTCAAGAGACGATAATCAATACACGGCCTTAATGAACCATCCTTTTTGGCCACAAAGAAAAAACCGGCACCCAAGGGTGAAGAGGATGGTCTGATATGACCCTTCTCCAATGACTCCTTGATATAAGACCACATAGCGTCATGTTCAGGTACAGACAAGTTAAAAAGGCGACCTTTAGGGAATTTACTACCAGGCACTAATTCAATAGCGCAGTCATAGCTCCTATGGGGGGGCAAGGATGCAGATTTACTTTCGCTAAACACATCAGAAAAATCAGTCAAAAAGTCAGGAACATCCTGAGCCTGGGGAGAGGCAGAAAAAACAGGAGTGTTGGCATTAACACATTGGCAGCCCCAACTGGTTACAGACACAGATTTCCAATCCAAAACAGGATTATGAGACTGTAACCAAGGGAAATCTAGTACAATAATGTCATGCAGATTATACAGCACTAAAAATTTGCAACTCTCCTGATGATCAGGTTCAACCCTCATTATCACCTGAGTAGAGAACTGAGGTTTATTCTCAGCCAAAGGGGTAGAATCAATCCCCAGTAGGGGAATAGACTTCCGTAGGGTATCAAGGGAAACCCACAACGTTTAGCAAAATCAAAATCCATCAGGTTAATAGCTGCTCCCGAATCAACAAAAGCCTGAGCAGAAAATGTGGACAGGGAGCAAATCAGGGTAACAGTCAACAGAAATTTAGTCTGAACACTACCCAAGACAACTGAGCGTGCAAAACGTCTTCCCCGCTTAGGGCAGACTGAAATAGCATGAGAGGCGTCACCACAGTAGAAACATAACCCATTGCTTTTCGAAACTCATGACGCTGTGCCCCAGAAGCCACTCTATCACACTGCATGGGTTCAGAAGCTGGTTCACAAGGCAACACTATTCCACGCATACCTCTACGCTCACGCAAACGTCTGTCAATTTGAATCGCTAATGACATAGAATCATTGAGACCAGAGGGAGCAGGGAAACCCACCATAACATCTTTTACATTCTCTGACAGACCTGTTGTGAATAGGCTGGAAATGAGTTCTGAGCAGAAGCTCCCTCTGGTGGTTACAAACGGTACTGGACTGTCCAGTGAAGATTGTGAGGATTGGGAATCAGGTGTTACTGACTGGTCTTATATAAGGGAGTCACCTTCCCATCAGGGTTGCCGGTGATCAATTGTTCTGGTCTCAATCCTTGATTCCTGTTTCCTTGATAGCCTGCTGTGTCGTGTCTGAATCTCCTGCTAACAGATAAGACATTTTCTTCTTTTTGTTTTTGTGCTTGATTTTTGCATTTTGTCCTGCACTTCTGTGGGGGCCTTCAGGGTCCCCTCTGGGGGCTTTTGCCTCTCAGTTCAGTTCAGCCACTGATGTTTGTACATTTGCTTTTTCCAGTTTTTTCAGTGGCTGCTGTTTTGTTTTTGGTTACACCAGAGAACTAATTTAGGTGGTAGAGGTCGTGTGATCTCAGGTGTTTTTGAAATTAGTAGAGTTGGTGCTTTTCAGGGTTTTTTGGGATTGCAGTAAGTGCCCTTCCTATCCTTTTCTATTTAGTAAGTTTGGGCCCCAACGTTTGCTCATACTATTTTCTGTCTGTGTCAGTATTTCTTCTTGTCTAACCGCCATTACATGTTTGGGGGCTTTCTATGTTCTTTGGGGATCTGCTCCGGGGCAGATAGCTTTCCTCTTTCTATCTTTAGGTGTAGTTAGTTTCTCAGGCTGTGACAAGGCGTCTAGGACCAACGTAGGAATGCTCCACGGCTGCCTCTAGTTGTGGTGGTTAATCAGGGTACTGCAATCTCATAGTTTCCAACTGCTCTGGTGTATTTCCTTTTTTGCCTGCTCTCCTCAGCTACCAAATCATAACAGTATCACCGGCCCAAACTGAAAATTATATGGTACTCACAGAGGGGAAAAATGTTGTGAAAGAGAAAAGTTGTCAGAGTTGTCAGAGATTTTTTTTTTTCTGTTTGTTGCATTTTTTTTTTCCCTCTGTGTCTCTGGGTGCTGAGGAGGATTTTTTTTTTTCTCTCAATGGAGTTTGCACAGTTGTCTGGCCGTGTGGATCAGCTTGCCACTGAAGTTCGGAGTATTGCTACCTATCTTGCTAGGTTGCCTGTTGTGGAACCTAGGATTCCCATGCCAGATTTGTTTTTAGGGGATCGAGCTAAGTTTCTGAATTTCAAAAATAACTGTAAATTGTTTTTTGCCTTAAAATCTAAGTCCTCAGGGAACGCAGCGCAGCAGGTTCAAATTGTCATCTCTCTCCTGCGCGGCGACCCTCAGGATTGGGCTTTTTCCCTGACACCTGGGGATCCTGTTTTGAGTGATGTTGATGCGTTTTTTCAGGCTTTGGGGTTATTGTACGATGAGCCTAATGTCACTGATCAAGCTGAAAAAACTTTGTTGGCATTAAGTCAGGGGCTTGAGGACGCTGAGTTATACTGTCAGAGATTCCGTAGGTGGGCAGTCCTGACCAAATGGAATGACGACGCTATGGCAGCTCTTTTTCGGAAGGGACTGTCAGATAATGTAAAGGATGTTATGGTGGGATTCCCTGTTCCCTCTGGTCTCAATGATTCTATGTCATTAGCGATTCAAATTGACAGACGTTTGCGTGAGCGGAAAGGTATGTGTGGAATAATGTTGCCTTGTGAACCTGCTTCTGAATCCATGCAGTGTGATAGAGTGGTTTCTGGGGCACAGCGTCATGAATTTCGAAAGCGCAATGGGTTATGTTTCTACTGTGGTGATGCCTCTCATGCTATTTCTGTCTGCCCTAAGCGGGGAAGACGTTTTGCTCGCTCAGTTGTCTTGGGTAGTGTTCAGACTAAGTTTTTGTTAACTGTTACCCTGATATGCTCTCTGTCCTCATTTTCTGCTCAGGCTTTTGTTGATTCTGGAGCAGCTATTAACCTGATGGATTTTGATTTTGCTAAACGTTGTGGGTTTCCCTTGATACCCCTACGGAAGTCTATTCCCCTACTGGGGATCGATTCTACCCCTTTGGCTGAGAATAAACCTCAGTTCTCTACTCAGGTGATAATGAGGGTAGAACCTGATCATCAGGAGAGTTGCAAATTTTTGGTTCTGTATAATCTGCATGACATTATCGTACTGGGTTTCCCTTGGTTACAGTCTCATAATCCTGTTTTGGATTGGAAATCTGTGTCTGTTACCAGTTGGGGCTGTCAATGTGTTAATACCAACACTCCTGTTTTTTCTGCCTCCCCCCAGGCTCAGGATGTTCCTGACTTTTTGATTGATTTTTCTGATGTGTTTAGCGAATGTAAATCTGCATCCTTACCTCCCCATAGGAGCTATGACTGCGCTATTGAATTAGTGCCTGGTAGTAAATTCCCTAAAGGTCGCCTTTTTAACTTGTCTGTACCTGAACATGACGCTATGCGGTCTTATATCAAGGAGTCATTGGAGAAGGGTCATATCAGACCATCCTCTTCACCCTTAGGTGCCGGTTTTTTCTTTGTGGCCAAAAAGGATGGTTCATTGAGGCCGTGTATTGATTATCGTCTCTTGAACAATATTACTGTGAAATATCAATATCCGTTACCCTTGATCTCTGATCTGTTTTCCAGGGTGAAAAACGCTACTTGGTTTACCAAGCTTGACCTCAGGGTGGCATATAACCTTATTCGCATTAAGCACGGGGATGAATGGAAGCGGCATTTAATACCCCTGAAGGGCATTTTGAGTACCTTGTGATGCCCTTTGGGCTCACTAATGCTCCTTCTGTCTTCCAGTCCTTCATGAATGACATTTTCAGGGATTTTGTGGATAAATTTCTGATTGTTTATTTGGATGATATCTTGATTTTTTCCAATGACTGGGACTCTCATGTAAAACATGTTCGGACTGTGTTCCAGATTTTGAGAGAGAATGCTCTGTATGTGAAGGGATCAAAGTGTCTTTTTGGCGTTCAGAGGATCTCATTTCTGGGTTTCATTTTGTCCCCATCTGTTATTGAAATGGACCCGGTCAAAGTTCAGGCTATCTGTGATTGGGTCCAACCTACTTCATTAAAGGCTCTTCAAAGATTCTTGGGTTTTGCCAATTTTTATCGTAAATTTATTGGTAATTTCTCTGTTATTGTTAAACCATTAACTGATTTGACCAAGAAGGGTTCTGATGTGGTGAATTGGCCTCCTGAGGCAGTCTCTGCATTTCAGGAACTTAAGCAGAGATTCACTTCTGCTCCTGTTCTACGGCAGCCTGATGTTTCTCTACCATTTCAGGTGGAGGTTGATGCCTCTGAAATTGGGGCAGGTGCCGTTTTGTCCCAAAGAGATCCAGAGACCTCTAAAAGTAACCCTTGTGCCTTTTTCTCTCGAAAATTTTCTCCCACTGAACGTAATTATGACGTGGGTAATCGGGAGTTATTAGCCATGAAGTGGGCTTTTGAAGAGTGGAGACATTGGCTGGAGGGAGCCAAACATCAGGTGGTGGTCCTTACTGACCATAAGAATCTAGTTTATCTGAAATCTGCCAAGCGACTTAATCCTAGACAGGCCAGGTGGGCCTTGTTTTTCACACGTTTTAATTTTGTGGTTTCATTTCTTCCTGGCACTAAAAATGTTAAGGCGGATGCCCTCTCGAGGAGTTTCCTGGCGGACTCTCCTGAGTTATCTGATCCTTCTGTTATTTTGAAAGAGGGTGTAGTTCTTTCCGCCATCTCGCCCAATTTGAGACTGGCTCTGGAGGGGTGCCAGGAGGATAAGCCCGAGCGCTGCCCTGTTGGGAAATTGTTTGTCCCGGACCAGTGGAAAAAGAGTGTAATGTCTGAGATTCATTGTTCCGCGTTGGCCGGTAATCCTGGAATTTTTGGTACCAGGGACTTGGTTGGTCGGTCCTTTTGGTGGCCTACCTTGTCTCGTGATGTCAGGGAGTTTGTGCAGTCCTGCGGGATTTGCTCTCGCTCCAAGCCTTGCTCTCGTTCTAGTGGTTTGTTTATGCCATTACCTGTGCCCAAGAGACCATGGACCCATATCTCTATGGATTTCATTTCCGACCTCCCTGTTTCTCAGAGAATGACCGTCATCTGGGTGATTTGCGATAGGTTTTCCAAGATGATACATCTTGTGCCATTACCTAAGTTGCCTTCCTCCTCTGAATTGGTGCCTTTGTTCCTTCAGCACGTGGTTCGTTTACACGGCATTCCTGAGAACATTGTGTCTGACAGAGGAGTCCAGTTTGTTTCCAGATTTTGGAGGACCTTTAGTTCTAAAATTGGTGTTCAATTGTCTTTCTCCTCGGCGTTTTATCCTCAGACCAATGGTCAAACTGAGAGAACAAACCAGACATTGGAGACTTATCTAAGATGCTTTGTGTCTGCTGATCAGGATGACTGGGTCTCTTTTTTGCCTTTGGCTGAGTTTGCTCTTAATAATAGGGCTAGCTCTGCCACTTTGATGTCTCCATTTTTTCTGTAATTCTGGGTTTCACCCTCGATTTTCTTCTGGACAGACGGAGGCTTCTGTCTGCCCAGGTGTTGACTCTGTTGTGGAGCGTATGCAACAGATTTGGGACCAGGTAGTGGAGAGGTTGTCCCTCTCTCAGGAGAGGGCCCAGCGGTTTGCTAACCGGCATAGGACTGATGGTCCTCGGTTTAAAGTGGGGGACTTGGTCTGGTTGTCCTCAAGAAATATTCCTATGAGAGTGGCATCTCCTAAATTTAAGCCTAGGTTCATTGGACCTTATAAGATCATGGAGATTCTTAACCCTGTTTCTTTTCGTTTGCTTCTTCCAGGGACATTTAAGATCCATAACGTGTTCCACAAGTCCTTGTTGAAGAGGTTTGTTGAGCCAGTGGTTCCTACTACTGTGCCTCCTGACCCTGTTTTGGTTGAGGGCAATCTGGAGTATGTGGTTGAGAAAATATTGAATTCTCGTTTTTCTAGACGGAAACTCCAGTATTTGGTTAAATGGAGAGGTTATGGTCAGGAAGACAATTCTTGGGTGTTTGCTTCGGACATCCATGCTAGGAGACTCATCCGTGCGTATCATAGAACTCATCCTGACCGACCTGGTTGCTCAAATGAGGGTTCGGTGACCCCTCCTCAAGGGGGGGGTACTGTTGTGAATAGGCTGGAAATGAGTTCTGAGCAGAAGCTCCCTCTGGTGGTTACAAACGGTACTGGACTGTCCAGTGAAGATTGTGAGGATTGGGAATCAAGTTTAACTGACTGGTCTTATATAAGGGAGTCACCTTCCCATCAGGGTTTCCGGTGATCAATTTTTCTGGTCTCAATCCTTGATTCCTGTTTCCTTGGTAGCCTACTGTGTCGTGTCTGAATCTCCTGCTAACAGATAAGACATTTTCTTCTTTTTGTTTTTGTGCTTGATTTTTGCATTTTGTCCTGCACTTCTGTGGGGGCCTTCAGGGTCCCCTCTGGGGGCTTTTGCCTCTCAGTTCAGTTCAGCCACTGATGTTTGTACATTTGCTTTTTCCAGTTTTTTCAGTGGCTGCTGTTTTGTTTTTGGTTACACCAGAGAACTAATTTAGGTGGTAGAGGTCGTGTGATCTCAGGTGTTTTTGAAATTAGTAGAGTTGGTGCTTTTCAGGGTTTTTTGGGATTGCAGTAAGTGCCCTTCCTATCCTTTTCTATTTAGTAAGTTTGGGCCCCAACGTTTGCTCATACTATTTTCTGTCTGTGTCAGTATTTCTTCTTGTCTAACCGCCATTACATGTTTGGGGGCTTTCTATGTTCTTTGGGGATCTGCTCCGGGGCAGATAGCTTTCCTCTTTCTATCTTTAGGTGTAGTTAGTTTCTCAGGCTGTGACGAGGAGTCTAGGACCAACGTAGGAACGCTCCACGGCTGCCTCTAGTTGTGGTGGTTAGTTAGGGTACTGCAGTCTCATAGTTTCCAACTGCTCTGGTGTATTTCCTTTTTTGCCTGCTCTCCTTAGCTACCAAATCATAACACAGACCCTTCCGAAAAGGGCTGCCAAAGCATCGTCATTCCATTTGGTCAGGACTGCCCACTTTCGGAATTTCTGACAGTACATCTCAGCGTCCTCAAGCCCCTGATTTAATGCCAACAAGGTTTTTACAGCTTGATCAGTGACATTAGGTTCATTGTACAATAACCCCAGAGCCAGAAAAAATGCATCAACATTACTCAAAACAGGGTCCCCAGGTGTCAGGGAAAAAGCCCAATCCTGAGGATCGCCGCGCAGGAGAGATGACAATTTGAACCTGCTGTGCTGCGTTCCCTGAGGACTTAGGTTTTAAGGCAAAAAACAACTTACAGTTATTTTTGAAATTCAGAAATTTAGCTCGATCCCCCAAAAATAAATCTGGCATGGGGATCCTAGGTTCCACAAACGGCAACCCTGCAAGATAGCTAGCAATACTCCGAACTTCAGTGGCAAGCTGATCCACACGTCCAGACAACTGTGCAAACTCCATTGAGAGAAAAAAAAATCCTCCTCAGCATCCAGAGAAAAAGAGGGAAAAAATGCAACAAACAGAGAAAAAAAAAATAAACATTTCTGACAACTTCCCTTTTTCTTTTTCCTTTTACTATTTTTCCCTTCTGTTGAGTACCATATAATTTTCAGTTTGTCCGGTGATACTGTTATGATTTGGTAGCTGAGGAGAGCAGGCAAAAACGGCAATACACCAGAGAGGTTGGAATCTACTGGATTGCAGTACCCTGACTAACCACCACAACTAAAGGCAGCCGTGGAGCGTTCCTACGTTGGTCCTAGACTCCTCGTCACAGCCTGAGAAACTAACTACACCTAAAGATAGAAAGAGGAAAGCTATCTGCCCCGGAGCAGATCCCCAAAGAACATAGGAAGCCCCCAAACATGTAATGGCGGTTAGACAAGAGGAAATACAGACACAGACAGAAAGTAGTAAGAGCAAACGTTGGGGCCCAATCTGCCTAGAAAGAAAAAGGATAGGAAGGA
Source organism: Oophaga sylvatica (assembly GCA_033576555.1). NCBI lineage: Eukaryota > Metazoa > Chordata > Amphibia > Anura > Dendrobatidae > Oophaga > Oophaga sylvatica. The sequence continues at coordinate 704,477,828 of JARQOD010000001.1, forward strand.
CACTTACTGCAATCCAAAAAACCTAAAAAATACCAACTCTACTAATTGTAAAAACACCTGAGATCACACGACCTCTACCACCTAAATTAGTTCTCTGGTGTAACAAAACTAAGCCGCAGCCACTGAAAAAACTGGAAAAGGCAAATGAACAAATAACAGTGGCTCAGATAAACTGAGAGGAGCACAAGCCCCCGGAGGGGACCTGGCTGACCTCCACAGAAGTGTAGGGAACAATTCAAAAAGCAAGCACAAAAATAAAAACAGAAAATATCTTATCTGAGAGCAGGAGAAGAGGCAAGACTCAGCAAGCTTCCAAGTGAACCAGGAACCACAGTTGATACAAGAACAATTGATCACCGACAACCATGATGGGAGGGAACCTCCCTTATATAAGACCAGTCTGTAACTCCTGATTGCCAATCCCCATTGAATGGTTCAGTACTGTTTGTAACCACCAGAGAGCCCCTAATGTGCCTAAATAGTGGAAACCCCCCAATTCTAACTCCAACCCTAACCCCAACACACCCCTAAACCTAGTCCTAACCCTAACCCTAACCACAAACCTAACCCTAACACACCACTAATCCCAATCCTAACCCTAGTCCTAACTTTAGCCCCAACCCTAAGCCTAACTTTAGTCCCAACCCTAACCCTAACCCTAATGGAAAAATGGAAATTAATACATTTTTTAAATTTTATTATTTCCCCCCAACAAAAGGAGGTGATAAAGGGGGGTTTGATTTACTATGTATAGCGGATTTTTATGTTTTGCAGCTGTCACATGCTAAAAGACACTTTCTATTGCAAAAAATAGTTTTTGTATTACCATATTTTGAGAGATATAATTTTTTGTTATTTTGGCCCACCGAGTCATGTGAGGTCTTATTTTTTGCGGGACGAGTTGTCGTTTTTATTGGTACCATTTTTGGGCACAATACATTTTTCGATAGCTTTTTATTACGATTTTTGGGAGGCAGAATGAACAAAAAACAGCAATTCATGAATTTCTTTTGGGGGGGCGTGTATACCGTTCTGCGTGAGGTAAAATTGATAAAGAAGTTTTATTAATCGGGTCAGTACGATTACAGCGATACCTTATTTATATTTTTTTATGTTTTTGCGCTTTTATACAATAAAAACTATTTTATATAAAAAATAATTATTTTTGCATTGCTTTATTCTGCGAGCTATAACTTTTTTATTTTTTCACTGATGATGCTGTATGGCAGCTCGTTTTTTGCGGGACAAGATGACATTTTCACCGGTACCATTTTTTTTATATCCGTATTTTTGATCGCGTGGTATTCCACTTTTTGTTCGGCGGTATGATGATAAAGCATTGTTTTTTGCCTTTTTTTTAAGAGGTTCACTAAAGGGGTTAACTACTGGGACAGATTTATAGGGTGGGTCATTATGGATGCGGTGATACTAAATATGTGTACTTTTATTTTTTTTTTATTTAAATAAGGAAATTAATTTATTGGAGAATATTTTTTTTTCTTTATTTAGGAATCTTTTTGAAATTCTTTTTACACATGTTTATTTATTTTTTTACATTTTTACTTTGTCCCAGGGTGGGACATCTCTGTATAGTGCCAGATTGCTGATCTGACAGTTTGTACAACACTCTGTCAGATCAGCGATCTGACAGGCAGTGCAGGAAGCTTGCCGGCGCCTGCTCTCATTAGGCACTGAGAAGCCACCTCCCTGCAGGACCCGGAAGGACCCCACAGCCATCTTGGATCCGGGGCCCTGCAGGGAGGAGGCCCTCGGAACAATGCGATCACATCCCTGTACGATGCTTCTCTTTGCCGATCATGTTTGATCGCAGTGTGCCAGGGGTTAATGTGCCGGGTGCGGTCCATGATAATCAGCTGACACCCGGCTGCAATCAGCTGCGCTCCCCCGTGAGCGCAGCTGATCGCATATGACATAGTATCCCGTCCACGGTCATACGGGCCCAGGTCACCTGGACGGGATAGTACGTCAGATGTCAGAAAAGGGTTAATGGTTGGTGAGATGTTCTTTTCCTGAAATTCTGTGCCCTTTTTTCTCCACACTATTTTATACTCAATTCCTTGTTTAGATGTTGTTTTGAATACTTCTGATGCTGAATTGTATGGTGAGGATGTAGGATAAAGTTTTCTTCTGATGACTCCATGAAAGCTATATTTGTGAGGATGCCTCTGAACAGCAGAACAATGTACTACAACTCCAGAGTCTGCTAAATCTTTCTGAAGGTCTTTTGCAGTCAATTGGGGGTTCTGATTTAGCTCTGTAGCAATTCTACGAGCAGCTCTCACTGAAATTTTGCTTGGTCTTCAAGACCTTACCTCCACTTTTCCTGTTAACTGTCATTTCTTAATTATATTTCGAACTGAGGAAAGGGCAACTTGAAAACACTTTGCTATCTTCTTACAGCCTTCTCCTGCTTTGTGGTTCTCCACCATTTTCACTTTCAGGGTGCTAAGCAGCTGCTTAGAAGAACCCATGGCTGCTGTTTTTTGGCACAAAGTTAGAGGATGCTGGGTTTTTAGAAAGCTGGAAAATTTGCATCACCTGACATTTCCTAACGATGATAGTGACCAAGCCATAACCCTAACAGGCTAACTAAGGTCTGAAACATTGGTCAAAGTTATCTGAGCACACAGATCTCCAAGAGTGCACAAACTTTTTAAAATGTAAAAAATGACAATATTTATTGTTTATTTTTCCTCAAATGCAAAGTAAATGTGTCATCTTTAACTTTATTCCTTTTAGAGATCATTTAATCTTCTACTTGCTTAACCCCTTTCTGACATCTGACGTACTATCCCGTCCAGGTGACCCGGGCCTGTATGACCGTGGATGAGATAGTACGTCATGTGCGATCAGCTGCGCTCACGGGGGGTGTGCAGCTGATCGCGGCCGGGTGTAAGCTGATTATCACAGCTGACACCCGGCACTATGTGCCATGAGCGGTCACGGACGGCTCCCGGCACATTAACCCCGGCACACTGCGATCAAACATGATCCCAGTGTTCCAGCGGCATAGGGAAGCATCGCGCAGGGAGGGGGCTCCCTGCGTGCTTCACTGAGACCCTCAGAACATCGCGATGTGATTGCGTTGTTCAGAGGGCCTCCTCCTTGCAGGCCCCCAGATCCAAGATGGCCACGGGGTCCTTCCGGGTCCTGCAGGGAGGTGGCTTCTCAGTGCTTGCTGAGAGCAGGCACTGAGAAGCTTCCTGCACTGCCTATCAGATCGCTGGTCTAACAGAGTGCTGTGCAAACTGTCAGAGCAGCGATCTGACACTTTATAGTGATGTCCCACCCTGGAACAAAGTAAAAAAAAAATAAACATGTGTAAAAATAATTAAAAAAAAATCCTAAATAAAGAAAAAAAAATATTCCCCAATAAATTCATTTCCTTATGTAAATAAAAAAAACAAACCATAAAAGTACACATATTTGGTATCGCTGCGTCCGTAACGACCCGCCCTATAAAACTGTCCCACTAGTTAACCCCTTTAGTGAACCTCTTAAAAAAAAAACAATGCAAAAAAACTGCTTTGTCATCATACCACCGAACAAAAAGTGGAATAACATGCGATCAAAAAGATGGATATAAATAAACATGATACCACTGAAAACGTCATCTGGTCCCGCAAAAAAACGAGCCACCATGCAGCATCATCAGCGAAAAAATAAAAAAGTTATAGCTCGCCGAATAAAGCGATGAAAAAATAATTATTTTTTATATAAAACTGTTTTTATTGTATAAAAGCGCCAAAACATAAAAAAATGATATAAATGAGGTATCGCTGTAATCATACTGACCCGAAGAATAAAACCGCTTTATCAATTTTATCACACGCGGAACCGTATAAAGGCCCCCCCCAAAAGAAATTCCTGAATTGCTGGTTTTTGTTCATTCTGCCTCCCAATAGTCATAATAAAAAGCGATCAAAAAATGTCATGTACCCGAAAATGGTACAAATAAAAACGTCAACTCATCCACACAAAAAAATAAGACCTCACATGACTCTGTGGGCCAAAGTAAGGAAAAATTATAGCTCTCAAAATGTGGTGATGCAAAAACTATTTTTTGCAATAAAAAGCATCTTTTAGCGTGTGACAGCTGCCGAACATAAATACCCGCTATAAAAACCCACTATAAATAGTAAATCAAACCCCCCTTTATCACCTCCTTAGTTAGGGAAAAATAATAAAATTAAAAAAAATTTATTTATTTCCATTTTCCCATTAGGGTTAGGGTTACCCTTAGGGTTAGGGCTAGGGTTAGGGTTGGGATTAGGGTTAGGTATGTGTTGGGTTTAGGGTTGGAGTTAGAATTGGGAGGTTTCCACTGTTTAGGCACATCAGGGACTCTCCAAACGTGACATGGTGTCCGATCACAATTCCAGCCAATTTAGTGTTGAAAAAGTCAAACGGCGCTCCTTCCCTTCCGTGCTCTGCGGTGCACCGAAACAGTGGTTCCCTCCACATATGGGGTATCAGCGTACTCAGGACAAATTGCACAATAGCTTTTGGGGTCCAATTTCTCCTGTTACCCTGGGGAAAATAAAAAAATTGGATCTGAAATAATTTTTTTTGTGAAAAAAAGTTATATGTTCATTTTTTTTAAACGTTCAAAAAATTCCTGTGAAGCACCTTAAGGGTTTATAAACTTCTTGAGTGTGGTTTTGAGCACCTTGAGGGGTGCAGTTTTTAGAATGGTATCATTTTTGGATATTTTCTATCATATAAACCCCTCAAAGTGACTTCAAATGTGATGTGGTCCCCCCAAAAAAATGGTGTTGCAAAAATGAGAATTCTCATAGTCTCTGTCTGGTGTTAATGGTCATAACACATGTGTTGGTGGTTGAGTACAAACAAGTAATGAAAAAAGACTCAAAACTTTTTATAAAAATATATATTTATATGTGCAACCTGCCACTTGAGGTAGTGACTAACATATTTGCTTCATATGGTATATGTATTTACAGCACAATAGTGTAAGTGTGCATTCTTACACAAGAACCAAAATAAGGCATCACAACATTACAAATTGTTCCATACATAATAGTATGTAAAGCCAATAAACAATAGTCACTATGGGTAATGCTGATCATATGTGACCCATATGTCGGATTTATCACATAACACAAGTGCAAAGATGCATTTGACAACTGTTAGTCAAATTAAATGTACAAATAATACAACCGTTCACTATGTATAGTGAAGACCATATGTTACCCATATGTTTGCTTGACAAGATTATACTACTTCAAATATGCAGTAGCCAACATGGACTGAAATAAAATTTTACAAAATAACAAACTTTCACTATCACTAGTGAGCACCATATCTGCCCCATATGGTTGGGTTGTAAGACTAGACTAATGCAATTGAGTCGCACTTAGTACCAGGGCAATGGGGTACTCGGCACCGAGCCCATGAAAGTCTATGGGGTTTGTCACTGGCAGCGGGACTCGGTCCGTGGCCCTGGGCGCTCATACAATGGGGGATATTTAGGATAGGTAGTTCGTGACGCCACCTGTGGTATCTGGTTAATTGAACCAGCGCTGCTATAAGGACTTTCACAGGGGATGTTATGGGGCAGCTGGGTGGTAAGTCTCCCACAGGTGAGACTGGTCCCTGGAAGTCTATGGTGGTGATGCAGGGTGTAGTTAATAATTCAGTCGCACTCAATGCAGCTTCTTTTCATACCTTTTACTGGTAGATGGTTCATCAGATCCCAGGGAGCTGGTTGGGGTGGAGAGTGCACATTCGGGTAACAGCTGAGCAGGTTAGAGGCCTCCTTTACTTCGAATGTAGATGAGTCCAACTTGCATGAAGCGAAGTTAACTCTGAAACTCCAGCTTTCTCTATAGCTGTACTGCCCGGCCAACGTTGTGGTGAAGCCTTCTAAGTGATGAAACTAAGTCCTTACTTTTGCATGGCCTTGCTCAAAGTCCCTGTTCCACCTGACTCCGGTTACGTATTGACACTTAGGGCTGCTCTCTGCGACCTGTAGTCCAGATGCCTCCGGTTTTCTTGTTACTAAGCTTGAAACTGTAGCAACGCTTCGGACCCCGGTGTCCGGCAATTTAGTGCAAGTAATCCAATACCTGTAGCACTTCTATATCTTCTCCACTGCGCCCTTCGCCCTGCTTCACGCTCTTAACATAAGCACTTGTAGAATACAATGGCGAGGTCAGCTTTCTCTAGGACTCGCTGAGCAGCCCTCAGTATACTCTAAGTCCCGACTGGACTGATACTGAGCTGATCCGTCCGAAGACAGGAAAACAGATTCCACTACTCTCCCTCCTAGGTTGGCTGACTGACTAACCACCTAAGCTACGTGTCACTCCCTCCTATATCTCAGATGGGTGTGTCTGAAAGAGTGAGTGACAGTGAATGAATATCAAGCGTTGCTGTTACCTTCCTGTGCACTCTCCTGGATTTTTATGTGTGCCTGCGTAGCTGGGCTACACATCCCCCCTTGGTAAAACACAGCACTCCCGGGCTGTAAAAGACAAAAAGAACATTTTGTTTTGCATTAACATAAACATTATAACTCTTCCCATCCGGGAGGTAAGACTTCTTGAACGTTACAATTTGTACAATGAAGAATACAAAAGTATCAAAATATCAAGACATTTCCATATTTACAAGATACTTGTGGAGGACCCGCACCAAAAACCTCCCACGTGGGTCCTGGGTGGGCTGCAGGACTTCTGACTGCAGACCTCACTCTAGGCCCACCATACGGGTTTTTCTTCAGAGGTAGATTAATAGTAGTGGTTTCATGTAAAACCAAGATAATGCACCGAAGCGCAACTTTTTACAAGGATAAGTTCTTGGGCTGGCACAGTCCACAGCCTCTCAGTCCATGAAGGGTTAAATACATATATACATTTTAGAAATCCACATTATAATTTAACTTCACTTTAACTTTTACTTTACCCAACCAGGGTATACTATGCAACTATGCAATCAACACATTGATTATTTAACTTTCTAAATTCTTTTCCTTGTACCCTGCCGGGTATTCTACTTAATATGTGAACACTACACATACACAGTACTAAAGTGCAAAAATGGCAATTATCTCTTTAAAACTTTATACAATTTCTAGAATGCGGTAAACCCCTGTCTGGGTCCTACCGGTCTTCACTTTTACAAACTTTCAATGACGTCTTCCACTCCTGGGGCTGGAACGACGCGATGCCCTTTGGATCCCATAACAAATAAGTCATGGCCCGATATCAGTGTTTGCGTGGCCACAGTCCTTGTGCGAACCACCTGGGACGCAACGGGTGTCTCAGGCAAATATTGGCTTCCCATCAAAGATGCAGGCTTAGGCTGCGATTTAACTGTGGTCGCATCATCCGGTTGCGATACAGAATGAGTCGCAGGTTGCGTTGCGGGATACTTTGCTGATTGCGATGTAGGGGGCGATGCCGGGTAGGTCGCCTGTTGCGATGTCGAGCAGGTCGCTGTTTGCGAAGCAGGGGGCGATGCCGGTGCTGTGGGAGCTCTAAACTGGGACGCTTCGGTACCGGCGTCGGGGACGGGGTCACTAACGATGGAGACGTTCAGGGCATACCACCCTTTTAAACCCCAATGACGGGTGTAGCTCACAATGTCCCCATTAATCAGGTCCCTCCCAGGATGACCGATTGGTAAGTGGGACTCCACGTCCCGGCGGCTTACAAAGACCCCTGCGAAGAGGCCCGGCTCGCGGATGAAGCCCCAGCCCTTGCGGAGCTGGAACTCGGTGACGCACCCCTGCCGCCGCTGTTCCCGTAGGGTTCCTTTATCCCGGCGGACGGTCTCCTTGTCAGCTATGAATTCCTCATGCTGTTTCTGTCGGGACCGCTGGATGTCTCTTTCTTTCTCCTGCTTTTGGCGTCGCTGCTCCTCTTCACGACGGCGCCACTCACTTTCCCACTGAACGGCATAGGTGACGTCATCTAATCGCTCCATCTCGTCCCAGTCGACTTCCGGCAACGATGGCTGGGACCCCTCCGGTGACCTTACCGGGGAGCGGTACTCTGCTGTGACCTCCTGGCCTGACTGGCACTCCGGTCCGGGCAATACCTCCTCAGCCTCCTTCTCCTCCACCTCCGCATCGGTGGGATCAGGTACAGCACTTTCGGCGGTAACCTCCGGTCGTCCCTCAGCCTTCTTCAGCAGCGATTTCAGGAATTCAGAAGACGGCCCTTGGCTTGTAGGAGAGAACACTGCGTCCCACAGCAGCCGCTGTGTCTGGGCGAGCCAGCGTCCCTCCGTCTCCTGTAGATCAGCACGACCCTGGAGCTTCCTTCTTAGCTCCTCATTCTCCTTCCGCAGCTCCATCATGGCGGGGTCGGTGTCCCTATCTGGGGACAGCTCCGGCACAGGTAGGAAATCTTCCGGTCCTCGGCACAGATTCTCCTGTCCTTCCGCCATCTCGTCCCAGGCCAGAGTGTAGCTTCCATCTGGAACAAGCTGGTCTCTTCCGTGGAGGCGGGATTTGCGTCTCCTCCTCTTCGCATAGAGGATGAAGAGGAGGCGGATTTCTTTAGCAGTGGGGCAGGACCGCACATTATAGTAGCATTTGGAGAGGGCGGCCATAACTTTCGCGCCTCAGGGGGGTACACGCCCACGAATGCACGCCCACCTTCTTCACCAGCGCCTCAAGGCGCCAATATGGCGGCAAAATGGCGGTATTTGGCGCCAAATGCAGCAAACAGTCTTTTTCACCAAACAGTTCAACATAGGCACACAGGACTCACAATTGCAAGTTTCGCATCCTGTTCGTGACGCCAAAACAATTGACTCGCTCCACAATTGTGGATACCAGGGCTATGGGGTGCTCGGCACCGAGCCCATGAAAGTCTATGGGGTTTGTCACTGGCAGCGGGACTCGGTCCGTGGCCCTGGGCGCTCATACAATGGGGGATATTTAGGATAGGTAGTTCATGACGCCACCTGTGGTATCTGGTTAATTGAACCAGCGCTGCTATAAGGACTTTCACAGGGGATGTTATGGGGCAGCTGGGTGGTAAGTCTCCCACAGGTGAGACTGGTCCCTGGAAGTCTATGGTGGTGATGCAGGGTGTAGTTAATAATTCAGTCGCACTCAATGCAGCTTCTTTTCATACCTTTTACTGGTAGATGGTTCATCAGATCCCAGGGAGCTGGTTGGGGTGGAGAGTGCACATTCGGGTAACAGCTGAGCAGGTTAGAGGCCTCCTTTACTTCGAATGTAGATGAGTCCAACTTGCATGAAGCGAAGTTAACTCTGAAACTCCAGCTTTCTCTATAGCTGTACTGCCCGGCCAACGTTGTGGTGAAGCCTTCTAAGTGATGAAACTAAGTCCTTACTTTTGCATGGCCTTGCTCAAAGTCCCTGTTCCACCTGACTCCGGTTACATATTGACACTTAGGGCTGCTCTCTGCGACCTGTAGTCCAGATGCCTCCGGTTTTCTTGTTACTAAGCTTGAAACTGTAGCAACGCTTCGGACCCCGGTGTCCGGCAATTTAGTGCAAGTAATCCAATACCTGTAGCACTTCTATATCTTCTCCACTGCGCCCTTCGCCCTGCTTCACGCTCTTAACATAAGCACTTGTAGAATACAATGGCGAGGTCAGCTTTCTCTAGGACTCGCTGAGCAGCCCTCAGTATACTCTAAGTCCCGACTGGACTGATACTGAGCTGATCCGTCCGAAGACAGGAAAACAGATTCCACTACTCTCCCTCCTAGGTTGGCTGACTGACTAACCACCTAAGCTACGTGTCACTCCCTCCTATATCTCAGATGGGTGTGTCTGAAAGAGTGAGTGACAGTGAATGAATATCAAGCGTTGCTGTTACCTTCCTGTGCACTCTCCTGGATTTTTATGTGTGCCTGCGTAGCTGGGCTACACACAATGATGCATTAGCCAACAATTTTTAACAGGGATGGGGAAAAAATAACAAACATTGGTAGAAATTATAAGATATAACGAAATAATAATCTTTTTCCATAGCCCATATGCCACCAGCTAAGTACCATATGGTTTTTGTAGGCATTCAGATGAGTGCAAATATGCGTTACACAACATGTTGTTACAATAAATGTTCATAAAGAACTAACATTTCTCTCAATATGAACAGTTCATGAAAATAATAGACGTTGACTATGCCTACTGAGCAGCATATTGCTAGCATATTTTGTTTACAGGCATGTAGATTACTGCAAATGTCTTAGACACAAGAGGAGGTTAAAGTAAATATAAAACCATTTCTAACTGGTTTTTAAATTCTTAAAAATAAGTTACATACTAAATCACAGCTGGTGGTATGTGGGTGGTGTGGTTGGCGGCTTCCTATCGTCTCTTTGTTGTTGTCTTGGATGACCACCTTGACCATCACCCTGTTGGGGTTGATTTTCTGGGTCCTGAGCTAACATCTGGCCATGGTCAGGTTGGTGTGTGGGCACATTGCCATACAGATAAGGGAGATTATATTCCTGTGTAAGATGATACCCACGAGAATCAACCCCCCAATATGATCATGTTGAACAAATCCAGGTTGGGACCAGCCTCCAACACTGGATCTGTACAAGTGGCCATATTGGGAAGTCGGATTATAGCCAGCCATTTGACCCTGTTGTTGCCAAGGTTGTTTCGGTGGTGGAATGGGTTGAGGTGTAGGCGCCCATGCAGGAGGATCATCAGATCTGTTGGGAAATGAAAGGGTATTAGAACATGTTGGAGAGGTGAGCCTAAACTGCATATGTGGTATGTGGTGTGATGTATGTACTTACGGTTTGAGATCCAGAATAACTGCAAGAAAACCCAGCCTGTCAAAGTAAACGTACTTTCGCTTTCTGGGTGCTGCTGACCCGCTCTTGGTCCTCTGCTGGTGTTGGCGCCTGTATTGGTCGCGGATGCTTCTCCATCTTCTCATAACATCATCCACTGCAATGACACATATAATGTAATCATTTAGCTAGCTGCACAAAGCCGAATTATTCTACATACACGTTCTATAGTCATGGGGGCCTAGTAGGATGTGACTATACTAACATTTTGCGCCAAAAAAAAAAAAAAAAAAAAACATTTGTGGGGCTAATTCGGCGCTAGAACTACGCTGTGACCGTTAAGAAGGTTGTACAAAAATCAAGTAACTTACTGATTCGCTGCTGCTCCTCGCATGGGCTGTCGCCAAAGTGGGGAAACATCTGCCCACAGATGCGCCTCCATGCCGCCTCTTTCCTTGCGCGGTCTGCGTAATGTGCATCTCCTTGGTGCCAAATTTCGGGCCTCTCCTGCAGCAAGACTCTCAACATCTCCACATTGATGTGCGTAGGCATCATGGCCGAGTCCGTGGAGGCGTTCTTCCGGGATGTCTGGCGCTCTTTTTGAGCTAATTTGCATGTGCCAGCTTCCTCCTGCATGTGTTGCACCATTTCCTGTGAGCTGCAGAAGTCTTCCGTATTTCTTGCAAGTCACACGCCTGGTCCGTGTGTAATCCGTTGTTTTCTCGCACCCATAGACTTTCATTGGCGTACAACGGGCGTAATACGCATACAATCGCAGCATGCTGCGGGTGTCTCGCACCGTAAGATACGCCTGAGAAAAATACGCATGATCAGAGCTGCCCCATAGAGAAATATGGGTCCGTGTGTAATGCGTGGTTTTCACGCCTCTCACTCGTCCGTATTCCTCCTTAGTGTGACGCCGGCCTAAGAGTCAGATCACTGTGTCGGCAGCTCAGGTGCACACTATGATCCTGGTGGCACTGAATTGCTGTGTTGCATTGGATTTCTAGCCCTTTGGCTGTCCAGATCCATGGGCCAGACAGAAACAACCAAAAGGTCAAATGTGGCCCATTGCAGTTAGCCCAGTTCTATCCAATAGTAATTTTTCTTTTTGTCATTTTAGTTAGCTCTGTTTCCTGGATTATTAGGCATTTCAGACTGGCCAATGTGGTTGGGAATTGTAAGAGAGTTGCTAAATGATGAAAATTTTGAATGTTTCAAGCTGAATCCAATAATTTCAACAGCTGATCTAATGTGTATGGTACCTCTCAGACTATTCCCCAATAATAGATGTAAAGAGAAATAATAAAAATAATAATTTTAATATTTTTTATTTCTATAAAGCCAACATATTCTGCAGCACTTTACAGTTAAGCAGGCACATGTACAGGCAAATACAATACAAAGTAACACATAGTTCACCAGTGACATGAGGAGTGAGGACCCTGCTCACAAGCTTACAATCTATAAGGAAATAGGGGACACAATAGGTAGAAAGTGCTTGTTGTATATGGTCCAGCCATCATTATAATAAATAGGTCATTTCACATAAGCTGCCATAAGCTGAAACACTCTCCCTGAGGAAGTATTCATGACACATACGTTGGGGCAGAGGGAAGCACAGTCAGACCCTGTAGCAGTACAAAGGATCTTCATGATTCCGGACATCTATAGGTAAAAACTCTTCATTTAACTTTTGATATGGTATCTTAGGCATTTGCATACTTGCAGAAAAACAGCCACTTGGCCTATATGTATATTCTAAATATATACACTTGCACTTTCTGGTCCCTGTGGACTTTCAATACAGCTAATTTCAATAAGCCTGTAACTGTGCATATTATGTATATGTAAAGCACTGGCCGAGGGGTGGACTCACCACCACATCTGCATTCTTCACACTGGCAGCTGCTTCATCTCTCGGGTAATGCTCACCCATTTCAGAGTATAAATAATCTGAGTCGGAGTCCAAGACAACGTTAAACAGTTCAGCTTTATTCTCCTCCGGACATAGCACATCCAAGACACCATTAGCACACCTGACACGGTACCAGCAATACATCTTCTACAACTCCGCTTCACTTCTTCTACTACACCAGAGAGGACCGCAAAGTAACTGCAGGATGAGGAGCCTGGAGAAATTGGCATTTCGATCTCTTTCCCTGGAGACACTTCAATCCAGTCATGCAAATACAGATCTGCTAGGTCGTCCACCCCCTTTTGGCTATCCTGCCCGTGTACTCGCTGGCGGCCCACCCGCTTCTGCTTCAGCCCGCACACTTCTGCTGAGCGTTTCCACAGTGGCTCTACCACTGGCACTACTTCTTCATCAGCCCACCGATTCTAGCTGACGGTACCACGGTGATTCCTTCACTGGCTTCACAACTGCTGGCACATTTACTCAATTCTCTTCTATTGTCCAACTCACAGCTCAGGACCAGGGACATCCAAGCAGCAACAGGGTCCACCCTCGACTGACTCTATCTGGGAAGTCCCTCACAATAGTTCCCGACCCACACTTCACCTATTTAACCCCTGGGTGTCCAGACAAGTCTCCACTACACTGAATATGCTCAATGCCCCCACCTAGCGTTCCACCACTGACCTACACTGAACATCTAACAACTCTCTAACTGGTTCCATTTATATGCCCCATCTAGTGGTCCCTTTGCAGAACTACATTTACCTCATCCATATACATTACATTACAAGTGCCCTCCTCTAATGTCCACAAAGGATGCACTACCTTTACTAAGTCTATCTAAAATACCATGCAAAGAACACAGAAAAATGACACTGTACAGTACATAGCATATCTATATACAAATACATACATATAGCATAAGACATTTAAAGGGTTAAATCTTGACACCCTTACATATATAACCTATTGAATCTAAGAAAGAATCCTCCAACATGATCCATTTGTTGATCAATGCATCTTATTACTATTAATATACAGTATCTAGGGATTATCTGATGTGCAGCCCCTCACACTAGAGGCACCTTCTGTTTTGTTTTATTATTACTGTTTTGCTGATTTTGTTATTAATGAAATAAAGTATACTGTTTTTTAAACAATTCTCCTTAAGTGGTTATTAGTGATAAGCGAACGCGCTCGCCACTACTCATTACTCGCCCGAGTATCACGGTACTAGGAGGGAAATTGGGTCTCCACCCAGCTTTTTTGGCGGACTTTACAGACCCAATCACAATGCAGGGATTGTCTGCCAGGCAATGAAACGCAGCAGCCATCTTTGTTGTGGTCGTGCAGTGATTGGCTGGTCGCACAACATCATCAGTGGTATAAGAGACCGGATGCCACCCTCCTTGGCGCATTCAGTTCCAGATTTAGATAGTGTAGGGAGAGCTGCTGCCGAGATAGGGTTAGAATTGGGGATTTATTAGTTAGTGTGTGGTCTACCATCGTAAACTACTCAAATCCAGATAAACCAACAGTCCTTCTTAGGCCGGGATCACACATGCGACAAAGTCGTCCGACACTCGCATGTGAAATCCCAGCTCTGGCGCCGACACTCGGGAGTGGAGTGCGCGGCTGCATGTAGTTCTATGCAGCCGCTCGCTCCACTCCCGAGTGCCGGCGCCAGAGCTGGGATTTCACATGCGAGTGTGATCCCGGCCTTAGGACTAATTACTGAGTATATAGGTTCCAGAGTTAGGTAGGAAGGGGATTGTACGTCGCTCTATACACATCAGTGCAAGGCCTGCAGGCACTGTATGTGTGTATATAGATCATTGCATACATCAAGAGGGTCCATTCCCTTCCTATTTTCTGGTGCTGCTGCTACCTGTAGGATATATTGACCATATATACCAAGCCCCAGGTGTAATTGTCTTTCAAAAAATTTTTGGCCAGGGCTAATAGTTTTTTTATTGCAAAGCAATCCAGAGCCCTTTTTTTCCCTCCATTTGCTTTTTGACAGTGCACAATACAGGCAGATCATTTTCCTAGCACAGTGTGGAAATCCAGCAATTTTAAAGGGGTCCCAAACATCCCTTTTGAGTGCGCAAAGAAATATTTAATTGTTATGTGGTACGGTTGAGTAGGTTTTTTTTTGAGTGTCTTACACAATTTCTTGACACTATTTTGCTGAACCCCCCCAAAAAAACATATAGGCCACATATTTTACAGTGTGGTATATCTGTGACATGCGTCATCCCTCTGCTATAAATTTTGGTCTTTTTAGCCCTAAATCAATTTTTTTTTGCTGTCTTGCACTGTACTTATATACAGCACTATTTAGCCAAAAAAAGGCCACACATTTGTAGTAGTGGTATCTCCGTGCCAGCTCATGTCTGTGCACGCTGAAAGTTTGGCTAGTTTACGGTGGTTTTCTTTTTTTGTCCTGGGTGTCACTGTACTTATACACAGCAGTAGTTAGCAAAAAAATGAAAAAATACAGGCCACACATTTTTCGGTGTGGTATCTCCGTGCCAGCTGATATCTGTGCGTGCTCAAAGTTTGGCCATTTTAAGCCGGTTTTCCTTTTTTTGGCCTGGGTGTCACTGTACTTATATACAGCAGTAGTTAGCAAAAAAATAAAAAAAATACAGGCCACACATTTTTCGGTGTGGTATCTCCGTGACAGCTAATATCTGTGCATGCTGAAAGTATGGCCAGTTTATGGTGCTTTTCTTTTTTTGTCCTGGGTGTCACTGTACTTATATACAGCAGTAGTTAGCAAAAAAAAAACCGAAAAAAAACCCCACATTTGTCGTAGTGGGATCTCCGTGCCAGCTCATATCTGTGTGTGCTCAAAGTTTGGCCAGTTTAGGCCAGTTTTCCTTTGTTTGTCCTGGGTTTCACAGTACTTATATACAGCACTGGTTAGCCCAAAAAAAAAAAAAAAAAAACAGGCCACACATTTGTCGTTGTGGTATCTCCCTAACAGGCCTCATTTATCTTTGTCAAAAATGTAGCAATTTTAGGCCTACACATTGTATTTGTTTTGCAGTCTGTTAACGACCTTATTAAATCTGATAAGGCAAAACACATTTTTACCTAAAGTCCAGATAGGTAAAATTTTGTTTTTCCAGCACACGTATCGCATACAAGTTGCCTCCCAAATCACCCTTTTGTAGTGAACGTATATAATATTCTAGTCCATTTACAATGGGCAAGGCGCGAGGAAGTGGATGTGATGGTGATGGTGTAGGCTGAGGTCGTGGGCAAGCTGAAATTGGCCCACCAAAAACACCCACATCTGCTCGCTGTACCTTAGTGTCCGAAGTCCTAAGGGACCGCGACAAGACAGCACTATTGAAGCCCGAGCAGTGTGAAAAGGTTGTTGGTTGGATAGCGGATAACACTTCCAGTTACTTATCCACCACCACCAGCACCCTGTCTTCAACACGGTTATATCACATTAGTCGTGATTCTGGGCCGCATATTCCTTACCCTGATCCTCCTTCCTCCCACCATGCTGAGTGCCCTGAGACAACTGATCCCACACTCGGACATTCCGAAGAGCTGTTCAGTTTTCCATTTGGAGATTCGTGCCTCTCACCCAGTCCACTTGAAGTGGGTCAAGATGATATTCCATGTAGCGATGCACAAATCTTTGAGCAGCCACGGTCACAAGAGGTAGATGATGATGAGACACAATTGCCGGAAAGTCAGGAGGAGGACCAGGGTGGGGAAGTGGAAGATGAGGTGGTGGAGGATGTACAGTCATGGCCAAAAGTTTTGAGAATGACACAAATATTATATTTTCACATGATCTGCTGCCCTCTGGTTTTTATGTGTGTTTGACAGATGTTTTTATCACAGACAGAAATATAATTGCAAACATATGAGTAACAAAAGCTTATATTGACAGTTAGAATGAGTTAATGCAGCAAGTCAATATTTGCAGTGTTGACCCTTCTTCTTCAGGACCTCTGCAATTCTCCCTGGCATGCTCTCAACTTCTGGACCAAATCCTGACTGATAGCAGTCCATTCTTGCACAATCAATGCTTTCATTTTGTCTGAATTTTTAGGTTTTTGTTTGTCCACCCGTCTCTTGATGATTGACCACAAGTTCTCAATGGGATTAAGATCTGGGGAGTTTCCAGGCCATGGACCCAAAATCTCTATGTTTTGTTCCCTGAGCCATTTAGTTATCACCTTTTCTTTATGGCAAGGTGCTCCATCATGCTGGAAAAGGCATTGTTGATCGCCAAACTGCTCTTGGAGGGTTGGGAGAAGTTGCTCTTGGAGGACATTCTGGTACCATTCTTTATTTATGGCTGTGTTTTTAGGCAAGACTGTGAGAGAGCCGATTCCCTTGGCTGAGAAGCAACCCCACACATGAATGGTTTCAGGATGCTTAACAGTTGGCATGAGACAAGACTGGTGGTAGCGCTCACCTTGTCTTCTCCGAATGAGGCGTTTTCCTGATGTCCCAAACAATGGAAAAGGGGATTCATCAGAGAAAATAACTTTACCCCAGTCCTCAGTAGTCCACTGCCTGTACCTTTTGCAGAATATCAGTTGTCCATGATGTTTTTTCTGGAGAGAAGTGGCTTCTTTGCTGCCCTCCTTGAGACCAGGCCTTGCTCCAAGAGTCTCCGCCTCACAGTGCGTGCAGATGCACTCACACCTGCCTGCTGTCATTCCTGAGCAAGCTCTGCACTGCTGGTAGCCCGATCCCGCAGCTGAAACACTTTTAAGAGACGGTCCTGGCGCTTGCTGGTCTTTCTTGGGCGCCCTGGAGTCTTTTTGGCAACAATGGAACCTCTCTCCTTGAAGTTCTTGATGATGCGATAGATTGTTGACTGAGGTGCAATCTTTCTAGCTGCGATACTCTTCCCTGTTAGGCCATTTTTGTGCATTGCAATGATGACTGCACATGTTTCTTTAGAGATAACCATGGTTAACAGAAGAGAAACAATGATGCCAAGCACCAGCCTCCTTTTAAAGTGTCCAGTGGTGTCATTCTTACTTAATCATGACAGATTGATCTCCAGCCATGTCCTCATCAACACCCACACCTGTGTTAATGGAGCAATCACTGAAAAGAGGTTAGCTGGTCCTTTTAAGGCAAGGCTGCAATGATGTTGAAATGTGTTTTGGGGGATATAGTTCATTTTCTAGCCAAATATTGACTTTGCAAGTAATTGCTGTTAAGCTGATCACTCTTTATAACATTCTGGAGTATATGCAAATTGCCATTAGAAAAAGTGAAGCAGTAGACTTTGTAAAAATTAATATTTGCATCATTCTCAAAACTTTGGCCATGACTGTACATGTACAATCGCAGCATCCTGCGATTTCACTCAGACTTGTGAACTTCAGGTGACCGACTGTGGCTTTATACGTACATACCAGCAGGGAAAACACAGACATATACAGATCCTCAGCTGAACCAAGGGTACAGCTTGGCCAATGATTAACCCTTGCCTCCACAGATTTATGCACCTCTGCGCCAAATTCATGGCACAGACCGGTGAGACAGACAGTTGTGACTTGTGCTCTGATCCTTCCCAGGATTGTGGCAGGGCACACATTAGGCATCATGCCCAGCACTACATGCTCTGCCATCTTACACCATGAGAAAAGTTCCAGGCTGTGGATAATGAAGGACTAGGCTGGAAGTAGTGGGAAAAGTTGCAGCAAGGCCGGAGTGTGCCAGGGCTGTGGGCAGTATGGCCGTGAGGGCACAAGGCAGCCCCGGGGCTGCAGCCCCCAGCTCGCAGCCTCACAGGGATTCCTATAAAGACACCCCCTTTTCTCCCTCCGTGCTTGGCCCACCCCTCGGGTTTCTTGCACAGCCTTCCTCCCCCTTGCATCTGCTGCTGCCTCTCCTCCCGAGGCTGCCAGGCTCAGTTGTCAGACCTGGCCGCAATATTTACCCGGGGGACAGAGCCCTATTGATTGTGCCAGAGCCTGGCACAAGGCTGGGGAGCAACATGCCAGGCGGGCGGTGGAGGGCACGGGAGGAGGAGGAGGGGGCGCTCTGCACACAACACCCATAGACTAGCTGAATAAAACAATGCAATCCATAGCCAGCACAGGACTGCTACTCCACAACATGGCTGCCCTGCTCAGCCCGCACATAGCACCTCTGTAACCCTAAACTAATGCACACAATGGGCAGCTCACTGCAGAGCCAGACGGCAGTGGCACAGCAGCCGGGCACTTTCGTTAAGGCGGGCGCTTGGGCTGCTCCTACTTCCTCCTTGGTATTATGTCCCCTTACAGTGTCTGATCGGGGCTTCTCCGGATCTATCACATTCTCCTCCTCGGTGCACAGGAGATGAGAGGTTGAGGAGCAGCTCCTGCGGGCTCTGGAGTCAGGGCGCTCGGTCCCTGCACCTGGCTTGTGGATCGCCCACCAGGGCAGTGGGGTACTCGGTACCGGGCCGGTGTCTGAAAGGGATGTGTTACGGCAGCAGTGACCTTGTCCGTGGCCCTGGGCATCCAATAAAAGGGGAATATTTACAGGGGATGTTAGAGTTTGTAGTAAGGTGTTCGTGACGCCACCTGTGGTTTCAGGTCAGAGGTGACCAGCGCTGCAGTGCAGATCCTCTGGGACAGATGGTGTGATGCAGCAGAGTTGGAATTGTTATGGGTCTGCAACTCAGGAATAGAGTGGGGGAAGAATCTGACCCTGTTCTAGGACTAGACTGGATCCCTACTATGAAGCGGGCGACCTATTCCTTGCGAACAGACCACCGATGATCCTAGTCTAAACTCAAGCGAAGACCTGCAGGGGGGGAAGGGGATTCCTGAAAGATCTAGGGACTGGGAACAAAACACTGGTAGCCTCCTAGCAGGGAAATAAAGGAAGCTGCAGAAACAAAAGGAAAATACAAAAGATTAAGCAAGCAGAACTAGAGATCCCAGAACTGCACTAAGTATAGCACAAAGCTATCAAGACTCCTAGCCAGAACTCAAGCAGATTAACACTGATGTCCAGCAAGGACTGGGAGGCAGATGCAGGGTAATAAAGGGTGATACAATCACCTGACCAATGACAAGCCCAGCACCAGGGGAAAACAGACCAGTAGCCAGAAACTACAACAAGATGGCGGATGGTCAAACTGAATGGATACTAACAGTACCTCCCCTTTTATGAGGAACCTCCGGATCCTCCTGGCCGAGCCTTTTTCGGAAATCTCCTGTGAAAAGTCTTAATCAGTCTTGGGGCCAAGACATCCTCAGCTTTCACCAAGGAGTTATCCTTGGGAACGAAACCCTTCCAGGACCCGAGATACTGCAACCTTCCTCTGTGCCACCTGGAATCCAATATGCGAGAAATCTCAAACTCGCCATCCTCATCAATTGGAGGAACAGTCGGCATCGCCTCCTTATCTGGCGTGTCCACTTTCTTCAGTAAAGATACATGAAAAACTGAATTAATTCTCCAGGATGAGGGTATGTCTAATCTCACAGCTGCAGAGTTGACAACCTGAACCACTTTGAAGGGTCCTAAAAATTTAGGCCCCAGTTTTTTAGAAGGGATCTTCAAACGCTGATTCCTTGAGGACAGATAGACCATGTCCCCAACTGCGAACAAAGCCTCCCTTATTTTCCTGTCAAAATATTTCTTAGACCTCCTATTCGCCTCTTTCAAATTATGGCGTACATTGGTCCAAACCCTTTCCAAACTTCCAGAAAAACTCTCCTCCTCAGGCACAGCCGCCCCAATCTTAGAAAATGGACCGAAAGATGGATGTCTCCCTGTACAGCAAAAAAAGGAGAACATCCAGCCGAGGCAGATGTATGATTATTAAGAGGAAACTCGGCTAGTGGTAGATATTCCGACCACATCTCCTGATTGTCTGCTACAAAACATCTCAAAAACATCTCAACGTCCTGGTTCTTCCTTTCGGTCTGTCCATTGGACTCCAGATGATAACCTGATGAAAATGACAAATGCACCTTTAATCTGTCACGAAAAGCACACCAGAAGCGAGCCACAAACTGTGGTCCTCTGTCGGCAACAATGTCCGTGGGAACACCATGGAGCCTGACAATCTCCTTCACAAATGCCTTAGCTAGAGTCTTGGCGCAAGGCAATTTTTTGAATGGGACCAGATGACACATCTTACTAAACCTGTCCACAACAACCCAGATGACAGAAAAACCTTCAGAAAATGGCAGATCGGTGATAAAGTCCATAGCAAGATGCGTCCACGGCGAGCTAGAAACCTCCAAAGGGCATAGCAATCCTGCAGCCGGGGCATGAGAGGCCTTCGACCTAGCGCACACCGTACACTGAGGCACCCACTTGATAATTTCTCTATGCCACCCTGGCCACCAGAAACTTCGACCGATAGACTTTCTAGTCTCAGAAATCCCTGGTTGACTCGCCAACCGAGACTCACGACATTCAGCGAACAAAGCTCTCCTCAAGGCTTTGGGCACAAATAATTTACCATACAGAGTGTTTGTTGGTGCAGAATTCTGGGCTTCTAGAATGTTATTCTCCAACTCAGAACCCAATGCTGCCACCACCACCCCTCTCTGCAAAATACATTCCTCCTTCTCAGTATTAACTGCTGGAGAGAAACTACGAGACAAAGCATCCGCTTTGACATTCTTTGTGCCAGGGATATATGTTACGGAGAAATGGAACTGGGCAAAAAACAGTGCCCACCTGGCTTGATGGGCATTCAAACATTTAGCAGCATCCAGATAAATCAGATTTTTATGATCAGTAAAAACCTGTATCGGATGTCTAGCCCCATCCAAAACATGTCGCCAATGCTCAAACGCGAGCTTAATAGCCAGTAACTCTCGGTTCCCAACATCATAGTTGAGCTCAGTCTCCGAAATTTTTTTAGAAAAGAAAGCACAGGGATGCACCCCATCCTCTCCCTCTTGGGACAGAACTGCCCCCACCCCAACTGATGAGGCATCAACCTCTACCAGAAAAGGTTTGGTCTCATCTCTCTGGATCAAAACAGGAGCAGAGCTAAACCTCTCCTTGAGATGCTCAAAAGCCTCCACTGCCTCAGTGGACCATTGGACAGTATTAGAACCCTTCTTAGTGAGATCAGTTATGGGTTTAGCGATAACAGAAAAATTCTTTATGAATTTTCTATAATAATTCGCAAACCCTAAAAATCGTTGGACAGACTTTAAACATTCAGGCCTAGGCCAATCCAGTACTGCTTGAACCTTCACCAGGTCCATCTCAAACCCATCACTGAAGGGAGACCAAGTACCCCAAAAAACTCATTGTCTGTACCGCAAACTCGCACTTCTCCAATTCAGCAAAGAGGTTGTTTTTGCTCAAAATCTGAAGAACTTCGCGGACTCTCTGCCAATGCGACTCCAGATCAGGTGAATAGATCAAAATATCGTTCAAATAAACAATAACACTCCTACCGATCAATGGCATCAGAATGTCATTAATGAAATTTTGAAAAAATGCAGGCGCATTAGTATGGCCAAAAGGCATCACTAGACACTCAAAATGACCCTCCGGGGTATTAAAGATTGTCTTCCATTCATTGCCCTCCTTTACCCGCAGCAAATTATATGCCCCACGAAGGTCAATTTTAGTGAACCACTTAGCTTCAGTTAGCTGGTTAAACAAATCGGGATTTGGCGGCAACGGGTAAGGATTGCACACAGTGATGTTATTAATCTCCTGAAAATCCAGAAACTGTCTAAGGCCCCCATCCTTTTTTTGACAAAAAAAATCCTACCGCCACAGGAGACATAGAGGGTCTTATATGACCTGTAGCCAAACTAGTCTGTAGGTATTCCTTTAAGGCCTCCCTCTTGGGAATCGTTAGATTAAATTAACAACTCTTAGGGAGTGTAGGACCTGTGACGAACTCAATAGCGCAATCGTTTTCTCTATGGGGTGGTAGAGCTTGCGATAATACCTTCCAGAAATCTTGAGTGGGTTCAGGTAGCTCTTTCTTAACAACAGCAGCAATGTGAACATTACAACATTTACCATAACACCCCTTGATCTGCCCATCTGAGTACAGGGCAGTATGTTTTGTACTGTGTGCTGGTTTGTTTGTTATAGCACCATCCAGTGGTGGCTGAATTTATAGCCTGTGCCTTTAACAAGCAGATAGAGTATTGCATTGTGGGATTGAAGCAAGGTATGCTGGGAAGAAGAATCTTCATTTTCTTCCATGTACTTCAGGGAACACACATGTTCATGTGCTCTCCTGTAACCTCTCCAACTTGAGTTTGCTATCCTGGTAAAGCATATCTGGTAAGATCAATATCTTCTCTAGCAATTCAGTGTTTAGGAGGTTATTAACTGTATAGCAGCCAGTGCATAGGAGATGTTATTAGAATCCTGTGTAAAGTTGGCATCATACTGTATACTTTCCTGTTAATTGTAAAGTGTCAGCTGTGTGCCCAATACTTATCTATGTCATTTGTAATTTTTATAGTTTTACCGCGCATGTTCTATACTGTTCACCAATAAACAAGTTAGACTACAGAGGACAGGCTGCTTATTTGGAAGATAGAATCGTGGTTTAGGCTGTATGCTAGATTGCACACCGTGTCAACGTGTATGAAGGCAGAACAGTAAAACAGATGCTAGACGCCTGCGATAGTGAATAAGACCTCGCGGAAGCTGCCGAGCATAGACTGTTTCCCGCTAATATACTTAGCAGTACGCAGCTAAGCGCATAATGTCTCAAAACAGCACATCCTCACTCAAAACGAGGTCACGAGCAAGCTCCAGCAGGTCGTCATTAACAGAGCTCGCTGCTGTCGCCCGTGCCAAAGCCGAAGCAGCCAAAGCAAGATCCTCCTTCGTCGAAAGAGAGATGCACCTAAAGCTGAGGCAAGCTGAGCAAGATGCAGAAACTGCACGTTTGCAGGCAGAGAGAGAAGCGGAAACTGCACGTTTGCGAGCAGAGCTAGAAAAACTTGCGGCAGACAAAGAGACAGCAGCTGCAGTAGCTAAAGCAGGGTATTTGGAAGCTATGAAGGATCCTGATTGTGAGAGTCGCAGCAACATTCGCGGACCCGATCTAGGACAGCAAGATCCAGCGCAGCGCATTGCAGAGTACGTCCATCAACATTCCGGCATAGATGACAGCCCTGATGCACCACATCGACCATCCTATGCAGGCTACCAGCGATCCAACCCCGAACTTCGTTACCACAAACAAGGAGTCGTCCAGCGCAGAGATGTCTACTACAGCGGCTGTTCCACTGAGCGGAAGATGCAGCTGCTATCCCGCCTTAAAGAGACACCTTCAGCACCGAGAAGGTACTGCACATACTATAGTCAGAAGCGTCTCACAGGTATAGTGATACACCACATACAAGACATGACTATAACACACCAGCTCTTGCCAGCACTGACCAAGCCACCATAAACTTTGCAAAGTTCCTTGCCCGCCAGGAACTGGTTACAAAAGGACTTGTAAAGTTCACTGATAAACCCGAGAACTATAGGTCATGGTGAGCCTCGTTCCGGAACGCCATTCATAGTCTGGACCTTTCTAGTAGTGAGGAGTTAGATCTCCTAGTAAAGTGGCTCGGAAGTGAGTCAGTCGAGCATGCCAAAAGACTAAGAGACATCAATATAAAGCATCCACACATCTACGCAAAGTGTGGGAAAGACTTGATGAATGCTATGGGACAGTAGAAGTCATAGAGAATGCTTTATACCAAAGAATTGATGAGTTTCCTAAGATAGGACCTAAAGGTTATCAAAAGCTTAGAGAATTGAGTGATTTATTGATAGAGTTACAGGTTGCCCAGGAGGAAGGAGACTTGCCCGGATTGGCATTCTTAGACACCGCTAGGGGTGTCAATCCGATAATACAAAATCTTCCTTACAACCTACAAGAAAAGTGGGTTATATATGGTTCACGGTATAAACAAAATCATAATGTACCATTCCCTCCTTTCACTGTATTCGTAGAATTTGTCACCCAACAAGCTAAGATCAGAAATGACCCTAGTTTTGACTTCACTCTCAGGTACCGCTGCCCCCGGTGTCAAACCTAGTAGGACACTCGTGGCAGTCCACAAAACAAACATTGTTTCCACAGGCCCTCCTCACAATGCGATAAACCACCTCCAGACGAGAACAAGCCTCAGGATGTCAGTAAACAGTGTCCTCTACACAAGAAACCACATCCTCTACTAAAATGCAGAGCCTTCAGGGAGAAGTCTTTGGAGGATCGCAAAGGTTTCCTCAAAGAGAACAACATCTTCTTTAAATGTTGTGCCACAACATCTCACCTCACCAGGAACTGTGAAGCTAGTGTGAAATATGCAGAATGCAGCAGCACAGATTACAATACAGCCTTGCACCCTGGATCACCTCCACGAGTGTTGTCACAAGCAGAGGAGCACGATGGGAAGGAGAAGAACACTGATGAAGATACCCTGTGATCAGCTGTCAATGTACGGAGATCTGTAAGGGACTCACAGGAGGAAGGTCCTGTTCAAAAATCTGCCTTGTCCAAGTCTACCCTGCAGGCCGCAAGGACAAAGCCCTAAAGATATATGCAATCCTGGATGACCAAAGTAACAGGTCTTTAGCCAGATCCATCTTCTTTGACAACTTCAGCATTGTAGGCCCTGGTTCTCCCTACTCCCTGAGGACGTGTTCAGGTACCATTGAGACGGCGGGGAGAAAAGCGACCGGATACAAGGTGAAGTCCATAGATGGTCAAATCTGCCTATCGCTACAAACCATCTTGGAGTGCAACCAGATTCCCGACAACAGGTCAGAGATACCTTCACCGGAGGTGGCGACACATCACCCCCATCTGAAGCGTATAGCTCACCTGATACCTGAGTTGGATCCAGAAGCCCCAATAGCGCTACTCCTGGGAAGAGATATACTACGAGTCCACAAGACTAGAGAACATATAAACGGCTCCAGAAATGCTCCGTACGCTCAGAGGCTCGACCTTGGATGGGTCATCATAGGAGACGTCTGTCTAGGAGGAGCACACAAGCCGGTCTCAGTCAACAGTATGCTCACCAGCACACTAGAAAATGGACGTCCGTCTCTCTTCCAGCCATGTCACAATAGTCTGCTTGTAAAGGAATTACCAAACAGCACTCCCCTACCTTGTCCTTTCTCAGTACCTACCAACGAAGGCCTGTGAAGGTGAACAAGACCACATGGAATGTACAGTTTTCCACAGGACAAAGGAAGACAACAAGGGAGCAATGTCCATAGAAGATAGGATGTTCCTGGACATCATGGATAGACAAATAGTTAAAGACAAATCGAACAGTTGGGTCGCACCTTTACCATTTCGACCTCAGAGAAGGCGCCTACCCAACAACAGGGAACTGGTCTACAGCCGATTCATCTCCCTCAGCACAAGCTTAAGAAGTCACATGAGATGAAGGAACACTTCTTTACCTTCATGGGAAGGATATTCCAGAACAACCACGCAGAGATTGCACCTGCACTTTGGCCCTCAGAGGAGTGTTGGTACCTGCCCATCTTCGGAGTATACCATCCCAAGAAGCCAGGTCAAATAAGAGTGGTATTCGACTCAAGTGCCAAATGTGAAGACGTCTCATTGAATGATGTCCTACTGTCGGGCCCAGACCTCATCAACAGACTTCTGGAAGTACTACTCTCTTTGCGCAGAGATACGGTGGCATTTATGGCTGACATACAACAGATGTTCCACTGTTTTCTCGTCAAAGAAGAACACAGAAACTACTTGAGGTTCTTCTGGTACCGTGACAACGACCCAGACAAAGACATCACAGAGTACCGGATGAGGGTACACATCTTTGGAAACAGCCCTTCCCCAGCAGTCGCTATCTACGGCATCCGAGTGGAAGAGGTCTCTCGAGGCATTGACAGACCTTCGTGTGAAACGACCGTATGCTCCTGTGCCATCCACAGAAGTCAAGACACAAAGACTTTGTATCTTCTGCGACACATCAGTCAAAGCAATCGCAGAAGTAGCATACCTCAAAACCATAGATGTCAATGAACAGAGCCACATCGGGTTTGTGATGAGCCGGACTAAACTGGCACCACTCCGCGAACACACGGTACCCAGACTGGAACTCTGCGCTGCTGTCCTCGCAGTTGAGTTGGCCAAGCTTATCTCAGGTGTGATGAATCTGGAGACCAAAGAAGCAGAGTTCTACACTGATAGCAAGGTGGTACTGGGATACATTTGCAATGAAACGCGACGCTTTTATGTCTATGTCAGCAACCGGATACTGAGGATAAGAAGATCTACCTGCCCTAGTCAGTGGCACTATGTACCTACTCACCTCAATCCTGCGGACCATGCGACTAGATCCGTTGCTTCAAGTCATCTTAAGGACACTACCTGGTTCACAGGCCCTGCTTCCTTGTACCGTTCGATGCCCCACATCGACAGGCCTGAAACGTTCCAACTGGTGGATCCAGATGCCGACGGGGAGCTCCGTACTCGAGTGTCTGCTCTGCATACTGGGATTTCAAGTCAGTACCTGGAATCTCATCGGTTCAGCAGGTTCTCAACCTGGAAGTCACTTGTTCGAGCCATTGCTTGTCTACTTCATGTGGCCCAGTCCTACAAGTCAGCATTACCTGCAAGCCAGAGATCTTGTAAAGGTTGGCATCACTGCAAGCATGCTTTTACCGCCCTCAACTTGGAAAGAGCCAAGGTTACAATACTTTGTGTTGTGCAAAGAGAAGCCAACCCCAGAGAAATAGACAACCTCAACAAGGGACAACCCATTTCTAGAGAAGTGTCTTGAAAAAGCTTGATCCAATCATTGACCAAAACGAGCTGTTAAGGATTGGAGGTCGTCTTCAGGAAGCTAAGCTGGAATTTGTGGAAAAACACCTTGTAATAATTCCTGGTCATCATCATGTCACTATTCTGCTCGTACAGCACCATCATGTTTTGGTGAAACGTCAAGGCCGATTGTTTACCAAAGGGAATCTACGAACTGCTGGTCTATGGATAGTCGGAGCAAAGAGATGTGTGAGTAAACTCATCTTCAACTGTGTGACTTGTCGCAACTCTGTGGCGTGACTCAAAACCCAAAATTGGCTAATCAGACAGACTTAGCACGGATCCTGCCTTTACCAACGTCGGACTGGATGTATTCGGGCCGTGGACTGTGGTTGCACGGCACACTAGAAGAGCCCAAGCCAACGCAAAACGCTGGGCAGTTATGTTCACCTGTATGTCCATCAGAGCAGTCCATATCGAAGTAATTGAATCCATGGACACTTCAAGTTTCATAAATGCTCTCCGACGTTTCATTGCCATCAGAGGCACCGTGAAACACATTCGCTCTGATAGAGGCTCAAATTTTGTAGGAGCAGTGAAAGGACTTCAAATTCCTTCCAATCTAGACATTATCAGTGTGGAAAGATACTTGAGTGAGCAGGGATGCACTTGGACCTTAATTTACCACACTTTTCTCACATGGGAGGTGCTTGGGAGAGGATGATAGGAATTTCACGTAGAATCTTAGACTCTATCTTCTTGCAAGAAGGTAGCACATGACTCACACACAAAGGTTTGACTACATTCTTGGCAGAAGTTTCGGCTATCATAAATGCCAGACCATTGACTGCACTCTCCAGTGACGCTGAAGATCCAATCATTCTCACTCCTGCCATGCTACTCACTCAGAAAACCAACACTCCCAGTACTCCACTGGGAGAATTCAGCAACAAGGACCTCTACAGATGTCAATGGAGACAAGTACAAAGTCTCTCCAATACTTTCTGGGACAGATGGAGAAAACAATATCTCTCTACCTTACAGCCTAGGAAGAAGTGGCAGATCGACAAGCAGGACATCAAACCAGGTGATATTGTGCTCATGAAGGACAGTCAGTCACACCGAAATGAGTGGCCACTAGGCCTCATCACCAAGGTATTCCCAAGCAAAGATGGGAAGGTGCGCAAGGTTGAGGTCAAAGTGTGGATGCTGGGGAGAGTAAACTATTCCTCAGACCAGTTGCGGAACTAGTTTTACTGCTTTCGCCAAAAGAGCCTGTATGTGCCTCAGTTCATGCCAAGCGGGGAGTGTTCTGCCCATCTGAGTACAGGGCAGTATGTTTTGTACTGTGTGCTGGTTTGTTTGTTATAGCACCATCCAGTGGTGGCTGAATTTATAGCCTGTGCCTTTAACAAGCAGAGTATTGCATTGTGGGATTGAAGCAAGGTATGATGGGAAGAAGAAGCTCCATTTTCTTCCATGTACTTCAGGGAACACACATGTTCATGTGCTCTCCTGTAACCTCTCCAACTGGAGTTTGCTATCCTGGTAAAGCATATCTGGTAAGATCAATATCTTCTCTAGCAATGCATTGTTTAGGAGGTTATTAACTGTATAGCAGCCAGTGCATAGGAGATGTTATTAGAATCCTGTGTAAAGTTTGCATCATACTGTATACTTTCCTGTTAATTGTAAAGTGTCAGCTGTATGCCCAATACTTATCTATGTCATTTGTATTTTTATAGTTTTAACGAGCATGTTCTATACTGTTCACCAATAAACAAGTTAGACTACAGAGGACAGTCTGCTTATTTGGAAGATAGAATCGTGGTTTAGACTGTATGCTAGATTGCACACCGTGTCAACGTGTATGAAGGCAGAACACCCCTGACAACAGGACCTTATAATACCAGACGACCAGTCCAGCAAAGGATTGTGCATTTTTAACCGGGGTAAACCCAGGACGACTGGAACAGGCAATTTATCAAGTACAAACAAGTCAATGTACTCCTGATGTTCCATATTGACAGTAAGCGGGAACCCTGTGACCTTTCGAGACCCGCACCCATGCTCTAGAGGACTATTATCAATCGCCACAACAGGGAAAGAAGATGACAATGGTCCAGAATCCAATTTATATTTGTCTAGAAATTGTTGATCAATCAAATTCAGTGCAGAACCACAACCACCATGACCTGAAAATGAAATGACCATGATAGGTGGAATTACCAGAAAAAAAACCTCCTGCGGACCGTAAAAATGCAATACGAATGGGGTTGTTGCTCCTACTGACCTTTTTTTCTCTCTTTATAAGAATCTCGCATTGCTTAATCAAATAGTCAGCCTTACCACAATACAAGCATAGCCCCTCAGAGAACCTCCTCTCCCTTTCCTGGGAACGAGAGGACATCGCCCCAAGTTACATTGGCTCCTTGCTGTCGACGGGGCTATCCTGAGAGACTGGGTCCAGCATTATAGGAGGCTTTTCATTATTCTGCCTGTCTCTCAATCTTTTATCCACAGGGATAGCTAGCTGCATAGCAGATTCCAAAGAATCAGGTGCAGGATAAGCAATGAGCAAATCTTTAACCCTTTCACTCAAACCTGCTAAAAACTGACTCTTGAGCGCTTGGTCATTCCACCTGACCTCAGCGGACCATCGTCTGAACAGGCTACAATACCTCTCAGCATTACCAGAACCCTGTTTAAGCCGTCTGAGCTTTACCTCAGCTGTGGTTACTCGATTCGAATTATCATATAACAACCCCATGGCAGTAAAAAATGCTTCTACTGACATCAAACAAGGATCATTAGGTGGTAATGAAAATGCCCAGATTTGGGGATCACTTCGCAACAAAGACATAATAATCCCCACATGCTGTGATTCACTCCCTGAGGATCCAGGTCTAAGCCGAAAACATAATAAATAAGTATTTTTAAGCGTAAAAAATTCCTGTCGTTTACCCAAAAAAAACTCAGGTAGTCCTACTTTAGGCTCCGCACAGCGTACTCCAGGACAATTACTCAAGTGCTGTTGAAGGCTGGCTACCTTCAAAGTTAACCCTTGCAAGTGTTGAGTAAGTTCTTGGACGCTGGTCATATTGAAGGACTCGGGGAGAAAAAAAAAGTATCCTTTTCCCTTCTTTTTTTTTTTTTTTATATGTGTTGGACGGACATACTGTTATGGGTCTGCAACTCAGGAATAGAGTGGGGGGAGAATCTGACCCTGTTTCAGGACTAGACTGGATCCCTACGATGGAGCGGGCGACCTATTCCTTGCGAACAGACCCACCAACGATCCTAGTCTAAACTCAAGCGAAGACCTGCAGGAGGGGGAAGGGGATCCCTGAAAGATCTAGGGACTGGGAACAAAACACTGGTAACCTCCTAGCAGAGAAATAAAGGAAGCTGCAGAAACAAAAGGAAAATACAAAAGATTAAGCAAGCAGAACTAGAGATCCCAGAACTGCACTAAGTATAGCACAAAGGTATCAAGACTCCTAGCCAGAACTCAAGTGGATTAACACTGATGTCCAGCAAGGACTGGGAGGCAGGTGCAGGGTAATAAAGGGTGATTCAATCACCTGACAAACGACAAGCCCAGCACCAGGGGAAAACAGACCAGTAGCCAGAAACTACAACAAGATGGCGGATGGTCAAACTGAATGGATACTAACAGGAATAGCTCTCCAATAGCTCTCTCAATAGCAGAGCTTGTTGTCCCAGGGCAGAGAGATGTTGTAGAGAGTAATGGTGCTGGGAGATGTGGCAGTGTGGAGTGGGTGTCACAGGAAGAATTTTAGGAGACACATTCAGGTGCAGTTTCCAAAGCTTTACTCACAGTTCTGTCTGCAGTACAAGTGCCCGCTTGGTGCCACGTCCTCCAGGTGAGGGATCCAGCCAACTCCCAGGTAGATGGTGAACACTAGTCCAGAGCTCCCTGTCAGTATATGCCTTCCCTGGCCATCTCACTGTGCTGATTCCTGCTCCTACTTCCTTCCCAGGACCACACAAACAGTGTCCCAGTTCGGCAACTGCGAATCCATAAAAACTTTGAAACTGTTCTGCTGTACCTGGGTGAGATCATTGTCAAAACCTATGAAGCCCACTTGAAGCACCTTGCCGAGGTGTTCGAGGCCCTGTCCAACATTGGCTTGAAAGTGAAGCCGTCCAAGTGTCACCTTTTGAAGCCCAAGGTGCAGTACCTAGGCCATATGGTAAGCACGGAAGTTGTGGCACCAGACCATGACAAAGTCACCGTTATCCGGGACTGGCAAGACCCAGCAACATTCATGAAGTACGGCAGTTTCTTGGACTGGTGGGCTACTACCGGAGATTCATCAAGGGCATCATCAAAATAGCCGCACCCCTGCAAGACCTTCTAGTGGGCCAATCCAAGAAGGCCAAAAAGAAGAGTCCTCCTTTCCAGGGGACCAACAGGCTAGAAGAATCCTTCACTCAGTTGAAGCTGGCTCTCACAAAAGATGAAGTCCTGGCCTAGCCTGACTATGACCAACCATTTGTACTTTACACTGATGCCAGCAACATAGGATTAGGAGCAGTGCTGTCACAAATGCAGAAAGTCAGAGAGAGTGATTGCCTACGCCAGCATGAAGCTTCGTTCTACTGAAAGGAACCCTGACAACTACAGTTCCTTTAAACTGGAGTTTCTTGCCATAGTCTGAGCAGTAATGGAGTGCTTCAAGCACTACCTGGCTTCAGCAAAGATTACCATCTACACAAATAATAATCCGCTGACCCACCTTGAAACGGCAAAGCAGGGTGCGATGGAGCAGCGATGGATGGCCCGGGCTGTCCAACTGCGAGTTTACCATCAAGTACCAAGCGGGGCATAAGAACGCTAATGCTGATGCGCTGTCCAGGATGCCCAATTCACCAGACAGGGGAGAGGATCCAGAAGAACTTGAAGAAATCGAGTTACCGGTCTTCCACGGCCCAGTTGCGGCCCAGCGCTCCCAATGGGTGAGAAACAAGCGCTACATCGTGCAAGAGGCCAAGTTAAACCCATTGCCTCACTATGAGTGGGCAGAGATGCAGGATAGCGACCCAGCAGTCCGACTAGTAAAGGAGTTGCTGACACAAGCTGACTCACACCCTTGTCCAGACGCGCAACAACAGTTGTTGTAGGAGAAGGGAGAGGGAGAAACAAGTGTCTCACTGTGGACACCCGCACCTAACTAGATGGGATATAAGTATGGAAATATCATCTGCCACACCAATATGCCTTAGTACTGATATAGAATTTTGTAATATTGCCTGCAAATATGCAGGATAGAATCATAAAGATCACAATGTCTTTTGAGTCCTAACAATTTCAGCTATATTAGCTAAAATAAAACATAGGCGAATACCAATAAAACTAGGTGGAGCCTGTCAGATGACATGAAAAATACTTAAGGCTATTACCTTGAGACATGGTGCGGATCGTGTATAAAGGTGCAGGGATGCACGTGGGACACGCGAGAGCCTCAACGCGCGTTTCACCACCTTCGGCTTCGTCAGGAGGCCAAGGCAATGTTCAGGAAAATCCGTTAAGGGCTTTGATTTTTGAAGCAGACTACAGGATGGTAGTGGGGCAGTTCGCTTCCTCCAAGCCGGGTCTTACAAGTGTCGCATGGCCACAGATTCTAGTTAAAAACCCTGCAGTATAGGGTTTGGGTGTGTCAGTGTTTGCAAGCTGAAGTGTCCAGCCTGTGTGAGGTAACGCAGAGCCCAGAGCGGCGAATTCCTGGCACCCCGCAGCATGCCCTCGGCAACCGGTCTCATGTACAGACTGTTGTGATGCCCCAGCTGCAATCCGAAGGATGCCGTGTGCTGAGCACTGTGTGAGTTTTTGGACATTAAACACGTTTGCTGTGAACTTTCCTGTGGTCCCTGCCTAGGCCTCTCTCACACTTCAGTCGTACGATGTCAGTCAAAATCCGCCTTCTTTTGAATTTGGCGGATCCGCTGTTTTCCCATAGACTTGTATTACTGGCGGATTGCGACGGACGGACGTCCGTTGGATCCGCTCTTTGGCGTCCGCTGTCTCGATTGGACGGACATTGTAATGTTTTTTGTCTGCGTCGAAATGGCGGATTCTGGTGGATAGCGATGGATCCGCCGCGTCCGCCAAAATTTTACAATGGGCGCCTATGGGCGGCGGATCCGTTGCAATCCGTCATTTGACGGATTCCCCCGACGGATCCGTCATTTTGGACTGAGCATGATCCAAATGTTGGATACTTTTCCAGACAGCACCAAAACTATATAAACAAGCCAGGTGTGCCTCATTTCTCATTATGCCACACATGAAGACACTGCCAGGAAGACTGAAGACTGCCAGCAAGCCTGAAGACCCTGCCAGCAAGCCTGAAGACCCTGCCAGCCAGCTAGCCAGTCAGAGAGATTGGTTGCCAGCCCAGCTGACTCCTGCCAGCCAGTGTGAGTATAAATGCCATCATGTGTGATTGCAGCATGTTTGAGTGTGTGTCCTGCATTCTTATTTTCTTTCATACTGTAGTTATATTTCCAACATGTTTACTTTTCATAATGTACTAGTATTTTTGTGTGCGTGCATGTGTGTGTGTGTGTGTGTGCGTGCATGTGTGTGTGTGCATGTGTGTGCGTGTGTGTGTGTGCGTGCATGTGTATGTGTGTGTGTGTGTGCGTGCATGTGTGTGTGTGCATGTGTGTGCGTGTGTGTGTGTGCGTGCGTGTGTTTATGTCAAGGCATGTGTATTTTGTTTCTTTTAATGTGATGTAACTCTATTTTAAATAAAGAGCAGTGTAGCTCCTACTTGACCCCAAAAAAAAGCAACTGTCTACAAAAACTGTCCGTAGTATTATTTCAAAGGTTATTTGTGTTATTATTGGTATACCACACAGGGTATACATAGGTGTATTGTTTTCAAAATATGGATATTAAATGTATGGGGTGTATACAAAGGTTTATACAAAGGTTATGGGGTGTGTACAAAGGTTATGGGGTGTAAACAATGGTGTATACAAAAGTGTATACAAAGGTTATGGGGTGTATACAAAACTGTATACAAAGGTTATGGGGTGTATACAAAAGTGTATACAAAGGTTATGGGGTGTATACAAAGGTTTTGGGGTGTATACAAAAGTGTATACAAAGGTTATGGGGTGTATACAAAAGTGTATACAAAGGTTATGGGGTGTATACAAAGGTTTTGGGGTGTATACAAAAGTGTATACAAAGGTTATGGGGTGTATACAAAAGTTATGGGGTGTATACAAAGGTTATGGGGTGTATACAAAAGTGTATACAAAGGCTATGGGGTGTATACAAAAGTGTATACTGTACAAAGGTTATGGGGTGTATACAAAGGTTATGGCGGGTAGGTATCTTCAGACTTCAGTGGGCAGTCACCGTGTGTTGTGGTGTCTTCATTTATTCGTCGCTGAGACTAGTACAGCAGCCATGCTGGATTTTTGTATTTTAATATTTGCCTTAATAAAAGGATGATATTTACATTATTTCCGGAGCTGGATTTTCTTCTCTTCAGGTATCTAAAGTTGGAGGGTTGGTGTTCAGAAATGTTTTATTTTTTGGGTGGGGGTGAAACAGGAGGTGGAGGGTTCTGTAGCTTGTGCATTGCGTATCAAGAGGATGTAAAAGACGGCATTGGAAAACCACGCAAGTAATCTTTTTATTATTTTTGGCTGTCATAGGTTTAAGTGTCTTTATACTGGCAGATTACTTTGAGGACCCAGTCAGGCCCCAAGAGCACCCAGTCAGGCCCCAAGAGCACCCAGTCAGGCCCAAGAGGACCCAGTCAGGCCCAAGAGTTTTGTTCAGATCTAAGTATATTGGCCAGAAAGCTTTTCTATCTTTTGTATAGTAGCTTACTTGTCTTTATACTTGCAGATTATTGTAAGGACCCAGTCAGGCCCAAGAGGACCCAGTCAGGCCCAAGAGGACCCAGTCAGGCCCAAGTTTAGAGTTATGTAAGTATATTGGCCAGAAAGCTGTTACATCCTTTGTATAGTAGCTTCTCAAGTGTCTTTATACTTGCAGGAAAGATGTATATCTTAGTACCGAGTTAGCTAGTAGATAGAAAAATATTTAGAGTTGAGAGTCCTCAGTGGTTGATACCTTTTAATGGCTAACTGAAAAGATGGTAACAAATTGCAAGCTTTCGAGACTACTCAGGTCTCTTCATCAGGCAAAGACTAATACAAAATCTGAAGAATCACATATTTATACACAACACAGCACAGAAACAATGCAATAGATAAGACAAGTGATGTAAAGCAGAACTGTCAATATGGGAGATAGAGATGAACATAAATATTGGAACAGTTCTTAGATAAGGATTGTGAAAGTTTTATTGCCCTCTGATTGGGGTCTGGTAATGTTTTGTGATACTCTCACAGGGTCTTGGGAGCAAATTCCTTAATTGATGTAAAAGGCCATAAATCCATGTGATAGGTTCATTCCAGCATTGAGAGTGTCAAAGGTCATCATCAATTTGTATTCACAAACTCTCCTGTGTCTTTGAGATGTGAAATTACCTTTCAGTACAAGTAATTTCATGTCCATGGTGCTGTGATCGGGCATACAAAAATGTTTGGCCACAGGTAAATCCATTCTCTTTTCTCTTATTGTGTGGCGATGAGAATTCATCCTTGTTCTCAGTTTTTGCCCTGTCTCTCCCACATACAGACCCCCAGTTGGACATTTAGTACATATAATTAGGTAAACCACATTAGATGTGATGCAGCTGAAAGTACCTGCCCAACCTCATGTTTTTACCTCCACTTCTGATCCTATCCAACCTGCTGTTCCGTCCCCCACTATTGACGTGGTCCGCCCTGTCAGCCCCTCCGCTAGTATCTCCACCGAACACTACACCAATCTGTAAATATGTATATACTGCTGTTATGTATATAGTGCTGTTTATGTATATATTGTATATAGTGCTGTGAATTTATGTATATATTGTATATAGTGCTGTGAATTTATGTATATATTGTATATAGTGCTGTGAATTTATGTCTATATTGTACATAGTGCTGTGAATTTATGTATATATTGTATATAGTGCTGTGAATTTATGTATATATAACTTTTTGAAAACGCCTATGATCCAATAAAAAGGATACAAGTTTTTTGAATAATAAAATTTATTTTGGTTGAAAACATTTATTGTCTTTTTTTTTTAAAGTGTATAAACAATAAAGGGTAAAACGCACACAACTTGGTGTAAAGGTCCCAAGATTAGGGTGCAGATAATACATAAAGGTACAAAAGGTAATAAAATTGTGGTACAGATACCAAACACTACAGATTTGTGGTAAAAAACAAAAAGCATGGTATAGTAGAACAAAATAATAAAAATGTAAACCATATCATACTGCCAGTCAACTCTTCCTTCCGGTGACATAAAGTAGTCCACAAACTTGTCCCGCATTCTGGAAACTAGCCTGTACTCCTAAAACTGATGTTGTTGTAGTCCTGCAAGGTGGTCTCGGACATATTTTCATCCATGGAAACATGTTCTTTAGATATGACAAAATTGTGGAGGACCACACAAGCCTTCACGACATCATCAACAGTCTCAGTTTGCAGTTTTATTGCGGTCAGCAGCACTCTCCATTTTGCAGTTAAAATACCAAACGCACATTCAACGACTCTTTGGGCCCTTTCAAACGATAGTTGAATATTTTTTTCTTTTGTGTCAAGCCATGACTTCCATAGGGTTTCAGCAAATGCGGTGAGAGCTGAAAGGCCTCATCTCCACACACCCAAATGGCAATGCAGGACCAGAGGTACCAGGGAGTGGTCTTGGAGGTGGAAACTCAAAAGTATCTCCATATAACCGACGTCCCATCGGTGACATCTTGAAGACCTGGGAGTCATTTGAACGCCCATAGGCACCGATATCCACTGCGATAAACTTACATTTGGCAAGAAAAAAGAAAAGCAAGTTGACAGCACTCACAGACTTGGGGCGCACGTATCCAGTCCAAGGAACCCACTTGGAAGCAATATATAACAAAAATAGAACAGCGCTCCATCCAGGTGTATGATGTAGAAAAGGTCTTTTATTCAGCCATAAAACATAATTTTTGTTATAAACTTACATTTGGCGTCAGCAATGCCCATAAGTACAATTGAGAAATATTTCTTATAATTAAAAAATTCCGATCCGGATCCAGCTGGTTTCACAATTCTAATATGCTTGCCATCCACGGCACCAACACAGTTTGGGAAGTGGCATATTTCCATGAAATTTGCAGAAATCTCCAGCCATCTCTCCTGTGTTGGCTGTGGGATGTATTCCTCCTGCAAAGAATCTCACAATGCCTGGCAGGTCTCTTTCACAATCCCGGATATTGTGGAAATCCCAAGCCGGTATTGAAAATGCAGAGAGGAAAAGGATTCCCCAGTTGCAAGAAATCTGCAAAAAAGGAAAAGACAATAATTAATTAAAAACACCAGCAATAACATACAGTTATAAGTTAGCAAAATGAGGAAGAATTTATTTTAAAAAAAACTTACCGAATTGTGACCATCAGACGCTCTGCTGGTCATATTGCAAAACGAAGGAAAGTGTCTTGTCTCCTAATTCGATCTTCAATCCGTTCCACCAAACACTCAAAATTGCCAGCGGTCATTCTCACGTAGTTGAAGAATTTGCTGGGGTTCTGCATCAATTCCATGCATAATGTGGAATACACCCCACGGGTCATACGCCTTGCATTTATGGAATGTATCCACATACGTCTCTGCCGCCGACGCAGGATCTGCTGTCTAGCTTCCTCCTTCTCCCGAACAATCCTTGCCAACCGATTAGCCTCCAATGAAAAATCCGCACATATCTTCGCCATATTCTCCAAAATCACCTCCATCGCTGCCACTTGCTCTACAACCTTTCAAATAATATGGTGTAAAAACACCCTATTTATAGTTTCCACATAGTTCCCAGTAGCCAATCACGGTTCAGCATAGTTTCCAGTAGCCAATCATGTTGGAGATCCTCCCATGTGCATAACGGATCCGTCAAAAAATGGATGAAACTGATGCAAAAAACGGATGTGACGGAGTGAACGGATCCGTTATTTTGGCGGAACCATTAACGGATCCACCAAAATAGCGGACCCGTTCACTCCGTTATTCACTATTTTTGGGGATCGCATCCGCCACGATGTCGGATTCTAACTGACGCCGAACGACTGAAGTGTGAAAGAAGCCTTATCTGTCACACTGTACCAACCCCGCTGCACTACAATTCTTACTGATAAAGCAGATTTTCGAGATTTAAACCAATCATTTCTTGTACCATAAGGGTATGTTCATTAGTGATAATCATTCCATCTATGAGCAGCACTAGATGAACACTTCTTCACAGCTAAGCTAATTGATTTAATTAATTAGAAAATTCCTTTACATGCTCTACATTTTAGTTCCTTTACATGTTTAACATTTCAATGCATGTATTTAGATTTGTCAAACGATTTATGTGACTTTTACTATTTAGGTCCATTGCAATTATGATATTACCTTCATGTCCAGTTTATCCTATACCTAGATATGGAAATGCTTGATTACTTGAGGATCTTGTGTCTACGAGGCTGACTTATCTATGAAGTTATTTTAATGCCTTCCAGATATGTGCACATCTTCCTTGTAGGAAAAACGTCTTCCATGAATAAAAATAATTAAACTTTCGGTTTCTGATGAGCTAAAAATGTACAATGTGTGAGCAAACTTAACACTTTTGATTTTAAGGTTTGGTTCCCCTGAGGAATCGTGACTTCTATATAATAGAGTCTCCAGCATTGTGAGTGTAACACCTAGTGACTTTTCTCTGCTTGACTGGCTGTTAAGGACATGAACCTTATGCTGTATGACCTTAAAACTAGTAAAGGGTGAAGGGAAGACAGATAAGACCAATTTTATTTCCTATTGCTCCCTCCATTTTTAACAGAGTCATCTTCTAGTGTGCCAGACATAGTCTATAGGGAACCTGACAGGAGATTTCTGCAGCCCAAATAACAGACAGCATAAATCAGGCATTGGCTGGGATATATAGCTGTGGCATTTTAGGAAAACATACTTGAGAAGACAGACAGCAACCATGTGCCGCCGGAAGTGTGAAAGGTTTTCACATGCGGCGCTGCGGCAAAATGCCGGGGGCGCCGTTTAGGCGCCCGCTGGATGTGTGAAACAGGCCTTAGGTGACTAGTTCGAGACAGTTTCCCGACTGCTTCTCTCTGCTTCTCTCGACTAAACTGCCAGATCTGTTCCAATACAAACACATAGCGAGAGAGACCTGCCAGTCATTGGGAACAGGGTCGGGAGAAGACACCAGGCAAAGGCCTCTTTGACTAGTCACCCAAGACGCATGGCTCCCAGAGGCATGTTTTCTCTGAAATGCCACAGTATTTCAGAGTAACATGTACACGGCCACAATAATGCAGCTAGTGTCTGATTCATGTTGCCCAGAGCAGGTTCCCTTTAGTTACATGTGCAGAAAGTGTAGTTTAAGTGCAAAGACAATTTATTTTAAGCGGGGTCAGTGTGTGATCCCTGACTCTAAACACAGCTCCCCAAACAAGGATGGTGCAATCATGATTCCAGACACAGCGCGGTTAGACAGAAACGGGTTTTACACGCTTGAGGCAGAACAGTACAGCAATTATAGTCTCTCAATGAGGGCACAAACTTGGTAGTTACTAGAGATGAGCTAACCTTTCAAGGTTCGGTTCGGTTTGGCGAACATCCCGATAATTGCCGAACAGTTCGTTCAACATACCCGAACTCCACTGAAATCAATGGGAGGCAAAACCAAACACATAGACAACACCTTCATGGGGGCCAAAAAGCTGCCAAAACAGCTCAAATTAGGGGCAGACATCATGAGAAGTGGCATCAATTGACACAGACCACAAATAGTATAATTGCACAGCATGGATGCAGAGGACAGGGCCTGGGATAGGGCTTGGACCAGCATTTCAAGTTTAAACATTGTTCAATAACAGATGAATGAGTGACAGGAATAGGCCTGGTGCTCTGTGAGCCCCGACAAATTCAGGCAACACACATGAAGGAGACCCAACTTGGAGTCCAAACATTTCCAAAAATTAGGGGCAGACACTGACAGCTTGGTGTCCCTGTGCAAGAAATGTGTCTGGGCCCCCCTACTTTTATGATGCCAAAGCTACATATATATAAATATATTTATAGCCACAAATACATACATGTACTGTATTTAATCCAATATGTAAGGGACGGTGCAGTACATAGCAAGAGAGGGCACTGTATAATGGACGGCAATATACATAATAAAGGAGACTATGTAATTTATACACTATAGCCCTGTTTTTTATTACATACCATCCTCTCTTGTTAGATATATAATGCAATGATGGCAGATGGAGCATGGGAAAGGACAATGATGGGGTGGTGAAGAAAAGGCAATGATGGTGGTGGTGGAAAGGACAATGATGGTGGAAAGGGCAATAATGAGGGTGATGGGGAAGGAGGAGATAATTGACTGGTAGTCTGGTCACCGGCTCCTCCATCAGCCATCATTTTATATCTAACAAGAGAGCGGACTATGTAATAAAAGAGGGCGCTGTGAATAACAAAAATAACAAGAATACACTATGTAAGAGACAGCAGTGTACATAACACCAGAGGAAGCTGTATAATAAGGGACGGCACCATATACAGCTAGAGAGGATGGTATGTAATAAAGGACGGTGTTATACATAACAAAAGAGGAAACTATATACTAAGGGGCTGTGCTATGTATAATAAGTGAGTACACTATATACTATGGGACTGTGTTAAACACAATAAGCAATAATAACATCTTCCTCCACATCCCCCTGTTCCTAAATCCATTATAAATCACCCTTCCTTCCTAATCCCCCACACCCCCCATTTTCCTCCTCTCCCCGCATCCCATTATTGTCCTCTCCCCCACCCCATCATTGCCTTCTCCCCAGCACCCTCATCATTGCCCTTTTCACCACATCTATCATTGCTTTCTCCCCACCACCCCATCATTGCCCATTCCACCACCTCCATCATTGCATTCTCCCCCACCAACCCCATCATTGCCCATTCCACTACCTCCATCATTTCCTCCTCCCCTATCACCCCCATTATTGCCCTTTCCACCATCATTGTCCTTTCCACTACCACCATCATTGCCTTTTCCCCCACACCCATCATTGCCCATTTCCCACCTCCATAATTTCCTCTTCCCCATCACCCTCATTATTGCCTTTCACCATCATTGTCCTTTCCACACCACCATCATTGCCTTTTCCCCTCCATCATTCCCATTTCACCACCTCCATTCATTCTTCCCATCACCCTCATTATTGCCCTTTCCACCTCATTGTCCTTTCCCCACCACCATCATTGCCTTTTCTCCACCACCCATCATTCTCCTTTCCACCACCTCCATCATTGCTTTCTCCCCCACCACGCCCATCATTGCCCATTCCACCACCTCTATCATTTCCCCTCCTCCCTCACTACCCATTATTGCCCTTTCCACCATGACCATCATTGTCCTTTCCACCACCCCATCATTGCCTTTTCCCACCACCCCATCATTGCCTTTTCCCACCACCCATCATTGACATTCCACCACCTCATCATTACTTTCTCCCCACCAACCCCATCATTGTCTTTTCCACCACCTCCATCATTG
Source organism: Oophaga sylvatica (assembly GCA_033576555.1). Classification (NCBI taxonomy): domain Eukaryota; kingdom Metazoa; phylum Chordata; class Amphibia; order Anura; family Dendrobatidae; genus Oophaga; species Oophaga sylvatica. The sequence goes on from JARQOD010000001.1 coordinate 704,519,967, forward strand.
CTTTCTCCCCAACCACCCTATAATTGCCTTCCACCCACCTCAATCATTGCTTTCTCCCCACCACCTCTATCATTGCCTCTCCCCCACCACCCCATCATTGCTTTCCTTCCCCACCACCTCCATTCATTCCTCTTTCCCAACCACCATTGTCCTTTCCACTGCCACCATCATTGCCCATTCCACCACCTCCATCATTTCCTCCTCCCCACCATCCCCATCATTGCCCTTCCCACCACCGCCATTATTGCCTTCATCCCCACCATCACCATCATTGCCCATTCCACCAGCCCATCATTGTCCTTTCCACCACCTCAATCATTGCTTTCTCCCACACCACCATTGCCCTCTCCATCACCCTCATCATTCCATTCTCCTCCACCTACACACACACAGCACCATTCACCTCTCTGCACATTCCCCAGCAGCGCTACGCATGCAAGCATGCACACACACACCACCACTCATCTCTACACACACGTATGTGTACACACACACACACACAGCACTACTTACCTCTCCGCATGCTCTCCCGAAGCATCACCTTCGTTGGCAGCTTCCTCTCTCCAGGACAGCCATGGCGACGCTGGATGATGATGTCATCCAGCTGCGCCGCTGACTTCTGTGAGAGACAGGAAGCGCAGGCAGGAAGCAAGATGGATCGCTGCAACTCCGCTGCCATTTTCTCTTGTAGGCAGCGGAGCTGCAGGGATCTCTCCCTGCCCACCGCACATGAGGGCAATCGGAGCCTCGGGGCTGGATAAACAGGCCATATTGCCCACATGCGGTGTGTCTGCCCATGGGCAGACACCAGGAAAAGTGACATCAATTGACGTACAGTAGAAATTTGATAATGGCACAGCAGCAGTCAGCCATGGGCCATGCAAGAGGTATCAGGGTCTGGGACAGCATTTAGCTTTGAATTTAAATGTAAATTAATACAAGGTGGGTGAGGGACCGGTGTAGGTCTGCTGTGCTGGGGGCCCTGATAATTCATGCAACAGCTCAAGCTGCTTTTCTCCTCAGCCACACTCAGGTGCCACAAACATTAGTTTTGTAGACTACCATTGGTAAAAAAAATTAAGTTTAGTAACACAGGTAGTTGACTGATCAATTGAAATACAATAGAAATTTTATAATGGCACAGCAGCAGTCAGCCATGGGACATGCATGAGGTATCAGGGTCTTGGTCAGCATTTAGAGCTTTGTATTTAAGTTTAAATGAAGATGAGGTGAGTGATGGACCATTGTAAGCCTGCCGTGCTGGGAGCCCTGATACCTCATACATCAGCTCAAACTGATTTTCTGCTCAGCCACACTCAGATGGCAAAAATATCATCTTCGTAGACTACTATTGTTAGAAACATTTAAGGATGCTAACACAAGCAGATGACTGAAAGTAGTGCTGGCCTGCCGGTCTGGGAGACCTATTGCTACAGACAACACACATTAAGGAGTCCAAACATTTCAAAGAATTATTGCCCCACACCACTAAAGTGCCATCAATTTCCCCAGCGTAGAAATAGTTTAATGGGGCTCTCACACTCCTTCCACTACAGGCAACCCACCAGATGGAGACCCAACTTGGAGTCTCCACATTTAAAAAAATTATTGCCACACAACACTAAAGGAGTCCAAACATTTCAAAGAATTATTGCCCCACACCACTAAAGTGGCATCAATTTCCCCAGAGTAGAAATAGTATAATGGGGCTCCAACACCCCTTCCAGTTCCACTATAGGCAACCCACCAGATGGAGACCCAACTTGGAGTCTTTATATTTAAAAAAAAATTGTAACAGCAGCAGTAGCATCAGCAGGCACAGAATTCATGACGAAGGTAATGTAGCACATCTGAGCCCATGAAATGATCTGCCACATGATGAGCGACCTGCATCCCTGTACTGTTCCTGGCCTTCACTTAACTTCTTCTCCAGCATTGATGTCCCACTTCTGCCTCAGACATATCCCTGGCCCACTGGGCCCTGGATGGATGGGTAACTGTTGTGAATGGGTTTGAGATGAGTTCTGAGCAGAGGCTCCCTCTGGTGGTTACAAGCGGTACTAGTGAAGATTGTGAGGACTGGGAATCAGGTGTTACTGACTGGTCTTATATAAGGGAGTCATTTTCCCATCAGGGTTGCCGGTGATCAATTGTTCTGGTCTGAATCCTTCATTCCAGTTTCCCTTGTAGCCTGCTGTGTCGTGTCTGCATCTCCTTCTACCAGATAAGAATTTTTCTTCTTTTGTGTTGTTGCTATATTTTTGCATTTTGTCCTGCACTTCTTTGGGGGCCTTCTGGGTCCCCTCCGGGGGCTTCTGCCTTCTCAGTTTAGTTTAGCCACTGAGTTTTGTTCTTTTGCTTTTTCCAGTTTTTTCAGTGGCTGCTGTTTTGATTTTGTTACACCAGAGAGCTAATTTAGGTGGTAGAGGTCGTGTGATCTCAGGTGATTTTGAAATTAGTAGAGTTGGTGTTTTTCAGGGTTTTCTGGGATTGCAGTAAGTGCCCTTCCTATCCTTTTCTATTTAGATAGTTTGGGCCCCAGCGTTTGCTCATTCTATTTTCTTTCTGTGTCAGTATTTCCTCTGGTCTAACCGCCATTACATGTTTGGGGGCTTTCTATTATCTTTGGGGTTCTGCTCCGGGGCAGATAGCTTTCCTATTTCTATCTTTAGGTGTAGTTAGTTTCTCAGGCTGTGACGAGGCGTCTAGGACCAACGTAGGAACGCTCCACTGCTGCCTCTAGTTGTGGTGGTTAGTCAGGGTACTGCAATCCCATAGATTCCAACTGCTCTGGTGTATTGCCTTTTTTACCTGCACTCCTCAGCTACCGAAACATAACAGTATCACCGGCCTAAAAATTGAAAATTGTATGGTACTCACAGAAGGGAAAAAATATTGTGATAGAAAAAAGGTTGTCAGAGTTGTCAGAGATATTTTTCTGTTTGTTGCATTTTTTTTTTTTTTCCCTCTGTATCTCTGGGTGCTGGGGAGGATCTTTTCTCCCAATGGAGTTTGCACAGTTGTCTGGCCGTGTGGATCAGCTTGCCACTGAGGTTCGGAGTATTGCTATCTATCTTGCTGGGTTGCCTGTTGTGGAATCTAGGATCCCCATGCCAGATTTGTTTTTAGGGGATCGAGCTAAGTTTCAGAATTTCAAAAATAATTGTAAATTGTTTTTTGCCTTAAAATCTAATCCTCAGGAAACGCAGCGCAGCAGGTTCAAATTATCATCTCTCTCCTGCGCGGCGATCCTCAGGATTGGGCTTTTTCCCTGATACCCGGGGATCCTGTTTTGAGTGATGTTGATGCGTTTTTTCAGGCTTTGGGGTTATTGTACGATGAGCCTAATGTCACTGATCAAGCTGAAAAAGCCTTGTTGGCATTAAATCAGGGGCTTGATGACGCTGAGTTATACTGTCAGAGATTCCGTAGGTGGGCAGTCCTGACCAAATGGAATGACGACGCTTTGGCGGCCCTTTTCCGGAAGGGTCTGTCAGATAATGTAAAGGATGTTATGGTGGGATTCCCTGTCCCCTCTGGTCTCAATGATTCTATGTATTAGCGATTCAAATTGACAGACGTTTGCGTGAGCGGAGAAGTATGCGTGGAATGGTGTTGCCTTGTGAACCAGCTCCTGAAACCATGCAGTGTGATAGAGTGGTGTCTGGGGCACAGCGTCATGAGTTTCGAAAGCGCAATGGGTTATGTTTCTACTGTGGTGATGCCTCTCATGCTATTTCAGTCTGCCCTAAGCGGGGAAGACGTTTTGCACGCTCAGTTGTCTTGGGTAGTGTTCAGACTAAGTTTTTATTAACTGTCACTCTGATATGCTCTCTGTCCTCATTTTCTGCTCAGGCTTTCGTTGATTCTGGAGCAGCTATTAACCTGATGGATTATGATTTTGCTAAACGTTGTGGGTTCCCCTTGATACCCTACAGAAGTCTATTCCCCTACTGGGGATCGATTCTACCCCTTTGGCTGAGAATAAACCCCAGTTTTCTACTCAGGTGATAATGAGGGTTGAACCTGATCACCAGGAGTGCTGCAAATTTTTGGTTCTATATAATCTGCATGACATTATCGTGCTGGGTTTCCCTTGGTTGCAGTCTCATAATCCTGTTTTGGATTGGAAGTCTGTGTCTGTGGCCAGTTGGGGCTGCCAATGTGTTAATACCAACACTCCTGTTTTTTCTGCCTCCCCCAGGCTCACGATGTTCCTGACTTTTTGTTTGATTTTTCTGATGTGTTTAGCGAAAGTAAATCTGCATCCTTGCCTCCCCATAGGAGCTATGACTGCGCTATTGAATTAGTGCCGGGTAGTAAATTCCCTAAAGGTCGCCTTTTTAACTTGTCTGTACCTGAACATGACGCTATGCGGTCTTATATCAAGGAATCATTGGAGAAGGGTCATATCAGACCATCCTCTTCACCCTTAGGTGCCGGTTTTTTCTTTGTGGCCAAAAAAGATGGTTCATTAAGGCCGTGTATTGATTATCGTCTCTTGAACAATATTACTGTGAAATATCAATACCCGTTACCCTTGATTTCTGACCTGTTTTCCAGGGTGAAAAACGCTACTTGGTTTACCAAGCTTGACCTCAGGGGGGCGTATAACCTTATTCGCATTAAGCACGGGGATGAATGGAAGACGGCATTCAATACCCCTGAAGGGCATTTTGAGTACCTAGTGATGCCCTTTGGGCTCACTAATGCTCCTTCCGTCTTCCAGTCCTTCATGAATGACATTTTCAGGGATTTTGTGGACAAATTTCTGATTGTTTATTTGGATGATATCTTGTTTTTTTCTAATGACTGGGACTCTCATGTGAAACATGTTCGAACTGTGTTCCAGATTTTGAGAGAGAATGCTCTGTATGTGAAGGGATCAAAGTGTCTTTTTGGCGTACAGAGGATCTCATTTCTGGGATTCATTTTGTCCCCATCTGTTATTGAAATGGACCCGGTCAAGGTTCAGGCCATCTGTGATTGGGTCCAACCTACTTCATTAAAGGCTCTTCAGAGATTTTTGGGGTTTGCCAATTTTTATCGTAAATTTATTGGTAATTTCTCGGTTATTGTTAAACCATTAACTGATTTGACCAGAAAGGGTTCTGATTTGGTTAATTGGCCTCCTGAGGCAGTCTCTGCATTTCAGGAACTTAAGCAGAGATTCGCTTCTGCTCCTGTTTCTTCGGCAGCCTGATGTTTCTCTGCCATTTCAGGTGGAGGTTGATGCCTCTGAAATTGGGGCAGGTGCCGTTTTGTCCCAAAAAGATCCAGAGACCTCTAAAAGTAACCCTTGTGCCTTTTTCTCTCGAAAATTTTCTCCTACTGAACGTAATTATGACGTGGGTAATCGGGAGTTATTGGCCATGAAGTGGGCTTTTGAAGAGTGGAGACATTGGCTGGAGGGAGCCAAACATCAGGTGGTGGTCCTTACGGACCATAAGAATCTGGTCTATCTGGAATCTGCCAAGCGACTCAATCCTAGACAGGCCAGGTGGGCCTTGTTTTTCACACGTTTTAATTTTGTGGTTTCCTTTCTTCCTGGCACTAAGAATGTTAAGGCGGATGCCCTCTCGAGGAGTTTCCTTGCGGACTCTCCTGAGTTATCTGATCCTTCTGTTATTTTGAAAGAGGGTGTAGTTCTTTCCGCCATCTCGCCCAATTTGAGACTTGCTCTGGAGGGGTGTCAGGAGGATAGGCCCGAGCGCTGCCCTGTTGGAAAATTGTTTGTCCCGGACCAATGGAAAAAGAGTGTGATGTCTGAGATTCATTGTTCCGCATTGGCTGGGCATCCCGGAATTTTTGGTACCAGAGACTTGGTTAGTCGGTCCTTTTGGTGGCCTACCTTGTCTCGTGATGTCAGGGAATTTGTGCAGTCCTGCGGGACTTGCTCTCGCTCCAAGCCTTGCTCTCGCTCTAGTGGTTTATTGATGCCACTGCCTGTGCCCAAGAGACCATGGACCGATATCTCTATGGATTTCATTTCCGATCTTCCTGTTTCTCAGAGAATGACCACCATCTGGGTAATTTGTGATAGGTTTTCCAAAATGATACATCTTGTGCCATTACCTAAGTTGCCTTCCTCCTCTGAATTGGTGCCGTTGTTCCTTCAGCACGTGGTTCGTTTACACGGCATTCCTGAGAACATTGTGTCTGACAGAGGAGTCCAGTTTGTTTCCAAATTTTGGAGGACTTTTTGTTCTAAACTGGGTGTTCAATTGTCTTTCTCCTCGGCATTTCATCCTCAGACCAATGGTCAAACTGAGAGAACAAACCAGACATTGGAGACTTATCTTAGATGCTTTGTGTCTGCTGATCAGGATGACTGGGTCTCTTTTTTGCCTTTGGCTGAGTTTGCTCTTAATAATAGGGCTAGCTCTGCCACTTTGATGTCTCCGTTTTTCTGTAATTCTGGGTTTCACCCTCGATTTTCTTCAGGACAGACGGAGGCTTCTGTCTGTCCAGGTGTTGACTCTGTTGTGGAGCGTATGCAACAGATTTGGGACCAGGTAGTGGAGAGGTTGTCCCTCTCTCAGGAGAAGGCCCAGCGGTTTGCTAACCGGCATAGGACTGATGGTCCTCGGTTTAGAGTGGGGGACTTGGTCTGGTTGTCCTCAAAGAATATTCCTATGAGAGTAGCATCTCCTAAATTTAAGCCTAGGTTCATTGGACCTTATAAGATCATGGAGATTATTAATCCTGTTTCTTTTCGTTTGCTTCTTCCAGGGACATTTAAGATCCATAACGTGTTCCACAAGTCCTTGTTGAAGAGGTTTGTTGAGCCAGTGGTTCCTGCTGCTGTGCCTCCTTACCCTGTTTTGGTTGAGGGCAATCTGGAGTATGTGGTTGAGAAAATATTGGATTCTCGTTTTTCTAGACGGAAACTCCAGTATTTGGTTAAATGGAGAGGTTATGGTCAGGAAGACAATTCTTGGGTGTTTGCTTCGGACATCCATGCTAGGAGACTTATCCGTGCGTATCATAGAACTCATCCTGACCGACCTGGTTGCTCAAATGAGGGTTCGGTGACCCCTCCTCAAGGGGGGGGTACTGTTGTGAATGGGTTTGAGATGAGTTCTGAGCAGAGGCTCCCTCTGGTGGTTACAAGCGGTACTAGTGAAGATTGTGAGGACTGGGAATCAGGTGTTACTGACTGGTCTTATATAAGGGAGTCATTTTCCCATCAGGGTTGCCGGTGATCAATTGTTCTGGTCTGAATCCTTCATTCCAGTTTCCCTTGTAGCCTGCTGTGTCGTATCTGCATCTCCTTCTACCAGATAAGAATTTTTCTTCTTTTGTGTTGTTGCTATATTTTTGCATTTTGTCCTGCACTTCTTTGGGGGCCTTCTGGGTCCCCCCCGGGGGCTTCTGCCTTCTCAGTTTAGTTCAGCCACTGAGTTTTGTTCTTTTGCTTTTTCCAGTTTTTTCAGTGGCTGCTGTTTTGATTTTGTTACACCAGAGAGCTAATTTAGGTGATAGAGGTCGTGTGATCTCAGGTGATTTTGAAATTAGTAGAGTTGGTGTTTTTCAGGGTTTTCTGGGATTGCAGTAAGTGCCCTTCCTATCCTTTTCTATTTAGATAGTTTGGGCCCCAGCGTTTGCTCATTCTATTTTCTTTCTGTGTCAGTATTTCCTCTGGTCTAACCGCCATTACATGTTTGGGGGCTTTCTATTATCTTTGGGGTTCTGCTCCGGGGCAGATAGCTTTCCTATTTCTATCTTTAGGTGTAGTTAGTTTCTCAGGCTGTGACGAGGCGTCTAGGACCAACGTAGGAACGCTCCACTGCTGCCTCTAGTTGTGGTGGTTAGTCAGGGTACTGCAATCCCATAGATTCCAACTGCTCTGGTGTATTGCCTTTTTTACCTGCACTCCTCAGCTACCGAAACATAACAGGTAACTCACTTAAACTTTGCGGAGCTATCCACCCTACACAGGCACCTGGGCCCCTACTGACTACAAAAAGGAAAAACCTCTATCTTATTCCCGGTTAGCTCCTCCTATGTAAACTATGTACAATAAGGTGCCCCATCTAGTGTCCGATTAGGGGTACTGCACTCTCCCTATTATTCATATATAATATAATGTACTATACATTCTAGCAGCATTACAAGGCAACAATATACATACATATAGACAAGGATATATACAATTCATGTTTGGGGAACACAACAGTCCTTGTAATTCCTTACAGCTTCACCACACTATTAGCACAAACTATTTAGATTCTGAAATTTGTACTCCTGGCTGAACCACATTATTAGCACAAACTATTTAGATTCTCAAATGTAGACTCGTGGCTGCTCCACACTATTAGCACAAATGATTTAGATGCTGGAAGGTCGATTTGACACAGGATCCTATCTACTGAACTGACAATAAACTGCCTAGCTAACTGACTACTTGCAGCAGCAGGAGCAGCCTCTCTGTGCTGTTACACTAACAAAATGGCGCAACAACATGTCCGCTTTTTATGTGGACAGGGACATGTGCTTCTGTCATTGGCTGTCGGAATCAGTTGTGTCTAGACATTGTGGATGGTTTCTGCGCCCTCATTGGCTGCCGGGATCTCCACACATTAAGCTAATAATAAAAAAAAAACAGTCGTACACTACTCTGACTTCTCCCAACACCCTCCCTCATCAAACACGTCCCCCAGCTCGTCAAACAGCACTAGTATCCCAGCCAAAATCTTGACAAAAACATTAGTGGAATCTCGATTATTTACCCAACTTTGGCCGAATTTTGCTGATTTTGAGAAAAATGCTCAGGAATTTGAGCGTGAATCTGAAGGTGCAACATTTGTGCCGAATATGAAATTGGTGAACATTTTCTGAACAAGTTTGCTCATCTCTAGTCGTTACTCAACAATACAGTGGAACTGAGCTTGGTGGTTCTAATAAAAAACAAGAGCAGTTTCTTTAGTAACAGATGATTAATGCTGGCAATGGACTCCGGCCAGCAGTAGAATTCAGGGCAATTAACATGGCATACCTTGCAGCATATTACACTGAGGATAGCCCACAGTTCTCTCTTACAGGAAGGGTCCATTATGTTACTAACAGATGACTAACTCCTACTGACCATGAGGAATGCACAAATGCTCCTATTTCTTTTACAAGTGGCTGCAACTAGTGACTTGAATCAGAATATGATAAGTTAAAGGGGTTGTCCATTACTTGGAGGACCCGTTCTCAATCCTCAGGACTCCCCATTGTAAAATAACACTTATACTTACCTCAGGTGCCAGCACCTTGACAGCAGTGTCGGAATTGGCTCTCCCGGGATCGTGTAACATTATGTCATGCGATCCCTGCAACCAATCAGCACTGGCTTTACTGTCCCCTCCTTTGGACAAATCACATACGCCCAGTGGAAGTAAGAGAGTTAAATGTTGTGAATGGGTTTGAGATGAGTTCTGAGCAGAGGCTCCCTCTGGTGGTTACAAGCGGTACTAGTGAGGATTGGGAATCAGGTGTTACTGATTGGTCTTATTTAAGGGAATCATTTTCCCATCAGGGTTGCCGGTGATCAATTGTTCTGGTCTGAATCCTTCTTTCCAGTTTCCCTTGTAGCCTGCTGTGTCGTGTCTGCATCTCCTGCTATCAGATAAGACAATTTCTTATTTTGTGTTTTTGCTATATTTTTGCATTTTGTCCTGCACTTCTGTGGGGGCCTTCTGGGTCCCCTCCGGGGGCTTTTGCCCTCTCAGTTTAGTCCAGCCACTGTGTTTTGTACTTTTGCTTTTTGCAGTTTTTTCAGTGGCTGCTGTTTTTGTTACACCAGAGAACTAATTTAGGTGGTAGAGGTCGTGTGATCTCAGGTGATTTTGAAATTAGTAGAGTTGGTGCTTTTCAGGGTTTTCTGGGATTGCAGTAAGTACCCTTCCTGTCCTTTTCTATTTAGTTAGTTTGGGCCCCAGCTTTTGCTCATACTATTTTCTTTCTGTGTCAGTATTTCCTCTTGTCTAACCGCCATTACATGTTTGGGGGCTTTCTATTATCTTTGGGGTCTGCTCCGGGGCAGATAGCTTTCCTATTTCTATCTTTAGGTGTAGTTAGTTTCTCAGGCTGTGACGAGGCGTCTAGGACCATCGTAGGAACGCTCCACGGCTGCCTCTAGTTGCGGTGGTTAGTCAGGGTACTGCAATCTCATAGATTCCAACTGCTCTGGTGTATTTCCTTTTTTACCTGCACTCCTCAGCTACCGTAACATAACAGTTAAAACTCTCTCTTTTCCAACAGATGTATGTGATACATTCGAAAGAGGGGAGAGTGAAGGGGAGAGTGAAGCTGACGCTGATTGGTTGTAGTGTTCACATGACATAACAATGTTATGCGATCACAGACGAGCCAGTGCCAACACTACCAGAACGGCGCCGGCACCTGAGATGAGTATAAGTGTTATTTTACAATGGGGAGTCAATCATGAAGATTGAGAACAGGTGGTCTGAGTTTTGGACAACCCTTTTAATCACATACAACTTAGCCTTATTAATAATTCTTCTTTGTGATACAATAGGACAGTTTAATATAAGATTAAAAGAGACAGTGCATGCATGTCCTACTTTTACACTGACCACAGGACTATTGGCTCATAATCCTTGGCCCTTCATCTCTCTTCTTGGATAGAAAACAAGACCTTACTGACAAATTGTAAAAGTAAAAATCAACTTCAAATATTGGGGTTCATGAAAGCATGACAAAAATGTAAAGCCAAATTCACATGTTCTTGTTTCAAATGGAGAGCACATGTTTGCAGTATGGATAGCAGCCATGTGCTTTTACCATCCTAGACCCATCTATTGAAATGCAGCATGTGAGTCAGACCAGACTTACGCCTACATTACTTTTTTCCTTTTTATCCATAGACATATGAATTTGAATCATATACTATAATGAGTCCTTGTTCTACACAGTAAAAAACAGTGCACATACAGTAATAATGTATATATGAATGAGTCCTAATATTTTGTTTCCATCCTTATTCTAATCTTGAATTCTCTTCACCATACAATAGAAGAAAATAGAATAGATCTATATTTTTGTTTCCCTGTTCATAGCACCATAGACATGAAAATATTAGTATTGAAAGGAAACTTTAAATCAAAGAGAGACAGAACTGTCTGGGAGTACAACTTATCACAACCCTTGACACACTCAGAGCAGAAATGAATGTGTCACATGGATTTATGCCTTTATGTATCAATTAAAGAATGTGCCCCTCAGAACTCCTGGGGCATCACAACCATGGACCAGACCTCAATCAGGGGACAATAAAACTTTCACTCACCTTATCTATGAACTGCACTGATATTTACTGCCATAGTGGTTTTACCTCTTCTATTATTGATAGTTCTTTCATGTCACTTGTCTTATTACTCCATTATTCCTGTGTCCTGTTGTGCATAAATATGTGACTCTTCAGATTTTGTGTTATATTATGCCTAATGAAGAGACTTGAGTAGTCTGGAAAGCTGCTAACATGGCATGTCAAAGTTTGGGCACCCCTGGTCAAAATTACTATTATTGTGAACAGTTAAAAAGAACCTGTCATCAGGATCATTCATGTTAAACTAAAGGGCTTCACAAGTTGCCACTGGAATCCTCTTTCACTCCTCCATGATGACATCATGGAGCTGTTGGATGTTGGAGAACTTGCGCTCCTGCACCTTCAGTTTGGGGATGCCCCACAGATGTTCAAGAGGATGTAGGTTTGAAAACATGCTTAGCCAGTCCAGCACCTTTACTCTCAGTTTCTTTAGCAAGGCAGTGGTAATCTTGGAGGTGTGTTTGGGATTGTTATCATGTTGGAATACTGCCCTGCAGCCCAGGTTCCAAAGGTAGGGGATCATGCTCTGCTTTAGTATGTCACAGTAAATGTTGGCATTCATGGTTCCCTCAATGAACTGTAGCTCCTCACAGTTGGTAGAACTCATGCAGCCCAAAACCATGACACTCCCACCACCATACTTGACTGTAGGCAAGATACACTTGTCTTTGTACTCCTCTCCTGGTTGCCTCCACACGCTTGACACCATCTGAACCAAATAGACAGAAAGACGTGCCCCCCGAAGAAGCTGGGCGAAACGTGCACGTCGGGGCTGAGGGACAGGAGCTCCAACTAATCCATCTGATTGCTGTGATACAGGTAATGGCTTCGGCCGTCCTCATGTAGTTTTGTCAGTATGTCTGTTTCAACACATAATGTTGGTGATTGAATATCACCCGGCGCTATTGGTGTTTAGTTAAACAGGTCAAGGTAGATTCATGACACTTTCATGCAGTTATGCATTGGCCAGACAATTGTCTGGTTGCTTAATCTAAATTACTATAGACATGAGGGGCCATTAATCCATTGCCAATCAGCCTCATATAATTGTTAGGATGCTAATTTGTTCCTTTTTTATCTTGCACCTTTTTTGATAAAAACATAATTTTGATGCATATTGAAATTGATTTTGTATTGTTATCAATAAAAGTAATTTAATTGCACACAGTTTGTCTGTTCTCATTTTGGGTATATTAATATGTAAAAAAAGGGGGGAAGCCAGCGCCGCACATGATCAGCATGAAATAATTTAAGTGCATCTGCACATGTTGAATTCTAACTGTTTTTTTTGAAATTGAGACATTTAGCAAATAATTGATCAATTCTTTGAGCTACCCCGCCACGACAAGGCATTCTCATATGGGGCAGTACCTACTCTACTGCCCCACATTTATTAAAAGCATAACTGCAAAAAAAACTGTAAAAGACTGCAAAAACTGCAAAAGTACCTGTACACACATACAGCAGCCCTGCCCTGCCCTGCCCTGCCCCAGGCTATATGTAATTGTGCACCTGTCGTGCCTGTTTCACTCTTTATCTGTGGTTGCTGGTTTGGCGGATGTGGAGGTCAGATCTGACATGTCCATCCCTGGACCTGGTCGGCCTTTACCTGCATCTGTCTTGCTGGCACCATGGGGTGATTCAGTTATGCTTCAGGTACTTTTGCAGTTTTTGCAGTCTTGCTTTTACAGTTTTTTTTGCAGTTATGCTTTTAATAATTCAGGAGGCTGCAATGGCACAGTGAAAATGAAAAACGTAGAGTAGGTACTGCCCCATATGAGAATGCCTTGTCGTGGCGGGGTAGCTCAAAGAATTGATCAATTATTTGCTAAATGTCTCAATTTCAAAAAAAGTTAGAATTCAACATGTGCAGTTGCACTTAAATTATTTCATGCTGATCATGTGCGGCGCTGGCTTCCCCCTTTTTTTACTTATATTAATATGTACCAATTTTGGAGGTGAATTATCATGGTCGAGAGCAGAAATGTTTTTCATAACTATAGGCGAATTTTGAATATATGGGTTCTAACATGGCTCCGCCCTATGCTAATGCATACATGTCAATTTTCGAAGATGACTTTGTTTACAACCATCCTTTATTTCAGAAACATTCAATCGTTTGGCGTAGATATATCGATGATATTTTTTTGCATTTGGGACGGCCCAGGTGAATCACTCATACAGTTCAATGAGCACCTTAACAGTGTTTGGCCGGAGCTAAAATTCTCCCTGCAATATAATAAAAACAACATCAATTTCCTCGACACACTCATTAGCAGAGACCATGGTGGACTACTCACAAGTGACCTTTATCAGAAAGCAACTGATAGAAATAGTCTTTTACACTTCAACAGTTGTCATCCTCCTGCCATGAAAAATTCTATACCCATTTCGCAGTTTGGTAGAGTAAACAGAATTGTGTCTAACGAAACAACTAAAGAGAGCAGAATGCAGGAGATGGAGACCAAATTTCTTCATAGGGGATATCCTCCATCGATACTTGATAAGGCAAAACAGCACAGGACTAGGGACACTAGACAATCAGACACCAAAAGGGTTCCATTCGTAACTACATATCACCCTTTTTCCAATCTTGTCTTATCTTCCATAAGAAAACATTGGAATATTCTCACCAAAAGTTATCCCAATATCACTGAATTCCAGGTCCCATTCTTAAGCTGCTACCGCCGTCCCCACAACCTCAGGGACAAATTGGTGAAGGCAGATGTGGGTTCTAGCCACATTGTCTCTAGACAGACATTTTTGCGGACACAACGACAGGGTACATTCCCTTGCCTTCACTGTTTACAGTGCAACAACATACTTAAGGGCACCGTAGCATATCATCCACAAACGGGTCAAGGCTTTCCTATTAAGGGATTCTTTACCTGCGAATCCTCTTATGTCATCTACCTAATTAAATGTCCATGTAGACTTGCTTACATTGGGGAGACCACACAACCCATCCGTGACAGAATCTCACAGCATAAGTCCAACATACGCTGTCACAAAACACACCTTCCTCTCCCTCATCATTTCCATGAGAGTAATCATACTATTGCCCAACTCAAATTTCAGGTTTTAGAGCACATAGATGTTCATAGGAGAGGTCTCAACAGGATCAAAATGCTTAAAAAACGTGAAGCCTTTTGGATCTTCACTTTTCAAACTTTGGAACCGAGAGGCCTGAACAGGGACTATGATGTCTCAGCATTTCTTTAGGTTGCCTATTTATCTTATGTAACATTTGTTCATGATTTGTACATTCTATTAATTTAATAATTGTCTGTATTTTCTACTCCCTAGAATCGCTGACCCCATATTGGTTTCATGCACTCTGCTCTTGCACCACTATGGTATTGTATGGTCACACCATGTTTGCCTATACCCTCTGTGCTTTTCTCTTGTACATTCCCCCTATTTTTTCTTTCCCCTCTCTGTTCCCCTCTCTGTTCTTCTTTCCCCCCCCCCCCTGTTCCAGGTTTTATTTTCCTTTCCTTTTCTAATTATTTTGCCTCTTTTTTCTGCCTTCCCCTGTTTCTCTCCCGTTTCCCCTATGTTTTTCTCATTTTATATTTTGGCTCCCTGTGTTTTCTTTGATCCCTCCCTCTGTTTCACATCATGTGTTCTGTTTGTCGTTTCTTTCTGTCTTATCGCAGTTCGCTCATCCTACAGCGTCACATGACGCTGCAATTCCCTTTTCTGGTTATCATCCCAGTGCGCATGCGCCCCACTTTTTTCGCGTCATGATGACGCGCTTTCGGTTGTTCTCTCCTCCCTATGAGGACTTGGGCCTCAGCCCATCTATTATGCAGGCGTCACATGACTCCACGTCACTATGACGCGGCGCCCTGGGCCTTCTTAAACCCGGAAGTAGGGCGCACACAGCGTCCTACCTCCAGACGGCCACACCAGCCCCCGCAAGTTTTACCAGGTAAATCGCCCACAATTTATGTGGGACACTCTTATTTGCGCTATCAGTAACGCTTGCTTTTGACTATCTTGTTCTGTTCTTTCCACAGCGCTCTTCCATTGCTACTATTGTAGCCATTAGCGCCTGTTTCTTTGTCCCAGTGTGGCCTTCCCGCAGGTATTTAACCCTCTATGTGCTTTGTCTATACAGTACACTCTACTAGCCTTTTGTTTCATTCAGGTTTCTTTCCTTTCCATTTTTCAGTCCCCCTTTTGGTAGGAAACTGAGTATCTCCACACAGGTAATACTTTTCCTTTGGCAGCATTTCTATGGCAATTTTGCTGTGTACTCATTATGTATTTTCTACATATATATTTATATTTATATTTGTTCCCCTACAGCGCTTTAACTCTATTAGCTTTGGCTACCAGCGCTCTGTTCCCAATCACTTGATGCCGCTTTCAAGGTAGTACTTTATACATATAGTACACAGCTATACTTATTTATTGTTACTTTTATACTTCTTAGGCATTATAGCTGCATCCATTTACTGTTTTCTTGCAATTCCTTTACAGTTATTCAACCCCTGTGGTTTATCTTATTTTTCCACATCCGTTTTGTCAAAAGGTATTTCCTTTTTTTCCATTTTTTTCCCCTTTTTCTTCCCTTTTCATTTTCTTTCTTTTGTCTCCTTTTTTCTCCCTTCATTGCCCTATGGTCCTTGCTCCTTTGGCAGTTTCCCCTTATGTATTTGTCCTTCTTGCCTTTTACTTGGGCTTATATTTATCACTGCATAATAATAAAAAATTACTATTCCATTACAGGTATTGCTCTCCATATATTACACGATTGTATAGATCACAACACTCTGACTAGGTGATCTCTATATCCTTTTTCGGTATTTGGCTCACATCTATTTATTTTCTTTTAGCTTTGTGATATTACAAAGTATGTCCTTAACGATACCTTCTCAAACGTTCACTGAGCACCTCTGGATAAACGAACCGTGTGAGACTCCATAATTTTTGACATGTCTTATTGTAATCAATATGTTTCTTTTATGTCACATCGGTTGCTTTCAATTTTTTCAATCATTGTTATATCTTGTTGTGTGTACTCACAATGTCCTTTTTTTGTTTGCTTGATATATTACAGTGCAAAAATTGTACATATTGTCTGAGGAAGGCTGATGTTATAGCCGAAAACGTTCATCTGTTGTGTACATCACTTTTTTTCTTTCACGGATGCAAATAATAAAGAAAAAACCACAGCAACAATCACCTTCTTTTAGTCCGTTATTCAACATTTGAGTGCCAAGTTTTGTTTTGATTTCACTATACAGCCGGTAAAGTGCCATGTGCCGGAGGTAGCTAGTTTGTACAAGTATGGAGTGGTCTGCTCAATAGCAGATGATCAGGCTGTCCTCACTATGCTGCATACATCTCTATTTCAATTATATTTTAACCATATTTTAGCTAATTTGCTGCAGGACAGGGATATAAAAGCCACTGGGTATAGCGTGTTTACAGTCTCTCTGTCGAAGGAAACCGAGCTTTCCGAAACGAGTAAGGACCAGGACTTGTGGAACTCATCCACTTTCATACCCTGTGGACTGTGTGAAGTCACACGCTGTTTTACCTGTGGCCATATTACTTTGTTCTTTTTCGTTCAGGCACGCCACCGGCCATGGCTGCCTGTTCACTTCACTGCAGCTTCACGAGCTTCATTTTTTCCTTCTCCAAGGATATCCCATACACCCTCCAAGGGTTGGTTTTACTGCTCTTCTATTTCCAGCTGGTACAACTAAGAACTTTGATGGACTACATAGCCGTGAGTAGGACAAATACCTACTCTGGTAATTTGTATTACCGTTACCTACCAAAGTAAGAACTTTGCTGTACTGCATAGCAGTTAGTAGGGCAGTCACCTACTCTTACATATATATTGTTGTTCACTATAAGTATTGAGTTCTCTTAACTTGTAATTGGATACATATTGGAACATAAGCTTTATTGTCTGGGTGGCCTAAATTGGGCTGATCCTTGAATGTTTTCAATTTTATTCACAATTTTTTTTATAAATCATTTATTGCAGTCTGATTGGATATCCACCCTAGAGCTTGCTACTAAGAGTACAGCGCACAAATACAGTTCTTTTGTTGTTGTTTTTGTGTTCATTTACAAACACACTGTGTGCGGTCGATGTACCGTATACACAGTGGGGAAAATAAGTATTTGATGGACTGACGATTTTGCAAGTTTTCCCACCTACAGAGGATGGAATAATTATCGTAGGTACACTTCAACTGTGAGAGATAGAATCTAAAAATAAAGACCAGAAAATCACATTGAATGATTTTTAAATAATTAAATGGCATTTTAATGCATGAAATACAGTTGAAACCAGAAGTTTACATACACTATATAAAAAGACACATATGCATGTTTTTCTCAGAATAAACCTTTCCCGTTTTAGGTCAATTAGGATTACCATAATTATTAATATTTGGCAAATGCCAGAATAATGAGAGAGAATGTTAAAAGGTATTTTTATTACTTACTGCAAATTCCAAATTTTTACATACATTTCATTAGTATTTGGTACCATTGCCCTTAAACTGAATGACTTGGGTCAAACGTTTGGGATATCCTTCCACAAGCTTCTCACAATAGTTGGTCAGAATTTGGGTCCATTCCTCCTCACAAAACTGGTGTAACTGATCCAGGTTTGTAGGTCGCCTTACTCGCACCTGCCCCTTCAGCTTTGCCCATAAATTTTCAATAGGATTGAGACCAGGGTTTTGCGATGGCCGCTTTCATGCAATAAAATGTTAATTATGTAAAAATCATGCAATGTGATTTTCTGGATTTTTTTTTCAATATTGTGTCTCTCAAAAATTACAGACCTCTTTGTAGGTGGGAAAAATTGCTAAATCGTCAGTGTATGAAATTCTTATTTTCCCCTCTGTATAAAAGTTTTTGCCATTCAGCAAACTTGTGGTTTCTACGAGCTCCTGGGGAGGACACACAAGTGCCAAGATACAGTCATGGCCAAAAGTTTTGAGAATGACACAAATATTAATTTTTACAAAGTCTACTGCTTCACTTTTTCTAATGGCAATTTGCATATACTCCAGAATGTTATAAAGAGTGATCAGCTTAACAGCAATTACTTGCAAAGTCAATATTTGGCTAGAAAATGAACTTTATCCCCCAAAACACATTTCAACATCATTGCAGCCCTGCCTTAAAAGGACCAGCTAACCTCTTTTCAGTGATTGCTCCATTAACACAGGTGTGGGTGTTGATGAGGACATGGCTGGAGATCAATCTGTCATGATTAAGTAAGAATGACACCACTGGACACTTTAAAAGGAGGCTGGTGCTTGGCATCATTGTTTCTCTTCTGTTAACCATGGTTATCTCTAAAGAAACACGTGCAGTCTGTCACGCTGTCTAATGATATGTATACAATGTCAGTAAACTATTAATACAGGAACAACACTCTATACAACAACTAGTATAGCAACATCAGCATGTAAGTATAGAATAGATTTACCTGACACGATATCTGCTGAACTCAGGGTTAATCTTGAGGACTTGATGAGCTGAAACAGGAAAGAGGTGGACCGGGATCTAACCTGACCCTAAACTGGGGTCCTAACTAATCCCTCACCTTGGAGGTACTGATAATGGTTCAGAGGTCCAAGTCTCCAACCTAACCCTGTCTCCTATCAGACCCTGAACCCTGTAATCAGTCCTAAGAAGGATCCTGACTACCACCAAAGGGATATGGGCTGATCTCAGCTAAATACACAGATTAGACATATAAGACAGACAGGATAACACTCGCTTGCATACACACTCAAACACCAAAGGAACATAAATGGTCTGGGAAATAAACTCTAACCAAGTTGAGCTTAGAACAACTAAGGAGCTCACAACTAAAGTCTATACAGATTCATTCCTATCTGTGGTCTGCATGAAGGTTTCACTGGCAACTCCCCAAGCAGACAACCAGGAATTTAAAGGAAACCAATCAACAAATAATCAATTGCAGCCGGAGAAACTGCACCCAGTCCCAGCACCGAGCACAGACAGAATTAACTCCCTAGCTGCCAAACACAAAGAAACAGCAGATCAGCTGTGAGAAGTCAAAATGTGCAACCGCGACGATCTTCGTGGCAATGCACACATGACAGTACCCCCCCTTCTACGAGGGGCCTCCGGACCCTCAGGGCCAGGCCTGCCCGGGTGAGTTCTGTGGAAGGTCCGAACCAAACGATCTGCGTTAACATCAGACGCAGGGACCCACGTCCTCTCCTCTGGACCATACCCCTTCCAATGCACCAAGTACTGAAGGGACCGGCGATTCAGACGTGAGTCAATGATCTTTGATACTTGAAATTCCAAGTTACCATTGACCAACACAGGAGGAGGAGGTAGAGGTGACGGTATGACTGGTGCCACATACCTTTTAAGTAATGACTTGTGGAACACATTATGAATTTTAAACGTAGGAGGGAGGTCCAGACGAAATGCCACAGGATTAATTATGGAACTGATCCTGTACGGCCCGATGAATCTGGGACCCAGTTTCCAGGAGGGCACCTTAAGTTTTATATTCCTGGTAGACAACCATACCAGATCGTTCACATTCAGATCTGGACCAGAAACTCTCCTCCTATCAGCCATACGTTTGTAACGGTTCCCCATCGCACTCAGATTATTCAATACACCTCTCCACACAGAAGCAAGTGACGACGAGAAACGCTCCTCCTCAGGAACCCCAGAAGGGCCCCCCCATTGAAAGTACAAAACTGGGGATGGAAACCATATGCCCCAAAAAATGGGGACTTACCAGTGGACTCGCTCCGCCTGTTGTTAAGAGCGAACTCTGCCAGATGCAAGAAAGAAGACCAGTCCTCTTGGTTCTCTGAAACAAAACACCGGAGATATGTCTCTAAGCTCTGATTCAGACGCTCTGTCTGACCATTGGTCTGCGGATGAAAAGCCGAGGAAAATGACAATTAGCATCCCCCGACGTAAACAAAATGCCCTCCAAAATTTGGACACAAACTGAGACCCCCTATCTGACACCACATCAGAAGGCAACCCATGAAGTCTAACGATCTCCCTAATGAACACCTGCGCCAGAGTTTTAGCATTAGGGAGTGCAGGAAGAGCAACGAAATGTGCCATCTTACTGAACCTGTCAACAACCACCAGTATGACAGTATTCCCTGACGACGGAGGAAGGTCCGTAATGAAGTCCATAGATAAATGAGTCCATGGACGCTCCGGAAGTTTCAAGGGTAAAAGGGTCCCAGACGGACGGGTATGAGGGGTTTTAGAGCGAGCACACACCCCACATGACGCGACAAAAGTTATAACATCTTTATTAGCATTAGGCCACCAAAACCGGCGAGAAAGGAGATCTAAAGTAGCCTTACTCCCTGGATGTCCTGCTAGAGCAGAATTATGATGTGCCTCAATAACCTTTTGTCTCAACAGATTTGGGACAAACAGTCTCCCTGGAGGTCCTGCAGGGGCGTCCCCCTGAGCCTCTAACACCTCCTCCTCAAGCTCAGAAAATACAGCCGACACTACCACCCCCTCCTGAAGGATAGGACTCGGGTCATCCGTTTTCCCGGCCCCTGGGAAACTGCGAGACAAGGCATCAGCCTTTACATTCTTAGACCCTGGGCGATAAGTGACGACAAAATTAAACCTGGTAAAAAACAACGACCATCGAGCTTGTCTGGAATTCAGACGCTTAGCGGATTCCAAATACAACAGGTTCTTGTGATCAGTAATAACGGTAACCGGGTGGACTGCCCCCTCCAAAAAGTGACGCCATTCTTCAAAGCTAACTTAATGGCCAAAAGTTCCCTATTGCCGATATCATAATTCCTTTCGGCGGACGACAATTTCTTAGAAAAGAAAGCGCACGGATGCCATTTACCAGGGGACGGACCCTGGGACAATATAGCACCCACCCCTACGTCAGACGCATCCACCTCCACAATGAACGGCTGAGATGCATCTGGTTGGATGAGAACGGGTGCCGAAGCAAAACATTTCTTCAAAGAGGAAAAGGCTTGGCAAGCTTTGTCCGACCATTTAGAAAAAATCCGTCCCTTTTCTTGTCATGTCAGTGAGAGGTTTGACGACAGATGAGAAATTACAAATAAATTTCCGGTAGTAGTTAGCAAACCCCAAAAAACGCTGCAGAGCCTTAAGATCCCCTGGCTGATCCCATTCAAGCACTGCTCTCACCTTTTCAGGGTCCATACGGAAACCGGAGGCTGACACCAAAAAACCCAAAAACTGAAGTTCCTGTACGGCAAATACACACTTCTCCAGTTTGGCGTATAGTTTATTGTCTCGCAAGATCTGCAACACCTGTCTCACATGCTCCTGGTGAGACACAAGATCTGGCGAGTAAATTAAAATGTCGTCCAAATATACAACCACAAACAGCCCCACAAGGTGACGAAAAATGTCATTAACAAAATGTTGGAATACTGCTGGTGCAGTAGTCAGACCAAAAGGCATGACAAGGTTCTCATAATGTCCCTCCGGCGTGTTAAACGCCGTTTTCCACTCATCCCCCTCTTTTATCCTAATCAGATTATACGCCCCCCTGAGATCCAATTTAGAGAACCATTTGGCGCCAACAATTTGATTGAAGAGATCAGGAATAAGAGGGAGTGGATACGGATCTCGAACAGTAATCCGATTAAGTTCGCGGAAATCCAAGCAAGGGCGTAGGCCTCCATCTTTTTTCTTCACAAAGAAGAACCCCGCGGCTACTGGGGAAGATGAAGGTCTAATATGCCCTTTGGCCAGACTTTCAGAAATATAATCTTTCATAGCCTGCCTCTCAGGACCAGAAAGATTATACAACCTAGCTTTAGGCAACTTAGCATCAGGAAGGAGATTAATAGAGCAGTCATACACGCGATGAGGAGGCAACTCCTGACACCCCTCCTCAGAGAAAACATCCCCAAAATCCTCCAAAAAAGGAGGCAATGTACTAGGCACGACCGCACTGATGACTGTGTTCATGCAGTTGCTTTTGCAAAACTCACCCCATTGGCTTATTTCTCTGGACTGCCAATTAATCACAGGGTTATGTTTAACCAACCAAGGAAGTCCCAACACAATGGGAGTAGGTAGACCCTCCAACACATAACAAGATAATTGTTCCCTATGTATTGCCCCTACCCGAAGGTCAATGTTATGAACCTCATGAACAAAGCTACCTTGGCCGAGAGGCCTGGCGTCAATGGAGAATATAGGGATCGGTTTGACCAATACACTCAGATGCATACCTTGAGCCTGAGCAAACTGAGCGTCAACCAGATTAGCCCCGGAACCACTATCAAGAAGAACAGACAATCTCTCCACTCTCGTACCAACTACCACCTCCACTGGTACAAGGAACTGAGAAGAACTGGCGGATGAAATACATACTCCCAGGTTGTCGTCCACCACACAACCTGGGATTAACAGTTTTCCGGCGACTTTTGGCTCAACAAGGCACGGGATGGACATTCTCCAACAAAATGTCCCTCTTTCCCGCAGAAAAAACATCTTCTAGTCCTGCAGCGTACCGCCAATCCCCTCCTACGAAATGATGTCCCTCCCAACTGCATAGGCTCATCCGAACAGACAAGGGGAACCTCAACATAAGGGACTTTAGTGGTAGGTGGAGAAACAACAGGGAGTGGGGTTACCTCACCCCTCTCCCGAAGCCGTCTATCAGTACGGATAGCTAAGGCCATAGCAGCCTCCAGTGAATGAGGAGACTCATACTGAGCAAAAACGTCTTTTAATTTATCAGAAAGCCCATGACAAAACTGGCTCCTAAGAGCTGGGTCATTCCACTGAGTATCTGTGGCCCATCTACGAAACTCAGAAGCAAATTCCTCTGCAGGACGATCTCCCTGCTGTATCTTACGTAATTTTGTCTCAGCAAGAGAGACCCGATCTGGGTCATCATATACCAATCCCAGGGCAGTAAAAAATTGATCTACAGACAGTAGAGCCGGGGATCCGGAGGAAGGGAAAATGCCCAGGATTGAGGGTCCCCTTGCAGAAGTGAGATAACAATTCCCACTCTCTGCTCATCACTCCCTGATGATCGAGGCCGAAGCCGAAAATACAATTTACATGCCTCCCGGAAGGTGAAAAATTTGTCTCGCCCACCAGTGAACCTGTCCGGGAGAGCTACTTTAGGTTCAACTCTGGTTTGCTCCAGGGGAGACAAAACTTTGGACTTAATGTCCGTCAGCTCCATGGATAATCCCTGCAACTGCAGAGCCAGCTGGGCTACTGGATCCATGGTAACTGGAGATAATTTTTATGGCCAGTGAAAATGTCACGCAGTCTAATGATATGTATACAATGTCAGTAAACTATTAATACAGGAACAACACTCTATACAACAACTAGTATAGCAACATCAGCATGTAAGTATAGAATAGATTTACCTGACACGATATCTGCTGAACTCAGGGTTAATCTTGAGGACTTGATGAGCTGAAACAGGAAAGAGGTGGACCGGGATCTAACCTGACCCTAAACTGGGGTCCTAACTAATCCCTCACCTTGGAGGTACTGATAATGGTTCAGAGGTCCAAGTCTCCAACCTAACCCTGTCTCCTATCAGACCCTGAACCCTGTAATCAGTCCTAAGAAGGATCCTGACTACCACCAAAGGGATATGGGCTGATCTCAGCTAAATACACAGATTAGACATATAAGACAGACAGGATAACACTCGCTTGCATACACACTCAAACACCAAAGGAACATAAATGGTCTGGGAAATAAACTCTAACCAAGTTGAGCTTAGAACAACTAAGGAGCTCACAACTAAAGTCTATACAGATTCATTCCTATCTGTGGTCTGCATGAAGGTTTCACTGGCAACTCCCCAAGCAGACAACCAGGAATTTAAAGGAAACCAATCAACAAATAATCAATTGCAGCCGGGAGAAACTGCACCCAGTCCCAGCACCGAGCACAGACAGAATTAACTCCCTAGCTGCCAAACACAAAGAAACAGCAGATCAGCTGTGAGAAGTCAAAATGTGCAACCGCGACGATCTTCGTGGCAATGCACACATGACACAGTCATCATTGCAATGCACAAAAATGGCCTAACAGGGAAGAGTATCGCAGCTAGAAAGATTTCACCTCAGTCAACAATCTATCGCATCATCAAGAACTTCAAGGAGAGAGGTTCCATTGTTGCCAAAAAGGCTTCAGGGCGCCCAAGAAAGACCAGCAAGCGCCAGGACCGTCTCTTAAAAGTGTTTCAGCTGCGGGATCGGGCTACCAGCAGTGCAGAGCTTGCTCAGGAATGGCAGCAGGCAGGTGTGGGTGCATCTGCACGCACTGTGAGGCGGAGACTCTTGGAGCAAGGCCTGGTCTCAAGGAGGGCAGCAAAGAAGCCACTTCTCTCCAGAAAAAACATCATGAACAGACTGATATTCTGCAAAAGGTACAGGCAGTGGACTGCTGAGGACTGGGGTAAAGTTATTTTCTCTGATGAATCCCCTTTTCGATTGTTTGGGACATCAGGAAAACGCCTCATTCGGAGAAGACAAGGTGAGCGCTACCACCAGTCTTGTCTCATGCCAACTGTTAAGCATCCTGAAACCATTCATGTGTGGGGTTGCTTC
This sequence comes from Oophaga sylvatica, assembly GCA_033576555.1. Classification (NCBI taxonomy): domain Eukaryota; kingdom Metazoa; phylum Chordata; class Amphibia; order Anura; family Dendrobatidae; genus Oophaga; species Oophaga sylvatica. The sequence goes on from JARQOD010000001.1 coordinate 704,544,909, forward strand.
TCAGCCAAGGGAATCGGCTCTCTCACAGTCTTGCCTAAAAACACAACCATGAATAAAGTATGGTACAAGAATGTCCTCCAAGAGCAACTTCTCCCAACCCTCCAAGAGCAGTTTGGCGATCAACAATGCCTTTTCCAGCATGATGGAGCACCTTGTCATAAAGCAAAGGTGATAACTAAATGGCTCAGGGAACAAAACATAGAGATTTTGGGTCCATGGCCTGGAAACTCCCCAGATCTTAATCCCATTGAGAACTTGTGGTCAATCATCAAGAGACGGGTGGACAAACAAAAACCTAAAAATTCTGACAAAATGAAAGCATTGATTGTGCAAGAATGGACTGCTATCAGTCAGGATTTGGTCCAGAAGTTGATTGAGAGCATGCCAGGGAGAATTGCAGAGGTCCTGAAGAAGAAGGGTCAACACTGCAAATATTGACTTGCTGCATTAACTCATTCTAACTGTCAATATAAGCTTTTGTTACTCATATGTTTGCAATTATTATATTTCTGTCTGTGATAAAAACATCTGTCAAACAAACATAAAAACCAGAGGGCAGCAGATCATGTGAAAATATAATATTTGTGTCATTCTCAAAACTTTTGGCCATGACTGTAGATACCTACTTATGGTTTCTCGAGATATCTTATATAAATTTGGACATGTTTGACAGGATGTGCAACATACCTGTTAGAAGCATTTGCTTTCCCCCACAGGTTATCCTTCTTTGAAGCTTTTAGCACGTGTCTCTTATTTTGTGTCTGTGCTACTGTTTATTTTGTATCAGCATTTGCCCTTCTATGCCACTGTGTTATAGCAGATTACCTTGATGTGGTTTATCTTTGATTTTATAGCTTTGTATGTGCTTTGTTTGTAATTAATAAAATTTGGGCATTTATTTTGGGTGTGCTCATCACTAGTGTATGTCTTCCCTTCAGCCTCCGTATCATATGGTACATGATGTAGCACTCTGCTCACATTGTCTTTCAACAGACTTTCAAGTATGACTCATCTTTGGACATGCAGTGTTGAGGGTATGCCACACTAAACAAGGACGCTAACGAGATCGCTAAAATACGTCACTATTTAGCGATCTCGTTAGTGACGCTGTTGTGTGTGGCATGTAGCAACGACGTGGCCCCTGCTGTGATCTCGCTGATCGTTCACTAGAGTTCTGGACCGTATTTTGATCGTTGGCGTCCCGCTGGTGACGCTATATCGCTGTGTCTGGCACCTTTTGTGAACGATGTGCGCTGTTTTGTACATCGCAATGACCGCCAAAGTCGTTAAGGAGATCGCTAACCGCTTATGCGTCGTTAACGAGATCGCTAAGTGTGGCAGCTACTAGCGACATTAAAACGATCACAAAAACGATCGCATTAGTATGCGTCGTTATTGTGATCGTTAGCGGGGGCGTTTAGTGTGGCAGTACCTTTGGTCTGGGGTCAGTACAGCAGAGGTGACAGTGCTATGAAAGGAGAGCTGATAACAGTGGTTTGTAATGTGCCACAAGGAAACTCAACTGTGTTGACTCTTCCTTCACAGGGACCTTATCTGATAGGTGTTATCTATGTTTTCTAACCATGCAGGGGGTAAAGGGCCCGTCTCACATAGCGATATCGCTAGCGAGATCGGTGCTGAGTCACTAGTTTTGTGACGCAGCAGCGAGCTCACCAGCGATATCGCTGTGTGTGACATTCAGCGACGATCAGCCCCCTGCCAGGTATCGCTGTTCGTCGCTGAAATGTCTGGACACTTTTTTGATCGCTGGTCTCCCGCTGACAGGCACGCATCGCTGCGTGTGACAGGCGGGAGACCAGCGATCCACTGGTAACCAAGGTACACAGCGGGTTTCCAGGCGCGGGGCTGTGCCTAGAAACCCGCAGTGTACCTTGGATACCAGCGCCCTGCTGCAGGGAGCTGGTAACCAAGGTACACAGCGGGTTTCCAGGCACCGCGCAGCGCCTGGAGACCCGATGTGTACCTTGGTTACCAGCTCCCTGCATCAGGGCGCTGGTATCCAAGGTACACTGCGGGTAACTAGCGATGTTTACCCGCAGTGTCCTTGTGCTGATCGCTGCCTGAGCTGCCTGTTTGGCAGCTCAGCCGCGATAATATAGCGATACACCAGCGATCCTGATCGTTGTCGGGATCGCTGGTGTATCGCTATGTGAGACCCAGCCTTAAGACCAGGAAATTAAGGCTGCTTTCACACATCCGTTTTTTACAATCAGGCACAATCCGTCCAATTTTGAAAAAGACGGATCCAGCGCAGATTGTAAAAAACTGATGCGACGGATCAGGTTTTTAGCCAGATCCGTCCTGAACTTTTGAACCCGAGAAATGCAGTGTGAGCATGCCTGGAACAAGGAGAGAGAGAGAGAGGCACTGTCCGGTTTTTGCGCTGGAAACAAAAAATGTTCCTCTAGCCGTTTTTGTCCCGCGCCGGAATTGAAATTTATGACGGATCCGGAAAAAAACGGACGAAACGGAGTGACATGCGGCGCGATCTGGCGCTAATGAAAGTCAATTAGAAAAAACGCATCCAGCGGTATAAAAAAAGGGATCCGTTTTTTTTAAAAAAAGCCGGATCGCACCTGACGACAAAAAACTGATGTGTGAAAGTAGCCTAAGGCTCTCTCTCATTAGATTTCACATACAGAGAAACATGCTCTGAGCTATTGTGTGAGGTGTTTTCTTCTTTCCTTTGAGTGTTGCTGCCTGCTTGTGATTGGGCAACTCATACACGGAGTAGGTACACTCCACCAGTGAAAAATATGTTATGGCTCCAACTTGGACTTAATAAAAATTAGCTCTCACTTTGATAACTAATAACTCTGCAATGGAGTGGCAAAATAAAAAAAAAAGATTTTATTCCATTCTACAGCCATTATTATGTGTTGTGTCCAGTTCAACATGAAAAATTTGGTGAAAGATCTTCTTTAGGTGTTTGAAAAATACCGAATCATGACTTAACTGTTTAATAACAGATATATGTCTGGACACTTTAATTTAGCTGGGAATTTTGATTCATGAAGAATTTATTCAGTAAAAATCAAATTGCTGATAACAGCTATTTCTTATGCGTTGAGGTCTCCCCAGAGCCCAGTATTAAACAGAGGGGTTAAAATATAAAAAATATTATATTCACCTTGTCTCTTCAGGGCTCACTGGGCCTTATTTGCTATTAAGAAGTGTATTGACCGTTGATTTTATCACATCACTTGAGGCCTAGTCAATGCCTTGGCACTGAAGACAGAAGACAAGATAAGAGCCGGAGGAGAAAGTGAACAAGTTGAAGAGTCCTGTGGCACTAGGACAGGGGTGCATGCTTTTATTTGATACTCCCTCCTCGGCTCTAAAAAGAACCAAGCGAAATGGCATCAAGTAGGCTGCCTCCATGCTTTATTCGAGTGAATTAAATCACACAAAAATTGAAGTTCTGTGAAATTTTAATTTTTTGTAAAATTCAAAGTGAATACCCTAAATTAATTTGACATCCAAACAAACCACAAAACCAGAAGTTTAATTAATGGGGTTGTTCCTTTTAATTAAATTTCCACCCTATCTGCAGTTTATTGTAAAACAATAAACCACATTGTACTCGCCTTCCTTTGTCTCCGCTACTGCTCCTCCAGTGTCTGGCATTGGCTCTGACACGGAATTCACCATGTCAGCGCTTCAACCAATTGGTGAGCTCAGTGGCCCTGCTAGTGTAGTCGGAACACCCCCTTCAGAGCCACTGAGCTCGCTGACTAGCTGCCATACTGCCAACATGACGTCAGCACCCTTGCCAATGCCAGGTACCATAACATTGGTGGAGACTTGCTTGTGGACCTGAGGAAGGTGAAGACAGTGCAGTTTGTTGCTTTATAATAAACTACAGCCAGGGACTAAAGTAATCCCTTTAAGAGAACTTTTTTTTAGGAATTTCATTTTTTACTGTCATAATTGAAGTAACAATAAGAATTTATGTAACATAGCTTACATAGTGCAGCGGTATCCACACTGAGCCGTGATGAGGCAGTGACCCAGCAAAGTTACAAACTGCTTACTCACAGCAAAACACAGCACACGATATCCACCGGATCGCAGCCGGGAAACAGGACAGTCCATCTCCGGTTCGCAGCCTGGCACATATCCTCCAGATTACAGTCACTAAACACGCCAGTCCACTTCCATGACCAATTACGAATGCACCACCATGTAAGCTGTGGGTGCCAGGCCTTTCAGCTCCACTTGCCTGTGTTGCCTCACACAGTTGGAACTCTGCAGAGCCTTCTGGTCTGCACGCCTGTGTGTAGCCCTGGTGTTAGGCACACGCAGTACCCTGGAGAGTGTATGGCGAGACAGCAGTTTAATGCTAAATATTCATTCACTCGACATATACTAGACACACCCTTAGGGTAGTGGAGTTTACTCTTGAGGGAGTGGTCAAGGTATGTGTTAGAGTGATTTAGTCTGTGTCTAGACTTCAGAGAGAGAAGACGTCTGGAGGGAGGAAGGAGTCTAGCCTGCTCTATCATCAGTTCAGATCGTGGAGTCTGGTACAGGTGTTTGAATTCACCTTAGCCTAGTCAGAGCTGTACCTCATCAGCATACACTGGAAGGAAAGAAGAAGTTTTAGTGCAGAAAGTCTTCAGCATCCTGTCTAAAGGACGGTATCAGGTTCAGAGACGTGCTCCTGCCTATTGATAACTGAGCATCTGTAGCTAACTTTGAAGGAAGGAAAAGAAAGAAGTGACTACTCGACCCTTGGCTAGTTTGAGTGCTTATGTTACCAGCGTGGACAAGGCGAAAGGCACAGTGGTTTATTGGAATAGTGCTTACGGATAGAAGAAGTCCTGCACATTGCTCCCGTCACTGGGACCCGAAGGATCACTACGTTTCAAGCAGAGTGATAAGAAAACCAGAATCTACCGGACCCTAGTCGCGGCAGACAGCCCCTTATAGTCAGTACGTAACTGGGGTCAGGGAAGTGAAGACTTTGAGTCAGTGCACGACAAGATAAGAATTCAGCTTCTTCGCAGGAAGGCTCCTAACACAAAGCTGACTGGGCAGTACAGCTATAGATTAGCTGAGATTTGAGGAACTACGCTTCAGGCTGTTTGTACTCGTTGATTGGAAGTAAAGGAGCCCCTAACTTGTCCAGCTGCTGTCTCAAGATACACTCTCCTTGATCAGCCTCCTGGACCTGCCTGAACATCTTACAAGTAAAGGTAGGAAAGACGCTGACCGTGTGAGACTGTGTTCTTTATCTGCACCCGCTTCACCAACTTCATAACACTGAGGGACCGTCCCACCTGTAGGGGACCCGACATCTAGCTGCACACCATCCCCTCAAGATCTACAGCAGCGCTGGTACATATTACCAAAGACTACAGTGCTCCGAACTGTACATAAACCTATCCCTGTAAATATACCCAACATACGCCAACGCCCGGCCACAGACGCTAGGCCAAACACTGACCTGACACACCCAACCCTTACAGCAGGCTTTAACTGGAATTGTGGCCTTGCTACATGGAAAACCCAGGTCGGGAAGAACGGACTGCACCACAACCATCTGTAGTCGTTTGAAATCCAAAAGCCCAGAGCAAGTTTGACCTAAGTCTGCTTGACAACTAGCATGTCCAAGACCATACTCACTTTACTTTGCATTGCATCACAGCTATGCCTGTGACGCAATGCACCCTCATGACATCAATACACCTCTGTGCGCATCCTGGGAACACACAGCGACCCCTACATGTAACACTGTCATGCTCACATACCCCCCTCTGTTCAAACCTGTGGGGTTGAACCCTTGTCACCCCACATGGACATGTGACAGGGCATCCGCATGACCCTGTGACATCCCCGCCCGACACTACTAAGAAACCAAAGTAGGCACCGGTTGACGCAAGAATTCCTCCCCTTCGCATTTCTCCTCCATACTTCGTTACATGACCAAGCACTTCCCCATTCTTCGTTGCAGACCACACACCCCCTTTCCTGACTGACAGTAGACTTGGCCCAGTTTCGGATGGCGTCGCTCCGGTTTATTTGGGGTTCCCTACCCCCGCAGCTCATCCTATCACCTAAGTACCTGCCTTCGGACCCTTGGTACTGTTTCCTCTGTACCCTTACCCATGCCTTAGTGACTACGTCCCGCTGAAACGCAGAGGTCCGCCCCGCAACTCTGGGCATACATCTGTAGCACGTCGCACCCAAAGGTGAGCCTCCTGACGCTGCTGTCTAGCGAGAGTTCTATCCATTGTTATGGAAATTTAATTAGGATAAATCTATCCTGAAGTGTTTGCTGGTGCCGTGCCCAATTTTCTATTAAATGTCTTTTTGAGCGCTCAGAACGAAATGAAACTGTCCACAACGGAAGTGTCAGTATAGCAGTTCGTCAAGACCACTCATTTATTATTCATTCAAGGTTTTATACGTTTACAAAAAGGGGCTGGTTAGTCAATTAACATACAATTAAAAGCTGCTAGATTATTGGCTGTTCTAGTGTAAGTATGATAATTATGATAATTATGATAAAAGGGCTGAAGTTGCAGATTTATTGTTTACTGTTCTTTGCCCCAGCATTCTTGCATGACTAGTAAAGAAAACAATAGATATTCATTAAAACTCTCTGTACTTGTTCCTTATGAAGGCCAGGGTCGTTTAAAACGACTGATTATAGCTGGCATCAGCTTTTGCATAGATATGTGTGAGCACAGGATTTTTAGCAAGTGAGATCTAACTGTGAATGCATATATGTGAATATACTTTGAATATATGGAATACATATATATTTCCATGACACCATTTTATCCCGACCCCCGGCAACATCCATGGTCGGTGCCAGAGGGTTCCTTGTGCGAATGTCCCTAGTCGCCTCTGCGACCACACACTCCCAGTTCCTCCAGGCTTTCTGTTTATTCACGTGTTTCTGCGTGGGACCCTGGAACTGAGCTGTCCCAAACTTACCAGGGGACATTTCCAGCTCAGGGTTCGTTGGGGTCTCCTTGACCTCTCCTGACAATAAGCACTGCACTGCTTTCCTCTTAAAATTCACTGGTAGAATTATTCTTTAGTGAATAATAATAATAATAATTTTATTTTTATAGTACCAACATATTCCGTAGCACTTTACAATTCAGAGGGGACATGAACAGATGATTTCAGATATTACAGCTCGGCTAAAATTGATAATTAGATAGAGTCTGCAGAGGTAAAAGTAGTAAAAAATGCAAGATATGACTCATATCCTGTTCAGATATGTTAATCCTCACATGTCACACATGGCAGTTTATGGTGAAAAGTCACTTGAAACGAGTTACCCTTTAAGTTTGTAATGAAGCTAACAAGAAATGCATATTTAGAAGAATTGAATTTCAATAACTTAAGTTGATTGACAGGAGGTACATCACTTTCAAACGCGCGATTACCAAGTCTAAATAGACTTGCACAAAAAGAATCGGATCACTTTTTATGCAGGTAAAAAACAAGGAGACTGGGTATTAATTCAAACTGATGGGGTATGTGCTTTCATTTAGTCCATAGAGCCCATTATGTTTTTAATTTGCCACTGGAGAGTTTCATTCTTGGTCATGGTATCAAAAAATCTGAAACGTTATGTAATTAATTCCAATTTTAATACAACTTTTATAACTTAATACCTATTCAGGGAATCTGGGACTCACTGATGGCTTCTATTTTGCAGGCTGAAGAGATACCGGTATCAAATAGAGCACGGTGAATTGAAACCGGATGGAAAGCATTCCTAGGCAATGAAATTCTATTACTCTAACTAGCTGTAGTGAAGTAGCAGAAAATTCCCAAATTAACATCTGTCTTCGCAAGTAGTAATTTACTGTATCATGTGACTACACAGAATCTTATACATCGTCTAATTTTTTTTTCCCTTCATATGTGAACGAGAAAAATTTAAAGCGTCTCATACTTTAACCCCTTAACCCCCAAGGGTGGTTTGCACGTTAATGACTGGGCCAATTTTACAATTCTGACCACTGTCTCTTTTTGAGGTTATAACTCTGGAACGCTTCAACGGATCTTCGCGATTCAGAGAATGTTTTCTCATGACATATTGTATGCCATGACAGTGGTAAAATTTCTTCGATATAACTTGCGTTTATTTATGAAAAAAATGGAAATATGGCAAAAATTTTGAAAATTTTTCAATTTTCAAACTTTGAATTTTTATTCCTTTAAAACAGAGAAATATGTCACACAAAATAGTTACTAAATAACATTTCCCATATGTCTACTTTACGTCAGCACAATTTTGGAGCCAAAATTTTTTTTGCCAGGAAGTTATAAGGGTTAAAAGTTGACCAGTGGTTTCTCATTTTTACAACAAAATGTACAAAACCATTTTTTTTAGGGACCACCTCATATTTGAAGTCACTTTGAGGGGTCTATATGGAAGAAAATACCCAAAAGTGACACCTTTCTAAAAACTGCACCCCTCAAGGTACTCAAAACCACATTCAAGAAGTTTATTAACCCTTCAGGTGCTTCACAGGAGCTGAAGCAACGTGGAAGGAAAAAAGTGCCGTTTGACTTTTTCAAACCAAAGTTGGCTGGAATTGAGATTGGACGCCATGTCACGTTTGGAGAGCCCCTGATGTGCCTAAACAGTGGAAACCCCCCACAAGTGACACCATTTTGGAAACTAGACCCCCAAAGGAACTTATCTAGATCTGTTGTGAGCACTTTGAACACCCAAGTGTTTTACTAAAGTTTATACAGCCTGGGTGTGAAAAAAAAAATTCCAAAAAAATGATTTTTCAGTCCCCAATTTTTGATTTTTCTCAAGGAAATTGGATCCTACACGTTGTCCAATTTGTCCTGAGTACACTGATACCCCATATGTGAGGGGGGAAAACTGTTTTGGGTGCACTGTTAAGTGGAGAGGTTATGGTCAGGAGGACAATTCTTGGGTGTTTGCTTCGGACATCCATGCTAGGAGCCTGATCCGTGCCTATCACCGAGCTCATCCTGATCGGCCTGGTTGCACAAATGAGGGTTCGGTGACCCCTCCTCAAGGGGGGGTACTGCTATGAATGTGCTACAGACGGTTTCTGAGCTGACGCTCCCTCTGATGGTTACAGACAGTACTGAACCTTTCAACGAGGACTGGAAATCTGGGATCACTGACTGGTCTGAAATAAGGGAGGTTCCCTCCCATGATGGTTGCCGGTGATCAATTGTTCTTGTCTCAATTGTGGTTCCTGGTTCATTTGGAAGTTTGCTGAGTCTTGCCTGCATCTTCAGCTTTCAGATAAGATATTTTCTGCTTTTATTTTGTGCTTGCTTTTTGCATAGTTCTCTGCACTTCTGTGGAGGTCAGCCGGGTCCCCTCCAGTTTATCTGTAGCCACTGTTATTTGTTCATTTGCTTTTTCCTGTTTTTTCAGTGGCTGCTGCTTAGTTTTGTTACACCAGAGATCTGATTTAAGTGGTAGAGATCGTGTGATCTCAGGTGTTTTTGCAATCAGAAGAGTTGGTATTTTTTAGGCTTTTTTTGGATTGCAGTGAGAATCCTTTCCTGTACTTTTCTGTCTAGACAGATTGGGCCCCAGCGTTTGCTCATTCTATTTTCTGTCTGTGTCCGTGCTTCTTCTTGTCTAACCACTATTACATGTTTGGGGGCTTCCTATTTTCTTTGGGGATCTGCTCTGGGGCAGATAGCTTTCCTCTTTCTGCCTTTAGGTGTAGTTATCTCTCAGGCTGTGAGAGGCGTCTAGGATCAACGTAGGAATGCTCCATGGCTACCTATAGTTGTGTGGTTAGTTCAGGTTACTGCAATTCAATAGGTTCCAGCCTCTCTGGTGTATTGCCGTTTTTGCTTTTTCTCCTCAGCTACCTAAACATAACAGTATCACCGGCCGAAGTGAAAATTAAATGGTACTCACAGAAGGGAAAAATAGTGTGGAAAGAAAAAAAATAGTTGTCAGAGTTGTCAGAGATTTTTTTTTTGTTTGTTGCATTTTTTCCCTCTTTTTCTCTGTGTGCTGAGGAGGCTTTTTTTTCTCTCTCAATGGAGCTTGCACAGTTGTCTGGCCGTGTGGATCAGCTTGCCACTGAGGTTCGGAGTATTGCTACCTAGCTTGCTAGGTTGCCGGTTGTGGAACCTAGGATTCCCATGCCAGATTTGTTTTTGGGGGATCGGGCTAAATTTCTGAATTTCAAAAATAACTGTAAGTTGTTTTTTGCCTTAAAGCCTAAGTCCTCAGGGAACGCAGCGCAGCAGGTTCAAATTGTCATCTCTCTCCTGCGCGGCGACCCTCAAGATTGGGCTTTTTCCCTGACACCTGGGGATCCTGTTTTGAATGATGTTGATGTATTTTTTCTGGCTCTGGGGTTATTGTACGATGAACCTAATGTCACTGATCAAGCTGAAAAAACCTTGTTGGCATTAAATCAGGGTCTTGAAGATGCTGAGTTGTACTGTCAGAAATTCCGAAAGTGGGCAGTCCTGACCAAATGGAATGATGATGCTTTGGCAGCCCTTTTTCAGAAGGGGCTGTCAGAGAATGTAAAGGTTGTTATGGTGGGATTCCCTGCTCCCTCTGGTCTCAATGATTCTATGTCATTGGCTATTCAAATTGACAGACGTTTGCGTGAGCTCAGAGGTATGCGTGAGATAGTGTTGCCTTGTGAGCCAGCTTCTGAGCCCATGCAGTGTGATGGAGTGACTTCTGGGGCACAGCGTCATGAGTTTCGAAAGCGCAATGGGCATTGGCGTACCCAGGATCAAAACTAGGGGGGGGGCAAGCCAATGTCGCATCTTATACAGGTTACATCATATACACTGTGCATTATCCTGCATATTAGGTATGGAGCATTAGAACTGTTGTATATTGTATAATACAGCAGTGTATGCGACACTACGCTGTATATACCATATATTATACATGGCAGTCGCGCTCATGTCAGGAGCGGTACCAGCAAGTCTGAGTATTGCAGTGCGATCCTCGCATGAGTTATACGGCCGTCTGTCTATGCCCTTGTTATAATAATACTGAAATATTAATCTATTATTAAAGTATTAAGGAGCTCACAAGTAAAAAAAAGCCCCCTACCTCCCCTGTCCCCCACCCACACCCCATCGTCTCACATGCACCCCTTAGTGTTCTGTCCCACTGACCCCACAATACCCCTCTCCTCTCACATGCACCCCTCAGTGCTCTGTTGCCCCTCCCCACTTCAGTCCTCACAATACCCCCATCCTTTTACATTCAACCCCAGTGACCTGTCCACCCTCCCTCACAATACCCCATATTCTCACATCATCCCCTGTGCGCCAGCCCCCACAATATCCCCATCCTCTCACATTCACCAACCAGTGCCCTGTATCCCCTCCCCCACAATACCCCATCCTCTCACATTCACTCTCTGTGCCCTGTTGCCCCTCCCTCACTTCAGCCCCCACAATACCCCCATCCTCTCACATTAACCCCCTCAGTGCCCTAGCCCCCACAATACCCCATCCTCTCACATTAACCCCCCCAGTGCCCTAGCCCCCACAATACCCCATCCTCTTACATTCACCCCAGTACCCAGTACCCCTCCCCCACAATACCCCCATCCTCTCACATTAACCCCCCAGTGCCCTAGCCCCCACAATACCCCCATCCTCTTACATTAACCCCAGTGCCCAGTACCCCTCCCCCACAATACCCCCATCCTCTCACATTAACCCCCCAGTGCCCTAACCCCACAATACCCCGTCCTCTTACATTCACCCCAGTGCCCTGTACCCCTCCCCCACTGTAACCCCATCCTCTCACATTAACCCCCCAGTGCCCTAGCCCCCACAATACCCCATCCTCTTACATTCACCCCAGTGCCCTGTACCCCTCCCCCACTGTAACCCCATGCTCTCACATTCCCCCACAGTGACCATGACATGCCTGAGCAGAATGAATTTAATAAATTCCATCCCCTCTTACCATGAAGCTTGCAGGCAGTGTCTGAGGCAGGAGCAGGAAGTGTCCAGTGTGTGCACACAGAGTGCACTAGGACCCAGTGTGGCTGAGACAACCAGAGCCTGCACGGCAGAAAGTGAAACTACAGCTGCTGCCAGCCAGGAAGGAAGAAGCTCCTCTGGTGAGACAGCAGCTCCGTGCACTGCGCACACAGACAGGCCCTGCAACATGTGGCAGAGAGAGCTGGCATTGTGCTGCTCTCTCCGCTCTCTTTCATTGTGTGCCCCTGCTTCTAGGGAGGGGCAGCTCCCCCCCCCCCAGCCCCACGGTGGGTACGCCCATGGCAATGGGTTATGTTTCTACTGTGGTGACGCCTCTCATGCTATTTCAGTCTGCCCTAAGCGGGGAAGACGTTTTGCACGCTCAGTTGTCTTGGGTAGTGTTCCGACTAAATTTCTGTTGACTGTTACCCTGATTTGCTCCCTGTCCACATTTTCTACTCAGGCTTTTGTTGATTCAGGAGCAGCTATTAATCTGATGGATTTTGACTTTGCCAAACGTTGTGGGTTTCCCATGATACCGCTGTGGAAGTCTATTCCCCTACTGGGCATTGATTCTACCCCTTTGGTGGAGAATAAACCCCAGTTTTCTACTCAGGTGATAATGAGGGTTGAACCAGATCATCAGGAGAGTTGCAAATTTCTGGTGCTGCAAAATCTGCATGACAATATTGCACTTGGTTTCCCTTGGTTAAAGTCTCCTAATCCTGTTTTGGATTGGAAATCTGTGTCTGTGACCAGTTGGGGCTGCCAATGTGTTAATGCTGACACTCCTGTTTTTTCTGCCTCTCCCCAGTCTCAGGATGTTCCTGACTTTTTGACTGATTTTTCGGATGTATTTAGTGAAAGTAAATCTGCATCCTTGCCCCATCACAGGAGCTATGATTGCGCTATTGAATTAGTGCCTGGTGGTAAATTTCCTAAAGGTCGCCTTTTTAACTTGTCTGTACCTGAACACGATGCTATGCGATCTTATATCAAGGAGTCATTGGAGAAGGGTCATATCAGACCATCCAATTCACCCTTGGGTGCCGGTTTTTTCTTTGTGGCCAAAAAGGATGGTTCATTGAGGCCGTGTATTGATTATCGTCTCTTGAATAAGATCACTGTGAAGTATCAATATCCTTTACCCTTGATTTCTGACCTGTTTTCCAGAGTAAAAGTGCTAGTTGGTTTACCAAGCTTGACCTCAGGGGGGCGTATAACCTTATTCGCATTAAGTACGGGGATGAATGGAAAACGGCGTTTAATACCCCAGAGGGGCATTTTGAATACCTAGTGATGCCCTTTGGGCTCGCTAATGCTCCTTCCGTCTTCCAATCCTTCATGAATCATATTTTCAGGGATTTTGTGGATAAATTTCTGATTGTTTATTTGGATGATATCTTGATTTTTTCCAATGACTGGGACTCTCATGTGAAACATGTTCGGACTGTGATCCCTTCACATACAGTGCATTCTCTCTCAAAATCTGGAACAAAGTGTCTTTTTGGCGTACAGAAGGTCTCATATCTGGGATTCATTTTGTCCCTGTCTGTTATTGAAATGGACCCGGTCAAGGTTTAGGCCATCTGTGATTGGGTCCAACCTACTTAATTAAAGGCTCTTCAGAGATTTTTGGGTTATGCCAATTTTTATCGTAAATTTATTGGTAATTTCTCCGGTATTGTTAAACCATTGACTGATTTGACCAAAAAGGGTTCTGATGTGGTGAATTGGCCTCCTGAGGCAGTCTCTGCGTTTCAGGAACTTAAGCAGAGATTCACTTCTGCTCCTGTTCTACGGCAGCCTGATGTTTCTCTACCGTTTCAGGTGGAGGTTGATGCCTCTGAAATTGGGGCAGGTGCCGTTTTGTCCCAAAGAGATCCAGAAACCTCTAAGAGTAACCCTTGTGCCTTTTTCTCTCGAAAATTTTCTCCAACTGAACGTAATTATGACGTGGGTAATCGGGAGTTATTGGCCATGAAGAGGGCCTTTGATGAGTGGAGACATTGGCTGGAAGGAGCCAAACATCAGGTGGTGGTCCTCACGGACCATAAGAACCTGGTTTATCTCGAATCAGCCAAGCGACTTAATCCTAGACAGGCCAGGTGGGCCTTGTTTTTCACACGTTTTAATTTTGTGGCTTCTTTTCTTCCTGGCACTAAGAATGTTAAGGCGGATGCCCTCTCGAGGAGTTTCTTTGCGGACTCTCCTGAGTTATCTGATCCTACTGTTATTTTGAAAGAGGGTGTAGTTCTTTCCGCCATCTCGCCCAATTTGAGACTGGCTCTGGAAGGGTGTCAGGAGGATAAACCTGAGCGCTGCCCTATTGGGAAATTGTTTGTCCCAGACCAGTGGAAGAAGAGTGTGATGTCTGAGATTCATTGTTCCGCGTTGGCTGGTCATCCCGGGATTTTTGGTACCAGAGACTTGGTGAGTCGGTCCTTTTGGTGGCCTACTTTGTCTCGTGGCGTCAGGGAATTTGTGCAGTCCTGTGGGACTTGCTCTCGCTCCAAGCATTGCTCTCGCTCTAGTGGTTTGTTAATACCATTACCTGTGCCCAAGAGGCCATGGACCCATATCTCTATGGATTTTATTTCCGACCTCCCTGTTTCTCAGAGAATGACCATTATCTGGGTAATCTATTGATAGGTTTTTCCAAGATGATACATCTTGTGTCATTACCTAAGTTACCTTCCTCCTCCGAATTGGTTCCTTTGTTCCTTCAGCACGTGGTTTGGTTACATGGCATTCCGGAGAACATTGTGTCTGACAGAGGAGTCCAGTTTGTTTCCAGATTTTGGAGGACATTTTGTTCTAAACTTGGTGTTCAATAATCTTTCTCCTCTGCTTTTCATCCTCAGACCAATGGACAAACCGAGAGAACAAACCAGACCTTGGAGACTTATTTGAGATGTTTTGTGTCTGCTGATCAAGATGACTGGGTCTCTTTTTTGCCTTTGGCTGAGTTTGCTCTTAATAATAGGGCTAGCTCTGCCACCTTGATGTCTCCATTTTTCTGCAATTTTGGGTTTCACCCTCGATTTTCTTTGGGACAGGCGGAGGCTTCTGTCTGTCCAGGTGTTTACTCTGTTGTGGAGCGAATGCAGCAGATTTGGGACCAGGTAGTGGAGAGGTTGTCTCTCTCTCAGGAGAAGGCCCAACGGTTTGCCAACCGGCATAGGACTGATGGTCCTCGGTTTAAAGTGGGGGAATTGGTTTGGTTGTCCTCAAGAAATATCCCTATGAGGGTTGCATCTCCAAAGTTTAAGCCTAGGTTCATTGGACCTTATAAGATCATGGAGATTCTTAATCCTGTTTCCTTCCGTTTGCTTCTTACAGGGACATTTAAGATCCATAACGTGTTCCACAAGTCCTTATTGAAGAGGTTTGTCGAGCTAGTGGTTCCTATGGCTGCACCTCCTGACCCTGTTTTGGTTGAGGGCAATCTGGAGTATGTGGTTGAGAAAATATTGGATTCTCGTTTTTCTAAACAGAAACTCCAGTATTTGGTTAAGTGGAGAGGTTATGGTCAGGAGGACAATTCTTGGGTGTTTGCTTCGGACATCCATGCTAGGAGCCTGATCCGTGCCTATCACCGAGCTCATCCTGATCGGCCTGGTTGCACAAGTGAGGGTTCGGTGACCCCTCCTCAAGGGGGGGGGTACTGTTATGAATGTGCTACAGATGGTTTCTGAGCAGAGGCACCCTCTGGTGGTTACAGACAGTACTGAACCTTTCAGCGAGGAATGGCAATCTGGGATCACTGACTGGTCTGATATAAGGGAGGTTCCCTCCCATGATGGTTGCTGGTGATCAATTGTTCTTGTCTCAATTGTGGTTCCTGGTTCATTTGGAAGTTTGCTGAGTCTTGCCTGCATCTTCTGCTATCAGATAAGATATTTTCTGCTTTTATTTTTGTGCTTGCTTTTTGCATAGTTCTCTGCACTTCTGTGGAGGTCAGACGGGTCCCCTCCTGGGGCCGGTGCTCCTCTCAGTTTATCTGTAGCCACTGTTATTTGTTCATTTGCTTTTTCCTGTTTTTTCAGTGGCTGCGGCTTAGTTTTGTTACACCAGAGATCTGATTTAGGTGGTAGAGATCGTGTGATCTCAGGTGTTTTTGCAATCAGAAGAGTTGGTATTTTTTAGGTTGTTTTTGGATTGCAGTGAGAATCCTTTCCTGTACTTTTCTGTCTAGACAGATTGGGCCCCAGCGTTTGCTCATTCTATTTTCTGTCTGTGTTCGTGCTTCTTCTTGTCTAACTGCCATTACATGTTTGGAGGCTTCCTATTTTCTTTGGGGATCTGCTCCGGGGCAGATAGCTTTCCTCTTTCTGCCTTTAGGTGTAGTTATCTCTCATACTGTGACGAGGCATCTAGGATCAACGTAGGAATGCTCCACGGCTACCTCTAGTTGTGTGGTTAGTTCAGGTTACTGCAATTCAATAGGTTCCAGCCTCTCTGGTGTATTGCCGTTTTTACTTTTTCTCCTCTGCTACCTAAACATAACAGTGGACGGCAGGGCTCAGAAAGGAAGTAATGACGTTTTGGAATGCCGACTTTGATGGGTGTCATGTTCAGTTTGCAGACCCCTGATGTGCCTAAACAGTGTAAACCCCTCACAAGTGACCCCACTTTGGAAACTAGACCTCCTAGGGAACTTATCTAGATGTCTGGTGAGCACTTTGAACCCCCAAGTGCTTTACACAAGTTTATAAGTCCCCAGTTTTTTTATTGTAACAGGAGAAATTGGACACAAAAAGTTGTTCAATTTGTCCTAAGTACACTGATACCCTATATGTGGGAGAAAACTAATGTATGGGCACACATCGGGGCTTGGAAGGGAAGTAGTGACGTTTTGGATTGCAGACTTTGATGGAATAGTCTGCGAGCGTCGTAGCGTTTGGAGAGCCCCTGATGTGCCTAAACAGTGGAAACCCCCAAAAATGACCCAATTTTGGAAACTAGACCCCCAAGGAACTTATCTAGATGTGTGGTGAGAACTTTGAACCCCAAAGTGCTTCACAAAAATTTATAACGTAGAGCCATAAAAATAAAAAATCATTATTTTCCACAAAAATGATATTTTCGCCCCAATTTTTTAATTTTTCCAAGGGTAACAGAAGAAATTGGACCCCAAGAGTTATTGTGCAATTTGTCCTGAGTACGCTGATACCCCATATGTGGGGGTAAACTACTGTTTGGGCGCATGGCAGAGCTCATAAGGGAAGGAGCACCGTTTGATTTTTTCAACGCAGAATTGGCTGGAATTGAGATCAGACACCATGTCACATTTAGAGAGCCCCTGATGTGCCTAAACAGTGGAAATCCCCCAATTCTAACTCCAACCCTAACCCCAACACACCCCTAACCCTAGTCCCAACCCTAACCATAACCCTAACCACAAACCTAACCCTAACACACCCCTAACCCTAATCCCAACCCTAACCCTAATCCTAACTTTAGCCCCAACCCTAACCCTAAATTTAGCCCCAACCCTAACCCTAACCCTAATGGGAAAATGGAAATAAATACATTTTTTAAATTTTATTATTTTTCCCTAACTAAGGGGGTGATAAAGGGGGTTTGATTTACTATTCATAGAGGGTTTTTATGCTTGGCAGGTGTCACACGCTAAAAGACTCTTGTTATTGCAAAAAATAGTTTTTGCATCACCGCATTTTCAGAGCTATAATTTTTTCTTATTTTGGCCCACAGAGCCATGTGGTGTCTTTTTTTTGCGAGATGAGTTGACAGTTTTATTGGTACCATTTTTGGGCACATGACATTTTTTGATCACTTTTTATTACGATTTTTGGAAGGCAGAATGAACAAAAACCAGCAATTTATGAATTTCTTTTGGGGGGGGCGTTTATTCCGTTCCGCGTGTGGTAAAATTGATAAAGCAGTTTTATTCTTCGGGTTAGTACGATTACAGTGATACGTCATTTATTTTTTTTATGTTTTTGGCGCTTTTATACAATAGAAACAATTATATATAAAAAAAAATATTTTTGCATCGCTTTATTCTGCGAGCTATAACTTTTTATTTTTTCGATGATGATGCTGTATGGCGGCTCGATTTTGTGGGCAAGATGACGTTTTCAGCGGTACCATGTTTATTTATATCTGTCTTTTTGATCGCGTGTTATTCCACTTTTTGTTCGGCGGTATGATGATAAAGCATTGTTTTTTTTTTAAGGATTTCACTAAAGGGTTAACTAGTGGGACAGTTTTATAGGGCGGGTCGTTACGGATGCGGCGATACTAAATATGTGTTCTTTTATTGTTTTTTTATTTACATAATAATATGTTTATTGGGGAAATTTTTTTTTTTTTTATTTATTTAGGGATTTTTTAAAAACTATTTTTACACATGTTTATTTCATTTTTTTACATTTCTACTTTGTCCCAGTGTGGAACATTACTATATAATGTCAGATCACTGATCTGACAGTTAACACACTACTCTGTCAGATCAGCGATCTGACAGACAGTGCTGAAGGCTTGCCGGCGCCTGCTCTTAGCAGGCACTGACAAGCCTCCTCCCTGCAGGACTCCGTGGCCATCTTGGATCCGGGGGCCTGCAGGGAGGAGGCCCTCGGAGCAATGCGATCACATCGCTTTGCTCTGAGGGTCTCAGGGAAGGACGCAGGGAGCCCCCTCCCTGTGCGATGCTTCCCTATGCCGCCGGAAAACTGCAATCATGTTTGATCGCAGTGTGCCGGGGGTTAAAGTTCCAGGAGCGGTCCATGACACACCCGGCCACGATCAGCTGCGCTCCCCCCGTGAGCACAGCTGATCGCATATGACGTACTATTCTGTCCTTGTGAATTAAGTCCCAGGTCACATGGATGGAATAGTACATCAGATGGCAGAAAGGAGTTAAACAGGAAAAAATTGGATGACACATGGACTCCTTTAGTGTGCTCTCCGATTTTGTTGGCATTGGATTATTCATGATACTCTCCAAGCGTGTGACAACAGAGCTTCTTTATTCAGGAACAATATATGATAAGCTTAATAGATCAGGAATAAATCATTTGTGTGTCTCTATCTGTGCAGCATCTACAGCAGGCTGCTTCTCTCATGCAAAGACACAGGAAAACAGGAAATACTGTCAAATGCTCTTCCTGTGTGAGGCTCTGGGAGTTTTTTTTTTAACTTTATAAACAGCTACAGCAATATATTGTTCAAGTTTCTGTGGAACTTCATCCTTATTGTGAAGCAGATAGGCGACTGTATATCTGGAGTAGTCATCAATAAATATGAGAAAATATCTCTTCTTGCTAGGAGTTTGAACACTCATTGGACCATATAAATCTTTATGTATCAGATGCGGAAGCTGTGCTGATCTAGTGGTGCTTATTTTAGGAAAGGATTTAGTGGACATTTTCCTTTAAGACAGCTAGTGCACTTCATCATTTGACTACACTGGTTGATTTCAATACCATTTGCAAGTTGAGCTAGCTTCCTTACTGCTTCTGGGTCTCTGTGCCCGAGACGTCTGTGCCATACATGAACACAGTTCTTATGCAGATCTTGTCTAGCACTGCACACTCTTTCTTTGCATTTTAGCTGATAAAGTTCATCTTGGATTTTTCCTTCTGCAAGAGTGTGACCTTTCTTTGAGATGATGCAGCTGTTATCTCTAAAAGTAACTACATTCCCCTTTTTCATGAGCTTCTTTACTGACAGAAGATTGCTTTCAAGGCTGGAAACATAGAGAACATCCTTTATTGGGAGCTTTCTGTTTTGTGCTGAGGAAACTGGACAGTGGAGTTAGCAGTCTCCTACTCCTTCTGAAGTCATATAGTGACCATTACGGAAGATGACCTTTTCTGACTTGCTTTCATTAAGGTCAGTGAAAAAATCCTTGTTATTTGTCATATGACTGCTTGCACCAGAATCCATACACCATATATGCTTTGCAGATGGGCTTGTACTGGCATTAAATGCAGCTTCAACATACACAGAATCTTCCTTTACAGCTGTTTTAACCCTTTGATGACTGTTCTGTTTTTTTAAGCTTACTCATTCTTGCTTTCCAAATTCTGCAGTCTGCTTTAAGGTGGCCGCGGGCTTTTCACAGACAAAACATTCACGAGTTTCTCTTAGATTGCTCTTATATTTAGAGAAATCCTATGTCTTTAATACTGTTTCTGCTCTGGATTCATTACTGCTGCTTACATGCTGCGTTTTTCTCTTGAATTCATCCACAAGTTTGCCTTTAACATATTCTAGTGTTAGCTCATCATCTGGCCATGCATCTAGTGCAGTCACGAGTGTGTCATAACTCTCTGGAAGACCACATAATAGAAGCGCAGCAACATGACAATCTTTAATTTATTCTCCAATACTGCTGAGATGCTCCACAATCTCTAGGGTTTTTCTTACGTAGTCCTGCATATTCTGTCCATCACTTAGCTTAGACTGATGCAACATTCTCATGAGATAAAGCTTATTGCTGAGATTTGATTTTCATGCACTTTCTGTAACTCATCCCACATCTCATTTGCAGTTGCACACTTGCATATATGCACAATCTGATTATCATCTACACTGAGGAAGATCGTGTTTTGTGCTTTCTGATCCTTCTCTAGCCAATCATCTGGTAATGGATGAGGTACTTGTTCCTGAGTATATTTCCATGTACCTTCTCTTATGAGCAGCATCTTCACCTTGAATTTCTAGGACTGCTAGTTCTGGTTAGTGAGGCTTGGCACTGAGAACTTGACAGGATTGCTGCTAGTGGACTTCTTCTCTGTTCCTCTCTGCTGCTTTTGCTTTGGGCTTCTGTTGCTGTGTTACTCTGGGGTTCTGTGTCAATCTGGGCCCATAACCTGTTGGCAGTGGATTATTAAGGATACTCTCCAAGCTTGTGACAACAGCTTCTTTATTCAGGAACAAACAGGAACAATATATGATAATCTTAACCCCTTAGTGACAGAGCCAATTTGCAGCTTAATAACCGGGCCTATTTTTACAATTCTGACCACTGTCACTTTATGAGGTTATAACTCTGGAACGCTTTAACGAATCCAGCTGATTCTGAGAATGTTTTTTCATGACATATTGTACTTCACGTTAGTGGTAAAAAATGTTTTATATGATTTGCGTTTATTTATGAAAAAAACGGAAATATGGTGAAAATTTTGAAAATTTACCAATTTTCAAAATTTAATTTTTTATGCTCTTAAATCAGAGAGATAAGTCACACAAATTTCTTAATAAATAACATTTCCCACATGTCTAATTTGCATCAGCACAATTTTGGGAACAAAATTTTTTTTTGTTATGAAGTTATAAGGGTTAAAAGTTGACCAGCGATTTCTCATTTTTCCAACACCATTTTTTTTTAGGGACCCGATCACATTTGAAGTCACTTTGAGGGGTCTATATGATAGAAAATGCCCAAAAGTGACACCATTCTAAAAACTGCACCCCTCAAGGTGATCAAAACCACATTCAAGAAGTTTATTAACCCTTTATGTGCTTCACAGGAACTGAAGCAATGTGGAAGGAAAAAATTAACATTTAACTTTTTTTGCAAAAACTTTACTTCAGAACCAATTTTTTTTATTTTCACAAGTGTTAAAAGAAAAAATGAACCACAAAGTTTGTTGTGTAATTTCTCCTGAATACGCCGATACCCCATATGTGCGGGTAAACCACTTTTTGGACGCACGGCAGAGGTCGCAAGGGAAGGAGCGCCGTTTGACTTTTTCAATGCAGAATTGGCTGGACGCCATGCCGCATTTAGAGAGCCCCTGATGTGCCTAAACAGTGGAAACCCCCAACAAGTGACCCCATTTTGGAAACTAGACCCCTTAAGGAACTTATCTAGATGTGTTGTTAGGGGTCGAGTTCCCGCTTCTGCACAAGGGGAATCTCGAGCCGTCCCTGCTGCGGTCTCCCATCCGTCTCCAGCCGCAGTGGACTCAGCTTAGACGTCGGTCCCAGCGTCTCGTCCAGTCTAACATTGTGCAGAGGATTACTGCTGCTCCTCCAGGCTCTGCTATTGTAGCCAGTACTGGTTAGCGGCGAGCAGACGTCTTTAGGACAAAGTCCTTGCTTTCCCCTTCTGAGCATACCCAGAGTAAGATCTCTCATTGGAGATCAGGGGTCACATGCTCAGGTACTGCAGCAGCTCCTATTGGTCCGCCAGGAAGGTCCTGAAACCACTTGTGTTCTGGAGCAGTTTCCTATTGGTCCTTATCTGGCAGGTCCTGTAGTTGCTACTATAAAAGGGTGGCATGGTCGTGCCGCCATGCGCTAGTATCAATCACATTATGTGCTTTGCGCCAGGGTGATCTTGCACGCATGTGTTAGGGCACGGCTGAAATAAGCCCCTAGAATACCGGCACCTCCGGTGAGGAGATTGTATGCACGTGTTTAGGGCTTGGCTGAAATAAGCCCCTAGAATACCGGCTTCTCCGGTGAGGAGATTGTCTGATTGCGTTGCTACGGACTGCTGTCCGCACAGCGGTTGTCTGTGCATACCTGTGGAGTTAACAGGACACAGTCCATATCTCTGCGTTTCTACCTTAGTGACTCTGTGGCGTAACAGAGTTCGCTTATACCGCCATATAGGGCCACAGTGTCCATAGTTGCGACTCTGTGAAGTAACAGAGTTCGCCATTCCGCCATCCTACTAGCAGCAGGCTCTGCCTGCACAGTGGACCCCGGGCTGCGAACGCACTCATTATTTATATTTATTTTGTGCGTTCCGCCAGCCCTAACATGTGTGGTGAGCACTTTGAACCTCCAAGTGCTTCACAGAAGTTTATAACGTAGAGCCGTGAAAATAAAAAATAATTTTTTTCCTCAAAGATGATTCTTTAGCCTGCTATTTTTTTATTTTCCCAAGGGTAACAGGAGAAATTAGACTCCAAAAGTTGTTGCACAATTTTTCCTGAGTACGCTGATACCCCATATGTGGGGTGGAACCATTGTTTGGGCGCATGGGAGAGCTTGGAAGGGAAGGAGCGCCATTTTGTAATGCAGACTTTGATGGAATGTTCTGCGTGCGTCATATTGTGTTTGCAGAGCCCTTGATGTGCCTAAACAGTAGAAACCCCCTGCATGTGACACCATTTTGGAAACTAGACCCCCCCAAGGAGCTTATCTAGATGTGTGGTGAGGACTTTGAACCCCCAAGTGCTTCACAGAAATTTATAAACGCAGAGCTGTGAAAATAAAAAATCATTTTTTCCTCAAAAATGATTTTTTAGCCAGCTATTTTTTATTTTCCCAAGGGTAACAGGAAAAATTAGAACCCCAAAATTGGTGTGCAATTTGTCCTGAGTACGCTGATACCCCATATGTTGGGGTAAACCACTGTTTGGGCGCACGGCAGGGCTCGGAAGGGAGGGAGCGCCATTTGACTTTTTGAACGCCTCGTCGTGTTTGGAGACCCCCTGATGTGCCTAAATAGTGGAAACCCCTCAATTCTAGCTCCAACCCTAACCCCAGCACACCCCTATCCTTAATCCCAACCCAAATCCTAATCTTAACCCTAATTCCAACCCTAATTGTAACCCTAACCCTAATTGTTACCCTAACCCTAATTGTAACCCTAACTCTAATTCCAACCCTAATGGAAACATGAAAATAAATACAATTTCTTTATTTTATTATATGTCCCTAACTAAGGCGGTGATAAAGGGGAGTTATGTACAATTTTTTTTTATTTTGATCACTGTGATAGTTTATCACAGTGATCAAAATGTACTTTTACTGAATGAATGAATCTGCCGGATTTTTACAGGATGAAGACACCGGGAGGCTCGGAGGTGCAGGAGGACAGGGGGGGACACCCAGAGGTACGGGGGGCACATCGGGGGACTCTATTTCTCTCCCCTCTGATGTGCTATCACATCAGAGGGGAGAGAAATTACATGCAGGATAGCGACTTTTTTTTTTCTTTTGCGATAGCCGTTATATGGTTAATAACAGCGATCGCAAAAGCGAGGGGACTGCGGGGGACCCGAATTATGTTCTCTGGGGTCTCGGCTACCCCCTGGAGCCACAGGAGGACTGGGGGGACACCTGGAGGCACAGGGGACAGATCGGGGGTCCCGGGGACCATATTTCTCTTCCCTCTGATGTGAGATCACATCAGAGGATAGAGAAATGAAATGGAGAATCGAGGCTTTTTTTGTGAGCGTCATTATAGGGTTAATAATGGCGATCGCAAAAGCGGGGTCAGTAAAAACTGACCCGAATCATGTTCTCTGGGGTCTCGGCTACCCCCGGTAGCCGAGACCCTGGAGAAAATCCGACTCTGGGGGGCGCTATACACTTTCTCCACAGCGTCGTTAATTAACGGCGCTGTGGTTTAAGTATCCTTAACTACCGCCGTTAAAAGGCGTATTGGCGGTCGTTAAGGGGTTAATAGATCAGGAATAAATCATTTGTGTGTCTCTATCTGTGCAGCATCTACAGCAGACTGCTTCTCTCATACACAGACACAGGAAAACAAAAAACACAGTCACATGCTGTCCCTGTGTGAGCCTCTTGGAGTTTTTTTTTCTAACTTTATAAACAGCATACAAATCTAGCAACTAAGCACTCATAGACAGGAATGGAGTTGTTGCACCAAACATATTCCAACAGATTTTTTTCACAGAACAATTGATCTGAATAGGTGAGTGAGATCCGTCACTTGGATCAAAAATTGCCATTTTTTTTGTTTTGTATTTTTTGCGGACACTAGGTGTGCAAAAAAACATGTGAGCATAGACTATACACCGCGTTCCAAATTATTATACAAATGCTATTTGTCTCTGATTTTTCTAAATGGTCCATGCAAATGAGTCAGTATAATATTTAAATTATCAATTGTTGGAATATAAATCACATTTTATTGGACAAACCTCTTAATGACAACAGTATTTTTTGAAAACTCAAAACATCTCAAAATGCACAGTCCAAAATTATTATATACAAAAGAGTTTCCAAACATTTTATAGTTTTTAAAGAGCTGAAAATGGTCATTTGTTGAATTTTCAACATTAAGGCTAAGTGCACACGTTCAGGAATGTTTGCAGAATATTCCTGAGCAAAAACGGACTTTTTTGCGGTAAAAACGCGCATTTTTTGCGCGGATTTTGCTTGTTTTTTGCGCGTTTTTGGTGCATTTTTGTGCGGATTTTGATGCGTTTTTACCACGATTTTTCCCTGAACTTTCTAGGTCAATAATATAGCGGGAAAAATGCACCATGTGCACAAAAATTGCGGAATTCATTCTAAATGATAGGATGCTTAATTCATGCGTTTTTGACGCGTTTTTTCCCGCGAAAAAACGCAAATAATCCTGAACGTGTGCACTTAGCCTAAGAGGTCACATTTACTGAAACCAAAAGCTTTTTCAATCAAAAACATCTTAACAGGTCAAGTTACATATTAACATAAGACCCCTACTTTGATATCACCTTCACAATTCTTGCATCCATTTAATTTGTTAGTTTTTGGATAGTTTCTGCTTGAATTTTTTTGTAGGATGTCAGACAATCCTCCCAGAGATGCTGTTTTGATGTCAACTGCCTCACACCTTCATAGATATTTTGTTTGATGATACTTCAAAGGTTCTCAATAGGGTTGAGGACATGGAAGGATGGTGTCTACTATGAAAATCCCTTTTAAACTAAATTTTATTAGATCAATATGTTAAAAGAACCATATACAAAACACCAACATAAATTGATGAATAAATTGGCCCTAGAGTAAGGTCTATAGATAAAATACTATTACTCTATTTTCCTATTGTGATTTTCCTAAACTCGAACCTGCTATGAAGACCTTATTAATGTAGATGCAAACCATAACTTAAAATAGATGGCGCTCATAATATCTGGTTCAAACCAGGCATACAGCCTGCTTGGTCAAAAAATTAAAGACACCACCACATCAAAACCCTGTCATGGGCAGCCCATTCTCCAGACCCGAACCCATTGAAAACCTCTGGAATGTGATCAAGAGGATGATGGATGTCACAAGCCATCAAACAAAGAACTGCTTAAATTTTTGCTCCAGAAGCAGTGTGAAAGACTGGTGGAAAGCATGCCAAGATGCATGAAAGCTGTGTTTAAAAATCATGGTTATTCCACAAAATATTGATTTCTGAACTCTTCGTGAGATAAAACATTAGTATTATTGTTTCTAAATGATTATGAACTTGTTTTCTTTGCTTTATTTGAAGTCTGAAAGCATGTTTTTTTTTTTTTAATTTTGACCATTTTTCTTGTCAGAAAAAAAATACAAAATTTATTGCAAAATTCGGAGACATGTTGTCAGAAGTTTATAGACTAAAAGAACAATTTACATTTTACTCAAAAATTATAACTATAAAGAGAAATATTAGACAAACTGAACATTTAAAGGTGGTCTCTTAATTTTTGCCAGAGCTGTATTTGGACCATTAAATAAAGAAATATTCTTTGTGTTCCAAAATGATGACCTTATATATAGACCACCTTTGCACATTGATAACTGCATTCAGCCTCACTGATAGTTTCACTTACAGTAAATATGGAGGTTAGTAAATTGATCCTGGACTCTCCATTAATGAACTATGTCTTGCGGTGAATGCTTGTAGCCACTCTGGATATGGTGGTAGACAAATATACATAGATTTTGGGTAATATACAGTGCATCTGATAGTGGATATATAATGTTGATCACATAATCTGCCTCATTGTGTTTCCACCTCCAGATGAAAGGTTCCTCAGGCGGCTCATGGAGTAAAATAATAGATGTCCATTCTAATGTCTCACCTGGACATTGCAATGGACGTCTGCTATTTTACTCCCTGAGCCTCCTGAGAAAGCTTTCATCCAGAGGAGAAAATGCAGGGGCGGACATATCGCCACTGCAGCTGATGCAACTGCACTGGGGCCCGAAGGTGGAGGGGGGCCGACTGCCACCAGCAACTGCTTCAACTGGATGTGCGTCCAAGGACCTACATTCAGTTGAAATGTATTGTGGCGTAGAGAACCTGCAGGCTCCCTTTGCTGCAATACACTGTGCCAGACAATCAGAGGTCGGCAGCTGATGTCGGTGTGCCCGTGACCGGGGAAGCATGGCAGTGATGTCATGCGCCATGATGGGGATGACAGCGTGGGATCATGGGGAAGGTGAGTAGTATCATTTGTTTTTAATATATTACAAAGCAGGGCACATTATAGCAGGATGGGGAAGATGTATACAAGGAAGGGGGATATGTATACAAGGATGGAGGACACGTATATCAGCATGGCCGACAATGTAAACCAGGCTTGGGGACATATATACCCAGATGAGGCATATTATACCAGGATAGGGGACATTATACCAGCATTGGAGGAAAATATACCAGGTTGGGGCACATTATGCCAGGATGGGGCAGATTATAACAGGCCAGGGTATATTGTACCAGCAAGGGGCCCAGTATGTAGGACATTATTAATGGAAGGGGAATCCCTTATTACATAACATCCTCTCTAGTTATGTATGTTATGTCCTTATTATTATGTACAATGCTGTCCCATTATTACATAGTATCATGTCTTGTTATATATAGCACCGTCCTATAGATAGCATATTCTCATTATTTTTGTTATTCACAGCGCCCTCTCTTTATTACATAGTCCTCTCTCTTATTAGATATAAAATTTCTTCTGATAGAGCGGTATCTGACCAGAAGATCAGTCCATCAGCCTCCGGCATCAGAACATCGTGCTCCATCAGCTGTCATTTCAGTTTATATCTAGCAAGATAGGATGGTATGTTATAAAGAATAGGGCGCTATAAAAAACAAAAATAATGAGAATCTGATATGTAAGGGATGGTGCTGTGCATAACAAGAGAGGGCACAATGTAATAAGGGACAGCAATATACGTAATGAGAGGAGACTATGTAATAGATGTAAATATATATATACTGTATATATACAGTAAAGACCAAAAGGTTGGACACACCTCATTTAAAGATTTTTCTGTATTTTCATGACTATGAAAATTGTACATTCACACTGAAGGCATCAAAACTATGAATTAACACATGTGGAATTATATACTTAACAAAAAAGTGTGTAACAACTGAAATTACGTCTTATATTCTAGGTTCTTCAAAGTAGCCACCTTTTGCTTTGATGACTGCTTTGCACACTCTTGGCATTCTCTTGATGAGCTTCAAGAGGTAGTCACCGGAAATGGTTTTCACTTCACAGGTGTGCCCTGTCAGGGTTAATAAGTGGGATTTCTGCTCTTATAAATGGGGTTGTGTTGTGCAGAAGCCTGGTGGATACACAGCTGATAATCCTACTGAATAGACTGTTAAAATTTGTATTATGGCAAGAAAAAAGCAGCTAAGTAAAGAAAAACAAGTTGCCATCATTACTTTAAGAAATGAAGGTCAGTCAGTCCGAAAAATTGGGAAAACTTTGAAAGTGTCCCCAAGTGCAGTTGCAAAACCCATCAAGTGCTACAAAGAAACTGGCTCACATGAGGACCGCCCCAGGAAAGGAAGACCAAGAGTGACCTCTGCTTCTGAGAATAAGTTTATCCGAGTCACCAGCCTCAGAAATCGCAGGTTTACAGCAGCTCAGATTAGAGACCAGGTCAATACCACACAGAGTTCTAGCAGCAGGCACATCTCTACAACAACTGTTAAGAGGAGACTTTGTGCAGCAGGCCTTAATGGTAAAATAGCTGCTAGGAAACCACTGCTAAGGACAGGCAACAAGCAGAAGAGACTTGTTTGGGCTAAAGAACGCAAGGAATGGACATTAGACCAGTGGAAATCTGTGCTTTGGTCTGATGAGTCCAAATTTGAGATCTTTGGTTCCAACCACTGAGTCTTTGTGCGACGCAGAAAAGGTGAACGGATGGACTCTATGCCTGGTTCCCAACGTGAAGCATGGAGGAGGAGGTGTGAGGGTGCTTTGCTGGTGACACTGTTGGGGATTTATTCAAAATTGAAGACATACTGAACCAGCATGGCTACCACAGCATCTTGCAGTGGCATGCTATTCCATCCGGTTTGCATTTAGTTGCGCCATCATTCATTTTGCAACAGGACAAGGACCCCAAACACACCTCCAGGCTCAAGGAGAGTGATGGGGTGCTACACCAGATGACCTGGCCTCCACAGTCACCAGACCTGAACCCAATCGAGATGGTTTCGGGTGAGCTAGACTGCAGAGTGAAGGCAAAAGGGCCAACAAGTGCTAAGTATCTCTGGGAACTTCTTCAAGATTGTTGGAAGACCATTTCTGGTGAATACCTCTTGAAGCTCATCAAGAGAATGCCAAGAGTGTGCAAAGCAGTAATCAAAGCAAAAGGTGGCTACTTTGAAGAATCGAGAATATAAGACATATTTTCAGTTGTTTCACAAATTTGGGAGGAAAGTGTGGGTGCGTCTTATGGTCGGAATGTAACGTGAGGAGGAAGCAGGGGGCAGCGGTGGAGTGGGATCGCAGGAAGCAGGAAAATATCCCCTCCGCTGCAGAATCCAGGGCTAGTCGCTTCCCCGCCCACCTTTCAGCTGAGCAGTGAGCGGGAAGAAGCAAATGACAGAGCACAGGGTTCCCCAGCGCCTGATTCCTGCAGCAGCCGGGAGATGTGTGGGAAGGAGAAGGAGGCAGCAGGAGCAGAGTGCAGCAGGAGGCATCGCATACCTGACAGCACAGGGGCTGTGCTGATGTCATGCTGAATGCTCCTGTGGAGGACCTGTGATGAGGTTATGAAGAGGGCGGGCTGGAGCATCACATGACCACACAAAGCCCTGCCTCTTCATGATGTCATCACAGGTCCTGCAGACACACTTTACAAGAAAAAAATAATTAAAAGGTTAGTAAATACAGCACATTAAAAAGCACTCTGCCATCCTGTGGTGGACTATAACTCCCAGCATGCCATAGGATCTGCAGGACATGCTGGGAGTTATAGTTCTCCCATGGGATCTTAAAGCAGCACTCCAGTGTTATCAGTGCTGGAGTGTGGCTTTAAATATAAGCCCTATGCCCCCATTCTGAGGCCGTGGTCACACATGCGAGAAATTTGCACGATTTTTGTGCGAATCTCTCGCATGAACACCCGGCACTGCCACCGGCACTCGGACCAGAGCGTGCGTCTGCATGTATTTCTATGCTGCATGTATTTCTATGCAGCTGCACGCTCCAGTCTGAGTGCCAGCGGCAGTGCCGGGTGTTCAAGAGAGAGATTCGCACAAAAATCGTGCAAATTTCTCGCATGTGTTACCCCGGCCTTATACTCACCCTCCAGCGTCTTCACATAGTAGTTTACAGACACCACACTGGTCCCGCAGCACCATCTTCTACCCGTAGCTTCCTACATAATAACATGCTATTATATATAATAACACCACATATAATAGTATGTTATTTATGTTATTAAATATTTTACCACATTGTTTGCTTCAAATATATTTTTCCCTATTTTCCACCTCTAAAACCTGAGTGCGTCTTATATTCCGGTGCGTCTTATAGTCCGAAAAATACGGTAATTCATAGTTTTGATGCCTTCAGTGTGAATGTACAATTTTCATAGTCATGAAAATACAGAAAAATCTTTAAATGAGAAAGGGTGTCCAAACTTTTGGTCTGTACTGTATGTATATATATATCTTGGTTGCCATAAAAGGAGGGGGGCCCAAACACATTTCTTGCACAAGGGCCCGAAGATGTCAGTGTCCACCCCTGTGATCAATAAGTGCATTATATACCCACTATCAGATGCACTGTATATTACCCAAAATCTATATATATTTGTCTACCACCGTATTCAGGGTAGACACTAGCATTTTAGGTGCATATTATGGTGAAAATATCAGTGAGAGTAAATACAGTTATGGAGTGGGTTTATCTATGTGCAAAGGTGGTCTATATATAAGGTCGTCATAATGGAACACATGTTGCAAATAACAAATTTTTCCTTATTTAATGGTCTACACATGCCTGAATTGTACTGGTTATTATGAGACCCATCAATATTAAGTTATAGTTTGCATCTGCATTAATAAGGTCTGGATAGGACTCAGTAGGCTCAGCCACCTGTGAGCGGGGGTGCTACATTGCATACATATTAGGGTGCCAACTTCTGCAGAGAGGCAGGTTCGAATTTAGGGAAATCACAATAGGGCAATAATAGAGGAATAATATTTTATCTATAGACATTACTCTCGGGCCCATTTATTCCTAAATTTATGTTGATGTTTTGTATATTGATATTTTAACATATTGATCTAATAGCATTTAGTTTTAAAGGGATATTTATGACCAGCGTCGGACTGGAACACCTTGGGCCCACCAGAGAAAATTATTCTTGGGGCCCACTATGTAGCTACATAGAAATAAATACAAGACCACAAATTGTGCAGTAAAACACACTAATATCAGGGTATAATATAAGGTAGTACATGTCTTAATTATGTAGCAGGAGTTGGGGTAGCCTCCCTCATAGATTATAAAGCAGCCCCCCCCAAAGGGGATAATGCTGCCCCCTCATAGAGGATAATGCTGCCCCCCTCATAGGGTATAATGCTATATATATATATATATTATATATATATATATATATATGATAGATACCATATATACTCGAGTATAAGCCGACCCCCCTAATTTTGCCACAAAAAACTGGGAAAACCTATCGACTCGAGTATAAGCCTAGGGTGGAAAATGAGATTATGCCCATATGCTGCCCCATGTATTATGCCCCACAAGATGCTCCATAGATTGTGCCCCATATGCTGCCCATGTATTATGCCCCCATAGATAATCCATAGATTGTGCCCTCATAGATGCTCCATAGATTATGCCCCCATAGATGCTCCATAGATTATTCCCCCATAGATGCTCCTTAGATTATGCCCCCATAGAAGCTCCATAGAGTGTGCCCCCATAGATGCTCCATAGATTATGCCCCATAAATGCTCCTTTAGATTATGCCCCCATAGATGCTCCTTAGATTATGCCCCCATAGAAGCTCCATAGATTGTGCCCCCATAGATTTAGATTATGCCCCTATAGATGCTCCATAGATTATGCCCCCATAAATGCTCCTTAGATTATGCCCCATAGATTATGCCCCATAGATGCTCCTTAGATTATGCCCCCATAGATTATGCCCCCATAGATGCTCCTTAGATTATGCCCCCATAGAAGCTCCATAGATTATGCCCCCATAGATGCTCCATAGATTATGCCCCCATAGAAGCTCCATAGATTATGCCCCATAGATGCTCCATAGATTATGCCCCATAGATGCTCCATAGATTATGCCCCCATAAGTGCTCCTTAGATTATGCCCCCATAGATGCCCCAGATTATGCCCCATAAATGCTCCTTAGATTATGCCCCCATAGATTATGCCCCCATAGATGCTCCATAGATTATGCCCCCATAGAAGCTCCATAGATTATGCCCCCATAGATGCTCCATAGATTATGCCCCATAGATGCTCCATAGATTATGCCCCCATAAGTGCTCCTTAGATTATGCCCCCATAGATGCTCCATAGATTATGCCCCCATAAGTGCTCCTTAGATTATGCCCCCATAGATGCTCCATAGATTATGCCCCATAGATGCTCCATAGATTATGCCCCATAAATGCTCCTTAGATTATTCCCCCATAAATGCTCCACAGATTATGCCCCTATAAATGCTCCACAGATTATGCCCCATAGATTATGCCCCATAAATGCTCCACAGATTATGCCCCCATAGATTATGCCCCCATAAATGCTCCACAGATTATGCCCCCATAAATGCTCCACAGATTATGCCCCCATAGATTATGCCCCCATAAATGCTCCAGATTATGCCCCCATAGATTATGCCCCCATAAATGCTCCAGATTATGCCCCCATAGATTATGCCCCCATAATGCTCCACATTAGCCCCCATAGATTATGCCCAGATGCCACTGTGCCCCATAGATGCCAAAAAAAAAAAAAAAAGACATACTCACCTCTCGTCGCTGGGGGCCAGGTGCTGGTGTCCTGGGCACTTGCGATATTTACCTGTCACCGGGTCCACTGCTGAGCGCCGCTGTCTTCGGTCCTCCGGCAGTGAATGTTCAGGCAGAGGGCGCGGCGCTCACTAATGACGTCATCGCGCCCTCTGCCTGAACATTGCAGCAAGAGAGGACGCGATGACACAGCGGCGCTCAGCGGTTGGAGCGGGTGACAGGTAAGTAATGATATTCACTGCTTCCCACGCCCATGTGGGCGTGGGAAGCAGTGAATATTCATTTCTCTTTAGCAGCGGGGACAGGGGCTCCTGCCTCCTGTCACCCGCTGCTGCTCCGCTGGCACGGGGCCCCCATGGCAGCTGCGTGGTGTGCCGCTATTAGCGACACGCCACCGGCTGGGGCCCCTGGAGCAGCGGGGGCCCTAGGCAACTGGCCCCTGTATGTCAGCAGGTGCCAGGGCCCCCCAGATGCCAGGGCCCACCGGAGAATCCTCCGGTTCTCCGGTGGGCCAGTCCGACCCTGTTTATGACAGACAATTTAGACCCTTACATATATTTGTTTTTTAGCATGGGAGGATGATGGCCACACCATGAGTTTCTCTCCTTTTATGCATCTGGCAGAAACCTTGCTCGTTATGCCTTTATCTGCACAAATCCGTTTGTGCTCAGTATCAGTTACAAAGATCTTCACAGTACAATGATCACGCTTAAATTTTCGTGAAATATGTAATGTTTTCACACCATGTCCAAGGAGTTGCACTATTTGATGCTTTTCTACAGCAGAAAGATCCTTTTTCTTTCACATATTTTTTTTTTTTTTTTTTTTCTAATTTTTCTTGAAACCTGTGGCTGCTTGATAATGTGGAACGGCCTTCTTAAGTAGTTTTCTTTTATTTGGGCTCACCTGGCAAACTAATTATCAGAGGTGTTTGATATTGATTACAGTGATCCAAAGAATCCTGGGACAAAATACCGTCCAAGAGTTTATTTGAAAAAAAAAATACATCTTTATGACACTTAAATCCAATTTTGATAATAAATTGGAACTAATTATAATGGGTTACATCATGTTCTATCTGTGAAAAATAAGGATAGAATATATACACAAAAATATTTGCCTGTATGAGGCATAACACCATAGCAATATGCTCCTGACAGTTTTTATCTGATATTTTCAAAAGGGATCATAAGTGTATAACTGTTGAGAACTGTTTACAATGTAACTATCATGTGTGGATGGAAATTGTGGCTTTTGCATGTAGACTTGCTGATGGAAAATATGCACTAAGTTACAGTAGCTGCAAATTGCATGTTGACCATCCGTTGAAAAGTGGCAGGGGCATTCTTCATGCGAATTGCATCACTGTGGACTCATACAGTTCGAATGGGGTGATAAAGGCAGAGCATTCCTGTGTATCATGGGTAAGGGGAATCTGCCAATATCCCTGGCTCAGATCCATGATGGTCAGGTTCTTTGCCCCGGCCAACTGATAGAGCAGATCATTGATGCGCAGCATGGGGGTATGCATCGGTGACCATGACAAAGTGGAGCCCCCTGTAGTCCACACAAAACCGGGTTTTACGGTCCTTATTTGGGATGAGGACTATGAGTGAGGCCCAAGCTGTGCTGGACGTTTAGGATGACTGCCAGGTTCAGCATCTCAGCAGTCATTATGGCGCATGTGCTGCTGCACCTCCAGGGAGACCCGATATGCTGAACACCAGATTGAGTTGTGATTCCTGGTGTCCATGTGATGGATGGCCTACTCTGTCCTTCTGGGCCTGTTGCTGAACAAATCCCAGAAGGGGTGTAGGGTTGCCCACAGCTGGGACCGTTGGTCCAACAAGAGCCGATGGAAAACCTCTACATCCTAGATGGTCCCACCCAGCCTACCCTGGGCGAGCATATCTGGGAGAGTCTCTGCCTCTCCCTCTTCTGGCAGGTTGCATATGGGAAGAGCGCATGTCTCCCATCTTCGGCCTTCTCTGGGCGTAATCCAGGGTGATCAGGTACCTTACAGCATTGAGCAGCTGGCGCACGAAGTATGGGCCTTCCCAGGCCACCTGAAGCTTGTCCTGGGTTACAGGGACCAGTACCCACACCTTTTGACTCTACTGGTAGGTTCTCTCATAAGCATTCTGGTCATACCATTGCTTCTGGTTGAACTGGGCTTGCGTCATATTATCATACACCAGCTGCACAAAAGTTTACATCTTGTCAAAGAAGTGCACGACATACTCGATGACCGAGGGGTGGCTAAGCCTCTTACCCAGACATCTCTCAGTGGCCCCCGCACACGTCGCCTGTTGTTGAGGCCTGTGAAGCCTCCAAGTAGGCAAATGGCAGATGTGGGAGGCACTGCTCCCAGTCGCGCCTGTGGAAGTTGACCAACATCTTAAACATCTGCTTCAGGGTGCCATTGAACTGTTCACAAAGACAGTTACTTTGTGGGTGGTACGGGCCAGTCACCAGTCCATCCTTACAGAGGGACTCCATCAGCTGCGACATGAACTATTTCCCCTGGTCAGTGAGCATTTCCTGTGGAAAACTCACTTGATAGAAAATCTCCAGTAAGGCAATGGCCACCTTGTCAGCCCGAATGGACAACAAGGTTACTGCTTCCTGGCACCGGGTGGCATAGTCGACTATCGTCAGTACGAAGCATTTCCCGGCGTTGCTGGGAGCGGCCGTCGGCCCAACCAACCAGATCCATAGCCAACCTCCTAAAAAGCTCTTCAATAATGGGTAGAGTTACCAGTTGTGCTTTGGGGCGCCGACCCGCCTTCCCTACCCTCTGATAGGTGTTGCACGAACGGCAGTAGGCATGCACATCGGCCCCCATCATTGGCCAGTAGAAATTCTGGGCTAGTCTGGCTTTTGTTTTAGTGATCGCAAGATGTCTAGCCATCAGAATTCACAACAACTCCACCCTGAACGGATAGGGTATCACTGTTGGTCCCTAGGACACGCCTCTGGTGAACCCTGCTGGAACATTACCCGGTAAAGATGTCCTTGGTCCCAGACCACCCACTTGAGGTCTGAGTCTGAGGGAGGCTATGCCGCCTGCTCCTTGAGAGCTTTCAGGCGGATGTCCATTTCCAATGATGCCTACAACCCCTGACTGGACGTGGCTAGAATAGACAAGACTGCCACGTCTTCTGTCAGTTCCCCGGGACCTGTCTCCTGGTTTCCGTCTGACAAGGCAGCTACTTGGTCAGAAGGTGGGAAGCTTTTGGATCCCCAATGGGCCTCTGGGGCACCAGCACTACCATTGCGCATGACAGTGGCCATGGCTGCTGCAACTGTGGGTAGAGACCACTTCTCCTCTGCTTCCGACTAAGTCGCTGGTCCAGTCTGACTACCTGGCCTTCTGACATCCCTGTTGTGGAGGAATCCTGCAATGAGGCCTTACATGGGAACCCTACCTCTCCTGGTACAGCCCCGCCCTCAATTGCATGCTGTCTCTCCGCAGCTGTCTGCTCACTGTCTGTCCCCTCTGTGACAACCTCACAGGAGAACTGGTTTCAGCATGGCTGCTGGTCACACTCTAAGGCATTATTAGATCTTACGTGATTGATCTCCCCCCCAGCTCCCCCCCCCGAGAGGAGAGGGACACAGGACAACACCCACCCTACATACCCATCAGTGGGCTTGTTAATCACATTGACATCAACAGGGGTGGACATTACATTGTTATCTGGAGGATCAGGCCTTGGGGGTTCAGTGGTCACATACTGGGACACTAGCTGCCCCAAGTCTATCCCAAGCAAAACTATCACAGTAATATTCAGGGTTACCCTCACCACACTCCCTTCCTGGTGCATCGGTCTTGGCGATGGGCAACGCCGGTTCGACTAATCCAATCCCGAAGACAGCAAGGGATTTCCTGGGTACCAAATCCTGTGGGACCACCAGCTCAGGTCGCACAAGAGTTTTCTCAGCACTGGTATCCCGCAGTCCCATGGCCACGGCCTGGTCTATGATGATGGGCTGAAAGTTGTCAAGGGAACACACAAAACAATGGACAGTTTCTGTGACAGGGACGGCCCTTATGGCACTGGGGAGAAATGCCTTTGAAGTGTACCGGCTGTTTGCAGAGACGGCATAGTCATATTTCTCCCACTGACATGGAGAGGGAAGCATGGGCAGGTGCCCCTTTGGGCTTGGGGGCAGGGGCAGCGGGCACCGCGTTCGTCTTACTCCCTCTCCAGCCAACAGGTTTCTTGGCCTCTAGAGTCATGTTGTTGGAGCACTCATCGGCAAGTGTCACTGTTGCAGAGGCCCTCTTTGGCTTCCTGTCATGGATATACTGCTGGAGGTCCTCTGGGCAGTTCCACAAAAACTGCTCAGTCGTGATGAGCTCCTTCTACTGTTGGACGGTGGTGAGTTCCAATCTCATGGTCCATTTTTCAACTGCTCTCAGTAGGGCTCGCATGTGATTGGCCCAGCTGTCTGCAGGAATATGCTACATACTCCAGAGCTTCTTCCGGTACGTCTCAGGGGTCAAGTTACACTGCTGGACTAGAGCCTGCTTCATATCTTCATAGCTCAGGGTGGTCTCACTGTGCAGGTACCCAAAGATTTCCAGGGCCTTACCCCTGAGGCGAGGAGTTAAGAACTGGACCCACTGGTCCTCAGGCCAATGGTATTGATGGAAAGTTTTATCTCGATGCCACCACATGACATCACTATTACATCAGAGGGATCACGTGGTACATCTCCTCATTTGCACCAACATGACGTTCCGAACCCTTGGGGACATGTAAGCTTAGCTTGGTACAGTTTAACACAGACACCCCTTGTCCACACAGGTCCAGGGAGGCATGGGAAGTGAGAGAATGTGGCCCACGCAGTCGCTGACATGGCACCAGACTTGCTCACAACCCTGACAGGCTAAGAGGCTCCATTCATTAACACCTGTGCAACAGAAGCATATCAGCCCAGTAGGACTGCCATCAAGTTATTCCTCGTTAGATATAAGCTCGGTCCGTTAACGGGATTATATTGGACCAGAAAACAGCCCCAGTAGCATGGAAAGTTAGACTCAAGAACACAGACATGTGGATGTGTG
The DNA here is from genome assembly GCA_033576555.1 of Oophaga sylvatica. Taxonomy (NCBI): domain Eukaryota; kingdom Metazoa; phylum Chordata; class Amphibia; order Anura; family Dendrobatidae; genus Oophaga; species Oophaga sylvatica. Next base: position 704,582,931 of record JARQOD010000001.1, read on the forward strand.
GATTAAGATAAGATTTAATTGCACACTATATACACAATGGTTATACACATCCAATGGTCAGATATGCAAATACAGGTGATAGTCAAAAGTTATAAGCAGATGAATCATGTCAATTACCAGTTGTATAATCGATGATGTGTGCTGGGCCACATGGGTGCATGGGGCTGCCAGCTGATTCAGTTCTTTCCAGCACATTACACAACATGGCCTGTTGTGAATGGGTTTGAGATGAGTTCTGAGCAGAGGCTTCCTCTGGTGGTTACAAGCGGTGCTCGGTCTGTCCAGTGAAGATTGTGAGGATTGGGAATCAGGTGTTACTGACTGGTCTTATATAAGGGAGTCACCTTCCCATCAGGGTTGCTGGTGATCAATTGTTCTGGTCTCAATCCTTGAATCCTGTTTCCCTTGTAGCCTGCTGTGTCGTGTCTGCATCTCCTGCTATCAGATAAGACATTTTCTTCTTTTTGTTTTTGTGCTAGATTTTTGCATTTTGTCCTGCACTTCTGTGGGGGCCTTCAGGGTCCCCTCCGGGGGCTTTTGCCCTCTCAGTTTAGTTCAGCCACTGATGTTTGTACTTTTGCTTTTTACAGTTTTTTCAGTGGCTGCTGTTTTGATTTTGTTACACCAGAGAACTAATTTAGGTGGTAGAGGTCGTGTGATCTCAGGTGTTTTTGAAATTAGTAGAGTTGGTGCTTTTCAGGGTTTTCTGGGATTGCAGTAAGTACCCTTCCTATCCTTTTCTATTTAGTTAGTTTGGGCCCCAGCGTTTGCTCATACTATTTTCTTTCTGTGTCAGTATTTCTTCTTGTCTAACCGCCATTACATGTTTGGGGGCTTTCTATTATCTTTGGGGTTCTGCTCCGGGGCAGATAGCTTTCCTATTTCTATCTTTAGGTGTAATTAGTTTCTCAGGCTGTGACGAGGCGTCTAGGACCAACGTAGGAACGCTCCACGGCTGCCTCTAGTTGTGGTGGTTAGTCAGGGTACTGCAATCTCATAGATTCCAACTGCTCTGGTGTATTGCCTTTTTACCTGCACTCCTCAGCTACCAAATCATAACAGTATCACCGGCCAAAAATTTAATATTGTATGGTACTCACAGAAGGGTAAAATATTGTGAAAGAAAAAAAAAAAAAAAAAAAGGTTGTCAGAGTTGTCAGAGATATTTTTCTGTTTGTTGCATTTTTTTTTTTTCCCCTCTGTATCTCTGGGTGCTGGGGAGGATCTTTTCTCTCAATGGAGTTTGCACAGTTGTCTGGCCGTGTGGATCAGCTTGCCACTGAGGTTCAGAGCATTGCTGCATATCTTGCTAGGTTGCCTGTTGTGGAACCTAGGATCCCCATGCCAGATTTGTTTTTAGGGGATCGAGCTAAGTTTCAGAATTTCAAAAATAATTGTAAATTGTTTTTTGCCTTAAAATCTAAGTCCTCAGGGAACGCAGCGCAGCAGGTTCAAATTGTCATCTCTCTCCTGCGCGGCGATCCTCAGAATTGGGCTTTTTCCCTGACACCTGGGGATCCTGTTTTGAGTGATGTTGATGCATTTTTTCAGGCTTTGGGGTTATTGTACGATGAGCCTAATGTCACTGATCAAGCTGAAAAAGCCTTGTTGGCATTAAATCAGGGGCTTGATGACGCTGAGTTATACTGTCAGAGATTCCGTAGGTGGGCAGTCCTGATCAAGTGGAATGACGACGCTTTGGCGGCCCTTTTTCGGAAGGGTCTGTCAGATAATGTAAAGGATGTTATGGTGGGATTCCCTGTCCCCTCTGGTCTCAATGATTCTATGTCATTAGCGATTCAAATTGACAGACGTTTGCGTGAGCGGAGAAGTATGCGTGGAATAGTGTTGCCTTGTGAACCTGCTTCTGAATCCATGCAGTGTGATAGAGTGGTGTCTGGGGCACAGCGTCATGAGTTTCGAAAGCGCAATGGGTTATGTTTCTACTGTGGTGATGCCTCTCATGCTATTTCAGTCTGCCCTAAGCGGGGAAGACGTTTTGCACGCTCAGTTGTCTTGGGTAATGTTCAGACTAAGTTTTTATTAACTGTCACTCTGATATGCTCTCTGTCCTCATTTTCTGCTCAGGCTTTCGTTGATTCTGGAGCAGCTATTAACCTGATGGATTATGATTTTGCTAAACGTTGTGGGTTTCCCTTGATACCCCTACAGAAGTCTATTCCCCTACTGGGGATCGATTCTACCCCTTTGGCTGAGAATAAACCTCAGTTCTCTACTCAGGTGATAATGAGGGTTGAACCTGATCACCAGGAGTGCTGCAAATTTTTGGTTCTGTATAATCTGCATGATATTATCGTACTGGGTTTCCCTTGGTTACAGTCTCATAATCCTGTTTTGGATTGGAAATCTGTGTCTGTAACCAGTTGGGGCTGCCAATGTGTTAATACCAACACTCCTGTTTTTTCTGCCTCCCCCCAGGCTCAGGATGTTCCTGACTTTTTGATTGATTTTTCTGATGTGTTTAGCGAAAGTAAATCTGCATCCTTGCCTCCCCATAGGAGCTATGACTGCGCTATTGAATTAGTGCCTGGTAGTAAATTCCCTAAAGGTCGCCTTTTAAACTTGTCTGTACCTGAACATGACGCTATGCGGTCTTATATCAAGGAATCATTGGAGAAGGGTCATATCAGACCATCCTCTTCACCCTTAGGTGCCGGTTTTTTCTTTGTGGCCAAAAAGGATGGTTCATTAAGGCCGTGTATTGATTATCGTCTTTTGAACAATATTACTGTGAAATATCAATATCCGTTACCCTTGATTTCTGACCTGTTTTCCAGGGTGAAAAACGCTACTTGGTTTACCAAGCTTGACCTCAGGGGGGCGTATAACCTTATTCGCATTAAGCACGGGGATGAATGGAAGACGGCATTCAATACCCCTGAAGGGCATTTTGAGTACCTAGTGATGCCCTTTGGGCTCACTAATGCTCCTTCCATCTTCCAGTCCTTCATGAATGACATTTTCAGGGAGTTTGTGGACAAATTTCTGATTGTTTATTTGGATGATATCTTGATTTTTTCTAATGACTGGGACTCTCATGTGAAACATGTTCAAACTGTATTCCAGATTTTGAGAGAGAATGCTCTGTATGTGAAGGGATCAAAGTGTCTTTTTGGCGTACAGAGGATCTCATTTCTGGGATTCATTTTGTCCCCATCTGTTATTGAAATGGACCCGGTCAAGGTTCAGGCCATCTGTGATTGGGTCCAACCTACTTCATTAAAGGCTCTTCAAAGATTTTTGGGTTTTGCCAATTTTTATCGTAAATTTATTGGTAATTTCTCGGTTATTGTTAAACCATTAACTGATTTGACCAAAAAGGGTTCTGATGTGGTGAATTGGCCTCCTGAGGCAGTCTCTGCATTTCAGGAACTTAAGCAAAGATTCACTTCTGCTCCTGTTCTACGGCAGCCTGATGTTTCTCTGCCATTTCAGGTGGAGGTTGATGCCTCTGAAATTGGGGCAGGTGCCGTTTTGTCCCAAAAAGATCCAGAGACCTCTAAAAGTAACCCTTGTGCCTTTTTCTCTCAAAAATTTTCTCCTACTGAACGTAATTATGACGTGGGTAATCGGGAGTTATTGGCCATGAAGTGGGCTTTTGAAGAGTGGAGACATTGGCTGGAGGGAGCCAAACATCAGGTGGTGGTCCTTACGGACCATAACAATCTGGTCTATCTGGAATCTGCCAAGCGACTCAATCCTAGACAGGCCAGGTGGGCCTTGTTTTTCACACGTTTTAATTTTGTGGTTTCCTTTCTTCCTGGCACTAAGAATGTTAAGGCGGATGCCCTTTCGAGGAGTTTCCTTGCGGACTCTCCTGAGTTATCTGATCCTTCTGTTATTTTGAAAGAGGGTGTAGTTCTTTCCGCCATCTCGCCCAATTTGAGACTTGCTCTGGAGGGGTGTCAGGAGGATAGGCCCGAGTGCTGCCCTGTTGGAAAATTGTTTGTCCCGGACCAGTGGAAAAAGAGTGTGATGTCTGAGATTCATTGTTCCGCATTGGCCGGTCATCCCGGAATTTTTGGTACCAGAGACTTGGTTAGTCGGTCCTTTTGGTGGCCTACCTTGTCTCGTGATGTCAGGGAATTTGTGCAGTCCTGCGGGACTTACTCTCGCTCCAAGCCTTGCTCTCGCTCTAGTGGTTTGTTGATGCCATTGCCTGTGCCCAAGAGACCATGGACCCATATCTCTATGGATTTCATTTCCGACCTTCCTGTTTCTCAGAGAATGACCACCATCTGGGTAATTTGTGATAGGTTTTCCAAAATGATACATCTTGTGCCATTACCTAAGTTGCCTTCCTCCTCTAAATTGGTGCCGTTGTTCCTTCAGCACGTGGTTCGTTTACACGGCATTCCTGAGAACATTGTGTCTGACAGAGGAGTCCAGTTTGTTTCCAGATTTTGGAGGACTTTTTGTTCTAAACTGGGTGTTCAATTGTCTTTCTCCTCGGCATTTCATCCTCAGACCAATGGTCAAACTGAGAGAACAAACCAGACATTGGAGACTTATCTAAGATGCTTTGTGTCTGCTGATCAGGATGACTGGGTCTCTTTTTTGCCTTTGGCTGAGTTTGCTCTTAATAATAGGGCTAGCTCTGCCACTTTGATGTCTCCGTTTTTCTGTAATTCTGGGTTTCACCCTCGATTTTCTTCAGGACAGACGGAGGCTTCTGTCTGTCCAGGTGTTGACTCTGTTGTGGAGCGTATGCAGCAGATTTGGGACCAGGTAGTGGAGAGGTTGTACCTCTCTCAGGAGAAGGCCCAGCGGTTTGCTAACCGGCATAGGACTGATGGTCCTCGGTTTAAAGTAGGGGACTTGGTCTGGTTGTCCTCAAAAAATATTCCTATGAGAGTAGCATCTCCTAAATTTAAGCCTAGGTTCATTGGACCTTATAAGATCATGGAGATTATTAATCCTGTTTCTTTTCGTTTGCTTCTTCCAGGGACATTTAAGATCCATAACGTGTTCCACAAGTCCTTGTTGAAGAGGTTTGTTGAGCCAGTGGTTCCTGCTGCTGTGCCTCCTGACCCTGTTTTGGTTGAGGGCAATCTGGAGTATGTGGTTGAGAAAATATTAGATTCTCGTTTTTCTAGACGGAAACTCCAGTATTTGGTTAAATGGAGAGGTTATGGTCAGGAAGACAATTCTTGGGTGTTTTCTTCGGACATCCATGCTAGGAGACTTATCTGTGCGTATCATAGAACTCATCCTGACCGACCTGGTTGCTCAAATGAGGGTTCGGTGACCCCTCCTCAAGGGGGGGGTACTGTTGTGAATGGGTTTGAGATGAGTTCTGAGCAGAGGCTTCCTCTGGTGGTTACAAGCGGTGCTGGTCTGTCCAGTGAAGATTGTGAGGATTGGGAATCAGGTGTTACTGACTGGTCTTATATAAGGGAGTCACCTTCCCATCAGGGTTGCCGGTGATCAATTGTTCTGGTCTCAATCCTTGAATCCTGTTTCCCTTGTAGCCTGCTGTGTCGTGTCTGCATCTCCTGCTATCAGATAAGACATTTTCTTCTTTTTGTTTTTGTGCTAGATTTTTGCATTTTGTCCTGCACTTCTGTGGGGGCCTTCAGGGTCCCCTCCGGGGGCTTTTGCCCTCTCAGTTTAGTTCAGCCACTGATGTTTGTACTTTTGCTTTTTATAGTTTTTTCAGTGGCTGCTGTTTTGATTTTGTTACACCAGAGAACTAATTTAGGTGGTAGAGGTCGTGTGATCTCAGGTGTTTTTGAAATTAGTAGAGTTGGTGCTTTTCAGGATTTTCTGGGATTGCAGTAAGTACCCTTCCTATCCTTTTCTATTTAGTTAGTTTGGGCCCCAGCGTTTGCTCATACTATTTTCTTTCTATGTCAGTATTTCTTCTTGTCTAACCGCCATTACATGTTTGGGGCTTTCTATTATCTTTGGGGTTCTGCTCCGGGGCAGATAGCTTTCCTATTTCTATCTTTAGGTGTAATTAGTTTCTCAGGCTGTGACGAGGCATCTAGGACCAATGTAGGAACGCTCCACGGCTGCCTCTAGTTGTGGTGGTTAGTCAGGGTACTGCAATCTCATAGATTCCAACTGCTCTGGTGTATTGCCTTTTTACCTGCACTCCTCAGCTACCAAATCATAACAGTGGCCCCCCACCTTTAGAATTGAGCAGCAAGGATAACAAATAGAGAAAGAGAGCACATGGCCTCGAACAAGCATTTATCCCCTTGGTTAGTCACACTCTTTTCGCCCCCGGGAGGTGCCTTATCCCTCCTCCCTTGGGTGTTTGAAGCTAAACCTCCCAAAACCTACAAAAGATCATAACTTCCCAATGAAAGGTCATAGGGCTCCGGTTCTGACTTGGTCCCCGTTATGCTTGAAGACCAAGCACGGCTTCACTACCTGGCTTCTACTAGCCGTTCTGCGTATTTCCCCACTCTGGGGTGCTTTAATGGATCGCGATCCTGGAAAGCGTTCTGCACGTGGCAGAGATCTCGAAAATGTAACCGATATGGGGCTAAGATGTACGACCACTGCAAATCCTCTTTAAATCTCTTTATGAAATTCCCCTCTGACTGGAAGAAGCAGTTACACAGGGTGGGCTCTGCAGGAGGTCATCTTGTATGAGCTTGGATACTAGCTGGTGTGGCTGTACCACCTGCTGTGCCAGGTGTCCTGTTAAAGCTACACATGCTGATGGAGGATGGTAAGCAGCCATTAAAGCCCCATTCTTAACAGTTTCTAAATCTATTTGGCCTTGTTCGCACTTTCAGTATTTGGTTAGAATTTTACATCACTATTTGTAAGCCAAAACAGGAATGGGTAAAAAATGCAGAAGTGGTGCACATATTTCTATTATACTTTTCCTCTAATTGTTCAACTCCTGGTTTTGGCTTACAAATACTGATGTAAAATACTGACCAAATACTGAACGTGTGAACGTTGCCTTACAAGGACACAAGTTTAACATTCATCCTACCAGAGTGAGCGTAAAATCTGGTGAGAATCTCTTCTGTAGGATGCTATATATGAGGGTTGACTGATTCTATAAAGCTTCTGAGAACTAGAGCTTTGTGCTCAGATCAGGCAGATTTATGCTACACTCTGTTTTGCTTTTTGTACAGTCATTGGAACTTAGATTATAATAGGAAAGTCCATTTGCCTACTTTTATCATAAATTCACCAAAGAAGTACAAATATGGAGTGTTCCTCAATGTATCACAATAAGCTGCAAATTAACAAAATGTAAATCCGAGAAAAAAATTCTTCACCTCAATCCATGCTCTTGAACTTTAGTAAATATACAATACTGTTATATATCAGCCATACAATGGGATGTCACTTTGTATTATATAACGTAAAGGAAGAAGATAAAGCAGCTGCTAAAGGGTTAACCTCTAAATGACCTATCAGTTTTTCATTTTTGAGCTTTTTTTTTTTTCCCCTGCTTTTAAGAGCCATAACTTTTTTATTTTCCCACCGACATAGCCAATGCAAGGCTTGTTGTTTTGTAGGATCATTTCTAGTTTTGAAAGACACTATTCCTTTTACTATATAGTGTAAATAAAAATGACAATTCCGACATTGTTTTTTTGTGTTTCATTTTTACGGCATTAATTGTGCAGCTAAAATGACCTGGGAATATAATTCTCCAAGTCAATACGATTATGTCAGTTTGAAACATTTCTTTTTTTACTATTTTAGGGACTTAAACATTTGCGAACTTTGTTAATAAAAAAATGTAGTTTGTGTCGTTTTTTTCCAAATTTTTATTTTTCGTCAATGGGGCTGTATGAGGGCTTGTATTTTGTGTGCCAAGCTGTCATTTTTATACCATTTTGGTCAGTATTTATTGCATGTTTTGTAGGAGATGCTGCTACCAAAAACTGGCAATTTAAATGTTCTTTTTCACTTTACAATGCTTACCGTATAGATTAAAACAAGCCTATATTTTAATAGATTTATAAATGCAGCCACGCAAATATGCTTATTATTTTAAATTTTGCATGGGGTGATTAGAATTTTTATGCTTTTTTTTTCATTTTACTTTTCTTTATTTCTTTTTTAACTTTTTTTAGACTTTATATGGGACTGGGACCTGTGATCATTTAATTGATTGTACTATATAATACAATACTTCAAGGGTGCTTCTAAGAGTGTCATTGTAGTGATGAACAGCCAGATTAGGACAAGAAAAAGAGGAGATTAGGGACAGCGATGAGTGTAGGGAGTCTGAAAGTGTCTGAGGGTTAATGGCTTGTAGATTTCTGAATGTATGGTAGGTAGGAGTGCGCTGGGGTGGTCGAGGATTTGTGAGGATGAAGGAGAGAATGTTGTGGTCAGAGAGAGGAAGCAGTGAGTTATTTAGGTGGAGATTGAACAGAGGTGGACAAAGACCAGGTCAAGGGTGTTACCATCCTTGTGTGTCTCAGAGGTTGAAAGCTGTGAGAGGCCTAGAGAAGTGGTTAGTGATAGAAGCTGAGATGCAGATGTGGAAGTAGGGCTGGTAATGGGGATGTTGAAGTCTCCAAGGATAAGGGTTGGTAGTTCTGAGGAAATGAAGTGCGGCAGCCAGGCTGAGAAGTGGTCAAGGAACCGGGTGGGCGAGCCTGGGGGCCGATATATGACCGCTACTCTGAGGGAGAGGGGATGGAAGAGCCTGATGGTGTGGACCTCAAAAGAAGGGAATGAGAGTGATGGAATTGGGGGGATGACCTGGTAAGTGCATTGTGGGGACAGGAGTATGCCAACTCCACCACCATGTCTGTTTGTGCATTGTGGGGACAGGAATATGCCAACTCCACCACCATGTCTGTTTGTGCCACGATGTCAAAAATACCCCATAGCTATAGGACTTACCAAAAAAAAAACCCCAATATTCATATCCGGTAACCGGCTCCATCCCAGCTGAGCCCTTGCACTATGTATTTCTTTAAAGATAGTAAAACTTATTTACATAGGAGAGAAAAATATCACGACACAGCCTGTCATTTCCTCTGTGTATACACTCCATGTCTGCTCTTCATCAAATAACCTACTTCAATTACATATTCCAGGGGGGTCGTAGAGCGAAAGGGGCAAAATGGAGTGTTAGCTCTATTAGTTTACAATTTATAATGAAGCCATGCTTCAATATGAGGGTGATATTGGGTTTCTTTTTATTAAATGAATTTTTTCAGGAGGAAATAGGTCATTTTTTAGATTAAATGGCTAAATCACCTAGAACACTAGAAGAAGAGTGAAAGAGGGGAATCTTTATCAGGGGCAGTTAGAAAACTCATTTAAAGATCTTGTGTTTGACTTACTGTCATAAGGGCATTGACTACATAAGTTAGGAGGATCTGCCTAATGACATATTCACTTTGAATGGGATAATTTAGGATAGAATAATGAAATAAATTAATGCTTTTTTAATAAATATTAGGGAGCTGTCTAATAATAGATTCACACTAGAGACTCATGGTAAGAGGAGGGAAGTTTTCTGTCAATTAAAATGAATAAAATAATGAAATATATAAGAACCATACATGTAATAAGCAGACGATTGATTTCACAGCGTAATGATTAATAGAAGCTTTACCTGGGGCAGAAAAAGACAGTAATTTCGGTTATGATGAAAGCCTCAATGAATTAAGAGATTTGATCTGAATGAAAGGGTAAGGCCAGACCGAGCGGCAGTGCTGTGGCCATGGCGCGGCTGCGTTGCAGATGATATCCAAGCTGTCACTTCGGCATTTTGATTGTTAAACAATCACCTGACTTTGCAGCTGTTTCATCTGCAAAACTATTACAATCACAGCACGTCCGATCCAGGACTTTACCCTTAGTAACATGTCCTAAAACGAAAACCATTCTATGGCTGCTTCCTTTGCACAGATCCTGCACAGCAGCACACAATCTGGCTTTGGTTCCACATGTAGGCGCTCACAATATTGCTGTCTTGTACTTCTCTATGGCATTATTCTCACCTTCCTGTAGAGAACACCTTCTCCATACATAACATTAAGCAGTATGTAAGCAGGTTGCGGAATGCAGTGACAGGCAGGAGGCAGAGCAAGGGTTAACAAAATGTAACAATTTAATAGAATTGGTTTTTCACTCGCAGGGAGGTAAACGGTTAAAGTGCAAATGGTAGAAGCAATAAAAGTAAAACAAGATAGTCCAATGAAAGAACTTATCGTGTCCTGTATGATCCTCTGCAGCAGATGATCACGCAGGGGTTGTAGAATCGTCAGAGTCCGGGGGGGAACGTCCTGAGATGGGGTCCTTTAAACGATGGTCCGTCTTCTGGCGGAAGCGGTCGGTCTTTGCTCTTAACTTAGGCTCTTAACTAGAGTTGAGTGAAACAGGTCGGTCAGATTCATAAGTCGCCGACTTTCGCTAAAGTCGAGTTTCGCCGAGCGAAACCCGACCATAGGGTGAAGTCGGCCATGCGGTCGTCGACCCGAGCGCCAAAGTCGGTTTTCCCATAATGCTTGCAGGCGCCTTTTTTCAGCCAATGAGCAAGGACGTACACTGTGGGCAACGAGATGACATGGGCAGCGTCCACCACCATCTTAGGGAAGGGCATTGCAGTGATTGGCTTGCTTTGGGGGGCGTCATAGTGTCTATAAAAGCCATGACCGCCGACCGCCATTTTACTTCTGCCAATCTTAACAGTAGGGAGAGGTTGCTGCAGCTGTTTATCAGTAGGGAGAGAGTTAGGGCTGGAAAGAGAAGTTCTTTGTGCTTGTGCTGATAGCAATTGTGCTGTACAGTTAGTGTGCAGTGACAGGGAGGATTTTCTTGTGTGCAGCAGCGCTGGTTATTAGGCTGCCTGATAGCTATATTGCTGTGTGTACACTGCTGTGCAGACTGCTTTTTACACAGCACTAAAACTTTTATTCTTTTTTTCTGCACAGTTACCGAGCGTTAATTTTTTCCTACACCGTATAGAGCTGTACGCTCCTCACACACTACCGTGTACTGGCTGGTATCACGGACAAATACATGCTGACTATCTGTGTGTGACTCCCGAAATATATACGGAGATTGAAATTTTCCCCTACACTATATACACCTGGTATCTTCTGATACAGTACCGTTTTTCTGCTTTTTATACTCTGGTCTAATCCATACTGAGCCTGTGAGCGTCTGTGTGTGACTCCGCAAATATATACGGAGATTGAAATTTTCCCCTATACTATATACACCTGGTATCTTGTGATACAGTATCCTTTTTCTGCTTTTTATATTCTGGTCTAATCCATACTGAGCCTGTGAGCGACTGTGTGTGACTCTGGAAATATATACGGATATTGAAATTTTCCTCTATACTATATACACCTGGTATCTTTTGATACAGTATCCTTTTTCTGCTTTTTATATTCTGATCTAATCCATACTGAGCCTGAGAGCGTCTGTCTGTCACTCCGGAAATATATACGGAGATTTACAATTTTCCCCTATACTATATACACCTGGTATCTTCAGATACAGTACCCTTTTTCTGCTTTTTATATTCTGGTCTAATCGATACTGAGCCTGTTAGCATCTGTGTGTGACTCCGGAAATATATACAGAGATTTACAATTTTCCCCTATACTATATACACCTGGTATCTTCAGATATAGTACCCTTTTTCTGCTTTTTATATTCTGGTCTAATCCATACTGAGCCTGTTAGCGTCTGTGTGTGACTCTGGAAATATATACGGAGATTGAAATTTTCCCCTATACTATATACACCTGGTATCTTGTGATACAGTACCCTTTTCTGCTTTTTATATTCTGGTCTAATCCATACTGAGCCTGTGAGCGTCTGTGTGGCTCTGGAAATATATACGGAGATTGAAATTTTCCTCTATACTATATACACCTGGTATCTTGTGATACGGTACCCTTTTTCTGCTTTTTATTTTCTGGTCTAATCCATACTGAGCCTGAGAGCGTCTGTCTGTTACTCCGGAAATATATACGGAGATTTACAATTTTCACCTATACTATATACACCTGGTATCTTGTGATACAGTACCCTTTTTCTGCTTTTTATATTGTGGTCTAATCCATACTGAGCCTGTGAGCGTCTGGTGTAACTCCGGAAATATATACGGAGATTTAAAACCTGGAGCCAGCCCTGCCCCCCACAACTTTAGCCAAACAACCCCAGTTTTCAATGCGTAACTATTATTATAAAGTAAATTAAGGTTGACAAGCTTAAGAAATAAGAATTGATGTCGTTGGCATTGAAATGGACACTGTAGGTATGTTTACTGTCCTCCACTCCCTGCCGACTTTGCTTCCTCATTGATTTGCATTGGGTTTCGTGTTTCAGTCGGACCTTCGACTTTTTCCGATAGTCGACTCGACTTTTGTGAAAGTCGGGTGGTCCGAAACCCGACTCGACCCTCCTGGAGGCAAAGTCGCTCATCTCTACTCTTAACTTATCTTTGCTCTTAACTTAGGCTCACTAATTAACATCATACTACTGCCTCCCAGTTTCAGCTTATCCGTATTCATGATCCACTGATGACACATACAACTACACACAGATTCCTATTGCACAGGTGCCGTAACTCAGCGTGTCTCGCCTCGTTCTAACCATCTACAAGCGCATGCGCTGTATCATGACACTGATACCGATACAGACAGAGTTTTAGACCTCATTCTCAATTTTCGCACAGCGCATGCGCCACTTTACGATGCAGGCACCGCGAACCTCAGTGCTCCAAGCCTCGCTCTGATAGCCGCAGCAGATGCGGCTACTCATCAGC